>JARVJO010000001.1:5624931-5649655 GCA_031762555.1 Cynodonichthys magdalenae
GAAGTGTCTTGCCCAAGGACACAACGACTGAGACAGCTGGAACGGGGGATTGAACCGGTGACCTTCTGGTTCCAGGATGACTCCCCTAACCACTCCGCCACAGCCGCCCATTATCTCTACAAGACAAACATATCACAATTTCAGCCAGTGTAATAATACAAAAATGACACAAAATTATGTAGACTAGGTTGCTTTCAGGCCGCTCTTGCAAAAGACATTTGCAATGTCAATGGGATTACATAGATAGATGGATAGGTGGGTGGCTCGGTCGGTCGGTACTCGTTATTTTGTGATCAAAATAATAAAGGAACCAATTTGAGATATTTTTTTATCCAAAAAAAAAAAAAAAATAAATCCATTTAAATACTACTGCTTCACAGTAATGTGGCAAAAACTTCCACACTAACAATACAGCAGTTTCCCAAAATGAATCATAACTGTTTTTGTCTTTGAGAATTTTTACTGTTTTTTATCGCTTTATATCAACACAATCAATGTTTATGGCTGTTTATAGCTCCTCCCGGTGGTCCTACCGCCATTTGCAGAAATATAATTTTGGTATAGATCCGATACCAAATAAAAACAGGGCTAGTATCGCAGTTTTTGATACTTGTTATTTTCATTGAATAATTTTGTGATTCGGCCTTTAGTTGATTATGATAAAATACAGGACAGAGATTTTAGGGGAAAATGTTTTGTATTAACAAACTAAAACATTCTAAACAAAGTAATAGTTACAGTATTACCTTCTGTTGGAACAAAAATATGATTCCATCATGTTAGTTTCGACACAATACCAATACTCATCTTTGTCTCGATACTAGTATTAATACACTCACCCTTGTGACTGTGTCTGTGACTGAGTCCACCACTGGCCAAAGCACATACTACTACTTATCATTACTTATATACTTATTTGTGCAAATAGTTGACTTTTACGTTTTAGAGTATGCTTCAAGTATTAAAACAAATGTTTAACTACTATAACTAAATGAAAAATAAATGCCCTTCATGTCTGATTGTTCCTAGTTTCCCATCATCATTCTATTGCAAAGGTTCAGAAACCTCAGTATAATTTAACAAGTCTGTTCTGGTTCTCATCTCTTAAAACTTTTTTATGATACTGTCAGAAGAAATCGGCATCAGTTCACCAAATGAAAAACTGTCAGTTTGCAGACACCAAGGAGCTGAGCTATATGGATAGTTTCATGTTTACAGGGCACTGCAGGTATTTTTGGCATGACAGTTCTTGGCTGTCCCCTAACAGTGTGCGTACCCTCTATAAGAATGGAAGCTGGAGCTCTTCCCCATGCCTCGCAAACAAATCAATCTTAAAAGGTCAGGTAAGGCACAAACATCATCTTGCACCAGAGCTACGGCATTAGCAAACAAGAATAAGACAAATGGCTTATTGTAACAGTCTACATCCACAGCCTGGAATTCAATAGGTCTTTGTATTATTCTCCACATAAACTGACTCAGTCAAATGTCCTGTAGGTGAAATTTTGATAGAATGTGCAGATAGAGAAATAAAAATCTAAACTGAGTAAAAAAATGAGTGGCTGTAGAAAGAGCCTAAAACCTGACACAGAATCAGATAACTACCATACAGGCATTCAAAAGCTAGAAACTTTTAAAATAAGTTTTGAAGGATGCCATGGCAGCTATTGCCCAAAATAAAACAAAACAGCAGGAAGAAGTGCTTTAATGCTTAGGCAGTGACGCCCTTAGCTGTGGTTATGTTTCTGTAGAGAACCAATCCAAGGCCTCCTTTCATAAACCGTCAACCACTGGGCTGTGAAGCACCAGTTCAAAAAAAATATGCCGCTGTGCTGGAAGTAAATAAAGACAAAAGGGTTCAAAATGATGAATGAAGCTAAACAAAGATAAATGAGAACATATTTTCCCTGTTTTGAAGATTTGGCTTCCCTCGCTTTCTCTGTGCTTCTTTTAGTTCTTCTGCAACCCCTGTACCCCCCCCCCCCCTTTTTTGGCTTCGGTGAAAACATTTTGGAAGGCTGCACAACGTGAGTTGCGTTGATATTCTCATCAGGATTTCTTTCTATTGTTTTATTTACTCTGTAAAAAACACGTGGTGACAAATGTGTCCCAATCTTTTTCCTTCCTTATTCATTTGTTTCTCCACTCCCAGCTCCTTCACTCCCTCCGGGCGACACCAGATGCTTGGGCGTGAATTCAGATAATTTGCAAGTGGATTACTCGTCTTAATACTCAAGTTTGGAACTGAAGTGGAAGGATCATTGTCTCTTCAAGAGAAAATTTACCAAATAGATTAGATTCGACTCACTCTTCTCAATATGTTTTCTGTATCTTCACTGTCATTTTTTTACAGTTCTTTGCTGGCATAATTAGTTTCATTTTTGTCTAATATATGGCTGCAGTGATCACACTGGCTCTAGCACTGTCTTTAGCTGCTGCCACATACTGGAAAAATAAATAAACTAAGATACCACATAGCAGTAGCATATATGACCCTCGCACATACGCAAAGCACCCACGCACCAGACCTGACTTACGGGTAGTGTCTGTTTAATATGTTCTGGTATTTATATGAGAAGTGACGTTAGAATAGTCATTACAAAAAAAAATATTTTGTTGATGGAAAACAAAAAAGAAAAGATGTCAGTTCTTGGTAGTCTATTTATATAAAGTGATAATGAAACAAACCACATTCACATATACATGATGTCATATGCAGGATGTACCAATCTCTCCAGGAAATTGTACTGTAAATGCTTTACAAATATAGAAATTATCCACAGAGACCGTTTTGAGTAGAAGTCATTTTGGGTGGAGTTAATGATCATGCATATGGGGCTGTTGGACTCTTAGTCAGTGTAGGTCAGGTAGGAAAACATCACTGCCAAATTTCATCAAGATCTGATCATGTTTTCGGATGTACAGGCTTGAAAAAACACTTCAGTCATGCTGATATTTGGGGTCTATTGCAAAACCATTTGCTAGCACAGTGTAGGTTGGCCACATCTATATTCCTACCAAATTTCATGCTGTTAAGTGCAGTTGTTTCTGTGCTATAGTTGACCAAAAATGATATTAAAAGAATTCCAACAAATGCAATGCTGGAAGGGTTGTGCAAGTTGGAAGGCTTTTGCAGATCTGGGAAACAAAAACAGCAACCAGCCTGACATCTGGACAGTGGCGGCTGGTCAATGGAGTGGGCTAGGGTGCTGCCCCACCATTATTTTTATAATACAAAAATTATAAAAAATAAAATAACACAATTAATTTTTTAGTAGAAAGATCTATATATATTTTAGCTGTGTATGATACATTTTTAATAGTTATTAATGGATAAAATATCATTTTATTCATGAGCGTTGTTGTGTTAAGTCACTTCTGATTCACGCCAGGGTGCAGAAATCTTTACCATTGAAGCCTAATGTTAACTCCTGAGCATGCGCAATAAGTACTCCATGCAAAAGAATAGAGAGTACAACGTGATTTGCATACCGGTAGTGGATCAGTACGGCCGCACGAAGCCAACCAGTAAGCTAACGGAGGAGCTAACAGCTCAGCTAAGTCTCTTTAAATACAACCTTAATGACAAGAACACACCAGGAGAAGCTTAAAGTAAAAGACCTTGGACCTGATCAGATGGACATGAAGAGTAACAGACCAAAGAAGAGGGAGAGTTTACATTCGATCATTTTCCTGAACCTGGATTAGCAACAAGGTTAAGCTAACAGCTTGTCATGAGGCTAATGCTATGTTTAGCTTCAAAGCTTTATTTTTCAAGCAACAGGATCTGATCCAGCATGGATTAAAACAGGTAAGAGAAAAGCTAAAAGAATTTTGTTATACAACTGCTCAAAAAAATAAAGGGAGCACTCAAATAACACATCCTCGATCTGAATGAATGAAATATTTTCACTGAATACTTTGTTCTAAACAAAGCTGAATGTGCTGACAGCAGATGAAACTGTTTGTCAATCAGTGTTGCTTCATAAGTGGACAGTTTAATTTACTTGGAGTTAGATTGTGTTGTTTAAGTGTTCCCTTTATTTTTTGAGCAGTGTATATATTATATATTAATGGTGAACACAAATTAATATAATATAATATAATATAATATAATATAATATAATATAATATAATATAATATAATATAATATAATATAATATAAAATAATATAATATAATATAATATTTTTATGTTGTTTTTGTTTGGTTTTGTTTTTTGTAAATTACTATTTGAATTTATTCTTGAAAAAGGATTCTTGAATTTTTCTTTTTTCTGCTGCCTTTTATTTTATATATATATTTTTTTCTTCTGTTGTGCATAGAGTTTATTTTGTTTTTTAATGAACTTAATACTTTTTTAAAATAAAAATATAATGTAATAGTTTACCTTAGAGGTGCAACAATTTGTTGCTAATAAAATAACATCACTTGATTTCTATATATTAAATATATATTAGAAAGCTCACTTGTAGTCATCTCCATATTGAATTAAATTTGTACATTTATTTTTTTAGGTTTGTGACACCATCTCGAGCCATTCACAAGCATCTGATCAGTGCTACACTGCTGCAGGCAGACAGATTCCTGCAGGACCACAGACAGTTCTCCAGTTCACCATCATGAAGGCTCAACCTGTCTATTTTGGAGAAAAATCCACCAGCCGCCACTGCATCTGGATACCATCCCCAGTCCAACGACTAGACCAAGTGATGTAATCAGGAGTTGGAAGCTGCTTACAGGTACATGGTCAATAATAGCCCACCCTCATGGTTTAAACATCTCACATGATTTGATTATGCACATAACACTCATATCTCTTCCTTGGAAACTTCATTGCTTTGTGTTCCTCCTTTGTTCCCAAACAAGAAAACTGAGATCTTGGTACCTTCAGTGCAAAAACATTTCCATAGGTGTTGTGGAGTGTGGCATCAGACCAAGGAAACCCTTTTGAGAACTTTGAGCAGAAGTTCGATCAGGTGTGGCTCACGACCCAGGACATCAATTTAAAGGATACACCCAGAAAAATGACATCAAGTTTCTTTGACCCCTTTCCTACAGAAAGTATTATCAATCCCTCTGTTGTCTGACTCAAGCTGCCTACTTCCATGCATAACCACTAGGGGTGCACCAAAAAATCGATTCACATCAGAATCGTGATTCTCATTTACAAAGATTCAGAATCAATTTAAAATGTACCAAAATTGATTTTTAAAAATAAAAAAAAATAAAGCAAACATAATGGCCGTCAGCCTCCATTTTGTAGCTATGTGGGATGTCCTGACGTCACCACGCAGTTGTTTCTGGAATGTATGCATGTGCATAAAGCACCAAAACAAAGAGGAAACTACAAAACTGGTGGAAAGAGATATTCAACTGGCCTCCACTTTATTGAATTCAAAGATTTGGGCTCATTTAGGTTTTTAATAAATGAGTCTGAGTTTGACACGAGCTTCACTATGTGCAAAGTTTGCAAAATGAAGATGAACCACTTTGGGAACACGACAAATGGGCTCACATTATCAGTTTTGAGTAAAAAAAAAAAAAATATCGATTTTGAATCGAATCGTGGCCCCAAAAATCAGAATCGAATTGAATCGTGAGATAGCAAAAGATTCCCACCCCTAATATCCACCTGATCTTCCATGTATCTCAAGTGAAACCTGTTCTGGAGAGAACCTTGTGCTGAATAAACAAAGTAATGGTAGCAGAGTTGATTTAGTCTTTGTGATAGTACTTGTGCATCATTAAAGAATAGCTTAACATTTTATTGTTTCATTTTCATTGTTTCATCAACCACTTACAGCCCCTCATTAATTAAAACCAAAAAAGTCTCAATAATATTAAATTCCTACTTTTCAATTTTTAGCTGGTAAGTAGGAAATTCCCACTTCCCAGTACAACTGAAACTCAGCAAAAGAAAAGGTCTGTTTTACTTTCTTCTGTAAGGGTCTTTACAGGGGGTCTGGTCCCATATGAGTTGGTAGTTGAGTTCCCCTGGTGCATTTTGTTTTGTTCTGGAGCTGGCAGCATTTCTTGCAGTTGTTTTTGTGATTTCAGCATTTTTATTTTGTAGCTTCTTCCATTTGCAAAGTGTTTAGCTGTTTGCACCTGCAAGCCACCTAGAAAGGACCCATAACATCACATATGATAAACTAACTATTAACAAAGTATCAGATGCTATCGCTCCAAATACTGAGTCAAAATCTGTAAAAGTATGGCCACTTGAGTGTTTTTATTGTAGTTGGTATTTTTTCACTCCAACAATTAATCAGTTGTAAATGTTTATCTAGTTAGTACTTTCTGCAGGGATTCATGAGATATTTTGCTAACAGACAGGTGCAGGACCACACACAAATATGAGCAAAAACACAAGCAATCACTTTCACCTGTTGGCAGCAGACGATAAAATTGGGACAAACAGAAAGAACAAACAATGCCAAAAGCATTTTTTTACTTCACTTAACTTACAGGCTGCTCCAAAGCTGTTAAAGAAGGAACAGATGCTCAGAGGATCAGTAGAGTTAAAATGACTGATGCTGTTTTAAAAAGAAAATGAGCAAAACTTTAATTAACTCATTGTCCGTGTTGGTTTACAAAAGTACTCAAATGATCTAAGTAGGACACAGCACAGCTTGAAAATGACTCGTTGAAAAGGTTTACATCACCTATTTATGAAGTAGAAAACAAGCTAAGAAAAAATTCAATTGCATTTTCACCTCAGATGCACCCAGTGTATCACAGCCAAACAAAAAGGAGACATGCAACAATACTATAATTGGAAGAATAATCAATTCAGTTTTGTTCATATCATGCCAATTTACAACAAAAGCCACTCTCCAAGCTGCCATGAATGTGTATTCAGGTAAAAGGACCCAAATGCAAGTGAAAAGTGGGAATATGAGGTTGTAAATAACTTTTATTAAAGAACGACATAATACCAACTGGGACAAGCATCAGTCAGAGAAAAAGGGAAACCAGGGAGTAATATGAGAGGGTAGTGACTAATTCATTGCTGGAAAAAATATTAGCAAAATGTTGAGCTGTTGTGTTCTGGGAACAAAGCAAGATCAAATTAGGAAGACAAGCGCAAAGGAAGCACAGTTAGTAATGGATACAAAAAACAAATGCATTAAAGGGGGTATTTCACATTTTCCAAGGACATAGTTCAATTCTATACCACAATCAAACAATTATGCTACTTTAAGTTATTGTGAAAAAGCTGTATATTTCAAACATAAATTTGACATTTACAATTGTACCTGAAATAGGCCTCTGTCTTTTTAAGAACTGTCTACCATTTCTGACACTCCCACTTCAGCACATCTTCACAACAGTGCTTTGGGGGGAGGGGTCCTCTGTGGGGCGGGAGCTCGGCTGCAGACTGAGCTCCAGGGAGGAGTTTTGTGTAAATAGGTGGAGCTTTGTACCACCAAGGCAGCTCCACATGGCTACTTCTCAAACATGCATGAATGAGTCAAATTGACATTCTACATATCTTTATGATGAGGGGATGACATCATAGCATGGTATAAAGCTCAAAAGTCGATTTTAACACCCCCCCCCTCCCCCCAAAAGCATAGTCAAGGTAATCCTAATAAAACCTATTTTAAACAATATTTATGATAGAGGTGTATTATTCCTTTAAAACTACTATAATTTAGAATAAGATTAATTAAGTTTAATAAATGACGAGAATAAGTTATTTTGGTCAAACTAACATTGGGGTCTCATGCAAAATTGCAATAAATGGTACAATTTCATGTGATCTGTTAGAGACTGTTGTATGTGTTGGGAATGACTGTCAGCTACTTTCACGTCAAATTTTAGCTCAATTTTTGTAAAATTTTTAGGGTTAGAGTCATTTATAGCCATTTTTGTATGTTTTAAGTAGAGCTGGCTGTGCGACCTGTCCAGGGTGTACCCCGCCCCTCACACTGTGACTGCTGGATAGGGGCACCAGTGACCCCCGTGACCCTGAAAGGAAGAAACGGGTATAGATAATGGATGGATGGATGGATGTGGTAGACTTTTTACATTGGATTTGTTTTAAAAGTTGTAGATATTTCTCTGAGGATTACTTCAAGAAAGGTTAACTAAAAAATGATGCATCTTGACAGCTTGGGAATTTGTCACACAGATGTACAAAAAAGTCTGGATATATTATGCTTTAAGTATAAGGTTCCAAGACTGTAAAAAGTAGTCACCATAGAGTGAAACAGGCATGACATCTCTACAAGATTAAGTAAATGTCCTGACTTTAATTGCTTGTCTTCCTATCCTGTAAAGCCACGTTCAATGGCAACCAAATTAGAAGTCTGAATTATTATTGTTATTATTAAAATTATTCGATTCAATTCAATTAAGAAATACTTTATTGATCCCAGAGGGAAATTAGATGCTGTAGTAACTCATTTAACTGAAAATACAAGTTAGAGGAAATGTTATATCAGATTACAAAATGAATTTTTAAACTAAGATCATATTAAGATTTGTTACCATTCAAATAAAATGCTGGGGATGACACCAATCTAACCACACCCAATTTTAGCTCAATATCCATGTAATTAAGTGAGTTATAGCCATTATTGTGTAATCCATGAGAATTTTCTGAGAATTTTATTAAAAAACATTCATGGGCTTATGAGATATTTTGCTGAGAGATGGACAAACACACCCAAGTTTGTATTTCCATCCATATTAGGACTGTGTTTTGACTCCCATTTCAGTATCCTAATGCTGACTTCTACCCTAAACTCAATTACCTTATGGCAAAAAAGTAAATGGTCTGAACTTTTATGGCACTTTATACAATCCAATGACTCCAAAGCACTTCCCACTACAGTCATTCACCTATTTATATACTGTACATATTCATGTACAGTGGTAAGCTACACTGTAGGGGCAGATTGACAAAGATAAGGCTGCCACACACCAGTGCCGCCAGGCTTTCTGACCACCAGCAGGCAAGGCGGGTGAAGTGTCTTGCCTAAGAACACAACAACTGAGTGGGGATCGAACCGGCAACCCACCATTTACAGGACAACTCCCCTAATGACTCAGCCACAGCCACAGCCACACCTAAACTTAACCCAAAAATGCCATTCCACCTAATAAGGACTGGTCTTTGGTCTTCTTATGGTTTAGGAAGGATTATTTATTTATTTTTTCATGGTTTGTTTATTACACAGGGTTTTCAGTGACTAAAAGGCTGTCAGACATTGTGACAAGTATACAGGATCCCAGAAGGATAAAATTTAATAACTTCTTGAAGAAATCACATCTCCCTCCACAGAGGTTTCTCCCTTCAATGTATGAATCACATCTGCTTTCACATAGTGCAGATGTTTTTCTTGTTTCCTTAGTGTTTTTTTTCCCCCTGTCTCTGTGGGCACTACATCATGCAATACCCAACATGTTTCCCCTAGACCAAACACTGGTTGGAAGGCATGTCTATAGAAATTTACTTTGGCCTGTAAGGAGGTAAAGCACAAGATCTTTACTAGCTGTAGAGCAGTAAAACCCACCCCTATCCTTTTGTGAAAAATGTACTTCCTTACAGTACTGCACTGTGTGAAAAGGCACACATACACCATCTCCCATTGGCACTCATATTTAAGACAGAAAGCTAAAAATCCCTATTTATTCTAAAGTATCCACACACACGTGCACAAATCATACACTATTAAGCAGTAGGGTGCGCACGTTGCATGCACTGAGAAAGCACAGGAGTGTTTTTAAGAAGTCCATGGAGGCTGTTTTGTCTCTCTCTCCCTCTCTCACTGGTTGCTTCCACTTGTGTACCCTTTTCCTTATTCATTCCACTTGCTTCCATTTTTAGCACATTCTCTCACACTGCCTCATAAAACACAAGGTCACTTTCGCAACTTTTAAAACATGAGTGCACATCGTTTTTTGAAAGAAAAAAAAAACCCTTCTGGTTTTGGAGGCTCTACGTTCATGAAAAATTAAAAACTAAAAAGCAAATGCAAGACATGTCAGTTGATCCTTGTCTAGCATCTAGCGGTGTGCTAAACATCACTAGCATGTTGCTCTGGCGCTGGAAGAGTTGGTCTGCAGAAGTGTCGGTAATAAGCATGATTATTTTTGTATAAGGTTGGTTTTTATAATTAAGAAAGGCGGCAGCTGAAGCAGAGGGACTTACTGAGGATGGCTCTTTCGACCTGGAATGTGGAGAAGCTGCCTGAGCTTGTGTGTGAGGTTGAGAGGTACCGGCTACATTAAGTCAGGCTCAACTGAATGCACAGCATGGATTCTGGAATTAATCTTTTTGAAAGGAGCTGTAATATTCGGCTCTGGAGTCACCCATGGTGAGAGGCATTGAGCTGGTGTGGGACTACTTAAAGCACCCTGGCTTGGTGCCTGAGCATTGGAGTTTTTCCAGTGCTCAGACATTGAGAGGGTAGCGTTCCTTTGCCTTGGAATTGGCGATCTTAGGCTATGTTCACAGTTCAGGTCTTGATGCTCAATTCAGTTTTTTTTGCACAAAAACAGTTTTATTTGTGTGGACATTTACATTTTAAATGCAACCTCCATCAGACTGCATTGTGCTGTTGATGTAACCTGCATGTAATAGTGCAAAACTGGTAGGCAAATAAGTCTAAAGGAGTGTAAAAATAACTTAAATGAAACCAAATAGAGGAAAACAGTACAAGGTTTAGTAAATTTCGTCACAGATTTTTTGAATTATAACAATAATGTAGTTGAACATAAGGAGGCACACAGATGACTTGGGGAAC
Source organism: Cynodonichthys magdalenae (assembly GCA_031762555.1). Lineage (NCBI taxonomy): Eukaryota > Metazoa > Chordata > Actinopteri > Cyprinodontiformes > Rivulidae > Cynodonichthys > Cynodonichthys magdalenae. Next base: position 5,635,692 of record JARVJO010000001.1, read on the forward strand.
TCAGGATTGAACTTAAAGGAGTTAAACAAAATGAAATGCTGACACGGCACCAAGAACTTCCAAAGCACTGGGGAACACATAGAACACCAGGGCATCAGGTAGGGGTGCCACAACATGACTGGTTTGTGGAAACCCAATGCACTGACAGCGAACTAACAACATGGCACAGAATATGAAGGAACACTGATGTGGGAGAAATAACAAACACCTGGGGAGAGCGTTACATGCTTGTCATGGTGGTCGAGCAGTCATGGAGGTGGGACCCAAACTGCAGCAATAATCAAGCTAAGAGTGACATCAGTGAAAGCTTCTTTAAATTGTTACCAACCCCCCAAAAAACCCCACAAACATTGAATGACAGACTGTTTAAATACAAGTGAAACTAAATTAGGAGAAACCATTTCCAGGGAAAAAAACAACTGTCACATAAAGATTTTTTATTTTTTTTTTACATTTTCTATTATGGTGCAGTCCCAGAACCAATAAGTTGTGCACAAACCACTCACAGGTGAGCTTTTCCTTTTCTTTCCTTACGCGCTTTTCTTGGAGTAACTGTGCTTATGAGATTATAATTTAAACACTTTAACCAATTTAAAACTCAATAGTTGTGTAGTTATTCAATTCATCTGTACAGCCATGTTTTGACAAACAAACATCTGAAAAATGTGTGAATGTAACAGTGGATTATTGTCACAAAGAGACAATGAGGATCAGGTAAAAGTGGGTGGGGCATGAGCAGGCACTAAACTGACCACACAGGTCACATTGGGAGAAACAAGATTGATCCAAAACTTAGGGAAAACTAATATTACAAAGATTAAACTGATAACACAGGTACAGAACTCACAACAATCCAGAACATAAATAATGAAAGGAATCAAACCAAAAGATAAACTCAAGAACTAAATAAATGACTGGAAAACAGATCCAGACAAAATTTTGATTGGAGTTAAAAGGACAAATCCTATTTCTCTGATTTTAGCTTCACTTCATTGGTTCCCTACAAAATTGAGAATAGAAAATCTTACTTCTAACACACAAAGAAAAACCAAACTTTATCTTAACAATCTTATTGTTCCATATTTTCCTAACTGAACAATTCCCTCTTGCAGACTGCAGGTTTACGTGTGGTTCCTATAGAATTTCCAAAAGTAGGATGAGAGGAAGAGCTTTCAGTTATCAAGCTCCTCTTTCATGGAACCAACTTCGAGTTGTTGGTTATGTGGGGCTGTGTGGAAGGTTGGTGGTCACTGAGTTTGAATCCAGGTTGCAAAAGGGAACAGCTGAAAGAAAAGCAACAGCATTTTGGTAAAGTGTTAAAAAAAAGAACTCCTCCAAGTCCATTTTACTGTCTTTTCAAAATGAGAGTTACAGTGTTTGGAGTTTGGCTGCAATCTCTGTGTGACTTTGGAGTTTCTGTAGTGTTTATTTTTATACCTGAGTCCTTTTCTGTATCTTTCTGATTGTCATTTTCCTTATTACTGTCCTCTATAAAGATGTACTGTCCATTATTTATGAGGACATCTTCTCCTTCCCTACTCTGCTTCACAAACACATCCACATCTGTCTCTAACCCTTGTTTGCTCTCTCCGTCTGCCTCTGCCAGTGGCTTACCTCGGGGCTTAGACACATGCACACATATTTATTTAGGACTGTGTTTGTCTCAATTAAGACAGAATTTTGATGTTCCTTTGTGTCTGCCTGGCCTGAGCCAGTAGTCACTTGAGACTAAGTCCTGTCCTCTGATTTACTCACACTAAGCATTTATAAAAACATCATTGCAATGGTCATGGCATGGCAGAGCATCTGTTGGAGCTGTCGCCTCACAGCAAGGAGTTCCAAAGTTCGCCACCCTGCCTTTTTGTGTAAAGTTTGTTATTGTACCCATGCACGAAGGGGTTTTCTCTGAGTATCAACCAGATGTGGGCCAGGTCTGGCAAAGATGGCACACTTTTTAAAATGGCATGCCACAACTGGCCCAGTAGTGGTTTGGTTTTTGTGCTGCTGGTCCAAACAATGGACCACCTTTGGCAAACCACATCTTGTCCACCGAAGGGCTATCATTCATTGTTATATTCACAACATTATTTTAAGATATTTGCATTGATAATGTCAAAATCCCATTTTTTGTAGTTTTTCACCTGAATGTACCCCTTTCTGTGTGCTCCTGTATTTAGTAGATGGCTTACAGCAATGGATTCAAATGCCACATTTGAATTCAACTCTCAACCTTTAACTTAACCTTTTACCAAAATAACATGAGTCACACCTGTTCATGTTTCACCCTTTGAGTCAACAGTTCAATTACATTTAAGTGCATGAAAAGAGACTTTTTCATATTACAAAGATGAGTCATATTAGAGTTTATAAAAAGCCGCAAATGAAAGTTAAGCATTTGCTTTTTCAGTCCATATTGACTTTTAAGACTGTGTTCAAAAATAGCTCTGCCTGTTGTCAGTGACTCAACAGCACCGTGCAGGTTGGTTGGATGTTTGAACTTTGTTGTTCTACTAAAAATGGTTAAATATTATTTCCATAATCATACCATACAATGAAAATAGTCCTAAAATAATTGACTTTAGCCCTGATCTGTGTAGTTTGGCATTTCTTTGAGTTCATTTTTGGGCTTTATTCCTTTTGTGGTCATTGTGTTTTATCATTCTGGGATTAGTTTTATCTGTAATCAGTTCATTGCAGTAGCATTAGTTTCCTGCAGATCATGAATAATATGTGTGTTTTTCCTCAGTCAGTTCTCTCGGTCACACCCGTTCTCACCTTGGCTTTGTTTCATTGGCACAGCTATTGATTGTTTTCTCATTTGTAATTTCCCACACGGTGGTGGAAGACAGTGAAGTATCATGCATTTTACAAGCTATCAAGGCTTTTTCCCAGATAGCAAAGTATGATTGAATCAACATTGAAATATGGTTAGGCATGATACTGAATCCATGTTGAAATTATACAAAAAGTGGTTGGTGACTTACAAGTTGAAATAATGTTAGGCTTTCATAACTTTCATACTATATCAATATTGATTAAATAATGATTAGACGTTTGCAATTCAATCAATAGAATTCAAACATAAAACAACATTTATTCAATAACATCTTTTCAACATTGGTTAAAACTTAGAATTTGATGATTGTTTGATGGATTCACCATCGATCGTCAACCTTAACCAAAAATCACCTTTTTTTACCATAATTCGACATTGAAATAACATATTTTGCTGTCTGGGTTGTGTTCTTATAACTCTCTGTGTCTTCTCATATTAGTTTCTCAGAGTTCTGCAAGTTTTGCTGATCCCTTTTAATCATCCAGTTATTCACATCAGGTGTGTTGGAGCAGCCTCTAAAGCATGCAGGATAGTGGCCCCCATGGACCAGGATTGGACACCCTTACCCTAAAACAACACACCTTTAAAGGAAACTTAGACTAGTTGTAACATCAGACATTATTTGATAAACATTTATTTTAACTATAAAAACGAGAGTAAAAATACTGTAGGCTATCTAGTACTTATACATTTTTTAAAATATATTGTAACACGGAAGTTGCCATGTTATTTACATTGTAAAGTTTCTGGGTAAACAGTGACACTTACCAGTGCTGCGTCGCAACCTCTATTGATCATCAACATTATTTTTTACATTTTAAAAACGTGATGTTCAGGTCTTTTAAATGAAACCAGAGCTTGTTCACAGAGAGGAGAATGTAGAAATGACTCAACCTGCAACTGAAAATGAAGATGAGGACAACAGAGCTGCTTCATGGAAGAATCTCAGCTTTAGCTTTTTACCAGTCATTTCTAAAGCCTAACCCTGACCCCTTACCCTAAACTTAAACACCCCAGTGCAGTGCAGGAGGTAAGTACAAATGTCTGATTGAAGAGTTAGTGCAGGAGAAATCTGTAAGCAGATGAAGATCTGGTCAGCAGGTACTGATTTGAATGAGAACTTTTGAAAATGTGTTTTATTATCTTACAAGGATCGCTGAAGAGGCTGGCTCGGAGGGTAGGATCAGGTGAATAGAGCTGAGGTAACGGTTGTTATTGCTGAGGGATCCGGTGGTGGAGAGTGGCAGGATGGAGAACAAGGGACTGGTTAAGCAGGGAGGCTCCTGGACTTTACTGAGTAACAAGTTCCAAACAGGTAAGACCAGAGAGAAGCTCAAGAGGTACAGGTAGGTCTCAGGTACGTTGTCCAGGAATCTTTCAAACACAGAAAAAGTAAAAAAATGAATAAATATATAATATTTTTTAAGTAATTAGATGTTTTCACGTCACAAACAACTTTTAGTAGAATAGAAAAATAATATAAGTAGTCTGAGATTACTTTAAGCTCAGGCTATTGGTGCAGTACACAAGCTTGAAGTGTGACCTCGTACTACGAAAGATTGAATGGAGAGTTTATCAATACTCATATACACACATATATATATATATATTCCCCAGTCGTGCATTTTCTGTAATTTTCTAAACCACTGACTCAGGCTCTCATTACAAATACTGTTATCATCTTTGGGCTCAATGTGCTCCCATAACTCATATGCAGAAGATGACAGTCATCTTCATTTGCAGAAGATGACTGTCACTTTGATAATGTCATACAGTGAGCTGTCACGCAGTCTTCAAAAGTCTTGGCACTCCAGCTAATGAAGGTAATTGTCAATGGGCTTCATTTTTTTCCTTCATATTAAAAAAATGATTATGTCCACTTGTGAATGGCCCAGCGTGTCATTCAGAGAATCATCACAAAGACGTAACGACTGCCTCGCCATCACAAAGCTTGGAATCATGACTCACATTTTAACTTTTGCCTGTCTAGTTTTGATGGATGATTGCTCTGCTTTCTCATCATTCAAAACTGAATGTGGTTGGTCAAAGGTCTTTGATTGAAGGAGCATCATCAGTAGATGCACAGCAGACAAGTTAACACTTTATACATTAGAAGCTTGAATTGCTTCTTTATCAAATAAGGTGATATTAGTTTTTTTTTTTTGCTTCATTCAGTTGAAAAATATCAACATTTTAAAGTTTGAAGCCTTCAAAAACAGAATTACTTTAAATTAATTTTTCATTTTGATTGAGGAAAGTGCTTCAAGTACTTTCATAATGTGCGATTGCACATTTACCAAATTATCTGTTTTCTGTTCACTTACATCAACCTACTGAATATTATTGAAAAAAATCTTGTCTTTTCAAAACATTTTGAAGTATGTCATACAAAATTAAATACACATCTGATAAACTCTCCTGTGTAGGTTTAAAATGTTCTGCCAAACACAAGAGATTCAATCTAATTGTTAGCATTACAGTAGTAACCATTTCAATAATGTTGATTTAAAAAAAAAAAAAACGTATTTTTGGCTTTCCCTTTTTGCAGGGGTTACCACAATAAGATTGAAAGATTTGGATGAAAGATTTGGGATTGTTTTAAGTTGGAGGACCCTTGCTGACACAACTAGAACAATGAAAATAGACCAAAATATTAATATATTAATTAACAAAATTAGCTTAGAGGCAATACATAAAGAACTAAGGGACCCACCATACAAGCTTGTTTACAATAGATCTGACAAAAATCAAATGACAAAAGCCCAACAACATAATTGCTTTGAACTTTTAATTTTTGTACCGCCAGATTTCTGCCTCTTGCCTCATCTTTAATTACAAGCCAATATATCTCCCGGTCAGGCAGCCATGCATCTTGGTATAGAGTGGGTTAAGAACAATACACCAAAACTGTCCCTCAAATTAGGGGAAAATGTAGGACACATGTTTGGGCCACAATGGGAGCCTTCGAATTTGAACAGCCTTTGGCGCATCTCTGTGGTGTAATTGTCCTTCAAATTCAGCCGTCAAAGGACGCAGTTAATGAATTTGGACACAGCCTTTTAGAGAGATGTGTTACAGTTTGAAATATGTGTGGAGGATGAGGAGTCTCAGCTGGTATGACATCAAATTTCAGCTCATTATTTAAAATTCACTGAGTTACAGACATTATTGTGTTGGCTAATGTCGATTAGCACTGATGGCCACTTTGAAGTGGATTGACTCTAAAAGCTAATCAGTTGTCGATGTACATCTAATGACTATCTTCTGCGAGTTTCATTAAAATTTGCCTGCTGATTTATGGGAGTCTTCACCAAACACAACAGAGAAACTAAAACACAGACAGGGACATAAACACGGCTCTTACGTTTTGAGCTTGGAGTGAGATTTTGAGACTGTGAAATCCTAATCACTGTTTTGAATAATGAATAAACTCAACCCACCTCTGTTATCTGGGGTTTGGACCACAGGGATTTATTTTAGCCCAACAGTGTCAGTGAAAGAAAAAAAAAACATTACATTAAAGTATATTTACATTATATTTACATCCTTGTAATCGAGGTTGGGACCAACAGCAGCTTTACACTAGGGTTTGTCATTTGCATTGTGGACAAGAAGTGAAATGGGTCTCTACTCTGCTCTGACTTCACGCAGAGTTTGAAGCTGCGAGACTGACTGATAAAAGTTGCTAGATTTGTTGCTAGTCACTTTTGAGGGGAAAAAAGTATCTAGAGGGGTCAGAAAACTAGCTAAATATAGCAACAATCTTGCAAAGTTAGCAACACTGCAGCCCCCTATTATGCTTTAACTTGTGCAGGAAACAGTGCGCTGCAAATTGGTTCTTCAAAGCGTGTGTGTATTTTAATACAAGAAATGCAAAGTGTGGCATGTGCATTTCATGATATGCGTGTCTCAGAGCCCTGAGCATCAACACTATCACCCTTTCCCCTTTAGCAGTGGACAATATGAAAAACAACATAAAAAAATTGAGGGAAAGAAATAAAAAAAGTCAGATAGGCAGGGAAAAAAGCAGAAATAAGGTAAATAAATCTCCAGAGGCTCATTTATCCATCAGGGAATAGTGATCAATAAAAATTTGTATGGATGAACGGGTAAGAGAAAAAGCTATGACCCTCAGAGTGAACAAGGAAACTCACACTTGTAGCTCACCGATCGATGCCCCTGCTGGGTCATTGGTAAACCGTGGTGGCCTCTCAGCATGTTATTGGCCCGACTCGGAGAGTGCTACCCCATTTACCCTGACAAAGGTCCACGTTCGTGTGACAGCCTATCTCCATGAGCGGTGGCAAGATGCTGTTCTGCATTGTTTGAGCATGTGGAGTGCAGATAGCGAAAAGCTTGATAAGCTCCCAAAGAGGGAGAGTGCCCCAGAACAATTATTCTGAATGGCTAAAAGGTGAGATAGAGAGCAGGAGGTGGGTAAAGAAATGAAAAGCCAAAGGGAAGAAAGGCTGGAGGAGAGAGAGAGAGAGGCACAAAGGCAACATATAACTGAGCAATAAGCAAAACAGCAGAACAAAGAGGGGGAAAAAATGTCATGGTAATCAGTGCCAGGAAATGGTTTGTAAAAATATTCAGATGCCTTAGCTTGTCGATGTTCCCTTAATTATCAATATTTTTTTACATTTTAAATTCACATTTCGTATCTTTTCTCTTAAAATTCTTGTCCTTTTGCTTTCCATCTGTCTTCTTCGGCTGTGCTGTCAATGCTTTATTCCCTTTTCCATTCTGTCATCTTCACTCTCTCCCTCCTTCTCCTTTCCTCAGCTCCCCTGATAGGAAGGTGAATCAGACCGTGAAAAAGGTAGAAGATGCACTGTAAAAAAAAAAAGCCAGGATCAAGGCTTCAGGAGAGACTTTTCTTTTCTCTTTTGTTTAAAAAAGGGCATGATTGCATCAGGAGGTCGTTTGGCAAAAACCAGACTTATTTAAAAAAATCTTTACACTCATTCTTGTTTTAAACAGAGTTCTGTTGTAGGCATAAATCATTTGTTCAATTTATTCTTCCACAACTTATTCGTAAGCAATCCCTGAACATGTCTTCTTTCTTATGGCATCACATTTGTCTTTGTGTCAAAACCAAAGGCCTCTCAGAGAATGGGTTTATGTTGCTTCTTTAATGTATTAATATTGTTTTATCTCATGCACAGTGGTCTAAACTGGTCATTCCTGACTCTTTGCCTCTGCAAGAAATTCTGCAACCCACCAGTTTAAGATGTTTATACCTAATGTTTATCAAGTATACCTGAGGCAGCTTATACCGTAAGCTAAGCTATGGAGATAAATTAGACTCAAAAAGATTTGAGAATGCACAACAGGATTCGCACATACACCAGTCAACGGATCAGCTCACCGGTGAATGTGACTTTCACGTGTGTAAAACTGCATTCAAGGCTGGTGAGAAGCTGGGACATCTGAGCCAATTAATGTATTGAAAATAAGTTTATTTGTAAGTTCCATTTTTGCGTCGATAGAATTGTGTCTAGATAGATATGAGACACAGACAGAAACAGCTTAGGGCTTCACATCAGGAAAGTCCTTTGGTCCACTTTTTGGTCCAGACCAAATAGCAGACTTTATTTTTTTCCTTTGGTGTGGTTTGCATTCACATTGTGCTTTTTGCAAATGGACTATAATTTATAAACAAAGCTACGCAGGTGACGGTCATTGCTCCCATTCGACAGAAATGAGGGGGGCAGGAAAGATCACAGACCCGGAAATAAAGATGGTGCTGTTAATATAACTGACTATTAAGAATATCAAGAGCAGCTCATTCAGTGGAGGTTTTGCACGATAAAATTTTGGGACAGCGTTGTCAATTGTGTGCCGCAACCTAAAGGAGACAAGATTCTCTGCGTTCCCTGACCCACAATGGCTCATTTTTTTGTAGAGCAGTGTTAGCATCAGCAAACTTGAAGGGCTAATGTTTATTAGCAATGGTGGCTCGTGAAGTCCAAAAAGGCGCATATTTCCTGTATTTGGTTCGGTTCGAGGCTGGTCTTTATTCAGACCAGAATCAAACTGGACCAGAGTTCATTTAGAATTGGACTGAGACCACCTCAAAAATGGTTTCTTGGTCCGGTTGTTTGATCTGCACCACGGTTCACAAGAGTGTATTCACACCTGCATAAAAGGTCTGGACCAACGAGGGAAACAAACTCTGGTCCATTTAAAGTGGACTAAATGGGTCAGGTGTAAATACACCCTAAACATATTAGCTCACTGACAGCTAAAAAAACAAAACATAGACATTACTGTGTCTGTTTCTCTTTTGTAGTGTTTATGATGCTACTGGTCACCAGAGTCCTCGTATATCAAGTGGAGTAAAGTCATCTGGATCTGCATGATGTGTAAATCAGGGGTAAAAATGTAACTTTGGTGAAAATAGGAGCTTCACTGTATTTATTTCAGCTGTACAGTCCACAAAGTTAACATTTTCTTTTTGAGGAAAAACTACCAGAACAATAACATTATTTCCTGTATTTTTATGTGGATTGTACATTTGAGTAAACTATCAAAATTATTAGCTTACATTTAATAAAAACGTACATGAAATATTAGGGTTCCTCCACAAAAAACTACCAATAAATATATTTCTAGTCCTTTTCCAGAAGGAAAATAACCCAATGTTTTGAGTAGTTTATTTCAGCTCTCTAACCGAAACACAAAATTTACATTTTTGGAACCCAGTGATGTCAGTATAAGTGTGTGTGTTTATTTACAAGAGTTATAAGCTAATAAGTTAGAAACAAGTTACTTTTAATCATCCAGTAAATGTGGTAAAGCTCAGACATCCCAGCTTTTCACCAGCTCAGAACTCATACGTCACATTCAGTGGTGAGCTGGTTCACATACTGGTAGGTTTTCCAATATTGGTATTAATTTATTTTTTTATTTTAGAGTAATTTTTAACCCCATATATTTCTTGTTGCAACATACATAGTTATGGAGATCCAAACTGAAGGCACCTGTGTCTCTTTCTTAGAAACCATAAAATTTGGCTGAGTTCACCAAGAAGGGGCCAAATGACTCTTTACTTAGTATTACCTCTAAAAAGCTGTTTGGGAGGTGGGAAAAATGTTCCAGATGTGACTGATCGCTCTTTCTTGTAATGACAAAAGCAACATCAGGTCAAGTTATGTTTTAAGCAAATAAAATTGATAAAATGATTTTCATTTACAACATGATCCTTCAAATAATTCTGGGAATCTTCCAGAATTACTAACCTCCTCCTAAATTTGAAAGTAAATTATTTGTTGCAAATCTTATACACAACTCCTAATCTCAATACATCCTGTTCAAAATACATGTCTAACTACAACTGAGTACCGTTTGGAGTCAATCCAATTGATCCTATAAAGAATGCAAGGCAATGAATGACATATCAATTAATGTTTTTTCTAGTAGACTGAATTTTAATTATTGGACTTTTTTATACTTTGGTATCTTTTAAAATAGTATCACGGAAGCAAAATGGTCTAAATGGACTAAATTGTGTTGCATTTGTGCAAAAGAGAAGTCTACTGTTCACACTTTTAGCCACTTTTACAGAGGTGATTAAAATAAAACCAAAGACATTTGTGACAAAAAAACATGAATTTATAAAAAAAATTTTAATAATAGCTATTTCCAAAACAAAGTAGCTGTTACACTGGCATCTCATTTTGGTGAGAAGGTTTCCCACTTTAATTCTCTTTCTCAGCGTATTCTTTTCAACGTGTTTATTTCCCCATTATTTTAGCTGGCATTTTGGTCTCGCCTGTCTCCTATTTTCACTTCACTTCCTCCCGCTGTGGTTGGCAGCATCTTTTTTTCACTGTGTAAGCGCCCCCCCCGACACACACACACACACAGAATTCCCTTCCCCATAATTCTTTTGTTTTTCCTTTGCTAGTTCTACATTTTTCTGTCACCCGGCAGATATTTCTTGATAAATTTAAGTGTTATTTTCCAATAAGAACCTTAAAGCAGTCCAGCTAATTCTTGAGGTGCAGTGTTCAAGATAAAAAAGTAGCACACCAAATTAAGTTTAAATTAGTGCTCCTAGAGGCAATTGATGAACTTTATTATTCCTGTAACCATGTATGCAGATTATAATACTGTGCAAAAGTTTTAAATCACCTTATATTCCTTTATCATTTGCTTCCAACTGGCACAGAATTCTTTCATTTTTCCATCTCTTCCTTCTGAAGGTCTTTCAGTTTTGGGGTGGACTTTTGGACAGTCCATTCCATTCACAACAGGAGGAGTGTACATTAAATCCACTGACAGACAGAGGGCGTTGGCCTGTAATGCCCTGTAAGTAAAAAGCTAAAAATGCATGACTAAAAATATTTTGAATTCATAAAACTGAATTTCAAGTCAACTACATTTTTTATAGGCTTCACTACTTAGTGGGGCATATGAATATTTTTAGCTGAAGAAGCGCCCCACCTGCCCTTATGGTCCAACAGCCACTGTAAAAGACCCTATAGATTAGGTGTATTTATTTGATTTGAATATATGTATATTTTGATAAATCACTGAAAATAAATCTTCATGAAGTGTTGGATATACATTTGTCCAAGAATTTCAAAGACATGTTCCTGGAATCAGATGAGAGGACATTTAAAACCATGTTTTTTGTAGGTTTGCTGATTGGGCAGAATCACTTAACATCAAGTCATGGTTCAAATTTCAGACCAACTTGCAGCAGATGTGTCTGTCTAACAAATACGTTTTTAGAGTTAAATCATGATTTCAGCATGAACTTAGGTTGTGTTGCTGCTGTCTGCGTCTCTTGGAATATCATCATTTTCCCTGTTTGTGTTTTTTACTTTTTGCCTCAGTAATTGGTCCCAGCTGCATATGCTCATAAACAAGATGTTTGTTTCAGGTGGCTATTATTTTCTATAATTGGAGCACATCTAAAGCTTGTTTTATGTCTCTCCTACATTGGTTTAAAATATTTACTGGCTTTTCCCTCTGATGTCCACCTTCTATATGCTAAAATACAAACTGATTCCAGTGAAAGTCTGGTTGTGCTTTTCTGACTTCCAAAGACTTCATGATTGGAAAGTAAAACAGTGTTCAAAGGGCCCTACCACACATTCAAACTTACATTAAAGTGTGTTCGTTCATTCAATTTTCATCATTTTCTTCCTGCTTGACCAGTGGGGTTTGATGACTGAAACAAGACTAAAAGTTTGAGAATAAATATGGCATGTTCCTGTCAAACTTCAAACCCAAGGTGTTTGATCAGAAAGGAAAGGTGTGTTTATATGTGTGTGTATATATATAATAATAGGATAGCATTGTGCATTGTCTCCAGCCTGTTTGGAATCCAATGTGGTGTGAGTAGATTTTTGTTATAGAACTTAATCAAGGAGCCAAAAGCATTTTTCATTACTTTTAAGTGCAGCAAATGAATGCCATGGAAAGTGAAGAAAAAAAGTCTGATTTTGAACCAAATTCTGAACTAAAAACTGTAAAGGGGAAGTACTATGCAATTTTACTTTAGCTTTATATCTTTGTATAATGTAATTCCCTCATTAAAAACATACCCAGAGTGTTGCTTTGACTCATTCATGCATGATAAATAAATCCTTGAATCTCCTGTGGTAGCCATGTGGAGCTGCCTAAATACTTGCTTGTACAAAGCCCCACCTATTTATACAAAGCTCTGAAAGCTTTCAGATTCAGTAAACTGGTATTTTATTTGATGATGTCTACATTAAACCTTTAAACTTTCTCCTGACTTCCAGTGTAATTTAAATCAAAGAATCTGGTGTGGATCTGACAGGAGTTAGAGGATGAGAGATCTGATCCACAACAGTCCCCAATTCGTATCCCAAGTTTGGAGGTCCTTCTGTCAAGCGCTGGGAGCATCTGTGAGCTTTTCTGGATATCATCCTCAATCTAACGGTCAGTCTGAACAAACAAACCAAGAACTGGAATCAGCCCTACGGCGTGTTATCATCATCTGCCCTGGGTGGAATACGCACACAACACCCACACTTTGCATGCCACTGGTCTATCACCTTTCAAGGCTTTCATGGGATCTTTACCACCTCTGTTTCCTGCCCATGAAGGGGAGATTTCTGTTCCATCTGTCCAACATCATCTCAGGAATTGCAGAAGATTCTGGAGGCAGACCAAGAAGGCACTTGGGAGAACTAAAGAACAAAACAAGAAGTTGGCTGGTCATCACCAGAACCCTGCCCCCGTTTTTACTGTTTGACAAAAGGTATGGCACTCCACCCGTGACATTACTCTTATAGATTTCTCCAAGAAACTTGCCCCCTGGTTCATCAGCCCATTTCCAATCAATAAGATCATCAACCTTCTGCTCTCAGGCTCCAACTTCCTAGGTCTATGGGAATTCACCCCACATTTGATGTTTCTCAAATCAAGCCCTTCATCCAGAGTCCCCTGAACCCTAGCAACTAGATCCCACTTCCTGCCCGTCTCATCAACAACCAATCTGTCTATACTGTTCGTCACATTCTCAACGACATTTTCAACAATTTCTTGTGGACTGGGAGGGACACGGGCCTGAAGAGAGATCATGGATCCCCAGGTCCTTCATCCTGGACCCCTCACTAATTTCTGACTGCTACAACGCCCATCCTGAGAAGCGTCCTGGTCCACGGAGAGCCTATCCTTGAGGGTGATGTCATGAATTATGCCTGATCCCTGCCAAGTCATGTCATAGTTTATCACGTCCTCATTGTTTCACCCCTCCCGTCATAGAAATCTCAATCAGCGTCATGTCACTCACCTGTTCCCTGCAGTATTTAAGCTCCACTCTCCCACTGCACCAGCACCAGATTTATGAACGGTTTTATCTAGTAGTTATCCAGCATTCTCTCTATGTCATGTCTTGCCTGCCTCGTTATGACCTTGCTTCTGCTCACTGGATCCACGTCTCCTGCCTCGTCCCTTGACGGTACTGTCTCGGACTCTGATCTCCTGGTTTTGACCCACGCTCTCGTTTCTGGACCTCCGCCTCCTGTTGCTGTCGGACCTGTTCAGCCATCTGCCTCCCGGATTCTGACCCACGCCTGTGTACCACGACCAAGAGATAAGTCCAACCCTAAGTACCAGTTTCTGCTCTCTGACCACATGTGTA
>JARVJO010000001.1:5695609-5708651 GCA_031762555.1 Cynodonichthys magdalenae
GCGAGCTCCATGAACCACGTGACCGCGTGTCGGCTAGTTCAAAGAGTGTCGCAACTCTCTCTCTATAGGGCTCTGGTAACATGTATCTGGCGTGGGTAAAATTCAAAAATACGAGTTTTCCCCGGTCTGAAACGTATCACAGATGAGTTGTAGGAGGATATAAAAATGTAAATATTTAAATTAGCAATGTGATTCATCAAACCTGAAACTGATTATGGTTGCCATTTTAGTGTCTGTACCTGCCTTGCAACTATGCTAAATATAAACTAGCAAACTGTTCTGTGGTGATTCTGACAAGAAGGTGGCACAGGTACAATGACATGGTGGAGAGACAGAAAGAATGTTCTGTTTGTGTGTCAACATACTTGGGCCGCTGCAGGACCTAAGGGCTGATTTGGAGCCAGTTACAAATAGAAGCTATGCCATGAATACTAAGAAAAAAAACTCTTTACAACACTGCATTTTCTTGCATCTGGACCTTCCAACTCCTTGGCTTTGAACTTCATTTTTTTTTTACGGCCACTCTTCTATTCCATACTCTTTATGGTGACAGCCAGTAGCAATAAACTGGTCTGAACCATTTTTACTTTATCATTTGCATAGCAATCTTAGTAGATCACCCACAGCATGCCCACTAATAGCATGGGCAATTTTTTTTAGGTTGCGCACTCAATTTTGCGCTCGTTATTTGGGATCTTAGCAGATGTGGCCCTAAATCCACAAATGGGGTATATTCTAAAAATAAAGTTATTGAGGGTTAATAAACTTTCAACAAAACCCACTTTAAAAGATTTGTAGTGATGACAAGGAAGCTGAAGCAAACTTTCAAGCCTTCTAACATTTCTAGGCACATTTTGGATAAGAACTGACAGACTTCATGGATACAAATACACTTTTGCTTGTTGGAATTCAGTTTAAACTTTCTGCTTCTTTATTTTATTATAAGATGAGTTAGTTTACCTGGCACTGGGTTCAGAGCCACTCAAAGGTTTACCAAACTCCGCCTGCTGAATGGAGGCCCGAGGACTCACTCTAGACGTTTATTTTTCCCAGCTGGCCTGGACAAAAACACATTAAAAAAGATGGCACTGTATTAAGTTCAAAATTTCCTTCTGTGACAACAAAATGCGACTGAGCTTTTGCCTATTCCCATTTTGCCAATCTTCTGCGGTTGATAGATGCAATTTGTGTCCAAATTTACGTCTTTTTATCCTCAACTGAATTGCTCAGGAAGTGCTTATCACACAGAGAGGGCAAGCTCGTCATAAAAAAGCCTTTCCAGTTATGCAAATAAAGAACTGGTTTTAAAAACGCATGACTTTAGGAAAAATATTTTTTTTCTCTTTTTGTATTCAGTATTGCACGTGCATCTCTTTATCACCTCAGACAAACCGAGATGATTAGTTGTTGAGCTTTAAATCACAAGTAAATTAAATGTATCGGCTCTTTCTTTTATTTATTTATTTATTTATTTGGCTGTGGTCATTTTTTAAAATGATTTATCTTTATCTTTATCTCTCCCCTCCCAACAGCCTCTCTCACTCTGCATGTCCTAATGTTCATTAGTTCTTCATTAAAATACAGCCTGACCCATGTAATTGCTTCCAATAAATGGGTCCTGATGGGGGGGGAGAAAAAAACAAAAAAAACTAAGCCATCGCATTTGTGAAGCAGACGCAGTGTGTCTTGTTTTTTTGTAGGAAGCTGACAAGTCCAAACCAAAACAGATAATATTCTTTGTCAGACATGGTAACCTCCTGCATGTTTGTATGTGTGTGTGCCAATTGGCCACAGGAGCTTGAGCAAAGCAGTTAATACTCTCTCAGAACCTTGTTCTATCTTTTCAACCTGGCTATACTACATTCTACTATGTGAGAGATTTAAGTTGGACTTTCAGACATGCATAAATATGAAATCTAGAGAATGTGGGCGAGTCAGTTATTGACAGATGAGAGGGCATTCAAGCATACCTGTATGGGTGCCTATGTGTGTATATGTAAGGGAGAAAATGAAAGAGAAAAGGAATAGGATTGAAATCCAAATAAAAGGATACTTTAACCCTCCTGGTCCCCTTTGGTCAAAAAGACCCACAAGACCTCAAAGGGAAAATATGCAAAATCCACATTTTAGCCCTGAAATGCATGTTGTCGTGGACTTGGGGTCTCTAGGAGAGCAGAAAAGTTGAATTTAGTCATCCCTGGTGCTTCCTAGATATTTTTATATTTTTTGGGGGGTCAATATTCAATCAATTCAGTTTTCTCTATTCTCTATTACATTTTTTGAACAATAACGTCATAGTATTTGCTGCTAAACAAGATCTTGTTTGTGTGGACTTCTGGCTAACAAATTTCGTGAACCCGCAGTTCTGCAGGTTCATTGTCTTCATTCTCCTCCCACTCTGGGTCAGACTCTGGCTCCAACATGTAAGGCTGGATGGACAAGTCTTCCCTTGTTGACATCTTTTAATCATTGTGTAAATAAAAGGTTTCTGCACCGCTATACATCTCTGCTATCAAACTACAAAAATGGCCAAACGGGGTGGAGTAGGCACTGATCAATGGTAGTAAAACCTGGGGGGGGGGGGGGGGGTGTAAAGTGCCTCATTTGCAATTAAAGAGACAGTACCAAAATGAGTTGATCTGAGACGCACCTGAGAAAACAGGTGAAAGAGATGCTTGTGGAGTTACAATAAGGAGGAATTTAGACCAAAGCATTCCACTTTATATAGACACCAACTTAATGATTAATATTATTTCATTTTTATTTTACCATTGTTAACCAGGCTAATCCCATTGAGATTACAGATCTTTTTTTCAAGGGAGGCCTGGGCCTGAAAGCACTTATTGTACATGTTTTTAGATTTAAATATGAAAAAAAAAACTTTAAAAGCACATTTCCAACAAAACAGAAGACTTGTGGGTCATTTTAACCCAAGCACACCTAGATGTCTTTAAAAGTTAATTTTATGGGGTGGTATTATGTATTTTATGTATTTATTTTATTTAAATATTTATTTCATTTAATTAGAAACAAAACAAAATTCAACACAAACACCATATTATTAAATATATAATATGAAGTTATATTAAGAAGAAAGAAGAAAAAAATCTCAAAAAAGAATTTTTTTTTTCCATTTTCCAGGCACATAGTTCAGTTCTATACCACAATCAAGTAATTATGTTACTTTCAGTTGTTCTGAAAAATGCTCTATATGTCAAAAATATATATAAACGCCTTGGAATTGGCTCTTGTCTCTGTAAGAACAGCCTACCGTTTCAAACACTCCCACTTCAGCACATCTTCATAACAATGCTTCGGAGGAGGGGTGATTTGTGAGGCGGGAGTTCTGCTGCAGATTTAACTCCAGGGAGGAGTTTTGTACAGATAGGTGGTGCTTTGTACCAGCAAGCATTTAGGCAGCTCCACATGGCCACAGGAGATTCAAGTATTTCTCTGACATGCATGAATGAGTCAAAGCAACACTCTGGGTATGTTTTTGATGAGGGAATGATATTTTAACACAATACAAAACTTGTGATTTATGCTCTGCCCCGCCCATCACTGATTCCTTGTCTTGTCATGCCCACATCAGGTAATCAAGATTATTGCACTCACCAGTGGTTGTGTCTACTTACGGCTGAGTTATAGTGGTGCTTCTCGCCAGCAGTGGAGGTGTTTATACTTGGCGTTTTCGTTGTTGTAGATTTCTCCAAAATGACACGTGGAAGTACACTTTTCAACTTGTGAAGATGTTGTAAGTAGGAGAGCAAAAGCTTGACAAACAAACAAGCTCTTTGAATAGTGCGCGGCATGCGCAGCCTTTGTGGAGTTTCGGAGGTGCACGACCATGCAACAGGATGTCGTGCAGGGCCAAAGTGCAGGGACAGGGAGATTGCGTCACTTATGGCGTGTGACCCATGCTGTGGACTCTTGCCTTGCCCCTCATCAGTACCTCTACTACATCTGATCTTTGGCTTCTGACCCACGTTCTGGACTCTGGACTCTCGCCTCAACCCTTGATCCCATCTCTCCTCCTGTCTCTCAGCTATCCACCCCTGTTCACATCCCAGGATTATGAGATAAGTCTGTCCTTTGGTATTACATCCTGCTCTCTGCCTACCTGTGCATATACCTTGTTTCCCCTCTGGACTTCCATACTGCACACAGTGCTAACTACGGTGATGTCATAACTGCTGGACATCGCAGACCAAGTGACATCACCTTTGGAATTCCCACTGGTCAAACCAAGTTTAATAAACTATTTAATCTTTCTCGTTGTTTGGTTGTCACTTTGAAATTATCCCACCATGACATAACAGAAAGTTGATTTTGTCTGAACCCCCCTCTTTAAAACCATGGTTAATGGTACCAACCCAAAGTCCTGCTTTGCTGACTCAGAGTCTAGGTTCATTTACACACTCACACATACAATTAGATTTTCATCTGCCACTCATGGCAGTCGGAGATAATGATTTTTTTTTTATTCAAGCTTTTTTCTTCATTACTTTACCTCAGATCATTTGTCATTCAACAATTTCCTTACCCGCCTCCTCACTTGACACCTCTTTCGGCCTTGTTCTTTCAAATTTCTAAATGTGCTTTTAAGCCATAAATTTGCTTTGCCGTCCTTGAATCCTGCTCTTTCCCTTGGTTTGGTTCGATTCTCTCATTCACTTTTCATCTTCCTGTAAATCCCTATCTCCACCTTCCTCTCCTAAAAATTGCCCTGTCACATCCTGTCCGCCTTTGCTGTCCTTTTGTGTTTACTGCCACGTCTTCTGTGTCCAAATTCTCCACTTTCTTCAAGGAACAAACATAGTGCTTGAAGATGTCATTGGTTTTTATGACCAAGTGGAGAGTTAAAGGAGTCAAATCGCGGGAGTAAATCACACACACGGCATATAATTTTATCTCTTGAAACATACAAAATGTGTTTATGTGCCAGCACATCTCTTGGGCTTCTTATCGTCAAGACGCAGCTACTGCAGTGATCCTACTGTACATCACCCGTTTTCATTTTACCAAGGGTCCCACAGCCTTAGCTCCTCTGAAGAACACACTCAACAAAACCCAATCAAATGAACAGGTTTGGATTTATTTGTTAACCATTTTGTTCAGTACAGTCAGGCTTTATTCAGCTTTCCTTTTGTCTTCATATTACCATGTCCATCTTCATTTCACGCTGACCTGAACTGCTCAGTCAATATGTCAGGTAGATAGGATTTCAGGTCAGTGATTCATTTATTGTTCACTGTGTACGGTGTGGCCTACACTAAAAAAGGAAATGTTGGATTTACTTAACCATGTTATATCAACTGGTTCCACTTAACTGAGTTGAGTAAATTCAAAGCAATATACCATTTTTTTAACCAAAGAACATGTTGCTTTGAATTTACTCAACTCAGTGAAGTGGAACCAGTTGACATAACATGGTTTAGTAAATCCAACATTTCATTTTTAGAGTGTATGCTAGAATTGGCAGAAGCTGAACCCAAGTTGTTCAAGTAAAAAAAAAATGGAAGCTAAAAGTAGTAAAAGGTTAGCAAAGCTAGCCTTTGCACGATTGGCTCCTGCTCCCTGAAACTCTAAACAGGAACAAGTGAGTAAAGATAGATGAATGGAGGAATATTAAAACTGAAAAAAAATAAATAAATAACATATGACCTTTATAAGATTCCTTTTATAATCTTGGTGGATTTTCTGTTTTTCTCTGATCACAGTTGATATTTTTGGACTGTACTGCCTCCAGGGCATACCTTTAGAACTGATAATAAACAGATTTTTAAGGAGCCATACAAGCTTTGACTCAAATCACACAGGATCCCATCAAGAACAAAAAATGTACTCATCCAATCTATTACTTTTGTTCTTATTTACTCATGAGGGTCTGTTTCAGTGGTAAGACAAAAAAAGAAGAAATCTGTTGTACAATATTTACCCTTGGAAAACTGAGCATGTGTTTTCACAGTATGTTAAGTGTTATGCAACGCCAGTCTCCACTCCTTTGCCAAGTGTAAACTTTTAATCTGGCAGCATGGGGCCTTCATGCTCTCTGAGGGAGACCACACATAAAAAGCACTCAGCATTACGTTAATCAAAAAGGAGGCAAAGGAGGAGCTTCTTAGCATAACGCCATGACAGGCAGCGATGCAAAGAGGTACGAAGAGTGAGAAATGGCAGGAAGAACAAGTTATTCAAAATGAAATAACCAACTTTTAAAAAAAATGTTCATTAACCTTGATTTCTATGCCTTCACTTTTGATTGAAGCGCTATTGGAGCTGCAGATTACTGTTAAAAAAATGAAAGCTGATATTTGTTAAAGCTACAAATCCACCTCAGTATGTGTTCTCCTATGGATGCATGCATTTATATGAAGCAGAAGGTTTTCTTACTGTGGCATATGTCTGTGTAGATTTGTGCATTGTTTTTTTTTTTCTTTTCTTTTTCTGTGTGTCTGCCTCCTCCGGGGAGACCCCACGCACCGTCTGTCTCTGACTGATTCAGTATTCATTACCACAGAGAGAGAGAGAGAGGGGAAGGAGATGAAGAGGAGGAGAGACGACAAGGAGGAAGAAAGCAGGAAATACTGCGGCTTGCAAAAAAGGGAATTGTAAAAAAAAAAACTGCATTATGCTTTTAAAAGGCTTTATAACAGTACATAATGAATTAAAAACAAATGTTCACAAGACAAGTTTATAATATTTTTTCACATCTTTTACAGTGTCACAAAATTACTCCAAAATAAAATGATGTAAAATTGAATGGTAAGAAGTACACAAGCACATATTTAGAAAAACTTAAGTAAGACGCAGATATTTTTCAAAGACTTAAAATTCTCCCTGAAGTTCCAGTTGTATTAATTTCAAAAGAGGATGCTCAAAAAATGTCAAATGGCACCAATTTAAAGGCTTCAGGCTTTAAAATGTTTAGGGTTGTTTCCTTTTCTTAATATGCTAAACTATATGTTTTTGTTTCTAACAGTTTAGGTATAGGAAACCACAAAAATGACTTCACACTACCAGTCAGAGGTGGGATTGTTTTGCAAGTCTCCACTTTATCCTAAAGTCCTTAGTCAAGACCCAAGTCTAAAACTTGTCATTTCAAGCCCTTTCAAGTCTTTTTTTTATTTGAACAATGTTGCAATTATATGTTAAATGTAAACAACATACCATTTTTTTATCTCTATTTATCTCAAATTGTGATGAAACGGGCAGTAAGTTGATTTGGATAACTTGATTGCTGCAGCTCATGCACACAGAGTGTAGGGGCGGTCGGCGTTTGTTAATATAGATTGAGTGAAATGAAATAATAGGGAGCAATTTATAAATAATGTGTTTTAAACTTTAGATTTTGGGTAAAAAATGTCCAGTCTTTTTAAGTAAACAGGTTCAAGTCATTGGTGTAAAAGTCCAAGTCAAGCCACAATTTTCCAAAAATTTTTTCCAAATCCAAAGTAATAACATTAATGACTCAAGTCCCCATCTCTGCTACTAGTGATGTAAAGATTAATCAGTCCATAACAATTTGCTGGACGCAATTGGATCAGCAGCAGCTCTGTGTTGAAGTGCATTTAGAATAGATGCTGCATTTGTTTGTACACTCTAAAAAAAGATATGTTGGATTTACTTAACCATGTTATGTCAGCTGGTTCCACTTAACTGAGTTGAGTAAATTCAAAGCAACATACCAGTTTTTTAACCAAAGAACATCAGTATGTTGCTTTGAATTTACTTAGCTCAGTTAAGTGGAACCAGATGATATAACATTGTTAAGTAAATCCAACATTTTAATTTTTAGAGTGTACTCAGAAGTTTCAAGTTAGAATAATCAACTAGAAAGCCCCCTAAATTCAGAATTCTGACTAGGAAAGCTAAAGGTTTCACACCATTCCCAACCATAAAATTCAGTTGACAAATGCATAAAGCATATGTGATAGCTGCAGTAATACATTTTTATTTTCACTTCTTATGGTTTGTGTCTTAGGAGTTTAAACGCACATATATGTAATACTGTACAACCATTACAAGTGAACATGTCGCTGCAGGGTTTGACTAAGCAGAATGCAAAACAAACAAACCACAAACAAACTAATGAGATCAACTTGTTTTGCTAAATCTAGTTGGCGGGGTCAATGAGTAGGACAACTTCCAAATCCTACTGGTTTTCCATATTACAAGAGAGGCACAATCCTAGTCATTACTGTGTTTACTACTTCAATATGGAGCAATGCAACCATACTGGCAATGTAAAATGTTGCCATACTCCTTGCGATAATCTTTTAGAGTTCATTAATATGTTTTAATGATGTTTACTATTTTACAGTCCGTTATATCAATGTCGTGGTTATGCTCAGCAGAGAAAACACAGCTGATTTGGACAAAGCATGAAAATGATGTGTTTAAAGAAACAAATCTTGTCAGAGAGCATGTACTATATTACGCTTTATTTAATAGGTAACAGTGCTCGGAGGCCTTGGCTGTGAGGCATGAATGAATGAGTGGTACTGTCTTCAGCAATACCCTTCAGTTCTACATTATCACAGATGATCATGCTGTGCATCTGTGGTCACACTAGAAGGAAGGGACTAATCCTGCCAGTGTCGTGGAGAGACACACTGACATCATTCTTTCCAAATGGTAAGACTTCAACCATTCATGCTCTCATACCGAGGGAATATTTATAGTTGTAAATTAACCTAACATGCATGTTTTTGGTTTTTGGGACTGAGTACCCAGAGAAATCTCACGAATGCATGTAGAGAATTTGCAAACTACACCCTGAAAAATCCCCAGTTTTCCAAGGACAGGATTCGATCCGGAAACCTTCATGAGAGGCAACAGTTCTACAAACTAAGCCCATGTCTAGTACAGTATATATTGCCTTGTTAAAAGACTAACAATGATTTGTTTTGGGAGAGGTAAGACATGCAGCTGAAATGGTGTCCCCTGAATCTCGCACAACAATGGCTGAAAATGGGCACCAGTGACCCCCCCGATCCAGAAAGGAAGAAGTGGGTAAAGGTAATGGAAATATGGATGTATACAACATGAGTATATGGACTACCTGCAACATGCTAAAGTCTAACAACAGCTATGGTTTGACTTTCCACAGGAGGGCATACAACAGCCTATGATCTCATCCAGCAATAAATTGCAGATTGTCTCCTGATCCTACTGACATGGGGCCAGCAAAGTACTAGTATTGCCAACTCCATTATACATTTGATTTGATATTGTACTCTGATATAATACAGTCACGACTACACTGAAAATAATACATGGTTTTACAGCTTTTAAGCTTTTGTCTGACCAGCAGCAGTTGAATTTTAGATACAGCAATGCATCTTACTTTGTGGTTGATTGAAGTTATTTACTTTAAACTTGAAGAGAATCAACTAGTCTCTACTTTATATGTGCCAAGCTCCAGCAGCACAAGAATAATCTCTATTTCTGGCATTCCAATGCAGACATAAAAGGAACCACCTCAAGGGGGTGTGACCAGGGTTTTGTAAGAATTTAAAATAATAAATGTCCTTAATTTAATGATCATAAAAAAGCACATTTTCATGCTGCTTTACTTTTTAGCTATTTATTTATTTACTATCTGTTAAAACCAAAAGACAACCAATCGTTTTCTGTTATCAATCAATCAATCCACATCCAGAAATATATTTTCTCTCTCTATTTATTTATATTTTTTTCTGGGTTCAAAATCAGCCCAGCAGTCTTGTTAAAAATTCTATCTTTCAATGTGTGGTTTAAAAGAAAAAAACAGCTGCTTCCTCCTCTTCATCTTAAAAAAGCACCAACTGTTCCCACCTCTTATCAGTCCTCTTTTAGTTGTATAATTTTACTCCCACATGGTGAGTGAAGACGCACTCTGTGTTTGTCCACTTTTTTCAGTTCTGCAGTTTTCCAGTTTGCAGAACTGCTTATGATGTTCTTGAAAAAATGTGTCATTTGTTATTTGAATGCACTTGTTGGTCTGAAAGACCTATTTTCAATCAAATAGATGAAAATTAACTCATGCGCTACAGCTGTTTGACATAGTAGAAATTTGATAGATTAATCAGAGAGTCTTTGAGAGAGCTTTAGACCTTTGATTTTGGAGATAGTTATTGGACATTATTCCCCTCTCAATGGTATTCTTAGCCCTTTTGCTCCTCATTGTTCCTCCACTGTCAGGAACCTTGGAGTATTTTGAGACAGTTCTTTTAAATTTCAGAAACAAGTATCCACAGTTGTCAAAACTTTAGATTCGTACAAAAAGACCTTAAAACCCTTGTCTGTACCATCATCGCTAATAGATTAGACGGTTGCAGTTCTCTATATTTTGGCTATTGACATTTGTCTTTATATTGCCTGCTGTTTGTCCAGAACATTGCTTTACATTTTAACAGGTACTAGAAGACATGACCACATCAGTTTTAGAATGGTCCCCTGTTTGTTTTTATAGTCATTTTAGGACACTTCTAATGATGTTGGAAGTTTGGTTTGGCTCCCATATTTTTAACTGAACTTCTTGACTTTTAAAGGTTTTTTTATGTTGTTCTATGCTGCAGAGAGGACAATATTTGCTGAAACACTCAAACAATTTTGTTTTGTGTCTCTGTGGTTCCAAGGGACGGTTTAGAAAAGACAACATTAGGACCAACTGTGAAGGTTTTGTGTGAAATTTCTTTGTTTTTAGTGAAGAAAGTTTATTTTAAAAGATTTAAAAGATATTATTCCCTCTGGTTGGGTGCAGTCAACAAGGTGTGCAATGAACCTGAATGCTTTTTTGTTTAAGTATAACAACATGCTTCGGTCAGCTATTAACGTAAGTGAACAATTTGATGGCAAAGTTTGTAAAGAAACTTTAAATCTGCAAAAAAAATGAAAAAAAGCCACCAGTGACTGAAGAGATCTGGTCATATGTCCACTGGAGATTGTAAAACTGCTCCTTAATATTTTTAGTTTCAGTTCAATTTATATACAGTAAAACTATTTTTTTACACTGACTTTTTCATGTTCTATCATATTAATTTAACCTGTGGCATTTCCTTGTATTAGTTTGTATTTACCCCAAATTATCGTATATGTTTTTTATGTGCAATATTTTTATTTTATTGCTGTTTCCTATTAGTTGTTGTTTACCAGCTTGTAAAGCACTTTGGTCAGCCTTGTTATTCTTAAAAGTAGTATTTAAACATGATTGACATTAGGGCTGTAGTAGCTAGTGGTTAATGATGCATCCTGTAATTCTAAGGCTGCATGTTCAAGCCCAGCAGGTTGCATCAAAATCAGCATCTGACATAAAACATTTGCAAAATCTTTCATGCAATTTTGCTTCTTGTGGTAACCCTGCAGAAGGGAGCATATAAAAACAAACCCTATGTGTGTGTGGAAGCCTAAACTATACAAAAGACAAGAAGAAACTGTTTTTGCAATTTCCTGCCAGAAATTTTGCATATTTTTTGTTAGTGCAGTTCCTAAATATTAAACTATTCAAATGTGGATAGGAGTAATTTTTAAAAACAATATTTTATCAAAACAATAATCTGTTTAGTTCTTCTACAGTGGTTTGGATCATTGTCTTTTTCTTTGTATGCTTGGTGCCTCCTTTTTAAATTCAGGCTTGCAAGTTCTGAGGAACCTGGTGGACCCCTGCAGACAGGTAAAGGTGACCAAACTTCGCTCACACAGACATGGCATCTGAGTGAACAGTGGAACAAAAACAAACCATGCATTTAGCGTTAAAAGTATCAAGTGAAACTAGAATGTTACTGTTTTTTGTCAAGATGATGCAGACGGAGAACTCTAAATTTATTTATCAATAACAGAACAAAACCTGACCTAACCTAACCTAACCTAACCTAACCTAACCCTGACACTTCAAACATAAAACGCTGATAAAACCAGGGAAACACAAGAAGCACCTTTTGATATCTAAAAGATGAGAAAACAGAGAACTAACCAGAAGGTAGTGAGGAACTGAATATAAAGAGCAGAGGTTGATGAGGTATTGGAGGCAGCTCAGCTGATTGGGAGCAACAACAGGTGTGAGTGGCTGACAGAGCGCAGAATGAATGAGGACACAAGGATTACATGTTCTGGCCTTGAAACACTGGACCAGCTCTTTAGCCTCATTGGGGTCCTTGAGGGGTCATGGGAGTTTGCCCATCCAGTCTGCATGAACGCGTTTCTTGATTTACACTGTGGAGGGTGTTCTGTGAGTAAGAGATTGTGGGTCTGTTGTTACAGGTCATTCAGTCCCTATTCAAGCAGTGTGAGAGTTTGGTCTGCATTGCTTGGAGTGGGCAAGACCCCTTCAGGATTGGAGTTGAATGCCGCCAGGGCTGCCAGTTATCACAGATTCAAACTTTTACAGACAGAATTTCTCGGTGCAGTCAGGGGGTGGAGGGAGTCCGGTTAAGTGGCTTAAGGATACCATCTCTGCTAATTGCACATGACGTCATCACGCTGTGATCTTCAACTCTCACTGGAGCGGTTTGCAGCTGGGGTGAGGATCAGCACCTCCAAATCTGAGTCCATGGTCCTCAGGCAGAAAAGGCTTGATTGCGCTCTCTGGGTTGGGGGTGATTTTTTGCATTCGGTGGAGGAGTTCAAGTATCTTGGGGTTTTGTTCATGAGTGAGGGAAGAATGGAGCTTGAGATTGATAGACAGATCGGTGCAGCTTCTGCAGTTTTGTGGACTCTGTACCAGTCTGCCGTGTGAAGAAAGGGGGCTGACCGAAAGAATGAGATCACAGATACAAGATGTAGAAATGAGTTTTCTCTGCACGGTAGTTGGACTCTCCCTCAGAGGGAGAGAAATTCAGTTATCTGGGAAAACCTCAGGGTAGAGCTGCTGCTCCTCCACATCCAGAGGAGCCAGTTGAGGTGGTTCAGACATTTGGTAAATGGTAAATGGCCTGAACTTCTATAGCGCTTTATAAGTCCTTCCGGACCCCCAAAGCGCTTTACACTCACCCAGTCACACACACATTCACACACTGATGATGGCAAACTACACTGTAGCCACAGCTGCCCTGGGGCGCAC
>JARVJO010000001.1:5727096-5760598 GCA_031762555.1 Cynodonichthys magdalenae
AAATAGATTTTATCAACTTATAAAGAAACCATCCCCCTCACCGCACCGCATTTTTGTGCAATTACAAGTTTTTACTGAAATTAGTTTTTAAGTTTCAAACTCGTATGAAAAAGTTCAACGGCTGTACCAGATTGATTTGTCCGCAAACTGAAACATCATCCACATATACTGACCTTAAGTGTTGTTGTCTTGCAAGACAAGTGGAGATAATTAACCAAAGCTTTACAGTCATTTAGTCTGAGTGAAGCAAACATTCAGTCCCAGCTGAAAATCCTAATTTGTCTCTGGTTTTAGTTGTGTCGTTATCTTCCGCTTGAAAACCATCCAAATGAACAAGCTCTCTCTTTCTGTGGCGGTTTGTTGCTCTCCTTTTTCTTCATAACACGAGCAGAATTTTCATTGAAATGTCAAGGGAGACCGCAAAACAAATATTTCTCAGAAGCAAATGTTGAGGAAAACATTGCTTTAATGGGGGGTGATAATCAGCCGCTGCGCTTCTGTGGCTTTTTGCCAACATCTCAAGTGTCAAACTCTGTACCTGCTTTTAACAATTTTCTTTCCTCTCGCAGAACCTGAACAGTTTTGTCCTGTTGAAAATATCTAAAGTGTTTAGGAACACTTGTTCCAAACATAGAGTTTACAACAGAAGAGACAACATGAGAACTGGGAAAAGGCGCTGACACTAACGAAAGACCAACAAAGGTTCTTTGTCTTCCTCTCCGTTTGTTCCCATCTTAGTGTGTTCTAATGACAGCACCAAATATTCGAATCAACATTTTACTCCTTCCTTGTGAAAGCATAACGTCTTAAATAACTCTGAACACTATATTTACTGTGTAGATTTGTTTTTCCTAAGAAATGATCAGATATCTTTTTATTTTCTTTTTGTCTCAGAATTTTTAACTGAGTCGTCCGACTAAAACTGACAAATGCACCTGTTGAGTCTTAATTTAACTAGTCTTAAAGACAGTATCAATTTTCTTATTCAGTGAGAATATCTCTTTTTTTCTGCTTAATCATTGTATACTAAGAAAATGAACAAAACAAAATGATGGAATGGCAGTAAGTTAAGTATCATGTAAGTAAAAATCTCAATCCCATCCAGCAACTTTAGGATGTGATGCAACAGAAGTTCTAAATCACGCATGTGCAGCTGACAAATCGGCAGCAACTGTATGACGGTATCACGTAAACATGGATCAATATCTCTGAGAAATGTTTCCAACACATTGTCAAATCCACACCAGGAAGAATCAAAGCTGTTTTATAGGCAAAAGCTGTCTAATCTAGTTCTTGTAAAATTCACCTAAAAAGTGTCCAGTGACCATATATCTTTAACTACTAGAACAGTGGTCTAGAACACTGGGTGCCAAGAAAAAAAAATCTTCAAAAAATTCCACAAATATTTTCATATACATCAATCTGCAGCC
Organism: Cynodonichthys magdalenae; assembly: GCA_031762555.1. Taxonomy (NCBI): domain Eukaryota; kingdom Metazoa; phylum Chordata; class Actinopteri; order Cyprinodontiformes; family Rivulidae; genus Cynodonichthys; species Cynodonichthys magdalenae. The sequence continues at coordinate 5,728,527 of JARVJO010000001.1, forward strand.
TTATTCCTTCATTTGTCTCATTTGCAGGTATTCCTACAAGCCAAAGTCTAATAAAATTAGTTTAAAAAACCTGCTAGAGAACTTCTTTCCCACTATTTTATAGAAAAGTTTTTCTTTTATTTGTTACAATAGAAGAATGGTGTAAAAGGTTATATACCACTGCACTGTTTGTGGATATTTTCATTTTATTTATTTAAACCTTTATTTAAACCATAGAAAATGGTAGAAATAGAAAATCTCTTCATCAAGAGAGATTTGGCCCAAGCATGGTAGCATCACACAGACCTTAAAAAATCCTAAAACCATAGATATTAAAACTTTACAAACTGTCTAAAGCTGTATTCGCATAGCATTATCTCAAAATAAATTACACCCTGACATGTATTTTTCATGTGGCACATTCGCACAGGATAACCAAGCCTTAGATTTTGCTGAAATTTATGAACGCCTCCCAAATATGACATTAAGCGCTACGGCCACAGCTTGGTGCTGTGTTACTGCCAGCACTAACCAGCCATGTAACAGAAGACTACAAACAGAAAAAAAATTTCATTCTTACCGCACAGTGCAATGCTTGATGTGAGCCACCATTTGCATCTGATTTTGCTCCTTCCCTTCAGCCTTTTCTTGTCGATGCCGTACGTTACAGGTTTTTGCTGGCCTGGGACCCAAACAGTTTTCAATGCACTCTAATCTAACCTCCATTCTTCACCAAAAGCAAATAAAAATGCACCCAAGAAACAAAAAGTGCCTAATTCCATATCGGATTCAACCCATTTCTGTCCAAATCACAGAGATGCCATTGGATTAGCATTATCCTGAACCTTGGAGTTCAGCAAAATATAGCACGTAAAATTTCTGTGACACACTTGTAAGGCCCAGCAACGTATGCAAAAAAAGTCACCAGTAGTTGCAGCCCAGTGAGATACTAGCTTAAAGTTCTTGGGTTAAATATAAGTTCCGCATGAAATATTCATCACTAAATGAAGATCTGTTGCTTGCTGCCTGTGAAAAAAAATCCATTTTTTCTTGTGCTTTTTTGCTGAAGACATCAAAGTCAAAACACATATTCATATTTGCTTTTTCCTCTCCCTTCTCTGCTTCCACCTCTTTCTCTAAGCCGTCACCTCGTTTTCCCTCCTCCCTGATGTCCATACTGACATGTTTCAAGTCTGTTAAGTCTTTAACAGCAGAAGAGCCTTGAGGTGTCATACATGATGCGAGTACGAGTGTAAATGTGACTAGGATTGACGGGGAGGCTTTTGTATTGCTACTGTTGACGCTAAAAATTCACCTCTTTCCATCCTTTCTGAAAGGAATGAGAAGGATAAGCAAGATATTTTTTTTAACTAAACGTGAAGTGGCATGCCTTTATTACAAATGCTGACACAAAGACAAGCAAGGCAAATTAAGACAAAAAGAGAAATATACTGGAAAATAACTTTTTTTGTTGCTGTTAAAATACAGAGGTCTTTATGTACCCCAAAACTGATGTTAGGTGAACTGTGGTTGAAAAGTACACTGGTCTGAGCATCTTCAGAGGACTAAGTTTTAAATTAGTTTAACTAATTTAAAGAGTTATATTAGATAAATTGTTTCTTTTACCTCCTCTTAATGGAACATGTTTTCTAAGGATCCATCTCACTTCATCACTCATTCCAGCTGCTTCAATCAAGCAGAAGGTCTAAAGATCCTCTGACCCGAAAAAAACCCAAAACATTTTTAATTAAATCATTCGTACCATTTGCAAAATCCACTTTAAACTTCTTAAAATGAGAACTGCTTTTCCTTTTAACAATTACTGAAGTTGTTTTGAACTTTTCTTTTTTATATGTGACTTGTTTGTGTTTTTATCTGCATTTATTAAGATGTTCCTGTGGGAATGTAGGTTAATGGAGCCCATTTCTGTCACCATGTGGGTTAGATAATAAAGTTATTCTACTCTAAACATATTTTGAATAGTGCTACCAGAATATTCCAAATCAGGTGTGGGCAGTCCTGGTCCCAGTGGGCCACTATCCTGAATGCTTTATTTGTTCCTCTGATCCAATGAATGGGTGATTACCAGGCTTTTACAAAACCTGATGAGGTAAATCAATCATTGAAGCAGGTGTGTTGAAGCCACTAAAAAAGTAAAACATGCAGGATAGTGGCCCTGGAGGGCCAAGATTGGACACACCTGCTCCACATGGAGACTAAATACTCCAGCAATTTTTTCACCCATAAATGTTTGCCTTTCCTAAATAGTTTTATTTTTCTAAAACATCTGTTCACAGCTGTCTGAACACAAACAGAAATTTATTTACTCTTTATTCTATATAGTGTGCAACGATTGCAGCACATTTTCTTTACCAAACTGTAGATTTTATGTAATTTCCAATTAGTGTTAAAACATTTAATTGCAATTAGCGCAATTTTCCTTAATGAAAAGATGAAACAAATTCAATAATAAACTACTATTTGGTGTTGCTAATGACTGAAAACAGTCTTTAAATTGCAAATTAAAAAAAGGAAATGTTTAAGAGCATGTTTGTGTATATGAGAGGTAAGAGAGGGCAAACCTGTGGTCAGTAGGTTGCTAATCCAGATCCCTTGGTCAATTAAAAATGTGAGCGGGTGAATCACCCACACTTGTGTCCACCCTCACTTGCCCCTAACTCTAGCTGCTTCCCACCAGGTGCTCAAGATGGCATCCAATGGAAAGAAAAAACAAAACAACTGACTTGTTTTCGTACAAGTTTGGTCACCGTAGTGACCCCTCATGAAGGGAGCAGCCAAGATAAGAAAAATAAATAAAGTTATTAGCTCAATAAATGCACTTTTATCTAATTATATCACTATGATTTACAGAGTACAGCAGGGATGTACACGCTGTGTAGTGGCCCATTTAATGGTGACACATCCCTTTATGTTTATCCTCTCAAATTTGATCAATTCTGCGCTGGAGGAGGGGCAAACAGCAAGCCAGGGTGTCAGAGATGATTTAATTTTGCAGGGAAAAAAAATGGTAATTGTATGTATTAAATAGTAGTTTTCTGCAGTTAATCTTTAGCCAGCAGCAGTAACAGATGATTCTGTGATAAATGACTAACAAAACCATCGTCTGCCATAATTAAATGAAGAATGACACAGCCAAATATCCACAATACATTTACAACTCATTACATCGTCTGACACAGAAGCAGAGGTGGAAAGAAATTTATGCTGACCTGAATGAAGTTCACTCTGATGGAGATGATTGCTTCCACTTTCAGTGTCTTTTAAACTAGAACAATTCTGACGTCAGCTGGAAAGAATGGCTCTGATTATGCATTCATCCCGCCCCGCTTTGCCCTCCCTCGACTCACTTTGTTGGAAATCTTATGTCATTTTCTCATGGGCTCATTTGGTCAGAAGAAAAGATGAAATCAGTTTAGATATCACTCTAAGAAATGGATATGCTGATGGAGATGAGACAGATCAAAGGCAGGGGAAAGGGACAAGAGTGGCGCAGGTGTAGGACAGAGAGAAAGATCCCCCACGATGCTGATAAACGAGCACAAAACTGTGACGTAAAAAAAAAATTTCCTTAGGTGCCCCCCGTGTGAGTCATCCATCGGACGTGGTCATTACCCGGGTCTCATCCATCTCCTCTCTGCTTCTCACTGGCTTTCTCATTCCGTATGGAGACGGTCACCTCCAGTGTTCGCATGGCATAACTCACGATGGCCTCTGTGACATTCTGGGCCACAACCAATTCATTTGTAGATTATCAGTTCGACAGTTCCACTGCTGAGCAGTTAATTTATTTATCGCCCACCGACGGTCATCCACATGTCCTGAGCACTAACAGAACATCTGAGATTATGCGAGACGTTGGGTGAGATTGTGTTTATTGTTATTTTCATGGTTTAAACCGGTAATCTTTGAGATTTCAACGGAACAACATGAAAGCCAAACTTCCCCTGCGGGGTGGAAATAAGGCTAGATTTATTGCGTCACGTTTGTACCACATTTAAGTGTTTTTATTGCTTTACTGTCAAGGAAGGACTTGTGCAATGAATTGGCCAATAAATAGAAACGCACTCAGCAGTAGGTAAGGGAACTGTGATAAAAGCTTTACATTTTGTCATATGAAAAAACAGAAGTTCCAAGCATAATAAGGGGTCTTTCAACACAAATTTATTACTGAGCCACGGGTGGTTAAAGTGAACAATGTGTCCTTTTATTTGGCTGCTATGCTTTAAAATATCAGTTCAGAAGCAAGTAGCTACTAATGAGACATAATAAACATACAATAAGTGCAGAACTAATATAAAATTGTTCTCAAGGCTGGATAACATCTTATGAAGTGAAATAAATGAAACATCTGATTAAAACTGAAGAACAGATATTAAATGGACTTCAAACAATAATGGCCTCAAAACAACTTTTAGTTCAGTTCTACCAATTGTATATATTGACTGGTATTTTATGACTGCTCAAACACATTCAATGTAAAAATAGGAAATATTATTTAGTGCTCTGCATTGGGTTTAGATTACCAACAGGTTTAGTTTATTTAGTCTGATTTATGCATTGAAATCTAGGTTCATAGCATAGTTTGACCCTCTGAAACAAACACACAAGAATTAAGACAAACTACTTTTAATTCATTAGCTTGTAAATTACCCCTTTTTGTAATAAAACCACATAAATCTTTATATGATGGTTCCAGTAGTTTATGGTAATAAGAGTAAGTGATGAAATATTGATTCACATGACTAGTGGTCATGTGAAGAGGAGGAATTGAAGAAATTAATAGGGTTGTATTACTTACTGATTTTAATACACTACACATTTCTATTTTTAAGGTGAATTTTTATATGTTTTATCAACTATTGTGTGACTATTTTCATGATGATGATTTTAGGTAGCTACATGCCTTGTCCCACACAACACATAGAAAACTGTTTTATAACATTAGGTTAGGAATTTCGTGTTTAAGGGTTTTGATTCCTGCCAGTAGGCCGGCCCACATGACGCAATGCAAAAAGGGCGGAGTCAAACCCGGAAGATGGCTGTTATATAAAGTGTGTCATGCAGTTTCTCGGGGCTGTTGGGTGAAATGTTTGGAATAAACTGCATCGCTCAGCCCAGCACTGGTTGTATGACTCTCTCTTACAGTTCTGCCAATTCAAACATATTGTTGTTGTTGTGGTTTGCATTCTCTCTGAGTTTAAACACGTAGCTACGAAAAATAACACGCTTTCTTTTCAGTAAGATCCAAAATATAGGTCTATATTATTGTGGATAAGGAGGAGTGAAAACCTTAAGTTCACTAACTCAAAGAAAATCAGGATTAAAATGTTTAATCAAATATTTTTGAATAACAAAGAACACATTGTTAAAGGGTCATTATTACGTGTTTCTCATGCATTTAATTCAATTCTATAAAGTAACCATAATAAAGTAACTATAATAAAGTAACTATGTCACCTTCGGTTGTTATGTAAATGCTATTAATTTGTATATAAAAAAAATAAACTTGACTTCTCATCATAACCGTTTCTAAACACCTTGAAATTGGCCTCTGTCTCTTTAAGAACCTCCTCCCGCTTCTGTCACACCCATTTCTGCACATCATCACAACAGCTTCATACTGTTTACAATGTGGAGCTATAAACTAAAAACAACTATACAGAATAAAAGTATACCGATTAGTGTTTTAACAGTACAGGCAGAAATACTTTTTTGTGTTTCTGTGTAGTTTTACAGTCATACAGGACACCGTATCAAGTTGAATTTAAAGCAACTAGATGAATTGTTTTTATTATTCTTGAAGACGTTTTGCTTCTCATACATGGAGATTTCTCAAATCTAAACTGAAAGGTGCACTGTTTCAAACTCATAAATGCTTCATGTTTTCTTTTAAATAATTTATGTACTTACTCTTTATAAGCTTTTCGAAACGAAAAATGGTTTTACGAATCAAAAAAGAAGTGCAGTTGCTGTTAGTTGACCCATAGGTTAGACTAATGCAGTGGTCTGCAACGTTTGCAATCAAAAAAGCCATTTCTGCTCCTCGGCTCACTAATAAAATGTGTCTGGAGCCGCAAAATGTGTTACAACTATGATCATCAACTGGTGGCCCATGGGCCACTTTGAATTTACTGAAGAGCAGCATTTCTGTCCAGTTGAGGTGACATTATAAAACAAAAAATTTATAGCAAATTTTAATGTTTATTATTTTTACACTATAGAACAAAAAAAACACCATATTCATGTGAACAAGAAAAATACTGTGTATAATGTGTATAGTTTAAACCAAATTTTACAAAACCTACAACTGAACTATGCAGACTTGTTTTGTTATTTTTGGCATAATATTAAAAAAAAGTTTGCATAAAAAGACAACTTCTGCAGAGGTAGAGTGATGCAAGCTTGTTTATCCTTTGTTTTGCAGTCAAGGTAGATAAAAAATATTGGAGGTCTCAAAGGCTTAGTCTCACATGTTGATGTAATATTAGTAATCACGCTGGCCTGCTCCACGTTTCATAGACGGTCTGTGCGTTGGGTGCCATTAAATGGTATTTAAATTGAATGTGATGCAGATGGACAGTGATGAAACAGAGGAGCGCTCACAAACAAAACCACCGCTACTGGGAAAAACAACTAAAAGGATGTGAAAAATGGATAAAACAACACAGCACAAGTAGAAAAAAAAATAGAAGACCAGTAAAAGCTTGTACAAGAAGTGACAAGCAGATAATGACCGTGGACTCAGTCATCTGCATTATGGAGCGATTCTTAGGTTATTAAACTGACCTTTACTGGCAAAGCAAATGTATTGGCGGTTCATAAACTGTAATATGTCAAACATCAGGCATAAAATACCATCCAAAGAATAAAATGTGACATTTTACTCTAAAGCTAAGTTTAATAGCATATAAATCTAACATTATTTTGTACTGTTAGGCCATCTACTATTGATATGCACAAAATACTAATTATTGCTAAAAATAAAACTCCTTGAAGGGTATTAAATTGCCTCTCATGCCAGAGGTTTGAACCACAATCATGTTAAGAATTAACCAAGTTATATCCCTTCTGTCCAAACCTTGTGCAGTACTCCGAGAAGAGCTGATGGTCCTCCACATTAAAATAGGTCAGTTAAGGTGGTTCAGGGACCTGATAATGCCCTCTGGACTCCTGCCTAGAAAGGTGTTACAGACATGTCCAATAGGAAGAAGACAGAGAAAGATCCAGGGCATGCTGGAGAGACTGTAGTTGTCTCAATTCAGAGGATGCAGCCCACATAGACCATGGCCCACGTAGGCCACACCCTACAAAGTCCAGATAGGCTGAATATAACAGCTGCTAAATGAATGAATGAAATAATCAGTCTAGTCTGTGGATGATGTATGTTTGGTACTCTGATACCTATACATGCCATGAAATTCAAAATGCATTGGAACATGCATTCACGTCTTTTAACAGGACATATAACTTCCCGAAATTCATTGTATTTTTAAAAACTTACATGTAAATACAAAAAAGACATTAATACTGTAATTTGGGTTTAGCTTCAGTATCAGTACTTGTAATTGCACATTATCTAAATTCCAATCGCTCCTGCATTTTATAAAGTGTTCTTCTGTCTCTGGTGACTTCCCAAACTTTGCCTTTTTCTACATGGTAAATGGACTGAACTTATATAGCGCTTTATCAAGTCCCTCCGGACCACAAAGCGCTTTACACTTACAGACATCCACCCATTCACAGACACATTCACACACTGATGGTGGTAAGCTGCCCTGGGGCACACTGACAGAGGTGGGGCAGCCATGCACCGGCGTCACCTGACCCTCTGACCACCATCAGTGGGCAAGGCAGGTGAACTGTCTTGCACAAGGACACAACGACTGAGACAGCTGGAACGGGGGATCGAACCGGCAACCTTCCAGTTCCAGGAACAGAAAAGTTCAAGGACGACTCCCCAAACCACTCCACCACAGCCGCCTATAGCCACCTATACCAACTGAAGACAGCACAATGAATCCTGGGATACTGTTGGCGGCTGAGACTAGTCATTTGCATCCTTCATATTTGGGGTTTTAAGGGCTGCATGAGAAGGAGCCAGTGAATTGGGACAGCCTTCAGCAGGGTGCAGTGACGTGACCAGACTACAAATGCGTGCTACAGAAAACACAGCCTCTGAATTGAGACCCAGCCTATGTCTCTCGACTGAAAAATGGAAGAAAAACTGTCTAAAAGCCTCAATAATCACAGTTACTGTAGGTCCTGAAAGTAAAGACTTAACCTTAGTAACACTGTTTAGGTTACATTTTAGACTATTAATTGTAATACAGCAGCAAATACTTTAAAACGTAGAGTTCCTGCGTGCTTTACACTTCCAGTTCAGATGCTCACTGTTTTGACAACTACCTCGGGCATGTGTCTCATTTCATAAAAATTGAAAGTTTCTATTTAGATGTGATAAAATCACAAAATGAAATATAACACCTCAAAATTCTTAGTATAGTACAGTATATTCTTATTTCTTAGTATAAACTCAAAAGCTGAAATAGATCATCAACCACAGTTCGATGTCTTATAATTACAACAATGGTAAATTTAACTTAATTTGCAGACTATCTTCTCTAAAATTCGTACCTAAAGTTTGGTTCACACAATGTTATTTTCAGTAGACAAATTCATTTGTTATGGAAGACTTGTAAGAGAATCTTCTCTACTTTCCCATCATTGTTTTAAAGGTGAAAAAAATCACACAGGATGTTTCAATGTGTGTTGTTATTTTTTTCAAAATTCATCCTGTCAGCTGACATTTTTGAGATACACAAGTGCTTTTGTTTATTTTACATATTCCTCACTATTCACTGTAATTCCAATAACAAGATATCTCCTGTCTCCATCTTCCTCGATTTAAAATAGTTTAACTTTTTTTCCATCTCTGAGTCCACACTGACGCACAGACTCATGTTGTGAGTAAGCAGAGTTCGCACATTATTTCTAACAACCTGTCATCAGCTGTTTTTTATGTTTATGTCTTGCATAGATTTGTCAGTTTTGGCCATCATCAGTCTGCTTGTCCCTGAGTTAATGTGACAGTTCTTCCAACCAGCAAACCTTTCCTTAAACAATCTTCCCCCTTTTTTCATTAATATGTCAACCTAGGTCATGCATTGACATAAGTGTAGGGAGTGGACCCACTCTTAACAATTAATCACAATGGAAACATCACAACAATGTCTCAAAATTAGTTTCGCCCACAACTTTATTGTAACTCAGTCAGTTTAACATGACACTCAGCCTCCCATATGGGTCTTTCGCTACTGTTATAGAACCACTGATGACAAAAAAAATTATAGCAAAGACCTAGAAAGGATGCATCAAAAAGTGTTCAGTTTTCAAACTGAAATTTGACATGGAGACAAAATGAGGATACGCACAAAAATACTCAGATGTATCAAACTATACATACACATGTTGCTGCGCCCCTTTCATTCATACATCCCAAAAATACGTGGCCACCGGTGCACTTCTGAGCCTGAGACATTTCCAACTTTACACCCATCTTTAATAACAAAACCACTGTAAACACAAAGGAACTCATGGGTTTGGTAGAACTTAAAGCATTATTTATTACAATGTTGATGTGAAGATATTGGTTTCAGAGCCTCAATGAAGAGTTTGCTGCTGTGGAGGGGACTTCTATTTCTGTATCATGGAGTCGTCCAGTTTGGCTCCATGGCTCGGTTCAGAAAATACAGTAAAATACATTAGTATTCGGTAGGGGCGATCCCTAAAAACACTCCCAGTTCTTCTTGTGATGTCATCCAATTGCGCCACAGCTGACATTGTTCCCCAAATTACGCAGAACTCAAGATTGTTTCCATATGTTTTTTAGGCTTGTTCTAGGTTATGTTGTTCTGAGTTTCATTGTTCGGGTTTAAACCATAAAAGCTCAAAGTCATGAAATAACATTGCATTCCGATGCTCCTTGCATCCCGAAAACAGAACAAAGTCATATTTCAGTGTTTCAATAAGATTCAGTTCATGATTTAAAACTGTCTATTTAAAAACATTTGCGTGGCTGTCTGAATGTTCTCCCATCAGGTAAAAGTTTGGATATAATTACCCACACTTTCAAGCAACGTTCATTTTGATGCATCTCGTGGAACCTGGCACACGCGTCGTTTTCATGCATAAGACCAGAGGAAACCACGTCAATAACTAAATCCACATAAAATAATCTTATCATCCAAGATAATGTAGCTTCAAAGAACAGAACAGATTTTTGGAGGATCGGGCAACAGGTTTGTGTCAAAAAAAGGTGATCTGTGTTAATGTTCTGTTTAAGTGGGAAGCCTTGGCTTCAGTATCAGCATATTGTAAATACCTTACTTTTTATACTTTATATAGATATTAAAAACATTTTTATATGTATACATTATATCTCAACTAAATACCTTACTATACTATACTGAGGACCAGTCTTGTTTTTTTAGGAAGTCTGAATGGCACTTTTTTTTATCTCTCAAAACATTTCTTAGAGCCAAGATTTCTTCATGTTACCTCTCCCTTTAGTCCTTCAGGAAGACAATTTCCTCACTTTGTGCACAACAGCACTGGTGTGCCAGGAGTACTATAATAAGAAAAAAACTGTTATGGAAAAGTTGAGCAAAAAGCAAATACCCTTGAAAATTGAAAAGTGGTCACTCGTAAAGCCTTTCAAAACTTTTTCAAAGGTTTGTGCCCATCTACTCTTTTTGTTGTGACTCATCTTTTTATTTCATTTCTTCCTTTGTACCATTTTGTTTTGAGTCTTATTTTGCTCTCTTGAAAAAAAAAAGACAAAACAAAAAGGAATCCTGGATTTACTTGCATCTTTCCTGTCAGCTTACTGCACCAGTTCACTATTTGGTTCAGGCAGTTCCTGTTTTTGAGAGAAACATTGCTGAACCACAACACTAAGCAGAAGAATAAGACCGATTCAATAAAAGCACGACAGAACTGAGTCAGAGTTTTGTTGATGTAAATTGATTACAGTTTTCTGAGGGGAAACAGACGCTGCAAATGTACTTGTCTAAACTTCTATTTTAGTTCACTTTTAGGGTCAACAAAGATGATCTTAAATAAAACATGGCAAGAGAAGCCGGTAGCAATATGTATTCCTTCAAGAAATACAAAGGTCTTTAATAAATGCTCTGACATGAAAAATTATCAATAAGTTATAAAGAGTATACTTTAACATGCCTCTGTCTCTCAGAACAAAGCCTTCATCGAACAGTAAGCATTACTGCATTACAGCCGTTTTGGTTTTCCCTACCTAATTAGTGTGGGTCAATGTTGCACAGAGAGTCTAGGTCAAAATAAAGGACAATCAATGGGGTCTGAAGGGGTCTTTTGGTCAAAGGCTTCCAGGAGACCAATTAGACAGTGAAACGGTGGGAGGACTGGTGGAGGGAAAGACCACCTGGAGTGAGAAGGTTGATAAATTGTGGGCAAGTATAGGGAGTAGGAATAAAAATAAAAAAAAGACACATAAAAGTGGTTGAAATAATGGAGAATGCAAACTGTTTGCTGTGAACTTTTTGTTCATTTTCTCTGTTGGACAGAAGCCTTTTACTTTCTGCTTTATTTGCCTTCCACCAAAATATGAAAGGTGGGCTACAGGGTTTTCACCTGTGTGTGAATGTTTGTCTGTTCAACTGATTAACATTTAGAACAAAAGATTGCCACCACAGCTAAAACACAAAAATGACTGCAATGCAGCCAAATCTACAGATATTGTGCTAAACGTTGAAGTGTTTGTAGCTAAGAGGCATTTCAAACAGACTTCATGTGTTGAGAGAAGTCTTGCTATCATGTGAGATTTCACATAATTTTGTTTTCAGGGTTTGACAAAAATGATTATAGCTCTGTCATTACACAACACAAGATACGTTTAGTATAAAAATCTGGCATGACAATGAGCGAGCTGCAATCATTACAGCAAGAGGCCATTAACTTCTTATAAGTTTTTTTTTTTGCATAAGTCTGTTCAGTGGTTCGTGGAGAAATGTCTAATAAAAAGTATTAGAAGGAACTGGTGGCTAAACCCTGTTGCATCATTAGTGTCATACAAGAAACTACAAGAGACCATATTTTTTTTTACTTTTCAGAACTGATACGCATTAGCAAAGGTGTTCCTTTAAACAAGAATTCATATACTTATGGAGTATATGACCGGCCACCCCGGACCAAAATAAACAATCACAGGAAATAAAAATATATGCCTCTAGCACAGCTTTAAAACATATAAACAGTGTATACTTTAGGAGTCACCTGCGTTCAGTTGGGATCTCAATGTGGCTGTTAGTGTGAAAATTGGGAGGGTTTTTAAATTTTCTTTGTGTCTCAAGGCTTTGTTTTTTTTACTCATGTTCAAATATTTGGCAAAATATAAATCAAACCAACCAGCTGCTGTTAATTGATGTGGTTGGTTGAAACTTTTTAGTTGAAAAACAATTCAATCCTGTGATCAACTGAAGTTTGTTTTAACTTGTGTTGTATTTTACTTGCCTTTTGTGCAAGCACTTCAGAGTTGTTTCTGTGCAGACAGCCATACTGGGCATCAAATTAATGACCCATGTGTTGTCTGCATTTGCAGCCCAAGCAGTAAAAACTAATACAGATCTGCTGCTTCTAAGGCTGAGTTTACCTGCAAGTCCTCAGACGAAATGTTTTCGACAAAGAAGAATCTGTCCAGAGGACCTACTCAGCGTTTTTTGTTTTTTTTGTAGAGAAGTACAGATCCATTACACCTTTATTGGATAATTTAGTGGAACAAGGCAACTTGGTTTACAAAAAAAACAAGGGTAATGTCAAAAAGCCTGGATGTCATTTTACCCACTTTCACCACCCATTCATGATATTTTGGTCTCTGCCAGCATGTTTTATATAAAGATAGATTTAGTGAAGGGCCAAAGATCAACAGTGACTAAAAGAGAGGTTTGAATATCTTAATCTTAAAAGAAAAAAAAAGCCAGATGTGTCAAACCCTCTTGAGAATCTACCTCCTGGTTCTTTTCCTTTAGCTAAAATTGACTGAAAGACCTGAAAAGAGATGGATGGAGTGAGAAGCAGAGGTAGACGGAAGATGGAGGAATGTGTTTCTGCCCATTCAGGGGCAAAGGGCACCTTGACAGCCTTTCTTGAAGAAAGATTAGTCATGTTGTCACTTTTGCTCCTGTCTCCTGTTCTTTCTGCCAGTTTTTGAGTTTCTTTGTGTCATTTCCTGTCCCATCGAACTATTTCTCATTTGTCTGGCTTTGTGTGTGTGGGTGTGTGTGCACGGACGGGTATTCTCAACTATGTGGGGACCATTTTTGGCATACACCCCTACTTGTGGGGACCAACTGGGACTCTATCTAAAATGAGAGTGTCTGGACATACAAAAGATGTTTATAACTCAAAAACTATTCAACATAGGAGCTCTAGGTTTCTTTTGTTGTTGAGCTCTGATGAAGGGGTATCCATCGGGCCCACCAATAAGCCCCCCACCCCCCTGGACCCCCACCCAAATCAACAAATTTGTTCTGGTGAGTTCTGAGTTCTGGTGCATTAGTGCTTTGCATTCGTGCAGGGGTCATATATGCTACCACTATTCCGTATAGTTAAAAGCTAAATGTATAGCAAAAGGCTAGGTAATACTGTAGCTCCAGGTACAAGAAAGCTATTTAGAAGTTAAAAGCACATTAAAAAGCATTGTAAGTAACAAAGTGCTAGCTCAAAGCTAAAAATAGCAAAATATAACAAAACAACTAAAAGTAGTAGCTAAAAACGAAAAAAGTAAAACCTTCCTAAAATAATTGCCCAAGTCATTTTTTCTCGTTTGTCAAGAATTTTAAAAATCTTAGTGCCTTTTTTTGCGTTTCCTGAAAAACTTAGGCGATTAGTTTAGAAATGTGTCATAATTTAGCATAAGAAGACAAAAAGTGCCAAACCAGATTTCAAAGAGACAATACGTTCTCTGCTGAAAAAAAGGATATTGATACATTTTATGAAAAAAAAAATATTGTAAATATTACAGTTACAAAAACAAAAGACATTTAGCACCCACCTCTTCAAAGAGCTGAAAGAGTTAATGTATGAATGTCTAAAAACACAAAATATATAAGAGAAGTTGGATTGCAAAACCCCCAAATTAAGCAAATAAAACAGAACAGCATTATGAACGCTGAATCAGCATTCTCACAGAAAAAGGAGACTATTACTGGACTAAAGCTGGCACACCACAAATACGCCTAGAGCCAGAAAACGGCTAAACGCACCAAATGAAGACGTTCCCTTGTTACAGAGCACACACAGCTACTGTTAGTCCCTTTAGTACACACTCACTCCCACAAAGTTGTAATCCATCTTAATACCTATGGGTGTAAGTAGAGCAGTAGAGGCGGATAAGTGATTGCGTTAAAGCTAATGTAAACACGACTGCAAATACTGTGGATGATGCTCTTACCATTTAACCTCAAGGCTGCGTGTTTACTCTCTAATTTCGTTACACGCCGCCAGATTGTATCCTCCCTTTTAAATTTAGACCAAAACCATTGTTTTGTGCTGCAGTTATTTGCATACATATGGGCCCTGTGTGCATGAAAGTGATATCCTCTGTCCTCATTTGTATTCCAGGGGAAAACAGAAAACAATATAAAAGCGTAATGAATCATTGACGTTGCACACATGCAGAAGCATATGAGTGCTGCACATACTCCTCCACAACCCCCCCCCCCTTTTTTTTTGTTTTTTCGGCAAAAAAAAAACAAAGCAATAAAAGGACAGGTATCTATGGTAAAATTAGCACAAAAAAGCTGTTAACCTCTGTACTAGAACAATTCACAGACACACAGACATGCAATTCTCGCATAATGCGTTTACGCCTTTTTTCCTCCAAAAAGAGGGTTTTTTACTGTAAAGTCTTGGAACAAATTGTACAAAGCAGCAGTTCTCATCTATTAGCAGAAATACAGTATGAACACATTTTATCACTGTGTGTCTGGGAGGGTGTGTCTGCTGTGTTAGCAAAATAACTGATGAATCAATGGAGAGATTTTAGTAAAAAATTTAGAGTAATTATGTACCATACTTCTACAACCGATTGGATTCAGCCTTATTCAAGACGACTGCCAAAGCTAAGCAACCCTTTCAAAAACCATAGGTTTTATAAATCAGTAAGTTTAATGGTTTTGGAGCTGAAATTTGTTGAGATAGTAGCTGAGTGACAAGCAATAAATACTCTAAACTGTTAGCAAACATCTCATGAAACAGAATAGATTTTACTGAAACATTTTGGAAAATATTTAATTGCTGTATGTCTGCAAACATTTAACTCTTGCAGTTAATTAAATTTAAGATGTCCGCAACAGCCTATATAAAAATAGCTAGAAAAATAAAAAACATAGTTTAGTACTAGGTTTAAATATTTCACTTAGTCTGAACACTTTGTAATGCGTGGCATCTTTGCCTAAAACTTTGGCCTTAACTACTGGCAAACAGGGATTAGTAAAATATTTCAAGAACCACTGGATGGATGTTAAGGAAATCATTTGATGCACATCCAGAACTCATGAACTTTTACAGCCACTCTGAATCAAAATGTTTTCAGCAACACATTGACATTAATCATCACAGAAAAGAGCTAAAACTTGGCTAATTTTACAGCCATTGAGCTACAATTTAGTGGGCTTCATATCTGTGAGGTAATATTTCATACAAGAGCTCATATGCGATAATTCTGTTTCTTCTCAGTTTAAGATGATCATACCTTAAAAGTCCGTAATGAAAAGCGGTTAGTAATATGCATTCCTTCAAGGACTTCTAGGACCGTAGCCTTTTTCCTGTCCTCTCAAACCCAGCCAGTTGAGGCAGATGGTCACTCGTCCTGAGCCTGGTTCTGGTTCTGCTGGAGGTTTATTCCTGTTAAAATTGAGGTTTTTTTTTCAACTGTCACCGATGTGCTGCTCAGAATGGAAGACAGCGACAAAGTAATGATCCAAGTTATTCAAAACACTATCCACAAAAAGTAAGATATTTATTGTTCATAACCTTTTCACAGAAACCCACTTCTAAATATCAAAACTATCCCTTTAACTAATATGCAGTCATTATTATAATATAATGTAATAAAGAAAAATCTGTTGGGGGGAAACAAACAGGTTGAAAATTGCTCTAAATAGAATACAAAGCAAATTTTGGTTTCTCAATACTTTTTTCCACTACTTTTTGTTGTCTTGCCTAAGAGTCACCCGCTGTGAAATTAATTTTATTATGGTTTGTTGTTTTTTTTGTTTGCTTTATATATATCTGGCTCTCTTTACGTGATTAGACATTTCTGTGAGGTTTAATTAACAGCTCATGTTTATGTGATTAGGTCAGAGCCCGTTCAGCCAGAATTTCAGCATGTGCCTCACAGTCAAAACAAATGAACAAATATGTACAGACGGGTTATGATGAATAATTTAAAAGCAAAACAATAACTCAAGTCCTCAGTGCAATAATATTTAATTTCCTGAGGCTGCACATAAATTGCTAATTAGCCATTGTCAGAAAATTTGACATTTACTAACTGAAGCATGGCAGAAACAACAGATTTTCATCTTTTTCTTTTGCTCACTCAACTTACCAATTGATGCTTTGATACATCTGGAAAACAACAAAGGCAGATTTTGGACAAGGGTTAATAACTAGTCTCTATATCAGAGCAGCCGACAGAACTGCTAATAAGATGCCGGTAGTTGTATTAAACAGGCATTAGTAATCCATCTGAGACTTGCAGCCAGTTGGTCTGATTACAGCCCCCAGTTGTAATAACAGCCTGTCTTGAGTGCATACATACATACACACATTTTTACACCAACAGTGCCATTGTGCACCCAAGCCACAACTGGACACCATCTGGCATCTACAAAAAAATGTTGATACATTCACATTTTAAGATGGAAAACCATAGGAACCTGGGGGCAAAGCTGAAACACAGTTTTGACTCACTGCATTGCTTGTGGATATATACAGTGTATACACAGTAAGAGAGAAAAGTCTCAGGACACACTTTTATTTTAGAAATGAAAGAGAAAAAGAAATACACTGCCTGGCAAAAGAAAAGTGGCCTCCTGGATTAAACAAAGCAAATATATGAACCTCCTATTGGATAATTACTGCATGGATGATTATCTTTCAGCTGGCAACAAGTTATCTAACCCCAAGTGGTGCAATGAGTTGCTTCTCATTTTATAAACAACCATGTGGAAAGACACATCCTGTGGTCGTGGAAAATATGTCAGTCTGTTTGAGAAAGGTCAAATCACTGGTATGCATGAAGCAGAGAAAACATCTAAGGAGATAGCAGAAACTATTAAAATTGGGTCCAACTGTCCAACGCATTATTAAAAACTGGAAGGATAGTGGGGACCCATCGATTTTGAGAAGTGATGGGCGCATCAGGGTAAGAAGAGAGGCAGGTGAAGTGACGCACCCATCATGCCCTGTGCCTACTGTACAAGCAGTTGGTCTGGTCTAAGGTTCAGCAACAGTCTGTGTTCAAAGAATGAGGTCAGCTGACTAACTGAATATACTGTAGGAGAACACCTGTGGATTTATTAGAAATTTAATAAATTTACGGAAATAACTCACTTTACCAAGAGGTGCTCCTTAGTGGTTCTTTGATTATTGGTGACGACAAAAGACAACCCCAAAACACACCACAGAAATGGACAAGAGTCATCAATTATGATTTTATCATCGACATGTGACCGATGTTTTATTTAAAACCAAATTAAGAGAAATATGATGGCAGTTGATAAGGATAGGTTACATGCTTCTAAGACAGGTGACTAACTTGAAACTAAATAGTCAACAACTAAATTAAAATTATCTTTAGGCAAGCAGGACAAGATCCCTTCAATAAAAGTGTTAAACTTTAAACCCAGAGTGTGAGGTGTATATGTATGTTTCAATATGTGTGTGTGGGTTTAACGCTGTCAGTATGTGTATACATGGATGCCTATTTATGTGTATTTATTTATGTGCATCTGTAGTAGGAGAGAAAAGGAATAGAGACATAAAAGCGAAAGGCGATGCAACTAAATATCAGAGTGTGTGACCTTTTTTTTGGTGGCAATGTTTTTGTTTTTTTGGCCAGGCAGTGTATCTGAATATTTCAGCAAGTAATGGATGAAGTGCCCTATATTTTAGGCTATGTCCGAAACATGGCTACCATCTTAAAAGGTGGAATATTGGATCAAAGTATCAGTTTTCTAAACAGAAGGTGGTCATTTAGCATATCTAAGAAGACCAGAACTGTCTCAGGAATTGTTTGCCGTAATTAAATTAGCAATATCTCTTGTGGTTCAAAAGTTATCAACACAAAGTTGCAACAACTGTGAACATTACCTGTTATTTGATGTTTTGTCCCTGGTGCTGAACTCCGACTCACTGATCAGCACCAGAGAAGGAACGTTGAACATGGACTGAGGTCTGACCACTTCATGACAAATTTAGCCATGGTTTTGTTGCTTTAGGGGGTTGGGCGGCACAATATTGAAAAAACAAACTGACATGGCAATTTTTTTCTTACCATGCGATTTAGATTGCGATCCGAAAAAAAAAATACTGAACTTTTTAGCAGGTGACAAAATAACACTTGAAGTTTTGCTGCCATCTTGTTGATGATGAACCTGCACCAATGTTACTTTTTTTTGTTCATGTTACAAAAATGCTTTTTGTCTGTTTTTTAGAGTTATTTTTGTTATCTTTTATTGCTGCTTTTATTGTGCTGGGACCTGAGAACATACTCTATCATGCAAATATGAATTGCGTTTTACCACCTACCGGGTTGTCTCTGCGTTTTAGTTTGTGTTTCTGTCACACTTTAATTTTAGCATTCATGCTAAACCATATTTTACCTCTTTTCCTTCAGTACTCTGCTAATTTGCTCATCTCCCTCGGTTTTGTCAAGATCCTTGTTGTCTTCCTTCACAGCTCGAGAATTCACTGACAAGTTATCTGAGAAACATTGCCATGATTGTCTCTATGGTTTTATTACAAAATGAAAGTTTTTGCTTTTTTGACACAAAATTGCCAATTTCCGCAGGTCAAACAAAAAGCTTGTGTGCAACACTCGTTTAAAGAACTGACTCATGTTTTAGCTGTTTAGTCCCTGAATGATTTAATTTGTCTCCTACATTGCTGGATCTGCAGTGGGACTATTGTGCATTAATACTTTGCAATGACGATGCTCCGACTATATATCGTGCAGCTTGTTGTCTGCCAGATAACCATCTTCAGTGTTCAGGTAGAAGAGCACTTTCGGAAAGTGAAAAAGTTCACCTCCAAAATTTTTGTCAATCTTTGTTTTTCATCACCAAGAACTGTCTGCATGAGGACAAAAGGTAGAAATGCAGCAGAACACCCCCTGTTCGGAAATATCTATAGTAGTCCAGATGGGGCCTTCTTTTCTTTCTTCCTTTTCTCCTATTTTTCATTTGTGTTGTGAAAAGAACTTTCCTTTTTGATTTTCCACCATGTTACTGTGCAGACTTTACTGCTGTTATTCTGCAAAGACTTGAGGACTTGAAGGATCACACAGACTTTCAGTTACTGCACTTTGATGTTCTTTTAGGTTAAAACCCCAAATGGTGTAAACCTTTAAAAATGAATTATGTGTTTTCACCTAACCCATTGGACAAGGTGGGATCTGTTCTGTCTTTTGAGGGCACAAAAGGTCAATAGCCAATTTCGAACATACAATGTGCAATCTTGATGGGTCACTTAGAGGGATGGAATTTAGTCATAAAGACAGAAATAACTTGTGCCATGCTGAAAGTGGTATGGAAATGTTACTGAGACCAATCGTCCTAGGTTTCCGTTTAAATTTATTAATGGAGGGCTCCAAGGTGCACACGTTGATATGTTGCCTACATGATCAGTTGCAGTCAGCTAAAAGGAAAATTAAATACATGTTTAACCTCCTAAGACCCGAACTCTTGCATTGCAATGCATTTTTGTCCACATATGTGGCGCCAGGTCTTAGGAGGTTAAAAGAGGTGATAGAGGAGTATATATAAAGCATTATGAATGAATTATGACAGGTCTGCTTCATTGGTAACTTCAACACCATTTCTTACTGATTTCTTACAGATCCCAAGCTGACACTGCTGGATGACAAGAGGTTTGTCTCCTAATTGTGGGACAGGTGATGGCATTGGTTTTAAAATGGCATGTCACAACTAGTCCAGTTGTGTTTTGTTTTTTTGGTCCAAATTTGTCAATGCCACAACTGGCCCAGTTTTGGAAACTAGAAAATGGGTAAACTGACTAATAAACATAAGGAACCACTGGAGTATTCAAAATACACAAACACAAACTGGGAGGAGGCCCAGAGGAAGACCCAGGACACACTGAAGGGACTATGTTTCTCAGCTGGCTTGGGAACGCCTTGGGATTCCCCCAGATGAGCTGGCCCAAGTGGCTGGGGAGAGGGAAGTCTGGGTCTCTCTGCTTAGGCTGCTGCCCCCGCGACCTGACCCCGGATAAGCGGAAGAAAACGGACGGACGGATTTTAAAACATACTTGCATTTTCCTCAAATGCCCTGTTTCTAATATTCATTAGAACTCTAGAAGAACTCTAACTCTTGTAGCTATAAAAGACAACAGTTCAAAAATGCAATTATCAAAAAAAACTTCCTCTCAATCAATAAAAATATAATAAATATATAAAATATAACATTTATTTACCACATTTTGAATCTGGGTCCTAAAGGGTTAATGCTCCTGTGTGACAGAGATAAGCTCAGCTCGGTGTTTGAGTCCAGGATGACTGGAAGACTAACAGCAGCTCTTTTTGTCTGGAGTTAGGGTGTTTCGAGTTCACACAAGACTCTGGTTACTTTTTTAAAAGTTGAGGGACATTACATTAGCTTGTTGCTGCGCTGCTGATCAGCACTATTTATTAGAACGTGAACAGACTAGCAGCACTCGGTCACATACGGGTCTGTGTTGGTGATTTTTGATAAGGTAACCTGCTGTGGCTTCACCTGCTGCATTTTCCTGTAAAGAAAATAAAAGTAGCTTGCAAAGTTGTCGCTGTTGAGTTTTCATCGCAGGTCTAGTTAAACACACTTACAGGTCTTTCTATCTTTGTGAGGCCTACACACACAGCGCTCACATCCTCGCTCTGCGCAGTCTTTTTTTATTTTTTTCTTTGCTGGGGGAAACATTTAAAATATACGGAGCCCGCGAGGGGACATGGGGGAATTTTTTTTCTTTTGCGTTCCCACGCCAAAATATTGCGTTACCTCACAATACTTTTGCATTCCCACGCAATACTATTGCGTTACCTACCAATACTTTTTGCGTTACCTCGCAAACATTTGCATTCCCTGGCAATATTGTTTTGCGTTCCCACGCAAAAGTTTGTTTTGTTTGAACTGAATTAAACCAGACTTTTATTTTGAAATATCCGGTTACTAAAACAGGATGTGTCACCATAAGTTTGTGAAATTGACATCGATGTTGCGTGGCTGCACTAAGTTAAAATATCAGCATATTACCTACTTCCATGCATGTCTGTGTGATATATTCATTCCGAAGCTGAATTAAAGTAGCAGGCTAACTTGCTAATGGTGAGCATCTGAATTTATTAATAAACCGGCAGGCACAACAGTGATAAACTACTTTTGCGAGGTAACGCAAAGGTGTTGCGAGGTCATGCAATAGTATTGCGTGGGAACGCAAAACAAAAAAATTCCCCCATGTCCCCTCGCGGGCTCCATAAAAATATACATATATGACAACATAAATTTTTTAATCAGGCCAAAGTTACCTAAAGACAACAAGACATTGCATCTTTCTAATTTATCAGTTAATTTCTATTGTGTTTGAGCAAATGATGTCATTTTATTGTGGGGGTTATATTGACTGGATCAAATTATTGGGGGTCATAATCTACCCCCCCCCCCCCCCCCCGCAAATTATGTGTATGATCAAAACAAACAAGACTGTCCATTGTTGAGTCCCAAACAAAATTACTTCACTTATTCGCGCTTGTCCGGTGCGAAGTTCCCACCCACTTCGAGGTGTCTCTCTGCACAGTGCGAAAAAAGCAGGGCCAGGTTGGAGCTGAGCCAGGGCCATCTGGAGTCGGACCGGGCCGGGGTTGGTCTTGCAGTGCGTTAACGCCTTTATGAGACCAGTTTTGCTTTGTACAGTAGATTAATTGTGTCGTGAGTGGATTGCCTGACAGCTGTGTGTTTAGTTTCTGCTAACACATTTTATGCAAACTCTGAGTTCTCCAGAAATACAAAGGCATTATACATTCTCTGTCTTTTACTGTCATTAGATCCTGCCCGTGTGGTAAACATGCCATCAGTCATCTTCGTGGCCATCGGTCTGCCAGGGTTCATCCGCTGCCCAGTAGATGCTAACCCCCCAGTAACACTGGTGAAGTGGAAAAAAGATGGCCTTCCTCTGCGGATAGACAAGGTGAGCAGAAGCAGTGCTGCAGCTTTCAGACTTCATTTTATCCACCTTTCTGCATTTCAAGCAATGTTGAATTCATTTTAGTGCTTCTTCCTCTACTGGTTAGGACAAAATACAGTCTGGGACATACATAGTACTTACATTTTACAAGTACCTTGTAGGTGCCTGGTGTATACTGGATACAAATTAGCTAATAATATATAATGAGTGCTATTTAAAATGGTAGCGTTAAACCAACCAGAAGGAAATTTGATCTCAAACCAGCACAAAGATGCATCTCTAAATGCTTTACTCTGTGACGGGAAAACATTTGATTCAAGTTGAAAATGAATTCAAGCCCAGCCTCACACCAAAGTTACCCCACAAGATGGATTTTTTGTGCATTTAATATGAAATATCTGCACTAACCAAGAATGTATTTAACACCAACCTCACACTAAAGCTAAATTTGTTTTGACATCTATGTCAACCCTACTCAAAACCTAAGTGACATTTTCCCCAAACACAAACCATTTGTCTAGAGATTTGATTTACAGCTCTTTGAAAGGAGCTGGATCTTGTGGATCTGTCCATTTTAAAGAGCAGTTCAAGTTTGAGCTAGTTAACTACAACTCCAGTTCCAATGAAGTTGGGACGTTGTGTAAAACCGAATACAAACAGATTATGATAATTTGTTAATCTTTCAAATATTTACTCACACAGCTACGTGCTGTCACCATGGAGATTTTGGGAGAGCAGAGTGGACATGAAAGAAAAAATATTTTTTGAGGCATGGATTTAAGGGACATGTTGGAGAAGGCAAATTATCCAGTCACAAGAAAATGCAGTGTTGTAATGAGTTTATTCATTGGCCATATGGATTCTGTTTGTGACTGGCTTCAAATGTCAACCCCTTTGGACATTTACCTGTATACTGACCTTTAGAAATCTGTAAATTAAAAAAAATAACTGTAGTACTCACAATACAACGGTGAGTGAGGGTGGGTTCTGCATCACAGTGGAAGAGGCAGATAGTGGCAAAACAAAGATAAAAAATATCACCTTTTATCTGTTACTGTATCAAAGTTTATTTTTTCTATTTTTCTTCAGGACTTTCTAAAAGATTGTTTCAGTTTGTTGAAATGGACAAAGGAAAAAGTTAACGTAAACCCAAATCTGAGGGAAAAAAATAACTAAGAACATGGAATTAAATAAAACAAGAAAAAAAACGTTTTAACTTATAGCAATATCTTCAAACTTGAACTGCTTTATTCAGACCCTTACACACACACACACACACACACACGCACACACACCCACACACACACACACACACACACATGTTTGTTTTTTTCATCCCTGTGGGGACAGTGGATTGACTTCAATTCTTTTTTTGTTAATTTTATAGCATAGCCCTGACCATTTACCCTAAAATTTACCTCACAGGTACCTATCTGACCCTAAAACTAACCTAAACTCAGTTCACACCTTGGTCCTAAACCGAAGTCCTCACCTGAAATTAGGATCTGTACCCTTGGTGACCGGGCTTTGGTCCCCATGATGCACATTTGGTCCCCACAAGGCTGTCTTTTTCAGGAATTTGGTTCCCACTATGTGGCAAACGTGCCCACACACATCTTTCAGATGTGTGTTTTATCTGTTGATCTGTGATGTTTCATGTCATGTGTTGATTAGGATAACATTTTTTTTCAAAGCTGATGTTGGTTTTTGCTCTAAAAAATACTCTTACAACACATTTGGTTAAATTTCTAAATCTTAGTAATTTTGCCTACCAAATAAAACAGGAAAAAAATAAGCTTTTACTGTTCCTAGAGGTGTGGTCAGTACTTTGTAAGTATCTGGTATTTTTCTAGTATGTAATTGGTTTGTACACAGTCAGGTATCCAGGCTGTATTAAATACTGATGCCCAATAAAAGCAAGACTTATTCCTGTTTTTGGTGGCCCTGACTTGTCCACCAACAGTACCCTGGTTGGAAACAAATGGACGATGGGAGCATCCGTGTGTCAGAGGTGACAGAGGACTCTCTCGGCACCTACACCTGCATGCCTTACAATGCCCTGGGTTCCATGGGATGGTCCTCTCCTGCTCCCCTGGTGCTAAAGGTACAAACCTCCAATGTGTGAACAATCTCTCGCCTGTACAAAATTTCATTTACACAGTCTGGCTGCTTTACTTTGGCCAGGATCCTCCAAAATTCTCTGTGGTTCCTGGAGGGGAGTACAGACAAGAAGCTGGGAGAGAACTGGTTATCCCCTGTGAGGCAGAGGGAGACCCCTTTCCAAACATTACATGGCGAAAGGCAAGAAACTCTCATATCTTACAGTTACTAGCATTTATTAGTTTGTCCTGTTAATAATCATCTCCTTTTACTGAGAAATGGGCTTGTGAACGCAGCCCCTGCAGTGGGTACTCAAACTGGATCTGGCCTCAACAACTAAATCTACTTTAAAACTCTTTTGTGTTATTTTAAAGTTATCTATAAACTACTTTTGTTTAATTTCAAAGTACTTAAGGTTCCTCTTCATTGACTACTTTTTAAATTGCTTTGTCATAGCAGGGACCACACCAAAGCAATGTGAATTTTGAAATTTATTCAACAATGCACCAATACTACCTTTTTTTAATCCAAAATGTAATTATCGCTAATTGTAAACTCTACCCATTAGTCTTTCTTGATGATTTAAAGTATAAAACCGGTGTATTGGTACTGTGGTATTGTAACCTCTTTTTGAGCACAAGTGCAGACACATAGTATTGGTTCAGATACCTGAAACTAGTACTGGTATTGGTGGCACATTTGTTTTGTAATGGTTTGTTATAAAATGAGTTAGAGTTTGGTCTGTTGGTCAAGAGCACCAGACAAACAGGATGGAAGCTGACTATAAGGAGGCGTTTCAGGTGAATAGAGGTGTAGTTAAGGTGTGGACCTATTCCTGAACCTTAGTTAACCTATTAACTTTATTAGTTTTTCCTTTATCTAAAAATTTTAATGCTGTAAAAGATTATAGACTGATATTTTTTTACCTAATGAGGGTTTGCTTGATTATTTTGTATGAGAATGCACCATATACCTGTCTGACTCTCTTCTATTGGCTGAATCCTTAATTTCTCCACCTGGACGGACAGCAGGTAGGGAAGCCCAGTAACAGCAAGCACAATGTTTTGCCCCGAGGCAGCTTACAGCTGAAGTCACTTGCAAAGGAGGACCATGGAGAGTGGCAATGTGTCGCCACCAATGTTGCCACAAGCATCACTGCCAGCACACACGTCCAAGTCATAGGTAAGACTAAAGTACATGATGTCACACTAAAGTAACTGAACAGAACAGGTGCTTCCATTTGTTTTATTTCTTTTTTAAAATTAAGCACAAGAAAGGTCTTAACCCCTCTAAACCAGCTTTTTAATTCTTGCTGACAGCTGTTATCTCGTCGATCACGAACAGAGGCTTTATTATTGAAGCCAGTAACGGACTGGGTTGTGACTGTTGGTTTGCATTAGTGAGGGAGTTTCCCAAATATCTTGAACTGTTTTTTTTTTGTTTAAATTTGAGCATGGTCAAAAAGATTTTGTGACAAAATCATTTTCATCATAGTCGTGAAGTTGTTGTGAGCATCTTGAATGACAGAAAACATCTGAGACTAATGTTCAGGTCAACAAAACAAATTGACGATAAAAAAAATGGTTCAAATCTGCCTATCTTTAATTCTAGAGTACTCCAGCAGATTACGTCAAACACAATGGTGGATGCCAAGGTTGGTGTAAAATGAGCCAAAGCAGGAACAATGTGGGCAGAGGTGTTAAACAAAAAAATGTTCATGGTTTGGAAAACCAATTTCCAAGCTGTGCACACAAAAATGCCACTAGTTTCAAATCTTAGTTGCACAAAAAGTGAATGCTCAGCGTGCCCATCACAATCAGAACTCGGTGACACTGGAACAAAAGCTGCCCTTTTTTTATAAATTTGAGATACCAACTAGTCTCCAATGATCACAGCTCAAAGCAATTCTACTTAAAGTTGTGTTTAACTCATTGATTTGAATAAAAGTCATCACTTTTATTAATTTTAATATTTAACTTATTTTAGAAAAAGTCTTACCTGAGAAACTATTAAAGCAATATGTAAATGTTTGTTTGCCTACTTTTAAAGTCCCAAAACCTATTTTCTGTTTTTACCTACTTCTAAGATTTGACTATAATAAAAAAAAAAATAGAAACAGAGGAACTTAAAATATTTCACTGAAACATAGCCTTATCCGTTTTTGTTTTTCCACCATTATGGACATAATTTCCCTGGTATTACCTACATGCATTTCACACAGTGTTAGAACTCATAATTGATAACAACAATGCAATGCATTACAGTAGAGACTAACACCTGAGGTTTGAGTCTGAACTGTGAATCACTGTCACTTGACCAAGCAGGATTTAAACCTCATGGAGCCCTCAAAGCAGGACACTGGAAATGTGGTCTTTAAGATGCAGTCAGACAGGGACATATTGAGGTGCGTTCAGAGGTGAGCCGCGCCCCAACTAGTGTCAGGCAGCAGAGTGACTGAGATCAACAAGGCAATCATACACAGGACAGAAAGCATGTTGCCATGGTGGGAGGAGTCAATCTGCATGTGAGCATGAAGGAGAGAAACAATCAGAAGATTGGACAAACACCTAATCCTCTCTTTCTCATGGATAAACACCAGTGGTATCCTTGTTGCCTTGTTCTTTGGTGTTCTTAAAATATTTCTGTACCTCGATGGTACTGTTGTTGGCTCACAGACTCATTCTTCACCAGCCTTCATTGTGTCTTCACTTGAAATAAATCTCAGAATCTTACATCCATTTAAATTGTTCATAGTTTCCCTAGGAACTATTCTAGTTGATAAATACTACTTGTTAAAAAAATCTTCCTATCTTAAAAAAATTTATGTTTTATATCTACCTAATTTTATTTCTGATATGTTCTCAAGTTCAGTAGATTAAATAAGAATTGTGGGATTGGCTGCCAAGGTAGGTACAAAGTGGGCTAATATTAAGATCTCCATCTGCATTTTCTTCCACTTATCCATAGTTGGGTCGTGGAGGCAACAGGTCTAGGAGAGAAACCCAGACATCCCTCTCCCCAGAAACACTTTCCAGGTAGTTCTGAGGGACACCGAGGTGTTCCCAGGCTAGAGAGGATACATAATCCCTCCAGCGAGTCCTGGGTCTTTGCTGGGGGTGTTCCGAGCATGCACTCAAAAAAGATTTTCAAAATGTTTCCTTTGGATTTACTTAAATATATTATGTCAACAGGTTCTACTCAACTGAATTAAGTAAATCTGAACCATTTTTTTCACTTACTTAATAAGTTAACATGAAGCAATTGTGTTAGATTTACTCAATTCAGTTGAGTAGATGAATATTCTTTCGTTCTTTTTTTGAGTGTGTCCTGGAACACCTCTAAAGGGAGGCGTCCAGGAGGCATCCTAATCAGATGAACCACCTCAACTGACTCCTTTCGATGTAGATGAGCAGGAGCTCTACTCCGAGCCCCCCCACCAGATGACGGAGGTCCTCACCCTATCTCTGAGCCCGGCCACCCTACTAAGGAAGCTCGTTTTGGCCGCTGGTATCCAGAATCTTGTTCTTTCTGTCATGATCCATGCCTCATGACCACAGGTGATGGTTGGAATGAAGACAGACCAGTAAATCGAGAGCTTTACCTTTCAACTCAGCTTTTTCTTCACCACAACCGACTGAAGCAACATCCTTATTATTGAGGACGAAGCCCAAATCCGTCGATCCATCTCCTGCTCCATTTACCATCCCTCATGAACAAGACACACAGATACTTAAACTCCTCCACTTGAGGCAGAGACTCTCCCCCAACCCAGAGGGGGCATTCCAACCGTTTTCAGTCAAGAACCATGAGATTTTGATTACGAAGATTACGATTTTGACAGAAAATATTGTGCGTAGCGTAGAATACAGTTTAATTCAATTTACTTCTATTCAACTCAGTAATTTTTATTAATTCCAAAGGGAAATTAAATGTTGTAACTCATATTATTCTGGTTATTTAAAGAGTTATTACAGATACTGATGATCAGGAAGGATCTCCTGTAGTGATTCATCTTTTCAAGCCATGCACACAAAAATAAGTCATGGTTTTCAAACTTGTGCTTACCCTCTATTTGCTTTGTTAGAAACACTAAAAGAAATAATTGAAACTGTAACAAAAAATTACCATATTTTCTCAGATTTGAGTATCCAACAGTCATTGTCAGATGAGATACTGTCTTTATTATATATATAATATATATATATATATATATATATATATATATATATACAGTATATATTATACTATATAGATACTGTCTTTACACTTAATGTTCATCCTCACTGAACTGAAGGTAGTCTGTTGTTCTCCAGAGGTGTCAAAAGTATTCACATTCTCATACACTCAGGTAAAGGTACTAAGGTTTAAAAATACTGTTTTACAAGTAGAAGCATCGACTCAAGTTTTTTACTCAAGTAAAACTATAAAAGTTTGGTCTAGTCTAGTTGTTACCAGGCTTTTTTCTGAATAAGTGGATCTATCCTGAATATTTAGGATCTGTGTGGTAAACTCAGATAAAATATGAAATTTTTCATCTTCCGTTGGGATTGTGATTTTTTGACACCCCGATGACATCATTGTTTGCATATTTTTTAATGCAATGTAATTTAAATTGAAGAGCTAATCATACGAATCTGCTGATACCTTGTTTATAAAATTTGGTTGGTTTATAGCAAAGTTATTGGCAGTTAAGGTTCCTGTATAAACCTAACTTCGAAATACCAGAGAAGTTCAGTAGTAAAGGGTGCAAGAGACAACATGCAAACTCTACTCAGAAAGGTCCTCGGGCCAGGAGCCTCTGAGCAACCTTCTTGCTCAGAGGCAACATCTCTATCAACTGAGCCACAGTTCCACCTCATATTCAGTATGATGACAAGGCAGAATAAAAACAAGCAAAAGAGAAATAGAACATAAATACGTTTTTGCATTTTTAAAAAGTAAGGAGTAGAAAGTACAAATAATTGCATAAAAATGTAAGAAGTAGAAGTAAAAAGTAGGCTGAAAAATAATTACTCCAGTAAAGTATAAATAGCCAAAATTTCTACTTAAGTATAGTAACAAAGTATTTATACTTTACTGCTTGACAACTCTGTTCTCTATAACTGTCATGGCTACTTAGTGGATTGAAGAAGCTGTCATGCATCAAATATCTGAAATGTTAGAAGGAATCATTTGTAGACTTGTTACTTCACATAAAACAACCACTCACTGACCTTTGTTGTGGAAAATGGTGATGTCTAAGTGCAGGCAGACCTCTTGTTTCAGCTTTAACCTCTTGGTTTTTGTATTCTATGACCAATAAATCTATATTATGGATGTAAAACTGTCAAATCAGCATAATACAATGACTATTGAATGAATTCCCATTAGTTCTGTTACATTGGTTTATTTATAACAGTATTATGATAAAGAAATCCTCCCTGTACTCCTCAAAATATGCACAATAAGATTTGTAGTAACATTTAAACTTTTAAACATGTTATTTATGTTGTTTAAAATATGATCTACTCTAAGCTACATTTGTTGCTTTGGGCTCATTAGGTTAGGTGTGTCTGACAGACAGAATGAGTAACTACAACAACTAAGCCTCTCAGTGACTAATATGACCTTTTAACAACAGCTTTTACTCAATTCAGGCACAAGCCCCCACGCCCCCACCAACATCCTGGTGGTGGCCTCCTCCACCTGGGCCAACGTGTCCTGGGAGGCCAGCTACGACGGAGGCTTCCAGCAGACATTCTCAGTCTGGTATGGCCATGTGTGAGTCATCCCAGCATGCTTTGCTTCCTGCTTTTTTCTACTTTCAATATATCTTCTGATTTTTCTGAAAATATGTTTTCTAGGGTTACGTTCAGAGCAGTTGTAAAGATGTAGAAATGGAAAGAAGATCCAGATTCAGTGAGTTTCCAAGGCAAATAAAAAGATAAAAAATCATTGCAACTAAACTGAACCTGACCCAAAATTCTGTCTTCCTTCTGCTGCTGCTCCTTCTGCTGCTGCTGCTTTGGCTTTGTGTGAATGGTTAAAAAGCTTGGGTTTAAAATAAATGTATAATGCAGTTTATTCTGTTATAAGCCCAGGTCTATAGGTAATACTAGGTTTAATTAAGAAATGTGTGCAGTTTGTGAAACAAAATGTTGTTGGTATTGGTGGTGTTATTTCACACATTGTTACAAGTTCCATGAATGAAAACATTCATTATCAAACTGTGAGACATAAGTGATCATTCAAGGTTTGTGGTCTTTAAAGGCTACAAAATAGAAAAAAGGAAGACTATTGGAAGCTTTTACTTCTTTATAAAGCACCCAAAGTTGGTATTTTGCAAGACTTTGATTGTTGCTGTTTAGTTGGCAAACAGCATTTGATGGGGATTCTCCAGGGTCTTGAAATGTTTACAGAAGTTCCCAGTTTTCTTGTGTAAGTCACAACAGCTCACAAACATGTTCAAAGATTTTGTTCCACATTTTTTGTTCAAAATAGTCACTGATTTATCTTAAACAAGGGTTCATTCAAGGTCTTAAAAAGTCCAAAAAAAGTCTAAAATTTGAAAATCAAAACTTTAGGCCTTAAAAGGTCAGACCCAGATTTACATCCAAGATCTTAAATTTTATTTTATCAAGTCTTATTTTTTTTTACTGTTGATCATTCCTGATAAGTGTTGGCTGCAGAAATAAACAGAGTAAAATGCTGTAATCCGAGGTTGACACAGTCTGTCTTCATGAAGTGCTAAGTTTGCTACTGGTCTTGGTGTGCAGTTAAACCACAAATCCTGTGATAACTGCAGGCAAAAAATGGCAAAGTTTACTATCATGTTTTTGACCTATTTGCTGCTTCAACCCCCTGCATATCATGGCTTATTCACCCACCCAAAAAAAAACAAACAATTTCAGTCATGTCCACTGCTTGTCCTTTAAACATGGGAAAGTGTGTTTTCAATGAGACTGAAGCAGAGCATGATCCCCACCCTCCAGAAACTGGGTCTCAGGGCAGTGTTCCAGTATGAAAATGACCCCAAACACACCTCTAAGACGACCACTGCTTTATTAAAGAGGCTGAGGGTAAAAGTAATGAACTGGCTAAGCATGTCTCCAGACCTAAACCCAATAAAACATCTTTGGGGCATCCTCAAGCGGAAGGTGGAGGAGCGCAAAGTCTCAAATATCCGCCAGCTCTATGATGTCATTATGGAGGAGTTGGAAAGCATTTGATGAGCTTCAGGAGGTAGTCACCTGAAATGGTTTTCCAACACTCTTGAAGGAGTTCCCAGAGATGCTTAGCACTTGTTGTCTGCTCCAGACTGTAAACAGCAGAGCCCTCTAGAGAGAAGTGGCTGTGATGATGCTGAAATGGGCGGGACAGAAGAAGAAGGAGGTTCTTAAAGAGACAGAGACCAATTTGTTTAGAAACAGATATGATGAGAAGTCAAGTTTATTTTCTTTATAAACAGCATTTTAATAACAACTAAAGGTGAAATA
>JARVJO010000001.1:5788527-5803161 GCA_031762555.1 Cynodonichthys magdalenae
CAGGGACAAATCTAAAACTGGCAGGAGACCGGCCCTTGAGGACCGGAGTTGGACATGCCTGCTCTAAAGGGGCCGGCATGGGCAATCGGCAGCCTACCAGTAACATGTGTCAAGTTGTAGGGATTGTGTGTAAATTACACAGATTTTTCCCCATTTTGCATAAATTTAAATAACCACTTCCCAACCTGCTCTGCTGCTAGCTAGAAATAGCAGTCATTAAATGGCCTTTGTTGAATATTTGTTATTTTTGGACCCTTTGTAATTTGACCTAATCAAAAACAAAATGTGTGTGGGCATTGCGTTGTGTGTGTTGGGCCTTGTGTGGAACAGATGCGCTGTTTTGTGCGCCATGCGTATTATGCATATGTGCATCGTGTTGGTCAGGACCTAACCGTTAGCTGCACATGTGGCCTGGATTTGCTTGGTTCTGGTGCAGTGTGCTGGCTTTGTGAGTTACACCGTGCACGTTGGGTCAAGTGTGGTGGTGTTTTTGTGTGTATCCTCCAATAAAATCCTGCAGGTGCGCATTTTTAGCTACCCTTTTACTAAATTTAGCCACTGTCTTGCTGTGTTTAGCTCCTAGTTATTGTTCTGCAGCTTTTAGCTTAGATTTTGCTTTCTTTTAAAAATGTTGGCCTGTATTTAGTTCAATGTAGCTTGCACTTTGCTAAATTTATCTTCTTTTCTGCTTGATTTAACTTTGACTAATCAGTTTCAGTTTCTTCAGCAAATTTATTCAGGACTCAGTATTCACAATTTATTTTTTGTATTTTTGAGGAACTCAGACGACACACACACAGCAGAATCAGACATATTCACACCTCTGCCGTCTTTCTGCCTGCTCCTTTCTTTTGTATCCAAAGCAAACTTTGCCAAACTTGGAGCCCCAGCATATTGCTCTGTAGCTGTCAGGAATCCCTCAGGAATACTAAGCAGGACAGGGAGGGTTGATTGCTGCTTAATGGGCCACGGATGGTCAGCCGACACGCTCGTTCGCTCGCTCTGTGTTTGTCAGTTCAAGCTGCAGCTACTGATTGCTCACTGTGGTAATCAGTGTTTCACACAAACACACACACACATACTGACGTATGTCTTTCAGGTTCACCAACAGAAGCTGAAACAGGCCGAGACAAATAGGCAGCGTTGCTTTCAGTCATTTATACGCACATCACCAAAAACCCTTCCAAATGCTCAAACACACTTGAATTGAGTTCAGATCAATACATGGAGTGTTATCCATCAGATCGCTGCAGGTTAAGTGCATTGATTGTTGAGGTTAGCTGAAAAATAGAGTTGACACGCACATACTAAATACAAACAGCAACATATCTGAAGGCCTCAGCTTTAACTTGACAATCAATCGTTCTGACTGTGGAAGCAGCTATAGGCAATGATTAGAATGATTGCAATCACAATAAAACATAAACAGATAGTAATTAGTTTTTTAAATTATCTCCATTTAATTTGTATACATTTATAGACTCCACAGAAACAACTGTCTGCAAATGTTTGTTTTTTTCCTAATTTAAACCACCACACACAGGTAAGACTGATGAAGATTAAACAATTTAGATAAACAACACAAGTACTACCAGCAGATAATTTTTAATGACTCATAACACAAATATGATAAATCTGCTTAAAAACAAATCAAGTGAACCTCATCAAGTCGGTTATTTTATTTGATTAAAATGTTCTGAAAATATAATTTTTGCTTCCGTAGAAAAACATGACCTGATGTTGTATTCTGTTGTCGATGCATCTGTATGCAGCATGTGTGGCAGGGACAGAGCGTACGAAGAAGACAATCTTGCAGGAGGCAGAAGCCAAACATGAGCACAGATTTGATAAACTGCTTTGAGTGATGTCCCTAGAAGAATCTTGAGTAGGAAACCATGATATTAAAGATCTATTAATGTGTGTGTATTAAAGGGAGCTTGCCAAACCTTCAAAATGTTGATGACGCAGGTAGGGTTTTGCCTGCAGTGCATGGTCTGTACAGTTATCTATCTACAGTGTATAGAGCTGATGCCTCTAAGCGAGAAGGTTGCCGGATTGAATCATGGCCAAGAGACTTTTCTTGGTAGAGTTTGCATGTTCTCTGGGTACTCCAGTTTATTTTACAGACTGGAAACGTGAATGTTAGGTTGAATGATAACTCAAAATTTTCCTTATGTGTGAGTGAAAGAGTGAATGGTTGTTTGTCTCATTTGTCTCTATGTGGTCCTGTGATAGACTTGCAACCTGCCCAGGGTGTGCCCCAACCCTTGCACAGTAATGGCTGGATATGTGCACCAGTGACCTTCGTGACCCTGAAAGGAAATGCAGGTAAAAGATAATGGATGGATAGATTTAATTTTATACTGTAGGTTTTGCATCAATCATTTTGAGTACACCCAAAAATAAAGTTTATTATTCATGCTTTTTAATTTATTTAGTTGTAACGTTTTTCTGTTAAAACTGATTTTTATAAAGTTATACCTTGAAAAAAACAACTGAAGCGATATATATGAAACGTATCACCATGGTAACGAGGCAGAGCGTGTTCACGCAAACTTGCATCTTCTGTAGGGTAGACGGTCTCATTCTACAGTCGTTTATGCAGCCAACACGAGCAGCCTACGGTCCACGTCAACTGCAACCCATGAATTGAGACAAAGCCACTGTTTGATGTGGTGGTAGCTAAGAATCATCCTTTACACATACTTTAAGCACTAACACACCTCAACATCTTGCAAATGGCCAAATGATTGAGTATACAGTTTTTAAGGTTTGACCAGGATGGTTATAACTCTATCCCTTGTCATCATAGGATGATCTTACTTTAACATTCTGGCATTTAAAGTGGTGGATGATAGGCTTTAAATTGTACATTAGCTTAATCTATACAAGGCTTCACAGAATTCCATGAATGCCCAAGCCTGTACCTTAACAAAAGACATGGCTGCAGCTTTCTTGGCTCCCGAAATCCATCAGCTGATGCTGGAATCCTACCGGCTAAAAAGTCTTGGTAGAACTTCTTCAGTTTTACATCTTCCCTCAACAATGGTGTCAACCACTGAATTCAAATATAGCTTTCCAATGGATTCTTCTGCCATAAGTTATTCAAATGTTCTATTCAATTTTGTTTTGTTTTGTTGGTTATTATAAATCTTACCTTGCTGCTGTATATTGAAATATACATTTTTTTCTGTATATAGTTTCATTTAGTTATTGGAAGGTTAAAAAAAGATTGTGGAAGTGTCAAGAAAGGTGTCTAGGTGGGAGCTTTGTATCAATGGTGCAACCCTATATTCCAGTGCTCAGACTTTGGCTTAAAGATATAACATTGCAGTTCTCGAAAATCAAACATCTTCAGTTAAATGTTGGTTAATGGAAACTAATGGAGTCACTTCATCCATTTGTATTTAGCTTGATGGTCTTGGCTGAGAGTCTTTTGAACCATGAGCCTCTGGATGCCCTCATTTGTCCCTGCTTCCAGCTCCACTGTCACCTGTGCTTTGTTTTCATTCTCAGCCTCTACAGTACAGATTGTATTTTACTTGGTTTCCCTCTCTGTCTGAGCCTTTGGTTTTTGTTAGTTTCAGTTTTGTGCATGACATATGCTGCCTTCCTTGTCCAGTTTCCCTTTTGAACCTGCTTCGTACATGCCTGGGCTCATTTATCTGCTTTTACATGATACTATTTGCTAGGACTGATCAAAGTGCCTCTTTGACTGACTTTTTAGCCGGGGTTAAAGAGAACACCAAATAATGAAAATAATGAGTGTCATATTTAAAAATTCCAACCAAGCATATCATTTAGTTTGCTTTATTCGAAACAACAAAAATACTGAGTTTCAACATTAACATGTAATCCGATTAGCCGCAAAATAACATTAACTCATTCTTTATCATCCAGCCGTTTGTTAATTGAGTTGTGCATTTTTACCAATAGTTATAAATGATGTTTTCAACTCTGATGTTCTCTCACAATCTTTTAATATCAGCAGCTGGTCTTTGTAAATTGAAATATCGTGCATTAACTCCCACACCAGACTGATTTTATTAGGAGAGTGCGGATCAAAAAAAAAGGGAATAGTGCAGATCCAGGAATACTGATAAAAACTCCTTGAACCTAAATTCGCTGGAGAAATTCAAATCGTTTTTAAATGAGTATCAAATGGACTGAGAATATTCCAAGAGACATAATGTGGACATAAGAACAAACTAGTTCTTAGGTTTTTTCAGAGTGTGGAACCAGTTAGGCACTGTATCTAGCAACAACTACGGTACAGCTTCAGTGAAAAAAATGTAAAACAAATAAAAAAGAAGGGGGTGTATGCATTAGTCCAGAGGAAGTTCACACAATTCCCAACTTTTACTGCCTGCAGAGCTTTAAGGCATCCTTTCTTCACCATTTAAAGAGGAAGGAAATTGTCTTTCAGTGTGGACGTATTGAGCCAAACTGACCATGAAGCTCTGGTTTAATGGCACGCCTCCAGCCCTCCTCCCCATTTTCTACAGATCAGCAGGCACAAAAATTGCCAGCTGTAAACAATGATCATCGCTTGGACACACTGCAGCAAATCCTAAAATCAGCAAACATGAAATCAGTTGACACTGAAACAAATCTACTTTTACTTTGATTATTTTTTTTAAGTTTTCATAACTTTTTTTCCTATTTATATTTCTTTGTCAAATTTTGTTTTTAATTCAAGAAATTAATTGATAATTGTGTGAAATCTAAATCCTTAACAAAGTTGTTTTGGTCTTTTTATGTTGGGTAAGTGTTTATTAGCCTTTTGTTACTTTTACCCTTAGCTAGCTTTTCGCTGCTTTTAGCTAATCTGTTGCTACTTTTGTCTTCTAGCTACTGGTTTCCAACATTTAGCTAATATTTTGCTTCTTTCAGCTATATTTCTGTCATATTGAGCTAAGTTTTGCTACTTTTAGCTTTTACCTGTTTTACTGCTTTTAGCACGCTTTTTTTACATTTTGTTACTTTTAGCCTTTAGCTAGTGTTTTGCTTCTTTTAGCTAACCTTTTACTATTTTTCATTTTAGCTAACTATTTAGCTTATAGAAACCATTTTGCAATGTGTAACTAACTTTTGCTTTCATTAGCTGCAGTTTTGTCGGTTTGAAATGGACTTTTACTACTTTTAGCTTTGAACTAGTGTGTTGCAGCTTTTAGCTTATCTTTTACAATTTTTTTAGTTTTTAGCTAACCGATGGGTATCTTTAGCTTCTAGTTACCATTTGCAACTTTTAGCCGGAGTTCCGTCATTTTGAGCTGGATTTTGGCTACTTTTAGCTTTTACCAACTGTTTGTTTACCTTTTGCTGCTTTTAGCTTACATTTGGCTACCCATAGCTTACTGGTAGTGTTTTGCTGTGTTTAGCTAACCTTTTATTACTTTTACCTTCTAACTACCAATTTGCAATTTTTAGCAAAACTTTTGCTTCTTTTAACTGCAGTTCTGCTGCTTTACACTCAATTATTGCTTATTTGAGCTTTCAGCTAGTGTTTGGCTTTTGTTCGCTAACTTTTTACTACTTTTAGTTTTTAGTTAACATTTTGCTAATTTTAGTTTCTAGCTATCATTTTGAAACCTTTAGTTTAACCCTTTTTTTAGCTGCTGTTCTGTCACCTTAATTTGGATTTTTGCTACTTTTAACTAATACCTACTGTTCTCCTGCTTTTAGCTCACATCTTGCTACTTTTAGTTTTCAGCTAGTGTTTAGTTTTGACAAAAAAATAAGATCTTCAACTTCAATTCCTTTTCAGTTTTCTCTATATGTCAGATTTTTGGTACCAGAACCTCACTTTAACCAACAAAAGGTTTTTTCCTAATACAGCAGTAGGGTAATATCTATTCATGCTCGGTAAAGAGGAACAATTTTTAGTTCAAATGTGCAATAAATTTAACATCTTTGAATTATTTTAGGTGCAGTCCTCAATGGATTTTATCCTCATGCAAAATCTATGTGTGGAAAGCACAGACCTCTGTCTTACTTACTTTGACAAGAGACACCCTGTAATCCTAGACAAACCTTTACAGGTTGTTTGCTTTAGATTTGTCTTTTGTGGTATACGATCTTTCAGATGCAGATTAACCATGCTTAAAAGCAGACAGATGACAGAAAGACAGCTCTAATTAATGTTACTTAAGATATCAACAAGGATTCTTCTTGTATGATCTTGCAACAAAAGTGTCATGTCATTGTTTTCATGTTGTTTACGGTTTAACATTAATTGACGTCTCTTTTTATTCTTTTTACACCATCTTCACTCCCAAAACGACACTTGAGTATAAAAAATAAAGTATTATTGATTTGACACTACCAGTCGGTCATTTTAGGAGATTAGATAATATGTTGATACATTACTGCAAATTAATTGGCTAAAAATCAACAAAATAATAATATTTGGCTAAACTAAGCACAACAGCAAGGATTGTACCATTTTCACTGCCATAACACTAGGAAAATAAAAGAAAATGAAGGATTAAGTGTCACAGTCTGTGTGTGTTTTGGTTATTTTTGGCAGTTCTTTGTGTCTTAGATCAAGTTTAGTTTTCTTTAGGTCATTATGTTTTGTTTCCTGCATCTCAAAATTCCCCATGTTTATTTGTGCCATCATTCACCTGCCCTCAGCTGGTTGTCTTCTTCTCATGCCTGGTTCACACGGCAAGATTTTAAAATTGTCGTTTGATTTTCAAATCCTGAGTGAGCCTACACTTGACAATAAAAAATCATGAATAGAACAGGTTTGGTCCCAAACTGTGTGGGGTATAGCCACACGTCAAAGACAACACAACACACATGAACAGATTTCACTCACCAACAATTAGATCTCAGACGGGAAATAAACATGGCCGACAAGGAAGAAGCGATGGCGTTAGTTTGTAGACTATCTGTAAAAGAGAAAAAAACAAAAAGACGTCTCTGACGTCCACTGGACTTTCTGATGCTCCATTGTGGTTGGTTTGTCTTTTGTAATTTGGGTTCCCTCCATGTTTCTGTTACCTCAGTCTCTGATTGGCTACACGTCAAATTCAACAAGTTGTGAGCTTGTTTGTTCTCGGGGAACAACATATACTCTGGGATTATGGCAAAGACAATCCAACATGTTGAATGGCCACGTTTTGAGATTGGATTTATCCTGACGCCCTTCCAAGCTGACTAGATCACCCTTAACACACCACACAGCAGGAAGATCTCATAAGATTATCTTTAGGTCCATAATGATTATTGGGGCGTCCTTCAGATTGTCAGAAATTGGGCCAAGCATCTGCACAATTATCTTACCATGTGAACATTTACACCATCTGTGTTTTATAGTCAACCTGACACACCCACTTCACCTGTTCCTCTTCCCTATTTGTTTCAGCTGTAGCTAATCTCACCATTATCCTTATCTAAATATTCTGCGTCTTACCAGTATTGTCTCTATACCACAATCTGGTTTGTTTTTTCTTGTCTTTGTGTGTGTTACTGTTGTTCACCTGAGTTTTTGAAAGTTTTTGCTGACTCGCTAGCCTTTTCTTCTGTTAAAGAAAAGTTTTATATTTTGAACTCCTCAAGTCCTCATCTGCCTTCTGGGTCCAGTTCTACATCAAGTATTGATATTTAGTTCACCCAGATGGATGCTTTAGGACCTTAAGAACATTTTCATATATTACCATAAATTATTTATGTTAAACTAAATGCAGCAGCAGTGGTGAGGCCCTATTTTGTAGCACTGCCTTAAAAACAGCCACTAACAAGAATAAAAATGAAAGTAGAGTTAGAATTTCCAGTGGATCATTTCAGGAAATTATGACTGTACTGATATTTCACTGTAAATTAATTTATTAAACTGGGTGAAGCAGCAAAGCTGTTGATCAATCTTTGACTTGAACATGTAACATGTAAGGTCATTTTTTGCATTTCTACTAAAATAAACATATTTTATTTTATATTATTTGATTTTATTTTTATTTAACAAGGCAAATTCTATTGTTAATCAAAAAATCTATTTTGCAGGGGAGGCCTAAACCTGAAGGCAGACAAATATGCATGTTTTTGGGCTGGGGGAAGAAACCAGAGTACCTGGAGAAAACCCATGCAATTCCAAGGAGAACATGCAAATTCCACACAGAAAGAAAAGTTAGACAAAGCTGTACCACTGCTGAAGCTGCATTCAGTTGCTAATGCCCATTGCCAGCAGTCACTGTGCAAGAGGTGGGGTACACCCTGGACAGGTCACAGCTCCATCACAAGGTCACATAGAGAGAAACAAGATGAACAACTATTTACACTCTCACCTAGAAACAATTTGACTTGCATATTAACTTAGCATGCATGGTTTTGGTTTGTGAAAGGAAACTGGATTACCCAAAATAAAACCCACGCAGGAGCGGAAAGATCCC
The DNA here is from genome assembly GCA_031762555.1 of Cynodonichthys magdalenae. Taxonomy (NCBI): domain Eukaryota; kingdom Metazoa; phylum Chordata; class Actinopteri; order Cyprinodontiformes; family Rivulidae; genus Cynodonichthys; species Cynodonichthys magdalenae. The sequence continues at coordinate 5,796,921 of JARVJO010000001.1, forward strand.
AGGCCAGTATTCAAACCTACAACCTTGTCACTGATTGCTGACAGCACTACTTTCACCATTCAGCCCTGATCTATAACCATAAGCTATTTACTGATCGTTGTTTCTTGATGTGACTATGTTTGAATCATATGCAAGCATAAATGTCCTGACTTCTGAGAAGATAAAGATGTTCTACAGTACTTGCTCGTTTTGTGTTAATTACAAGTTTGAAGTGATTTCTAGCTATTGCACAAAGCAAACTTTTCTAGATCCAGTGGTGGGTTTGATAATCAACTAATAGCAGAACATTTTTTTTAAGTTTTAAGTAAGTTTAAGTTTGCAAACAAGTTTTATTTTTTACAAAACTGTGTTGTATTTTTTTAAAAATGTAGTTACTAAAGTACAGAACAACTATACAAAGAAAGCCAGGAATGACGTCACCAGAATTGTTTGGAATCCTCAAAGTCTGCGTATAATCATGTCACCAACATGCTTGTGTCAGTCCCACCAGTCCTCATACAAGATGTGTGATGCAGATTGCATGACAATCAATCTTTTCCATGCCTACCACATTGATGGCTATTAGCTTCCTCTAATCTTTTATTTATTTTTTTCATTATGCATTAGAAAAGCTATATTTTTAGTAAGCAGATAATGAATTTGTCAGTCTTATTTCATGGTTAACTGTGCCCACCACTGTCCAGGTCAAATATATAACTTAATATAACCTTTTTTCTTAAGGTCAGATAAATAACTTATCTTGAGATAATGACCCGTAAAAGAAAATACAGGCAAGTCTTGACTTCCATAAATACTGATGAAATTATAGATGACATTTTTCCAGTCAATGATCATTGTGTTGTTGCAGTCCATTTTAATAGGTTTTCCTCCTGGCATTACAAATACTTTCACATCAACGGATAATCTCCGTTTATATGGATGTTGTCCTTCTCCTTGTGTTGTCTAAGAGCCTTGTGTCCTTTGTGGTAAATAACGGCATGATTTTCTGTGCCGTTTTACGGTGCAAGGGCTTAGTAAATTGTTTGCCATGATTTAATAAAATACTCTCTTCCATCAGATTTTATGCCCTAAAAAATAAGCTGTTATAAAAAAGTACACATAAATCTATGGGGCTAGGTGGAAACTTCATTGTGTTGACACGTTTTGTAATGGACTCAAACTGCATGTACTCAGTAAATCTTGACAGTCAGAACTTTTATCCTCAAAGCCACTTTGCAACAGGCACAAAGTGATAATGAAGGGTTCTGTTATGGTCTGTGCTTATGATTCATTCTAGTTTTCTGTCTTGTCTCTCTGTTTCTTCCTCCTGCCTGTCATTGCTCCTGCCCCGCCCACTCACACCTGGTCCTCATGTTTCTTCCCCAAGTGTTTCTTGTTGCTAGTAGTTTGTCAGCCTTTTGTTTTCATTAAATACTTTATTTTTTTGCATCTTGAACCTGCCTGCACCTTGGGTTTATTCCTGCCTTACCTCAAATTCATAACGGGTTCAGGGGTTTTTGTGAATACTTAAGAAGATCCTAAGGGGTAGATACTCCTCCTGAATTTTACTCTCAGCCAAGCCACTGACTCCCTCCACTGCCCTGGATGTGCTTATTGTATTTGAGTGAGATTTTAAAAGTGTTGTATGTGTAGTGTAAAATATAAAATAAAATCTTGTGGGCGTACCAGGTTTTTGTTATGTCATAGGGACCATTGTTACAATACACCATGCCTTGTGGGGACAAACTGCTCATTATGGAGACCAATGAGTCCAAATGTCATTTGGGGGTTGCATATATGTCAAGTTGTACAGACTGTTTGTAAATTACACCATTTCCCCCCATTTTACAGGTATACGAATGTATTGACTAATTTAGTTTACATTTCCGAGCCTGTAAGATGTAAAACAATAATTATATATTCAGATAACCATCTCCCAACCCGCTCTGCCAATAGAAACACGTTTGCCACTTTTCCCCATCCTTCTCTCCCTGCTTCTCTGCACTGCAGACACTGTTACCTCTGCCCCACATTTGATTGAGAGTGTACTTATGAGTTATATGGATTTTTTGTGAAAATTACGGATTTTTCAGGGTTGAAGGTTAGGCTTAAACTACAGAAATAAATGGAAGTCAATGCAAAGTCCTCTTGAGGATAGGAATACACAACTGTGTGGCGGGGAGCATCGTAAAGCTCTTTGTCTAAGGTGGGGATGTTAAAAAGGCACCTTGTACTGTAAGTGTATACCATTTACCATTTATTCTTTCTTGTATATCTGGGCCTAAAGCAATTCAAGGTGTGAATGGCTATATAAAAGTGCCAAGGCTCGATTGTAAGTGTTTAATAAGTGATGCCAAGCCATCGCTTCTGTTTAAAGACTGCATCCTTAACTCCTGTCTCTTTACTGTCCAGACTGTGGACATTTCTGTCTATAATATAGTACAAGTGAACAGATCTGTCTGACCCTGTTAGGAATCATTTTAAAACTGCAACTCAGTGGAGGACAAGCAAGTATGTCACCAACAAACAAATTTGAATTTGTTTATCATTTAGAATTGGGCAAAATTGTATTGCGTGCAATTAATTGTCAGTAAAACTGTCAACAATTGATATTTGCCACTTTGCAATGACTGCATTTAGTGCCAAGTGATGACGTATTCTCGTGTGACACATTATCACTATCAGGTGTGTATGTGAGCCCAAAAGTGGAAGTCAGCACTGAGAAACTAATTCTAATCCTAACCTTACAAACTTCAGGTTCAAATCAATCATTATCGACAAAATGCCACAATTAATCTTTTTTTTTTGTTTTGTTTTTTATCAGTATCACCTAACTCTAACATTGTACTAAACTGTGTTTAACAATGCACGGTTGGAATGTATCATGCACAACTTAAAATACAGATTATCATCTCCCACTTCATTCCTCGTAATTGTGTTCAGTATAGATCTTTTTGTTTTCAGTTTAGATTCTGACAGACTGACCTGCATACCTTAATTAATAGTTTGTTTTTGATCACTTATAGGACTTCTGTGCTGTTTGATTCTTTTGTTGGAAATTAGTTACAGTGAAAGTCTTAATTGTTTTATAAACATAAAGATTGCTTCTTCTTTAGTTTCCAGCAATCATTTTTTAAAAGTTCCAGTGTGGCCCTGAAGCTGAAGTTCAAAATATGACCAGAAAATGCACTGATTCACTAAATAAACTATACACATAATCCATAACTCTTCATGTTTAATGAACTCAGTTTCAACACAGTCAATAAACGAACTATAAAACTCATATTCTGCCATATTCTGCCTGTGACCAATTATTTTATGAGCACAAAAGATGAGAGCCACCATGTCTGAAAATATTTATTATGATCTCAATTTTCTGAGATTATTGATTGACTGTTTTGTCAAAAGTCATTAAACAAGCACTCTTCTTTTTATCTTGCTTTTTATCTCATCTTTATCACATCTCATCTAGCAGATTTAGGGAAAAAAATACATCAAAGCATGCATCTTTCAATTGATGCCTCTCTTCATCTTCACTGGCCATCAGTGGTACTGTAGCAGTTTAGTGCTCTTTGATTGGCAAAGGACAAGTCCTAGTGAGGCCAGGCCGTACAATGCAAAAAGGCCATTAGGTGTATGGAACTCCAACCTCTCAGAAAGTTGTCTCACATTTCTCACACTTCTTGACTCATAGAAACTAAATTGAACCCAACTGATTAGCACACTTTCCAGACAGCACAAAGATTCTTGGTTTGAATCTTAACCTCTCTGTATGGAGCTTGCGTTTGACAAGATTTTCTTACAGTACTCTGATTTCCTCTCACAATCTAAAATTGCGCATGTTAGGGTTAACTGGAGATTCTAACCTGCCCTTAGGTGGGAATGTGAGCATACACAGTGGTTCATGTTTAAGTGGCCCTGTGATGGACATTGATCTGTCCAGCATGTACTCATTGATCCCTGTAAATAGACAACAGCTTCTTATGACCCTGAACAGGATTAACATGCTGTTGAAAATGGATGGACAAAGTATTATTTGTCCTTAAAGGATTGATGAGGCCACCCACTTGTGAATTTTTTAAGAAGTACATGTAAACATTTGTGAAATGGGACTTTATTTCCCCCTGAAGTATGTTGCAAATAAACACACATCGATGCTCACTCATATCGACCTGATAGTTTTGTCTGACTTGTTGAGATGTCCCCTTGGGGGTCCCTTCTTGGACCCCATCTGACGTTTTTCTAACTGAAGTTGAGTCTTCACATCATGTTTAATTCAGCAGCTTTATCAGCTCGTTTGGTCTCGTTGTAAAGAGTAATGTCTGCAGATAAGGCAATTTTAATCAATGCATGAGTGTACAGTTTGTTTCATTGGAGTGGTAAAGCATACACATTGGAGCCTCTTTGATATACTATTCTCTTCAGGTTTTGTCACAATTTAGCTTTTTTTTTACACCCAGATGCATTATTAAAAAAACAAAAACATTGTCATTAAGGAAGTGAGAGATACAGGATTTTTGTTACCATGGAGACCCTAAAGTGTCACTTGCAGCAGCTTTATCATCATCTTTTGATCTTGGTTCTTTTATAGTTTATACATCAACATGTAGCCGTGTCACACATAGCAGACAGGTGTGAGCCAGATGGTGTTAAGTTGGCACTGCTGGCATGGCAAGTGATTTATCAACCAGATGTGGGCCAAGTCTTGCAATGATGGCACTATTTTTAAGCTGGCATGCCACAACTAGTTTGGTTTTGGTTTGGTTCATGTGGTGCTGGCCCATGCATGGACCACCTCTGGCACACAACATCTGGTCTACCAAAGAGCTGTCATCCTTTGGGGTATCTGGGCTGAAAGTTAGTGAATTGTGTGGACCAGAACTGGGTCAGACATATATATTTTGTAGCATTGTGTGTGGGTTTGAAGGGGGGTCCCCAACCAGAAGCTAATGCTGTTTAGGGGGGCCATGGCATGGAAAAGTTTGGGAACCTGTGGCCAAGAATACAGAAACTAAGGGTAAGAGTTGGTTTCCAGAGTCAGCCAAGCACTCTGCCTATTAAGAGGGAAATTTGTTTTGAACAAGGCCTTGCACAGAAATAAGCAACCCCTACAAGCATTTTAAGACATTTTGGAGACTGAATTGCAAACCCTGTTTGCACTCTCAGCCCAGTGAAACACAGGCTGAAGCTTTTTATTCTTTGTAACATTTTCACAGAAACTTACTTCAAATGATCTGAACTATTCATTTCATTTTGCACAGGAGAGCTATTAAGATAAACCGTCCTGGTTGTAATTCAGAATAATGTCTTAGAAGACCATATTTAAGTCATGGTTCTGAATGTTAATATAGTTCAGCCACATGTATTTGGAGATACTGATATTAATTTCAGACATTGTTAAAAGGGAATAGTGACAGTTAATACATGAGCCAGAGTAATGAAAAAAAGGCAAATGTGAATCACTTGACTCATGCTGTGACAGTGACTATGAGGAGAATTAAATGGAACATTTATGCTTGGAGCAGTGTATTCAGATATGGCTAATTGGAGTTGACTTTTGACCCTTCAATTTGCATTTTCTTTAACAGCGGCATGCTTTTCAGCTTTCCCACAGGTATATAAAATGTGTCAGGGTTGGTTTTAGGCTAGCTAAGCAGCCAATATGACTACCAAGCTAATTACTTATAATTAATTTTCTCCAGTCTAAGCAAAAGTCAATTTAATTTTCTCTCAACTGGAATGCTTCCTCCTGTGTTTTCAATAGCTACTGTTCTTTAACTGTTTTGTTTCCCCAGATGGCACATTAGTCTATAGCTGAGGTGCAGTGGAAAAAAATTGTATTACTTTTGACCTAAATGGTTCACCCTGCAGAGCAGTGACCTGAAACAGTAACTCACCACTGGACGCTAGGTTGGATCACAGTGGAACCAGCTCTAGCCTCGGATCTCTCTCTGAAACGAAGGAAGAAAATTTAACTCACATTTAAGGAGTCTGTGTTTGTCTTTAAAACCTCAATTCTTCGCTGAGGCTGCACTGCGTAGAGGCGCGTCCCCCTAGTGGTGGATCGGGGATCCCTGTTCCTGGTGTATAGGAGTGTGCCTGAATAAGCTGAAAGGTGAATAGGGTACCGCCAACCAAAAGCAGCCGGACTGGCAATCCTTCACCAGAAGGATTGCCAGTCACATATACAAGTGTGCTTCAGCATCTTCTTCAGGTACACTTTCCTGGGGCAGAAGAAACTGCACAGCCTGTCACAGTTGCT
>JARVJO010000001.1:5825174-5839019 GCA_031762555.1 Cynodonichthys magdalenae
TATTAACATCACAGGTCAAACAATCAGCTGATCCCTAAAAGCTTTAATCTTACAAATCATTGATTTTCTTTTACAAACACTGTCCTCATACACCACACCACACCACCTCCATGAGCATTCATTAAAAACTAATAGTGTTTTTAGAACACAACCAGCATGTTGATTTATTACAGATGCAGCCCTCATTACTTGCAGAATGTGTTATTCTGCAGCGCATTATGCTTGTTTAATTTAATTATCATGACAACAGAGACCTCACAGCCCGAATGTGTTTCAGGTTAGTTAGAGGAGATTATGTTGCAGTTTCTTTGCCATCTTTTATGGCTATTTGAAAATGACTGGCCGTGTTCTCAGAAGATGATTTTCTATCCAAGTATTAAAATGACCTAATTTGACTTTAAGATTATTTAGAAACTTTATTTCAAAATGACACCACAAGAAGTGCTTTCACAAAAAGGCCTTTTTTTCCACTTGTTTTAAATAATAAAAGGAAGTTAAAAAAATGTTACCTTCAATACAGCTTAATTCCTTATTAATAACTATAATACAAATAATTGTACTTTTACAGTTTGGATTTTATTTTTATTATACGGAAGAGGAATAGGGCCACGATGCAAAAAAAAAAAAAAAAAAATTTCCTGAATTTTATCTTTTAACTCAGAATTCTATGATTAAAGTCAGAATTCTGAGGGGAAAAAAAAATGAATTCAGGCAAAAAAGAAATGCACAGTGGCCCTAATCCTCTTTTGTGTTAACACAGACCTTTTTACTTTCCTATTAAATGTGTCAGCACTTGAGTTTTGAATCTAATCTTTTATTAAAAGCTTAAAAAGTCTTTTTAAAATCTCACGGAAGAAATTTAAAATTTGCCGTCATCTTAAAAAAAAATCTGTGATATTACTGCTAACACTTTTTTCATAAATCTTTACTCGTGTCAATTTTACAACACTGTTATACACATAGAATACCATGGTTGTTTGCAAGTGTAAATAGTGGCGGCAGCAGCAAGCAGTAGCACTTCTGTTGCAGTTTGGAACACTTTCAGCAGTGTTATCATAATGTCATATATCAGAGTGAAAGATGGTAACTGCTGCCAGACAAACATCTAAGTAGGAAGTGTTTGTGCTTTGTCATAGAGGACACATTAATCTCAGGGAAATACTTTAAGTAGAAAACTGCTTCAACTAAATGATTAAAAAACTTTTTCTCCCTATCCTTCCTCCGTAGGCGTGTCGATGCCCATTCCAGTGATTGGCCTCCACAACGAGGACAAGGTCTTCGTCAATGGCAGCTGTGCTCTCAACGAGGAGCGCTTCATGCTGATTGGCTCCTTTGTGGCCTTCTTCATCCCGCTGGTGATCATGGTAGTGACATATTGCCTCACCATACAGGTAGGGCTCAGTGGTCCTGTTTTTTTGTCAGGGAGCTTGAATGCTGCTCTTACCTTTCTTTTTCTTTGTTTCCTCTGCAGGTGCTCCAGAGGCAGGCCACAGTCTTCCTGTACGAAACTAAGACTTCTTCTTCTTCCCAGCAGCGTCTGAGCACACCAGCAATCACAATCACACTGGAGCCTCCAGAGTTACACCTTCCTCAGATCAATACAATCTCACCTTCAGACTCACAAGGTAAACTTGAATAAGGACCCAGCAGCTGAAATATTCTCCATAAACGCATTTATACTCAAAATGAAGCGTAAAAACCAAAGTTAGTCATATTGATTTTATTTTTAGTAACGTTTACGTTACCTTACGATACTTTTACATTACCTCGCAGTACTTGTATGCTACCCCGCAACACTTTTATGTTCTTTAGCAATACTTTTACATTACCTTGCATTACTTCGACGTTTCCACGGAATGATTTTACATGAAATTGCGATACTTTTATGCTACCTCGCAATACATTTACATTATCTCACAATACTTTTACGCTACTTTGCAATACTTTTACATTACCTCACATTACTTGTACATTACCTCACAATACTTGTATTTTACCCTGCAGTACTTTTACGTTCCTTAGAAATACTTTTACATTCCCACACAATATTTTTTTGATACCTTGCAATACTTTTATGTTACCTTGCAAATCTTTTTTGTTCTCATGCGATACTTTTACGTGACCTTGCAAAACTTTTGTGTTACCTCACAATATTTTTACGCCACATTGTACTACATATACATTACCACACAATACAATACATTTCCACACAATAGTATTTTGTTACCTTGTAAAACTTTTATGTCCCTACGGAATACTTTTATGTGACCTTGCAATATTTTTGTTTTACCGTGCAAAATTTTTACTCTACCTTGTAATATGATTACGTTATCTCACAATACTTTTACGCTACTTTGCAATACTTTTATGTCAGCTTGCAGTACTTTTACGTTCCTTAGGAAAAATTTTATGTTCCTTAGGAATACTTTTTACTTACATTGGAATACATTTATGTTCCTTAGCAATACTTTTACAATATCTTGCAATACTTTTACATTCCTACACAACAGTTTTATGTTACCTCGCAAAACTTTTACTTTCCCATGCAATACCTTTACATGACCTTGCAATGCTTTTGTGCTATCTCTCAATACTTTTACACTATCATGTAATACATTAACGTTACCTCACAATATTTTGATGCTACTTTGCAATACTTTTATGCTACCTCCCAGTACATTATCTCAGAATAGTTTACGTGATCTCGCAATAATTTTATGCTACCTCACAATACTTTTGCCTTTTTTCACAATACTTTTGTGTTCCCATGAAATACTTTTACATTACTTCACTATACTTTTTTTGTTACTACATCAAAAGTTTCTGTCTTGTGTCTTCTTGCAGTGAAAACAGTAAAAGGTATTCCTTTTAAATGTCACTGATGTGGGTGGGTCTCCTCCCGTTTCCCACTTTGTCTTCTGTATCTACCAAATAGGGAAATGTATTAATAAAATAATAAAAAATAGAGTTCACACATGATGTCTTCTATGCTTCTGAACAAAATCTCAAATCCTTTTTTAACATTGAATGTACAACAGATTATGACTGGTTCCAACACTGACAGCTGTTTTCTTAGTTCAGTCTGCTTATCTTTGAATGTTTACTTTGCAAAAGTTAAGACAACAGTGACTGTCTGAATATTTACATTTTCCACAATAAGTGTTTTTGAAAAATCATCTTGCCTGTGAGGTTGTATTTTTTCCCACAAAATCATAGGCTTTTATAAACCCCTCGGATTGTCTTTTCTTATCCCCTTTGTGCAGAGTTAAAGCCCCCTCCCCTCCAGAGCAGGCGAAACACCCTGAGCTGCCTGAAAGGCGCAGAGCCCAGTATTCTGCTGAGTGCCTCCACCTCAGACAGCATCAGCATCATTCCCAGCTCCGAGGCGGCATCGCAGCTCAGCTCTCCAGCCGCCGGGCCGGGGCGGAGCGATGTCTCAGGTTCCCACGGGAGGCGGGGGATGATGCAGGCCATAAAGAACGAGAGGCGGGCCTCGAAGGTGAGAAGACAAACTGCAGCAAGGCCAGAGTGTCAGCCGATCATTTAAAACATGAAACAAAAATCACTATATTTTTGAGGGTTCATGTGGGAGAAGAATAAGGCCCGTTTCTCACCGATCTACGGTTGTTGGAATACCACCTAGCTCTAATACAGTGCTGTTCAAATAATGGGGCACACACCCCTGTAGCTTTATATCATGTTATGTCATTCCCTCATCAAAAACATACCCAGAGTGTTGCTTTGACTCATTCATACATGTTTGAGAAATCTCCTGAGGTAGCCATGTGGAGCTGCCTAAACGCTTGCTGATACAAAGCTCCGCCTATTTACCCATAGCTCCTCCCTGGAACTCAGTCTGTCACCAAGCTCCCGCCCCACAGAGCACTCCTCCCCTAAAGCATTGTTGTGAAGACATGATGAAGTGGGAGTCTCAGAAATGGTAAGAGGTTCTTAAAGAGACAGAGGCCAATTTCAAGGCATTTAGGCTATGATGCAAAGTCAAATTTAGTTTTGATATGTACAGCATTTTCATAACAATTAAATGTAACATAGTTATTTGATTGTTGTATAGAATTGAACTATGTGCCTGGAAAATACATATTCCCAACCCTTTAAAGGAGTACCACAAAAATTGAGATACCTTTATTATCTTGAAGTAAAAATTTTTTTTTTTACAATTTTACAGATTAAATTAATGATTCAATGCAGAAAAATAAACAAATTTAAAAGGTAAAGATAATAATACTTATTCTTTTACGCAATGCAGTGTTTCCCAAACCATTATCAGGTGATTAAATGTAGAATGTTGGTGCCAGAAAGTCAAACAGTCATACAAACTAATAAATAATTCATTATCAGGCTTTTAATAGTATTTTAATTCATGGGGGGATTGAAAAAAGTGTCCCAAGGGAGCCCTGACAGAAAATAACTGAGAACCACTGCTCTACATACAGCAAAAAAAAATAAATTAAAAAATGACAACAATCCTGGAAAACACGTGCACTTTTTTAAAATCACAATTTAGTTTCCTCATCATGTACCAATTTGCTCGCAGGTTATTCTCTATTTCTTGTTTCAATCAATCACATTTTGGTATCTTACTAGTCTGAAACATGATGACAAACAGCTTGGTCATAAACACACAGAACTTGGTGAGAACAGTCGCAGTCCAGCGACATTCAGGCTTAAGTATGTCTTACTCTAACCAAACAACAAAATAAAACAAATCAAAACTTTATGAAACAATTTAAGATCGTCTTCAATTTGCAAATATTCCCTAAAGGGCAGCAAGCTGACAAAAATCGCCGAAAGAGGAACTCTTAGCAACAGCAAACTCTAAAGTTCTGCATTCCTTTTTTAGTCTTTTTGTTCCGGTTGTCGCTGCCGCTGACTACATTTGAATAATCTCTTTTTAAGCAGCGGTACAGGTGAGTTTTTCTGACGCAGATGTTTCCTTGCAGCAAATTCCGAACGTCTCCTCTGACATATTTAAAGCAGCTCATGCCTCCTGTTATCAAATCGAAGCAGACACTTTGAGGAACGTCAGAAAGCTTGGAGTGTTGCCAGAGTCGGCGTGCTGAAAAGGGAACTCAGCGGCGCTTCAACCGAATTCACATACGTCTTAGAAGACGGCAAAAAATATCTGTATGAATAAGTCAATTTCAGTTTGAAAAACATTAAAACTGTAATTGATATTTTTAACTAACAGAATGTAAATTAGATGTAACCTTATACCTTTTTTGTCTAAATAACTATTTGTCTATTAGCAAAATATCTTGTGAGGCACTGACTGTATTTTGTTGAAACTCTCTTGAATTACTACTTGAATGTGCATCTCCAACTGAATAACTTTTATTATTCCAAACTAAGATGGTTATCACATTGAGCTCTCCTTAACAAACAGAAAAATGCTATAAAGGCCAGGGGCGGAGCTAGACTTTTTTTTGGTGGCACAAGGGTGGCCAGTGTGTTTTTAGGGGGGCACATACAAATAAGGAAAAGCACTTTGGATTGGAAAAGATAAGATGGTCGCCAGAGCTAATTCCAAATACTTTTCAGCTGTTTTAAGAAATATTTAGCTGACATTTTGTGTGATCTTAGCTAAGAATGATAAAAAAAACATACTGAATGCTTGTCACAACTAATTATTCAGCCATTTTTAGACATACAAAGGTGAACATTAGTATAGAAATAGCCAAAAACAAACTTTACAATATTTTGATCTAATGTTCAAGATAGCAACTACAGCTAACTTTAAAAGGCTAAGGAGTAGCTAAAAATAATTACATGCTGATTTTAACACACACAGCCAAATATTTATACATTATAGTATCAGAGAACAATCTTTAACAAAATCTATGCAATATCCAAGATCCCCGCTCACTTCTTAATTATTTGGGGGTGGCACCTGGGGTGGCCAATCAGATACCAGGATTTGCAAGTGCCACCCTGGACACCCCTCTGGTTCTGTCTCTGATAAAGGCCCTGTCACACTATAACTTTTTAGACAACTTATACCAACTTATGAAAAGTTTGTCCAACACTAAAGATGTCTAAGCTGAAGATGGAATAAAATCTACTGGAAGCTTTTTTTGGACATATACATACTGCAATGCTAACAATTAGATCGAATATATAGCCAATTGTCCTCATGCAAGAACATTTTTGTATTCTTATCCTAAAGTTCTCTTACTTTTGTTCGTACGAACATGCCATGTCAGATTCAGCAAATGCTTCTATCTTAAGAAAAAGTGTGTAAATGAGCAGCGTAAACTGATGAATGGTGCTCATGCACGAGGAGAAGCGATTAGTATAATTACCACCCCAAAAACACCATATAAGGCTACGTTTCCTGCCCCACATACCAGGAAGTGTTCGTTTATGAAAATGACAGCGAAAAGTAAAGAAAAGAACTTCACGAGTTCGGAGATTGAAGTCCTGCTTTCAGAGATCCAGAAAATAAAATCTGACACTTTTAGCAGCGTCGGCTGTGGAATTAAAGGAGCTGCTAAAGCTGAGGGATGAAATGACGATTGCTGTTAATGTCATGTCTCCTGTGGGTCATATACAGTCACAGAAAAATAAAAATCTAAATCAGATTCCTCTCTCTCTAGTCCTACTTTGGTTTTCCTTTGGTCAAATATTTTTATTTCAAGTGTAAACAACTGTGTTAAATCATTTTCTTTTATTCAGAAAAAGAGCCACAGCGATGTGCCAGTCGTGCACCGTCCCCCCTCCCCACCCCCGCCGTTGCAAGTGGTGTCAGATGCTGTTCTGAAAAAAAGCATTTTAACATGTCTTCAAAATATGTCTGGTACTTTGGAGAAAATAGCCTAGCTGATGCTGAATAAATCTCAACAAAATAAAATTTGATTAAAAAATAACAATTTATAAAGCTCATTATATACCGAGACAAATTAAACTGTAATTAATGCATAATTTAAGTTGGTTTGCATTTTGAGATCTTTATATTAATACTGTAGTGTTATACAACAGCATTAATACCAAATGTATTTTATTTTAAGCAATTTATATCGTTAGTCTACATTATTACATTTAAAATTATAATTCTAATTCAAACAATAGCCTCCTGTCAACATAATTATGAAGTGTGATTTATTTTCAACTCAAAATATCTTCAAACTAATGAAATATAAGTTATAAGTGAAGAAAATCCGTCTGGATAACAGCAGACTGACTGCACGTAAAATATATAACAGGTCTGGACCACACGTGGATTTTGTTCGTATCTGGAAAAAATCTTAGAATACGAGAAAATTTGTGAATACCACAAAAGTAAAATTGTCATAACAAAATTTAATAAGCTGGCATAAGTTGCCTAAAACATGTGGCAGGGACTTATCTCAGTCAGTTTTCTGATTATTGATTTAAAATCTGGTGTTGTACTATCTAAGAACTCTTTCCTTTTTTGTTTTCCCTTTTTTCATTTCCTTCAGGTCCTGGGAATCGTCTTCTTCCTCTTCCTCATCATGTGGTGTCCGTTCTTCATCACCAACGTCACCTTTGTCCTCTGTCGCGGTTCCTGCAATGAATCGCTGCTTCATGACCTGCTCAACGTCTTTGTGTGGGTGGGTTACATCTCCTCCGGAGTCAACCCTTTAGTCTACACCCTCTTCAATAAGACCTACAGGAGAGCGTTCTCAAACTACATCCGGTGCCAGTACAACGTTGGGGCTAACGCGGCCGGACAGGGTTGCAAAACCCTTCTGGGCCCCTCACAGTGCCCGTCGCACGCCGTGACCCCTCTCCTGCCGAGCAGTCACGGGAAAGAAGGGGTGGACCGCAACAGTAACTGTAGGAACGGCAGCAGGGGAGGTAACGGCAGGCTGACTGTGGACCCGGAGGACACTACAGACGACGGGACGCAGATCGGACTAGTGTCGCAGAGTCCGTCTGAGTTCCACAGTGCCAGCCCGTTCTCAGAAACGGAGCCCGAAACAGAGCTGGAGCAGGAGCTGTCGCTCATCAGCTACCCTCCCTCCAGAGAACACACAAGCAGCGTGTGACCGCTTGTTTTTGTTCCGTCTTCTTCTGAACCTGGCTGACGGTGCTCGTCGACCACAGTCCCCCCGTTGCACTGGGGCCTCTTACTGCGAGAGGACTAGTCTTGATGAAGAGCCTCATCTCTACTCAGGAGTGCACCACTTCTATCCACAAGGATGGAAAAAGAAACAGAAGAGCCTCAAAAGTGGAAAAGGAAAGCAACATTTCCAATTTGTTTTTTTATTATTGTTATTTTGCCAAATAATGTTTAATTATAGCATTAATAAAAAAAATAATAGGGGGAGCGTCACTCAGGATTTGAGCTCATCAGTCATAAAAGGAGGAGACTGAGGTATTGAGTCGCTTACTCCTTGTTCACCTGACATAAAGTCAAGCGTCTCACTGATGCAGGTCACAGAGTCGAGCAGCAACCGAGTCGAAGCCGAGCGTCGAAACACAAGCGGACGTCAGCCACTCATGTGCCAGTCAAGCTTGACGGCAGCAGTCATGAAAACTGTCTGAGCGAACCTTTTTCCCAACCATTTAGCTGACAGAAATGGGATATTTCTACAAAAAAAAAAAAAAAAGAAAAAATGGAGAAACTTTCTCAAGGCTGCAGTGAAAGATTCCCTAAGAGAAGAGGGATGAAGGAATGTACACTCATCACTTCCCTCTGGTGGACTCACAGTGCCACCTAGTGGTCACATGGGGTTAGCCATGAAGAAAAAGAGCTAAAATAATAATAAAGATTGTAACAGTAATAATAATAATAAAACAACAAACAGCACAGCTTCTCACCCCCACACAGCTGTCGGACTATTGCTTCTGTTGGTCAGTAGAGGAGCATCCAAAGCTTCCAAGCGTTTCTACTGAAATCCACTAATAAAGTTGCAAATGTAACAAAACAAACATGTTTTTGATAGAGTGCACAACTATTTTACAGATTGTCTTTATTAGGAACAAAGCATTTTTTTTTAATTTAACGCCAGTCATTTCTATCTGTATTTCATCAGTTCTCAATCCGCGTCGCCAGTTTTAAACACACTTTGCAAGATCTTCCTTTGTTGAAACTATTCTATGAGCTAAAAGCATGAGAATTCACCAAGCTAGTTAGTACAAGCTAGGCACAGAGTGGCAATATGATTCATGAAATCAACATTTTTGTTGACTTTGAAGAGTCTAAATTCGGTTATTGTGTATTTTGAAAAAATTCAAAAAACAAGGGGCATTTTTACACTTTGTTCAAGCAGGAAGCAGAAAATTACAGATTAATATACTTCTTATCTGATTCCATGGTTCTATATCAGAATATTCACATTTTCGCCCCCAAGCATGAAATCCCAGCTGTTTTGCACTCGAGACTTTTCTGAAAGATAAAGAAGCTTTTGTGTCATTTTATGTTTTACAGAAGCAGAATTTTTAGTGTGTTTTTTTTTTTTTTTCTTGTCAAATATCCCTCAGCTGCAGGGTTTTCTGTCCTGCCCCCAGGCTAGAATTAACCGAGGATGAATGGGGGCGGGATGCTGATAGAGGAAAAACAGGAACACTAATGTGTTTGCCGTCTTTGGGTGGGGAATTAAAAGCTCGAGCAGATATTCAGATGATCAAAACATTAATTACATAAACGCACTGATGATGATTATTTTTAAAATGCAAAGTTTGGCTGAGTCTTAGTTTGAAGAACAAAAACTTTATCGGACTCTGTATATTTGATTAGAAACGTCAAATCTGTTTAGATTTCAGCCTTTAGAGATAAAAACACGGGACACAAAAGGCTAAGACAGTCAAACCAAGGAGGGTTGTGAGCTCATCAAATGCTAAATTACTTGTGTTGCTCTGGTGCAGCTCGTTTCACCGTAAACAGAAACCTGCTTTAACAGAAACTGAAATATGTAGCATTTTCAAAGCATTTTTTTTTTCAGTCCCAAAACATTTTGAATGTGCCCCACAAAACTGCTGAAGCACTTTAAATACCAAAAAAAATGTTTATGGTTTATTTCGTTTGTATAGTAAAGCAATTATTGTATCAATGTAGATACAATTTCCCCTACAGGTTTATGCAATAAGTGAGAAGGGGAAAACTCAATTTGCACATTTTGTGCATTCATTATAAAACCTCACAAATGGAGGTCTTCTCACTATAGGTGTATGGTGGTGAGGCCACACAAAAATAAGTATAATTTGTAAAGTTTGAGAAAATAAGTATAAATGAAAGGACCACTTGGGCCCAGAAAAATGCACATAGTTGTAGAAATGGTCCAACTTTAATCATTTTTGACAATCAATTCTTATTTCCCTTATGTATGTAAAGTACCAAGTATCTGAAAGGTTTGTACATTTAAGTTAAAATGAAGTCATGTCCAGCTATACACTGTTTTTCTCTAGCAAAAGCTCCTGAAGTATATATAACACATTCAAATTACTTTTTAGTGACAGCTGTTAAATTTTCCTTACTTGCCATTTAATTTTTTGTTAGCTGGCAGCTAATCTTTGCACAGAGCAACAGAGGAAAAATGGGCCACAGCAACACTTACCACCTAAAATGAATTACCATAAATGTTATAAAAGCTAGCCCCCTAAAATAAATTATGGTAAATGCTATAAAAGCTAGCCAATCTAATATGAATTACAGTAAATGCTATAAAAGCTGCCCATCTAAAATTAATTACAGTAAATCCTATAAAAGCTAGCCCATCTAAAATTAATTATCATAAACATTATATAAGTTAGCCCACCTAAAATAAATTACAGTAAATGCTATAAAAGCTAGCCCATCTAATATGAATTACAGTAAATGCTATAAAAGCTGGCCCATCTAAAATAAATTACCGTAAATATTAGAAAACCTGTGCTACATAAGTGCACTACTGTAAATGTTAGAAATGGTGGCTCATCCAAAATGAATTACCGTAAATGTTAGAAAATGTGTACTGGCTAAAATGAATTACCCTTAAATATTAGAAAGCATTTTCAAATAAAATTGTTACTGACATTTAACAACCAATCCCAGATCCAGATAAAACTTTATTTGGTTTCAGAGACACCTACAGTAGTCTTGTTATGTCATTAAACATATTGTGTTTAATCAGAGCTTCTTTCTAACTCAGATATTTGTTCTTAAGAACAGCAGGAATGGAAAGAACAAAAAAAAAAGAGCAGTCATCAAAAAGCATATGGCACCTGGTTTCCTCCAGGCTCTGTATCTTTATCCTGGTTGAAAACACAACAAGAGTTCGAAATATGGGGAAACATTTGAAAGAAAGCAGAGACAGTGGACAGAAATCAGCAAGCCAAGTGTTCCAGCCGTGTCAGCCAGCTGCTTGTGTCGCAGTTTAATAACTACATGTTTCCAATCGTACCTGTGTGTCGCAGTGACTGTGACTCAAGCTGCTGCCTGAGATTGATTTTCTGCTTTGTATTGATTGTGACCAGCACAGCAAGTTAAATCCAGACCAGACAGATGACAGCAATCACTGCAAAAGAGAAATATGTGGAAAGTTCTAAAGTAATAACTTGATTCAGCTCTGGTGTATTCAGGCACAGCTCCAGCCTTTTGTTGGATTTTTGTTTTTTTTTTCCAAGTTTGTCTATTTTTTTCCCTCTATGTATCTAAAACATTTTTTTTTTCCAAAAGAAGCTGCAGCAGAAGTAAAATAGGTTGACTTAATAATAAGTATTTCATTGATTCACGGCCAAGAATCCTGATAAATCACTGGGAGATGAGATTTAGGTCTGTTCTAAAAGGCAGTGCTAGCTTAGCATAAACACAATAAACCTGACGTACCACAGAAAGACCTGCAGTGTGAACATAGCTTAGCATATCCCAGCTGTGCCACTTTTTATTCTTGCACATAACTATAACAGAGGTTTACAACCTTTAGAGTCTAAAGAGATCTGAACCAGATCTGGTATCAAGCTGGCTGACTGCTGGGATTGCAAGTGGTTTTTAAACCGGATGTGGGCCAGACCTGGCAATGATGGCAAAAATTTGTCAATGCCACAGCTGGCCCGGTTGTGGTTTGGTTCATGTGGCCCAAAACCACATCTAGGTTACCAAAGGACTGTCATTCTTTGTAGTATATGTATTTTGCTAGGTGGAATGTGTCAGGAGCTGTGACATATGCTACAAATATGATTACCAACTGCTGGTCTGTGGGCCATTTTGAGTTTGTTGAAAGGGGGCTTTTTGGCCTGTGAAGGTGACATTATAAATCTAAAAATATATACAGAATTTTAACATTTATTATTATTTTTACACTTTAGGACAAAAGCAAAGACCATATTCATATAAACATAAAAAAATATATTGTTTATTCATGCAATAAGTCGTCCCCCCCCCCCCCCCCTCTTATCCACTATCTAATCCACAGCAATTTCTCCTAAACTTATTCCCTAAGAGAAATAGAGACATCATAAAAAAAATACAGACTTTAAGGCTGGAAGTTGGAGTATTGAAGTGGTGAACAAACTACTAGCATAATTTTATCGACAGGTTTTATTTCTTGTATCAATCACATATTTGCAAACAATTTGACAGAAAAACTGGTAAAGCTAGCCTTTTCTGTGTATTAAAAAAAAATTAAAAATTTTTACATCATGTTGGTTTCGAAGAACCAAATGGGTGCCCCAGAGCCACAGGTTGCAGACCCTTGAATGATGACATTGAAAGTTTTCCCAGTAGAGTTCTTTTAAAGATGTTTTGTCTGCACTCAAACTAGCCATTAGCTCATCTATCCAGTCAGAATTGAACTTTTTTGGACCAAACTGAGGCTGTTCAAAAGATCTACAACAGGTAAGATATTAATTACTCGTACCCTTTCTACAGAAGCCTGCTTGAAAAGGTTTGCTTTAAGAAAAGCGTGAACAGGCAGATAGAAATCACCGTGTCTCAACATCTTTGTGAGTACAGCTCTCAGTCATTAAACATCTTTGAAAATAGCTGACTCTGCAGATTAATCCAGTGAATCCCTTGGTTTTCACTTTCTTGCTTGATTGCATCAACACAAACCAGCTCTGTGGTTTGTCTCAGCCTTCTGTGATCCGGCACACAATTTCAGGAACTCCTTTTTGGAGTGACTCTTTTTTTTTTTTTTCTTTTTAAACCAATAATTTTTGTCTATGACATCTTGTTGAGTTCATACTGAGAACTTGTCATCAGCCACAAAATATATATTTTCTTTTTGTGTGATGCTGCAGTTTATTTATTAAAACATGACTGATGTGTGGACAGTTTTCCTACTTTTCGTATGAATTCATTCATGACTCGACTCATTGTAAGGACTTTGTTCAAGAATGCTACTATGCTATAATAAATTCAAGTGGCTAATTTATACACATAATTTACTTTGCAAAATGTGCTGAAATAAGACATTTTTTTGACTATTTTTTAAATCTTACTATACAGCACAAATAGAGATAAAACACAACACAATTCATATTTGAAGTTCCTGAACAGAACCACATTTTTCTCTGCTTTTATTATTTCTGCTAACACCCATTTGGCTTTGACCTTGTAATGCAAAAAAGTCCTGGTCCGGCCTTGTGTGCGATTATTTAATTACTTATTATTATTAATGAACATTAAAGGGGCGACATTATGTGTTTCTCAGGCATATTTTTAAATTCTATACCATAATAAAGCAACTCGATCACCTTTAGCTGTTATTAAAATGCTGTTTATATAGAAAATAAACTTGACTTCTCATCATATCACACCTTAAAATTGGTCTCTGTCTCTTGAAGAACCTTCTGTCCCGCCCATTATAGCATCATCACAGCCGCTTCTCTACAGGACTGTTTACAGCCTGGAGCAGACTTTGTTGTAATAATAATTAAAAAAGA
>JARVJO010000001.1:5839119-5855793 GCA_031762555.1 Cynodonichthys magdalenae
AACCTGACAGTCATGTTTTTGGTCTGTGGGAGGAAGCCGGAGTACCCGGAGAGAACCCACGCATGCACGGAGAGAACTCTACCCAGAAAGGTCTCCGGGCCGGGATTTGATCTGGCGACCTTCTTGCTGAGAGGCAACAGCTCTACCAACTGAGCCACCGTGCCGCCCATTATATATATATAAATTGACAGAGATGACCCATTGAACTTGACAGAAGAGTGCACTCAATCGTGTCAACCCTGTCAACATGCCCTTCACCTTATTTCCAATAGTTATGTAGAATCCTGCCACACCACCTGTCTTTTTTGAGAATATGCGCTGACGTAGTAAGCGTCTTGATACGTCTATCTACTTATTTTAAATAGTTCAAGCGATTTTAAAGTGGTTATACAGTGTATACTTGCGTATCACATAGATCACACTACTGCACCACATTTTGTTCAAGGTGTTCAATCAGAACAAAAGAAAGAAACAATCATCCTATGTTTATCTTGTTGGGTGGTATCCATTTTTAGTACTGGGATATTAATCCACAGTACAGAATATTTCTATCTGCCTAGAAAAACTTGCTTTATTACTGCATAATTTGGAACATTTTTCACATCTCCACTACCACAGTTTCATCCTGCTCCAAATGATGTGTTTTAGAAAGAACACAGAATGTACCGTGTAGCTGTATTATTGCCATCCCAATCCTGTTCATATTTTGTCTGGCATTAGGTTTGTGAACTTTTAAAATGTTCAGTTTCTCTTGTCTTTTGCCAGAAGTAATGCATTTTATTATGATCATGTAGCAGAAAAAAAATAAAACGTATTAAAAGACAGTTTAGTTTGGAAAAACAGCTGTTTAATTCTCCAAGATGCTCTATAACTTTATTAAGAAGAGAGATTATCATTCTTTTGCATTTTTTGACTTGATGTTAAAAAAAAGTGCTTTTAATATATTTTTTT
Source organism: Cynodonichthys magdalenae (assembly GCA_031762555.1). Lineage (NCBI taxonomy): Eukaryota > Metazoa > Chordata > Actinopteri > Cyprinodontiformes > Rivulidae > Cynodonichthys > Cynodonichthys magdalenae. The sequence continues at coordinate 5,840,071 of JARVJO010000001.1, forward strand.
GAAAAAAACTGCCTTTGGTTAAATAACTGAAACCCTTTTAATCTGCTCAAAACAGCTTAAAGCTTATTGCTCCAGACATTTAAAGTCATCATTGTTGATTGACCTTTCCACCCATCTTCATCAAAGCTTTGTGTTTTATGAAGCTTTTTCGAATTAAATGATGTTGCACACGCAAGCCATAAAATAAACTCCTAAAGCTGAGAGGAGCACTTTTTACCTTTTAATACCTTGTCCTGTGGTGCACCAGACTTGTTTTTTTTTCCCCCAGCAGCTCACTCATATCCACTCGTGCGAGGAGTGCCTCAGGGTGGAAAGGCGGTCAATGTGTGTCTGAACATCAATTTTCAGACAGAAGATACACCACACACTCTCAGATCCAAACAGAAAGGCCACTAGGTTTTTGGAGTCAGAGTGTAAGATATTCATCCTCACTAATTTATTAATGAAACCAGGCTTAGATGAAGTGAAGATGTGGAGAAAGAAGACGTGCACGTGGGTGCAAAAAGGGCAATGGGGGGAAGGATACGCCAGACGAGACAAACACGAGGTGGAGCGTAATCGTTGAAATGATGAAGGATAAGGAGGAAGAGGAGGACATATATATTATTAAACAGAAAGGGTCTTAGATTATTTACAGCAGCTGAGGAGATATTGTTGATATTGTCTCGCGTACACACATTTACACACAGACAATGGCATTTTAAGACAAGACAGAACAATGTGAGGTGGTTTGTTTAGTCAAATGTTAAAGTTAAATAAATGATTTATTTCATTATTCTTTTTATTAATCTTTTTTCATTTAGCCATGTGGTCTCCTTGGCCATAGTTTTGCCCCATTAGCAATTTTTAAACGTTTTTTTCTGGCTCATTTGTTTCCTGGCTCATAGTAGCCACATTGACATTAAACAGCTTGATGAGTGACTCAGCCCTACGGCAAACATAACACGTCTTTTTTCATCAGGACTCACATCAGAACATGAACTCTTTTACCCCCAGCTCCTGACTTCCCTCTTTAATTTGCCAGAAATGTAGCATAAAGGGGTCTTTCTCAAGTAGGGTTTTGCAGAAAGCATACAATTACTCTCTTATTTGCTGTTGATTGTTTTTTTTAACAACCTCTGTTTGGAGAAAAGGAGTTTATTTCTGACTGGATTGACAAGATAGCAGCTAGTTCAAGTGGAGTCGAGACCAAAATTGGATCGCTGCTATCAGGATGGACCAGAAAAATTTCTCTCTCGCAAATGCAGACTCAGTTTTTTTTTGGAATATCTTCACTTAACATGATTGTTTTGTTATTGTAAGATATTAGCTTCTATGGTATATGATTTTGTTGTCCTTGTTTGTTGTTTCTACAGGACTAGTGCAACATGCCGCTGGTGAAGAGAAATATTGAACCCCGGCACTTGTGCCGTGGGGCTCTGCCAGATGGGGTGACCAGTGAACTGGAGTGTGTCACCAACAGCACGCTAGCTGCCATCATTAAACAGCTGGGCAGTCTGAGTGAGTATCCTGTTTGCAATAATACTCTCACTTGTGTAAACACAGGGCCTTGTCCTGTAATCAGGGTGTTTCTTCAGGCGGTCAGTTGTGGCGAAGAAAGGTCTGAGTTGAAAGACAAAGCTCTCAATTTACTGGCCTGTCTGTGTTCCAAACCTCACCTGAGACATGAATCATGACTGAAAGGATGAGATCATGATACAAACGGCCAAAATGAGCTTCCTTTGTAGGGTGGCTCAGCCTTAGAAGGCGGTGCATGGCCCAACCTGGCCCCGCAGGGGTTCAAACCTGGGTTCGGCCTTTTTGCAGTAGCACTTATGAACCAGGTCCACCCCGATTTCTAGAACCTCAAAAGCTACGGTTCCAATTAGGCTGAGCTGCTTGGACCTAATTTGTCGTCAGCTACTGTTGCTTATTAATTGGTTCACTGACCGGGGGTTTATGTCATGCAGGTAAGAGTAACTTTACAGGAATAGTTTGCAGCGACTGTAACGTTTTTCTTTTCACACGCGTTTAATGACGGAACAACAGTAGCGATCTACCAAACAATAACAAGCTAACAGAAAAGCTAACATTAGCTTACCATTCTCTGTCCTCCTGCCTTCTTGTCTTAAGTGTCATGCTACTGGATGGTACGGTTCAATATTTGGTACTTTTCCTTCGTGTTTTGTGTAGTCCATTCTTGTTTTGTCTCAAATAAAACAAAATAAGATTGTGTGTTTAATGTCATAATCTTGCCCACATCGAGGTGGCTCTCTTTTCAAGCCAAATACAACCTGGGCCGGAGTAGGTTAAGGTCGGGCTGATTGGAGCAGTGGTGGGCTGCTGAGCCTTATAATGCAAAAACACCTAGAGATAGGGTGAGAAGCTCAGTTGTCTGTGGGAAGGGGGAACTCAGAGTAGATCCACTGGTCCTCCACATCGAAAGGAGTCAGTTGAGGTGGTTCAGGCATTTGATTAGGATGCCCCTGGACTCCTCCCTTTAGAGGTGTTCCGAGCACGTCCCACTGATTGGAGGCCCCAGGGAAGACCCAAGACTCTCTGGAGGGATTATGTGTCCCAGGATGAGCTGGAAAGTGTCACTGGGGAAAGGGATGTATGGTTTTCTCTCCTTGACCTGTTGCCTCTGAAACCCGACTTCAGATAAGCGGTAGAACATTAAGATGTAGACGGAGATGTAAACACACACTTAGAATCTGTGACAGAATTTAAAATGTGGTATACGTAGAACAGAATTTGATGCTTAGCTAGTTTCACCAAGGTATTTCAGATCAGTCTACACCAACACATCTGTCTAAAATTATCTTTTAGATTTCTCTAAAACAAACAAAGTAGCTGATGCACAAATAAAATCAGGTGTATTTTTAGCTAAAGCTTTAGTCCCAAGGCCTACGTTTCTATGGTAACACTTAATAGCCCCAGTTTACAAACAGAAGAAAACGTGACTCATAATTTGGGGTTTGCTGGTAATGATAGCACTGCAAGCAAAGAGGTTTGTAAGATTGACAGTAACCCCACGGGAGCTCTGTGTGCCTCAGTGTTTTTCCCAAAGTGTTTTTTTTTTTTTTTTTATATTGACACTCTTTTTGTTACATTTCCTCAGTGAGGCCTGAAGTTTCTACCTGAGTGGAAAAAGTTCAGTGGTTTGAGGGGTTTGTTTGGTCAGATCTAAACCACAGAGTTTTCCTCTGTCACAAACATGAAGCGGTTGTTAGTAAATCCTTCATTGTTATTGAGATGGAGATAAAAAGCTTTTCAAATGTGTTAAACAGTTATTGGCTAAATTAAATTTAGTGACAGATTACTCAAGATGAGTAGAGGCTCTTTGCTTCAACTCCATCTGTTAAGCCATTGGGTGAACGATGTAGACGGACAGAAAGAGTCAAACAATATTTACAGCCAATGAGATAATGTTGCTAGTGTGCATCTAAGTATGTAAACTGCTATTCCGTTTGGGGGTCTACGTGTTAGTGAGGCAAGCAGCATCTCTGTGTCATGATTTCCCACAAACCAAAAGGTCATTCTGGTTTTCAGTCTGAAAGCTTCCCAGCAGGACGCAATCTGTTCTGTTGAGACAGATGACAGAAGGGAGAGGGGAAGGAGCCGAATCAACTATTATTCTTCTCTTTCAAAAATGCGAACATCATTCGTTTAAAACTATTAGACCTTTACAGTCAGCCAACAATTCCATATTTTTTTCCGTTTTGTTCTTAATTCTGTTTTGATGATGGACACAAAATCAAATTGAATGGACGCCAATGATTTAATTTCTTAAAGATGCATGAGCAGCAACAACCAATACAATACAATTCAGTCTTTACTTATGATACAGTATAAGCTTTGGTTCAAGACATAGATACAATACAATAAAATACAACAACAAAAATAACAGTCCTACGTCAGTCATTGAAACAAAGTTTTTACAACCTTAAAAAGATGTCCATTCACAAACAGGTTTCATTTTAAAACCCAAAACTGTTTTATAAACACTTATTCACAATTAACAAAATATATATATAACTATGCCTAGAGCTAAATTAATAACTACCAATTGTACTGTTGTTAACAACGCAGCTAGACAGAAGGAAAATCAGCCAGGAAGTTTTTTTCATAAAAGAAAATGAAAATACACAAATTTGAGTACACCTTTGAAAATTTCTGCTTTTTTGTAGTAGATATGTGTTTTTAAGGTACATAGATGCAATGGTCAAATCCATCTAAATTTAATTTTAGAACTGTACCTCTCTAAATTGTATCAGAGACATGTAGTTCTTTGTTTTATCTGCTGCAAAATACAAATCTTGTTTTGATAGAGTTGACTTAACCTCCTAAGACCTGAACTCTTGCATTGCAATGCATTTTTGTCCACATATGGGCCGCCAGGTCCTAGGACATTAAGTACCCAAGAAGTATTTGTTTTGTCAGACTGTAAAATAAAGATGGGATGAATGGCTCTTTGAGGAGATCCAGATCTTCTGGATCTGTTCAATTTTAAAGGGCACTCAAATTAGATTTTCGGTGACGTCACCACAATGCTGCAACGTACGACGTAAGGGTCGTACAACATGACTTGCCAAGCGCGCATCCCCCCTCTCCTCTTGAACACGTTCCCCATACACTACAACTGCTCCCTCCCTTCTATCTGTCCTTCTTCTTCTCAATGGAAAAGCAAAGGAGTATGTGCCTGCACCTGAGGAGGAAAACACCAGGAGACAAAAGATAACAAAAAAACGTTTCTCAACTTTCTTGATTTGGTTACCATCGTTGCCAAGTTTTGGCTTGTTCATGAACGTCACACAATGAACAGGTTAATGCTAAAAGCATCAGTCACGAAGTCTGGAGTAAGGCAACAATTTTTGTTAGTGCTTAAAACATACTCACTGCAGTACTCCTCTGAAATAGTAGATGTGATTACAGGGAAAATATTACAGCTACACAGTTGGAAATGGATCTAAACATAGTCATAAGAAGTACCTTCTTCATGACATTTGATTTACTTTTAACATTATTTACCATTATTTCAAATGGCTGTTTTAGGTACTTAAGGGTACGCCATTTCTGTGCTAAAGCTAAACAGGACTTTGAGCAACAAAATTTTAAATAGAAGTTCACACTTAGTTCTTTGCAAAACATTGGTATGTGATTCTAATAGAATAATGGATTCATCTATCTGTAAATAAAAGCTCAGCTTAACAGCTGTAAATGCACTTTGTTTCATGGCAGATGTCATAAGTTTTGTATGAAATTTAACTGCGCATGTGTGTGTTTGCGCTGGTGTCCAGGTCGCCATGCAGAGGACATTTTTGGAGAACTGTTTAATGAAGCAAACAGCTTCTACCTGAGGATGAGCAGCCTGCAGGAGAGAGTGGACCAACTGGCTGTGAAAGTCACCCAGCTCGACTCCACTGTGGAGGAAGGTGAGGTGTTCGTATACATGTTTTTGTTACCTGGCGGGGATGATTTTTTATTATTTTCCAGGTACACACAGTCTTGTGAGGACCCGCTGTTCCTTATGGGGACAAAAGCCTGATCTCCATCATTGGAAATACCATTGGTGGGTCAGGGATTAGGGTTAGGACTAAGGTGTGAATTGAGTTTGGGTTAGGTTTAGGGTCTGGGCTGGTTAGGCTTTGGCTATAGCAGCGGTTCTCAATTCCAGTCATCATGGCCCACTATCCTGCGTGTTTTAGTAGTTTCCCTGCTTTGGCACACCTGATTTAAAGGAATGAGTGATTGACAAGCTTCTGCAGAGTTTTAAGACCTGCTCAAAAATGGGTCTTCCTCCAGTTGTTTGGTCCACATCAGGGTTTGCATGAGTGTATTCACCTGCATAAAAGGTCCAAACCAATGGGCGAAACAAACTCTGGTCCAATTAAAGTGAACCAAATGTGTCAGGTCTGAATACACCCTTAAAATTGTACATAATGTTGGGTACAGAGAACATACAAACATATTATTTATAAAGTCCAAGTGTCTGAAGTTTACAGATTTGGTTAAGTTTAGAACTGTTCATACTGTTCATACAATACTGTACAAAGTACAAAAAGTTATTTACTTCCAAAAACAGAGGAGATGAGTATATTCTAAGAGGAAAATATATCTTTATTAAGGGTTACAAATTACGTATTTCATTTTTTGGTGTGATGTTGTGGAATGGTTTAGATGATGAAATCAAAGGAAGCGAATTGTTTTTATGTTTGAAATAAAAAAAAAAAAGAACACTTGCTAAATGTGATTTAGACTCTTCAAATGTAGAGATTCATGTTTAGTACATGCAAACAACAGGTTTTACTTTATTTGAACCTATGTGTCTCTTTCTTATATAAGCTCTTCTCCTGGCTGTATTGCTCTATAAAAGGTTACCGTATTACCCATGAGTGTTATTAGTGTGCAAGTGGTTGTGTGGTGCTTGTGGTTGGTTCTTGTGTGTGTCATAATCTATGCCATTAGGCTTTTATGGCCCCTGAAGGTCAATGCTCCTAGTTTAGTAATTGATTATTCCTCACACACACAGTCTTCATATTTTCAGCTTTTTGTTCCTTTTCTTAATTATGTTTAAAATGAAAAGTTTATTTTTTTTACTGTTTTTCTCTATCATTGTTTTTATTCACCCTCTCATTTTGTATCCTTCTGAATCTTTTTAGTGCCATTTTGTTTAGAGTTTAGTATATCTCTCTTCTCTCAGTCTTTGCTTCCTTGGTGATATTGTCTAGTCATTCTGCAGCACAGCAAGTTCAGACAATCAGCATCAGAGCAGCACAGATGGGAAAAAAAGGAAAAGCTCAGCAGTCTTTTGTCTTTTCCTTCCTTCCTTCCTTCCTTCTCCCAATCTTCCTCCTCCCCATTTTGCTTTCATCTCCTTACTATCAGAAAGATCACGTCTCACGTTTGCTTACCTTTCTTTTATCCACTATGGCTCTCATCTGTCATTTCTGAATTTATGCGCTAATGCTTTTTTGTTTTTACAAATGAAAGTGGTAAAAAAAGGCTTAGTGACTGGAAAAAAAATAAAGGAAGCTCAAAAAAGAATAGGGAGGAAGGTAATAGAGCTAGGAGTGAAAACTAATAGGGCTTAGTTATTATCCTTTAAATTTTATTGTAATTAAGGCGTATGCAAAACAGGGACGAGGAAGATGCCGGGATGAACTGAAGAACATATATGTTTTGAGAGAAGGACTGAGTTTGCAGAAAAAAATTGAAACAGAGTTTGAAGCCTCTTTGAAGATGAAACTTGCATGAAACTTGCATTGGCTGCTAGTTCAGTGGATTATTCATTTGGCCACAGGGACAGAAGCTCAAGAAGGAAAGATCAAACACTGAGCAGGTGGAAGGAGGCTCTGACTGTAAAGTTACACACTCATGCACAAATGTGGATCAAACGGCTTGTTGCCTTTAAATTTGGGGGAGGAACTCTGTGCTATGAAAGGTTAACCCTTACACTCTTCTAAACTTGATTCGTTTTTTTTTTTTATGTTTGTGACCTATTACATCAAATTAGGGATTAAGTCCTATTTGGTCAAGCTAACTAAGCACATTTTAATTTTTCTGGTTTTTAAACTATGTTCTGATACCCAGATCATCCTGATAAGACGAGGGAGTTAGAACCCACATAGCAGACAGGTGTGTGCCAGAGCCGGTGTCAAGCTGGTGTTGCTAGCTGACTGCTGGCATGGCAAGTGGTTTTTCAACAAGATGTGGGCCAGGTCTGGCAATGATGGTACTATTTATAAGATGGCATGCCTTACCACTTTTGGAAAACCACATCTGGACCACCAAAGGGCCATCATTCTTTGTGGTATCTGGGCCGAGTGTTAGTCAAGAGTGTTAGTGTAGTTGTGTGGGCCAGACGCCAGACAAATTTTGCTATGTGGGATGGTTTGATTTGTCTTACTAATTGGGAAGACCCCTGGAAAACTAGTGTGAATGATCCTATTTTTGTTGTGTTCTAATGAGGGTTTCTTAATGACATTTGAAAGACGTAACCTAAAACCATATTTGGATATTGAAATTTCCCAGCTGGTATTGAAAATAGCTTCCCTAGCTACAGGAAAATTATCAAAAGCTTAAAGGCCTTTCCTCAAAACCATTGCTAGTAGTTGGTACTACTCAGATATGTGCTGCAGCATTCCTCAGGATTATATTATGAACATTTTCTTCAATGGACCCATATATAAAGTATTTATGTATCATATTTTGGCAAAATAATGGGTTTATCTTAACTACATTGTGACAATCCACCTGTTAGATGTGGCAGGTCACTTTTACAAAATCTTTGTTTCTGCTTCCAGTCTCCTTGCAAGACATCAACATGAGAAAGGCCTTTAAGAGCAGCACCATTCAGGACCAGCAGGTAGTGTCCAGAACCTCCGTGCCCAACCCAGTGGTGGAGATGTACCACCGCTGCGACAAGCCCCCGCCACTCAACATTCTCACCCCCTATAGGTAAACATGTCAAGAAAATCGTCTTATCTTCTCCTTGTTTGTGTTTTACTGTTGTGTTTGTTTCACCTCTGCTGCTCCGTTCATGTCTGCAGGGACGACAAGAAGGATGCACTGAAGTTCTACACTGACCCCTCCTACTTCTTCAACCTGTGGAAGGAGAAGATGCTGCAGGCCACGGAGGACAAACGCAAAGAGAAGAGGCGGCAGAAGGTAGGCGTGAAGGTACTGCAAGTTTGCTGGAGTTTGTTTACACGCAAAGACATTTCTGAGTTCCAGCGAGGTCATGAATGTATAGTACGTGCATGAAGTGTGGATCTAGACAAGAGAAAGTGTGTCAAAACAGTGAATTCATATTCTGTTTTCTTTGCTGATGTTTTATTTTCTGCCTAGTTTTATCACATTCTGCTATTCTTTCAGTTGATACATTTTAATCTTACTGTAGTCACCATTTAGCTTTGCTTCATTTTGTAGTTAATACAGCAGCAGCTGGGGAAGCTTTTCATCAAGCACTGATCGAAGGGTAATACAGCTTCTAATAACGTTCTATTAAGCTTCAGGCCTGTCCACTTTACTCCAAATTGTTTTATTTTCTGCTGTTTGCACAGTTTTTGTGAAATAAACTGAGATTTTAAAGAAACCCTTTTCAGAATGAAGATTCCTAAAAATTGGTATATTTGTGTGAACTTGGGAGTATGGAACTCTGGAGAAAGAAAAGCCATCACAGAGTGTTCTGTGCGTTGCCCACTTATGCCTTAAAAAAACAGAAGAACAATGGAGCAGTTTTCCCACCTTTTCTTTTAGGTCTGTCTTGCTTAATCTGATCTTGTTGCCATTAAACCTTGGTCATGTGCTGAAAGGTGCACACGAGAGGTGTAAATGCAGTAGTTCCCCTCTTCATAAATTAAGACTAGAGGTTGAGTTCTAATTACAAGGGAATCCCTGTAAGGTCTACTTAGAGGTGCGTGTGCCTGAGCTGGCCAATCGCTTTTGTTGCCATTGATCAGCTGACTCATTTAAAGACACCTTAACATTCATGAGGTACTTTGCTTTGACTGTTTATGGTTGAATGTGGGCGTGTAGAGGGCAGAACCTGAGACGGTACCTTGTGCTCAAACTTTGAAGTGCAGCTGTGATCTATAAAGGAAGATTGCTTGAAGGTGTGCGCATGGTTTTATAAATCTGAAAATTTTTTTGGAGTACCCCCTTTTCGCCTTATGGCTGTACATTCACATTTAGTGTGAATTCTCCGCAATCCTTTATAAATGAGGCCCCAGGTCTTTATCTTCCCAAAGATCCTTAAGCTCACATGGGAGTTTGCCCATCAGTCTAAATGTATTTTGTGGACTTGGAGAAGGTATTTGACCATGCTCCCTGAGGTACACTGTGAGAGATGCTCCATGAGTAAGACATTTGTGGTCCGTTGCTACGGGTATTTAAGTCCCCGTATAAATGGCACGAGAAACAAGAGTTTAGTCTGCATTGCCAGCCAGAAGTTGAACTCCACCAGAGCTGTCTGTTGTCCCTTATTCTAGACAATTTTTCTGTGCAGCCAGGAGGCAGAAGATATCCGGTTTGGTGACATCAGAATTCCATCTCTGGTAATTCTGGATGATGTGGTCCTGTTTGTGTCATCCAGCTCTCACTAGAGCCCTTCTAGCTAAATATATATTGGCCAGGATGAGGATCAGCACATCCAAGGCCATGGTTCTCAGGCAAAAATAGGTGGACTGCCTCTTTTGGGTTCGGAGTGGGCAGGGCTTAGGGTTAGTGGTTGTGATGCGGCTGCCTTGAGCTTTATTATGAATGAACAGAATGGGGTATGAGATGACTGAGAGATGTCTTTTAACTCCAGCTTTAGTTATCAATAGTGCACATTTCCTTCATTCATCATTAAACGGTGCATCAAACATGGATAAGGGTAGACAGTGCTATTAGAAACAGCAGATGGCTATTTTACTAAATAGAACATCACTTTGCACCTTTGTGGGTCATCTAATGAGTCCCTTGGAAACAATTTTGTCCAGTCAGTAATTAGCCAAAGCTTAGTGATTAACCCAGAGAGCAGATTATTTCAGAGCTGATATTCAGTGGTATTCCCCTTTGATTCAGTCAATTAAAAAAACACAACTCTCTAAATCCCCCAAACAGCTGCTGCTGTATGTGTTTGCTGCTTTGTGCTTGTTTCCGTTGATTTTTAATGCTGCTTACATTTTTCTGTTTCTTTCATGTTACTTGGAATCTCTGAAACAAAACTCCTGCAAAGCATAATTTACTTTCACTTGAGAAAGTAGTACAAGGTTTGAACACTAGATGATGCTGGAGGATGCTGTTCATCCTTTTTGACCTTTATTTTCTCAGCACCTCTTCTTGGTTCCTTTTTTAATTATGTACAGAGCCCATATCATGATGATGTCAAGTCTGTGTATTCCACCATAATGAATAGCAATTTATCATGTATTGCATACGGCTATGTGCGTTTAGCGTACCAGTACTACACATTGTTAGTGAGGTAGTTCTCTAAAAAAACATCAGAGACAATCATACTGCTTTAGAAATTCTGTTTTGAAATCCGTGCAAAGTTTACCATACATTAAACATCTGTGCACGATTGGGTGTCAACCCTATTTGAGGCACCAGGACCTTAGTTTCGGATGAAAGCAGTCGGAGACGAGCAATGGCACGTTCAGTTTGTAGCCAGGCTCTCACTGGAGCTTCATTCAAGATACAGGTTGATGTGAATTGAAGAGACATTCTGTTGTATATGCAGAGGATTTACAGACAAGGTACGAGAAGGCACTCTCAACAATGGAGCCCACAGGAGAGATGAGAGTGGAGAAGGCAGTCCAAAACTGTGCAAGAAACCTTGTTTCTACTTAAAACTTCTGGCAATTTTTATCTGAGGACTTCACTAAACCATTAAATCAATAGTAGCAACCTATTGCTTTTGCCTTTTTTTTTTAACAGGTTGGGTTTGCGTCCCGGCAGTCTGTACAGCTTGACAATGAGCACAAGAAACCATTTTTTGTTGATTTTGAAGAAATAATTCTCACTTTTAACAGGAATCATCTCATTAAGCTAACAAAGAAAGCTTACAGTACAACAAAACGTACAGTATTTTTGCTTGTATAATGCGATCTTGAGTATAATACAACCCCCACTTTATGGATGATGATTATTGGGGTTAAATTTTTTGCATTATACACACATAAATACGGCAGATCTATGCAATTCTTTGACGTAAGCTGAACGTGGTCGATAGCTACCTGCCCTGCAAAGACCCACCAACCCTTTCCACCCTTGTTGTCCTCTGCTCAGCCTAACGCACAAGCTTGTTTTTCTCCCATGTTTCCATAGGGCTGTCCGGCCCACCCTGACAGACCCCACTCCAGACAGGCCCCACCCAGGAGCCCCCTGTCCATCTCTGTAAGACGACCCAGACCCCTAACCTGCCCCTTTTTTTTGCCCTTCACTTTCTCACTGCACATCCCATAAACTCATTACTCAGTCACTTATCAAAGAGGATGTCTGAACACAAGTAAAACGCACACGTAGAGAATCACAAAGGAAAGTGTAAACACTAATACAAAAGCTACATATGCACATGTTCACTTCCTTGTGTTGGTGTGTGTTTGTGCGTCTGTAGTGTCACGTTAGCTTGCAGCTTCATCCCCATGTGTTTTGATTTGGTTGCTGTTTTGTGTTTCCACAAATATTTTGGCTTTGTTGTTTCACTAGGTGCTAATTTGTGACATGTGGTAGGTAGATTATTGTCTGTGTTTGGTTCTGTATGATTTTAGCACGTGGTAAAATAGCCGCTAAAGGGGTCCAGTTTATTTTCCCTCTGCCTCTGACAAATCAGTATTCAATGACTGAATGTCTGTTTGTGTGTACATCTGTCTCCCATAGGAGCAGCAGAGACAGGTTGAAGATCCAACCAGAGAAGTGAAGAAGGTCAGTAATAAGGGGTCACTAGAAATTTAGTGTTAGAAGTATGACCAGACAGTGGATTTGGGCTTTAATGATTCCACAGGTGTTCCAGATTACACTTGTCAACTAATAACAGACCAAGTGGTTCTAAGGGGTCATTTCATCATATTAAAGCTGTTCATTAACAAGAATACCCTTCTCAGGATTCATTTACCAACTCCCTAATGAAATATAAGATTGGTACAGTTGTGATATTTTTCTGAAGATAGTGAAGGAAATTTTGTAATTGATTAACTGAATGTTTGATGCAGTATTGTATTTTATACTTTCTGATCATTGCAGCAGTAAGTTTAAAACAGACAAAGTTGGTGTGTGTGTTATCAATGTTCTGTCTGTATAAACAAAAATGAGTTACGTTCTACGTCTGACGTAAAAGTTACCACCTACAGGGGTTGTAACCAGGAAGAGACTAAAGAGGTTTTAATGTTGAAGAAATGAAGTGTTTTTAGAAGATGTTAGAGTTTTGCAGAGTCTCTGTTCAGATCCAGTCTGGACAGACTGGGTTGCTTTGTTTGGATTTTTATCTCAAGGTCTTACACTGAGGCCTGTGCTGTGCTGTGTACTGCTGTACCTGATAAGAATCAGATACGAGAATAAAGTTTTTTAGAAGAAATCCAGTGGATTCCTGCATTTATTCAGACATATAATTTTGAACATCGCGTTTTTATTCTACAACCGAATATTCACTCTTGTTGAGTCATTTTAAAGTAACTGAATAATTAATTGTTTTTATTAAACATATTTAATAAGTAAAATACCTTTTTTTGTTTGGATCAACTAAATATTTCCTTCTGGTTGGCTTCTAAAGGTGCGCAAGGCTCGTAATCGACGTCAAGAATGGAACGTCCTGGCCTACGATAAAGAGTTTAGACCGGATGCCAGGCTCACCCCTTCTCCTTACCATGGCATGTCCTCTGAAGGCTCCCTATCCCCTGACAGCAGGTACACACACACATGCACACATCCCCAAGCAAACAACAAACAAATTACAAATACAGGAGCTAAACCTTTGCAAGTTGGCCATTCTTTGAAGTACCTGATTCCTTATTGTCTGTCACTGTCTACAGGTTTAGTTAAGGTTTAGTCTAGCAGGTTCGTGTAGAATATGGAGACTAAACTCCGCCAACCTACTACCTGTATTTAAAGTTCTGTGCTGCCCTCTTCTGGAAAAGTTTAACTCATAGCTCATAAAAAACTGTGGACTTGAGCAGATTTGCCTTTAAATTTCTGTGAGAGCAAACCTAAAACCTTTGAGGACAAGCTAAAAAGCTGAAGCAGCGGGGTATAAAATGCTAAAGAGGACAGAAAGTGAATCTGTAAGTAGATGGTGTCAGGATAGATGATTTATTTTAAAGATTAATGCAGTGTATGCTTGTTGTGAGATGATCCATTTTTCTTACAAGCATTTTTTGGCACGTATCTGGTTCTAAAATTTTTGTATTATTTCAACAATTTACATTTCAAAATGTTCAGCTCCTTCTGGACATTGTGACTATGACTTTTGGTGTTTCAGCAATATATTCCTTGAGATATTTAGCCTTTTTGGCCATTTTTGTTGTCATTGAAATGAATTTCAACATCCTTAAAAATCCTTCAAAATAGTTAAACCTTTCCTGCATTTTACGCATTTTATTTTAATTCAGCTTTTTCTCTTTTACTTCTTTGTGCATGGTTTAGCTTCCTTTAGCTTAATTTTAGCTAATATTAGCTTCTTTCTGCTTTTTAAGCTGTCTATGCTTTTTTCAGTTATTCTGCTAATAAACATTTTGTGCTTCTATGATGCTTTTATAGCTGTTTTCTGCAGTTTAGGATACTTTTTAACTATTTTCATCTAATATTAACATTTTTTTCATCTAAATTCACCTTTTTGTGATAATTTCAGCTACACCTTTCTGCTAAATTCAGCAAGTATGTGCTTATTCTTTTGGTTTATGCTAAATTCAACTTTTTCAGCTAATTTTTAGCTACATTTACTGTATATGATTAGCTTTTTTTGGCTATTTTACAACAAATTTTAAAATGTTTGTACATCTTTTCTTTTTTCAGCAAACATCTTTCAGCAATAGGCATTCACACTGCACTTTAGCAGATAATGCTAATTCTATAGTTTTTATTTGGTTTAACGTGTTTTGATCATTAAATTTTAAGATTTTCACTCACCGTCTCAATATCAATCCAAAAGGTCAATGGCATCTGACTCCTACCCAGCGAGCCCCAACCACCCCTCAGCCCAGGCCTCCAGCACCGCCCACCCTGCGGACCACCATGCCCGGGACCATCTCAATGCAGCCCAGACTCAGTCACTGGATCGGGGCCTTAGGCCAGTTAATCAGCCCCCAGGAGCTGCTGGGGCTGCAGCAGGTCGACATGTGGCCTCTCTAGGCAGGACTCCTTCAGGACACGGGGTCCAGGCTGGAGGAGATCCGACAGTTAACGGACCGAGGCAGCAGTCAATTAAGGACTACCGAGCCGGACACAGGTAGGTTTCCTAATTTTACTCAGAAACTACAGTATATTCTGTATTCTGTTTCGTTACTTAATGTTCTACTTCTATGTGTAACAACTACGTTTCAGCTACTTCAGCAAATTTCAGCAGCACTCAAACTTCATTTTAACAGAAAATGCAGTTTCTCTAGTTTGAACTCTTCTCTCTAAATAGTTTAAATCAATTTTAAATATGATATATGTTTATGATAATCCTCACGTCTGGTTTCATGTGTGAAGGGTTTTGAACATTGTGTAAACACTTAACACCTGAGTTGACATCATAGGCTAAGGTCACACAGCAGGCAAAATCGACTCATATCAGATTTTTTCATGAAAGCCTGAACATGACGAATCAGTCTTTTCAAATCCGACCCAGGCCTTGTTAGTTTGTGGTACTAAGTCAGATACTGTACATACAGTACCTGATGTTTTTTAGAGATTTCTGTTTGAACCCTAGTGTTGCATTTCATTTGACTTTTACATCAGATTTTTCTTATCCTTGTTCTTCTCCCTTGCAGCGGCCAGCCTTCCACCATCCCAGAGTACTACATCCCACCGGCCCCTCCCCCGCCTCCCCCAACCATCCCTTCCTCCCAGACCGCCTTTGATTCCACCACAGCCCCGCCTTCCGCTGCCGCCTCTGCCATCCCTCCCACCTCTTCTGCCCTCACTTGCCACTACTCCCCCTCTCCTCCCCCTCCCCCTGCCAACTATGTACCCTCCCCTGCCCACCCGCCGTCAGGCGCACCCCCAGCCGCCCCTCCGCCCCCACCTCCCGGAGCGCCCATGGGACACCAAGCCCACCCATCC
>JARVJO010000001.1:5864735-5883493 GCA_031762555.1 Cynodonichthys magdalenae
GTGTGTGTGTGTGTGTGTGTGTGTGGCAGTGGATTGTGCTATTTCAGCCCCACCATCCTTCCTGCGATGCTGCAGTTCTCACCTGTCGCCACCTGGTGGAGCTCTTTACTTCTGCGTAAAGCTCTGCATTAAAGGTCAAGGAGTTTAACACTAAACATGCACACCTACACCATCTCGCAGCGTCACGCTTCGGAGTAAGACAGTTTTCACATGGGGTGGCCCCTGCACACACACACATAGGGGGACAGAAAAGGCTTTTTTTTTTCCTTCTTCTTCTTCTGCATTACAGTTTACTGTGGATCTTGAAGTGGTTTTTGGTCATTCCCCCATTTACTTTACAAAAGAAAACTACATCATAAAAACATAAATCTAAATCACAGTTAAAAAAATATTTTTTAATGTATTGCTGTGGACCATAAGCAGAAACCCAAAAAAATCATCAAATTTATCTTCTTACGCTTTTTTTTTTTGTGACTTGTTTGACCTCAAGATTAGGTGTTCAAAAGGTCACTTTCTAAAAATGAAATGTTGGATTTACTTAACCATGTTATGTCAGCTGGTTCCACTTAACTGAGTTGAGTAAATTCAAAGCAACATACTCATGTTCTTTGGTTAAAAAACTGGTATATTGCTTTGAATTTAGTCAGTTAAGTGGAACCAGTTGACATAACATGGTTAAGTAAATCCAACATGAAATTTTTTTGAGTGTACTTAAATGAACAAATAAGTTTTTGCTGCTTTGCAGGGATCAAAAATTGATTTTAAAATGTCGTATATCTTACAGCTTGATGAATAAGCCTGGAGTAAATGTTAAAAATAAACTAATGTAGCTCTAGTTCAGACACAAATATGACAATTTTAAAGGAAGTTGTTTTATCCTGAAACTTTTTTTGTATGTTTGTTTCTTTTTTGTTTTGTCTTTTCTTATCCTTGTTCGAAAAGAGAACTTTTGCTGTTTTCTTCACACTCCATGGTTTATGACTCATGCCACAACTCACCAAGTATTCACTACTCATAACTATTTCACAGAACGACATTTCAAAAATGACTATGTATCTCATTAAAGCTCATTAGGCAAACCCTAGGCCTGTGGGCCAAATTTTATCCACCATGGCACTTAATGTGGCCGGTGAGAGCTTCAAAGTTGTACTAATGTCTTAAAATACGCTGCTTTAAAGCCAGAATTGACCATAAACGTCATCTCCCATAATGCACGTTTACCTGCAATATGACATCACACCACTAGGTGGAGCTGCACAGGGTTCAAAGGTAGCCAGCAAAATCTCCATTTCATTATGTTTTCTCCAGCTACTTTTGCTGCCACCCAGTTGTACTTGGAAGTGGGAATTTCCCACTTACAAATCAAAAATTTTAAATGGAATGTCCTCTCCAGTGGGAATACTCTGTTGGAAAGTGGGAGCGTTCACCACAACTCAACAGTGATCAAAGCTACAAAGGGAAAGTGAGTCTGTGATTGGAAGGTTCAACTCCCTGGACTGACCAGACCCACTCTGGGCCCTTGAGCAAGACCCTTAACCCCTCAGCTGCTCCCAGGACGCCTTCACATGTGTGCTCACATGTGCAAAGGGTAAAATGAAGAGAACTAATTTTCCCACAAGGGGATCAATAAATTATTTTTAAAAATACTTTTTCTGTGTTATTTATTTCACATTTATTCAGTCATACACGTAGTACTTTTCAGTGTTTGTAACTCTGTTTTTAACTCCGTTACAGTGCAGGAATTACCAGGCAGAGCAGTGCGATTGGTGTTTTTAGTTTTTAGGGCCACTATAACCCAATGTGACAATGAGTGTGAAGCCCTTGATTTGAGGTGGACACACATACTCCATAAATGCACATGGTCAACCATTTTGGTCAGTGTGTCCCCTTAATCACAGCTGACAAATGCCACGTTTTGTTGTCTATACTGTATCTGTGTATTGGTGTGTATTACCAACAACCATGTAACACAACTGCAGTGTGCGTTTGTGCTGTTAGTGTACAGAAAACAACTCGTCTTCTTGAACATATTTTCACACCTTTCCATCTCATGTCTCCCTCTGGGCGTCCTCCACGTCCCTCTTTCTCACTCCATGAAAGTGTGTTTATACGTGTGTGACATCGCCACGAGTCCTCTTCTGTCTGTCACACTTCCTGTCTTACACCTTTGTTGCTGTTATGTAAGCAGGGAGTGGTTTAAATCATTCAGCTGGATATATTTTGGTTTCTTTTTATTTTTTCTTCTTTTATACTACAGTGACCTGCAGTGTTGACTCACAGCCACTCATATTCCTCTCCCCACACACACTCACATACTGGCACCCACACTCGAATGTCACCCGAGCCCACTCGCAAAAAAACACAACTGCTGACGTCATCAAACTGACTGCTTCAAAAAAACAAGACTTTTTGTTGTTGTTGTTTGCAGTTTATTTGGCAAAATCTTTGTTCCACTTTTTTTTTCTTCATCTTTTTTTATTCTTCCTCTTTATTTACAATAATAAAAATAAATGTTTTTGTCTACAAGGTTTTACATTCGACATTTACATGTGCAATGTGTAACATCTCCATCTTATAAAGTGCATTTGTACTTTTAAATCGATCGTGTCACGACACAAACTCGAGAAGAGAAACAAATACAGTAGAAATCATATTTTATATATATATATAATAAAAAACACACTAACCACAAACACTGTATCAGGTCTCTGATGTCACAGTACCATTTACCCAATAGAAAGAGAAGCTTGTGCAGACGTTCTGCCTCTCATCCTGATGAACATCGATGCATAAAACAATGTTTTTTCTATGAAGGCCATACTCGGTCCAATAGAAAATTAGCTCTATAATGTTCTCCCTTATTTTTTAAAGAAATAATTAGTTATTTATAATCTCGGCTTGACGGAAGTGGTCAAAGGTTACACCGATGGAGTAAAAAAAAAAAATCCAAAAATAAATAAATAAAAGCCGTTCAGCTGCTTTTTATTTGCAGCATTGCCCCAGAACCCTGCATTTAAAAACCTGATGTAAATTGTGCTCCGATTAAATAAACCCAAAAAGAAATTCTTCTAAAACAATGGATGAACGCAAACAGGACAGGGAACGTAAAAGAAGGGCATCCAAACTTTACACGGCTAAAAGAAGACGAAAAGACAAAGAAACGAGCATCCGAGATCCCCTCCTTTCTCTTTTATTTTTCTGCTACTTCCTCTTTTTTTATGTGCTCTTTTTTTTTTATTTGGGAGGAACTATTTTTAGTCAGCACCTGACCGACAAGCTTCCCTGCAGGCAGGGAGGGAGTAGCAAAATGTTAGAGGAGAAAAAGAGACGAAGACGGTGGAGATTAAAAAACGGCAGAGAAATGATCGAGTCGAGAAAATAAAAACGTGTGAAGAGAGAAGCGGAAAGAAAATGAAGGGTGGGGGGGGGTTTGAAAAGAGAATGAATGAGGAAGGCTGTGTTTTAATGGACGAGGGGGTGGGAATGTGAGGGGGATGTTTTGGAAGGAGGGAGGGAGAGGAGAGTCTTTGAAACGACCTGCTCTCTCAGACACGACTCAGACGAAGTGACGTCACTTGGAAAAATGACTTTGTGACGTACGGTGCTGCTCAGGCTCCGTCCCTCTGTCCTTCTGTGTTTCTTAGTGTTTGTCTTTTTATGGACAAAACCTTCAGATTTTATGGACTTTGCGATGGAAAGTTGAAAATTTTGGGAAGAAGAGGAAAGAAGGGTGTACTAACACGTCACTTCTCAATCAACAGTTTAGACGTTTAGATTGTTTCTCAGACCTCAACAACCGAGGCTGTTGAATCCTTGTATGGTTCATTGTTTGGTTTGACCCACCTCAAAATCAAATTAAAAAAAGAAATCAGTGACTTTTTTTGTTGTTTGTTTTTCCCAGTAAAATGTAAAATCATACTATTAGTACCGTTTTACGTTTACACTTTAACAACCATATCTGTGGTGAGAAGTGAAAACGTAACGTTCTGGGAGTTCAGGCCATGATTTCAGGTTCCACCAACTGGTCCCAAATAGTGTAGTAAGAAAACATAAAGCTTGTCTTTGCTTTAACCATTAAAATTTTAAAAAGAAAAAACAAAGCGTTTTTTAGATTTGCAATATTCATTTTTTTCTCGTTTTATTTTGAAAGTTGAAAACCCAACGAACCATACATGGATTGTCTTGTCACTGTGACTGAAATTTTAATTTAGTACACCAGACATACTGCCGTACTCTCATTTCTGTGGCACTGGTACAGATTACGATTGGCACAATGACCCTCGTTCACCCAAGTAAGCATAAATGTCTTCGCCTGTGTGTGCATTTGTTTGTTTGTTAGCAAGATATGTCACTAAACACGGGACATATTTTTAAGAAAAAAAAAAGTAATCTCCGGACAAACATCAAACTTGATTCAAGATGGCGGCCACAACAAACTGACCAAAGCAAATACTAAAATGCAGCAGTGGGCATAGACTTACTAATCAGCTAACAGCAGAGCTAACATTGTTTAAGCCCATTCAGCTTCCTCCAAATTTAGTTCCATTAAAATGCAAATCTGCACATGTGACTCATGAGAGATAATTTCCTGAGTTTGGGGAGATTCTCTCCAGTGAGAGTCACGTGTGCATTGCAAATGAATCTGGGTAAACTTGTCTGAATTATATGTTCATGCTTCTGACTGTTTATGGTGTTTCTGAGTGTGAAAACTGGTTGTAATTGTTAGCTTGTTTTGGCAATTATGTTGAAGTCTCTGATATTAGCTGAAAATTGACACCATGAGTCAGAAGTTACTCTCAGAAGCACTTCCAGCTAGAGAAAAAAAATGATAGTTAAGTGCATTCAAACGTAAAATGTGCCCTGTGCGAGTCAGACTTTGGAATTATCTTAATAACACTTGGTAAATGTTGCGGGAAAGTAACTATTGCATCAAATTTAGTGTTAGCGTCTGCTATTTATTTCACTTTTTTAGGTATTAAATGTTAGCAAGAGAGGGGATAAATGGCTATTTGAAAGGATCTGGATGAGGTGTTCGATTTTGAACCAAGTGACATCATCACAGGGATGCAGATCATCACATACAGAGTACATGATGACGTAATTCTGTCACAAAGGCAGTACCATGTGTTATTGTTTGTTGTCACATCTCTAGCGTTAGCAAAGCAAACACTTGGGTTAGCGAAACCCACCTAAGCGAAAATAACATTTTGGTTTGCTATGCCCACCACTGCAACAATAGCTACAACTCCGTCAAATGTTTGCAAAAATTGAATTAAATCATGAAGAACTGCGATTGATCCCCCAACAGATATTCTGAGAGCTTGCAATGTAGCTCAACACTACACCTAAGAATATTGTCAAAGTTTGATTAAAGCGACTACAGCGCCACCAAAAAACTCTAGCATGAAAAGTGGCGAGTGATATGAAAAGAATGCTACTCCTTTAACTAATTGCGGATTTACTGATTGGTACTTTGATGACAGTAAGCCTGTGACAAACAGGCGTACACAACCAAAAATAAGACACTAGAAAGTCAAAAATATGGAGCTTTTTCATATCTGATGCCCATTTTCACCCCCCCCCCCCCCACTCCAAAAAAAGGACCTTGTTTCAGATTTTTAAAAAAGGAAGAACACAGAAGACCAGGAAGAAACGCTCCACACACTTACAGCAGCAACACATCATGTAACTCATGCCCTGATGATGAACGTTACAAAAATATACATTTCTGTACAGCTTTGCATAAGAAAAATAACACACTCACTTATAATGTAGTTCTTTTTTTTTCTTTTTAAATGAGCTGTAATCCAGTATAGCATCTGACCAAAAAACAAAATTTCTCTTGTTTTTACAGTGGTTGACTTATGGTTCATTACAATTGGCTATGATTCAGAGCGGAGAATGAACACACACTAACACACACACAGTGAGTGGTCGCTCCAGTCCCGCCAGAGGACTGGTTGACTGAGTGGTGACATATTCACAGATGAGTGTTTTTACTAGTTAAAACAACCACTTGTTGGACGTGCCAGATGGGACCTTTACTCCTGTAAAATGTTAAGTACTGTAGTTCTGAAAGACTTGAATTTAAATTTACAGGTTGATAAAGACCAGGGTGGTTTGATCTGTTTGTTAGCAAAATATCTCATGAACTAGGGAACAGATTTTAATGAAACTCGTTACATGTACATCCATAACTGCTAAATCTTTGGAGGCACATACATGTCAAGCCCTTCTGACGTTTACCTGTATCTTGACTCTCGAAAATCCGTAATTTTCACAAAAAAATATGTAGGGGGCGTCTGCAGTGACAGAGAAGCAGGAAGGGGGGGGGCGAGAACTTATTTTTATACAGCCTGCCAGCTCTGAGAATTAAATACATTTGAAGCAATGTTTTGGAAAAAAAACTCTAGAAAATCACCCTATGCATCTATATAACTGCAAAATGTGGCAAGTTTTGTGTAATTTACAAACAATCAGTACAACTTGACATGTCAAGCCAATTTAATATGACAACCTCAGGAAACACAAATTGGCTATAACTCAGTCATTTGTACTAATTTTGAGCTGGTAGCTGAGAGTCTTTTGGTGGTAGACCTTGGTTTTCTCAGAGTTTATGGTCTAGTACAGAAACTCTGTAAAGTTTCAGTATTAAATAGATAATTTTTTAAGGATTAGTAAAAACGTCATTACCACCACGCTTGTCCAACTGGTGGTCCTATGTCAACAATAGCACTTAGCTTTTCATTTCTTTATTTAACCAGGCAAATCCCAATGAGATCATAGATCTCTTTTTTTTAAAGGAGGTCTGAAAGGCAGCTTAAACACGCAAGTAGAAAACCTACTCAGAGTACCCAGAGAAAACTCCACACAGGAAGAGCCCAGGACTTGAACCCAGGACCTTCTTGTAGTGCTAA
This sequence comes from Cynodonichthys magdalenae, assembly GCA_031762555.1. Lineage (NCBI taxonomy): Eukaryota > Metazoa > Chordata > Actinopteri > Cyprinodontiformes > Rivulidae > Cynodonichthys > Cynodonichthys magdalenae. The sequence continues at coordinate 5,871,653 of JARVJO010000001.1, forward strand.
CAACTAACCAACCATGCTGCGTTTAGCTAGCTAGAAAAACAAGAGTTTAAAATTACCGTTGGACAAAAAGTTAACCTGGTCAATCAGTGCAGGTCACAACCTCCCGCCTCATATTTTCTTACTCATTGACGAAGAATGATTGATTGGTTTGTTCATTTTTGTATGATTGTTCTGGGATTATCGCTAAGCTAAGCATGTTAGAGATGTCATTAATTTGGATATTTTCACCCCTTAGGGATGCATCATGAGTATTTTAGCACTTTTGTGTTCATGGAGACATACAATTGAATGAATAGAATTAGTTCTGATGAGGCCTCATCTACAGGGTGAGTCAAAAGACTCAGGACACCCTTTTATTTCAGAAAGAAAAGGGAAAATTAAATACCTGAATATTCCAACGGGTAATGGGTGAGAGGGCCTATCTTTTAGGCTAGGTTCAGAACATGGCCACCATCTCAAAAGCTGCCATATTGGATCAAATTAAAGGGTTTCCTTTGACTTTTGATTCACCCTGTACTTATGGGAAAATGTTCTGTAAACTTATTGGGGAGCAATGTGTAATCCAACTGGGGATGGTTAAATGGTAAAACTACAAGTCCAAGCATTCGTGCTAGTTCATTTAGTTTGTATTTAGATTTTGTGGCTTTCTATTCTTGGGGGCAGAGAAGCACTAGCATACAGTTTGGGTCAAGCTAAAATCTCATGCTGATTTTCAGATGACTTAGTCTAAATATTTTTGATCTGACACTGATTACATGATCTCATTGGTTTGTTGGATATCCAATGGGTAAAGCAAATGACACCTCTGGTTCATGGTCATTGCATCAACTATAGTTTTTAGATTTTGGTTCACATTAGCATTGCAGACCAACACCAAGCACAAGCCTAATTCCAACTTCTCAGCATGTCCCATCTAGCATTTCCAAACACAAGTGACCACCTGACCACCTCAGTACTCAGAGGAACTTTCTGCAGTTTCTGACATGAAAATGATTCAATTAACTTAAATGATTAATTACTTTCATCCCTAAGCATCTCAGAATCACCAATCCATCTCCTTTTTCAGGCCTTTGAGTAACTGAATGTATTTCAACTAATTATGGATGGCAATGATTTACCATTAGGCGGTCCACTCAATGTAGCATTCGAGCTAAAGAGAGAGCAAGCGAGGTGGTCGAAGCTTTATTGACAGGCAACATGACTTATTTTAAATCTTAAATTTAGTGATCTGTGTATACAAACACAAATAATGACTGTCAATAAAATGTAACATACAAGCTGTTGTTTGAAGTATTCTTGGATAAAAAAAAAGCATCAGTCATATTTAGGTTGTCGTAATTTAATGACTCACTTCAGCTTAAATGCATTTTTTTTTAAAAAACTATCCAAGCCATTTATTTTCTAAATCCAGTGTTTTTCTCTTTGAAATACTTGCTTGAGTTGTTTTGGCAAATTGTTGAAAACCGACCACTTTTCTTTCCCTCTGCTTGTCGATTTGTACACAGCAAAAAAGAAAAACAAATCAATTGGACCTTATTGCAAAGAAGATTTTTCTCTTAACAAACAAACAAAATAAAAACAAAAATAAACCTAAAAGAATATATAAGATAAAAAAGACAGAAAATTGAGCAGCTGTTGTTTTGCCAATAGCTGCAAAAACAACTGATTGTATTTTTCCTGCCAAGGTATAAAACTCTAAATTTATACACTCATAGAAAAAAAAACATATCAAAACCACTTCTTCTGTGCGCCATTTTTTTTTAAGTTCTTTGTTTTTGACTAATGTTGTGACTTATTTGGTAGAAAGCACTGAAGTGAAAGTACTCCCTGTTGTTGCACAAACAGCTTTTTTCTGAAGTGAAGATCGTCTCTTTTAGTTTGAAGCTGCAGCCCATACAGATTTTTTCAAAGCCAGAACACCTCCCACACACACGTATATTAGCAGCATGCCAATAGCTTAGTCATTGCAACTCTCTCTGAGGTTGGGCAGAGAAACCTCAGAGAATAAAAACAAAAAAAAAAACTACCCTGGTAGATTATTTGAATGCAGATAAAAAAAAAAAAAAAGGTTGGACAGAAACACCTCTTCCTCTGAGGATCAAATAACCTCCCTGGCGGTAGGTCGTAAATTAAAATTAATTGGATTTAACTTACACGATGTCTTTTAAGTGGGATTATACTCGATCCTGAGGGGGGGCGGGGTCTGAATGTGACCTAAGGTTGGATTAAAGTACATCTTGGCCAGGCGTTTCCATTTCACCTTACTTCTCTTGGTTCTCATTAACCCACCCACGGAGCCTATTGGGCGGGCGGGGTTCAGAGCAGCACTGGGCTTTCGTCGAGGCGAGAAAACGAAGCTGCCGCTGACAGGCTCTGAGCCACACGGCACAGACTGGAGGAAATTGCACCAGATTTTTGGAGGATTCTCGTGTGACCCTTACCTGCTAAAAGGCTTCAAATGAACATACCCTATGTTTAGCATTAAACCATCCAGGTTACAGCTGCATAATACTACATTCCAAACTGTTTTATCACAATTCAAGCCAAAAGAAGAGAGATGCTTTCAGTATGGATTGTGATCAGGATAGCTAATGTATTCTCGGCTGAGCAATAGCGCCGTCTCTAAATTTAGAGGCACTTTGCTTAAACAGCGGTATGCAAAGGCTCCTAAACACACAAGTCCTTTTCTTTTCCTGTAAAAAAATGTATATAAATAAATAAATCCCCCTGCTGATCTCTCCTTCCCTTGCTTTGCACAAGCAAGGGGTGGGGGGTGGGGGGGGTTGTTTTTTCCAATCCAAAATTTCAATCAATAACACTGAAAAAACAGAAACAGGAAATTGTCAAGGAATTTAAACCCCCTCCCCGTCAAGATGGTGTAGAGAACTGCATAACCTACTTTCCAGACCCCAACCCCCGCTACAGCCAAAAAATGCATTCCCAGGGTAGAGGCGCGCTGCAGTGAAGCTGTCCTTGGTGCTGAATTCAGCTCTCCGCTTCAGTCAGCGGTCCGAGAAACCTATTTTTCCTCCGACTCGGCGCAGATTTGATTCTGCAACCCACCAAGGACGGCGGCACATGCCGGTCTAAATATGGAAACTCTGTGCTCTAAAATCTGAGTTAGGGAGGCAGCTGAAGAAGGTTGTGTTTAATATTTGAACAGAGGATGGGGCGTTCGACAGATGAATGGCAGTTGTGCTGTTTGGGGGAAACCATAATGGGTTCTGTAGTAATAGAAACAGAATGCGATTCTACTATCAGGGATGAATAATGTTCCACTCCGTCTGCAGACATTTTAACTACTTAATCAGCCCGAGATAAAGGGAACATGAATTTTACAGTCATGTTTTCTTTAATTCACCACAAGAAGACTACAAATATAGCTCATTGAGAATGCTTATGGGCATTCGTTTTTGTAAATTTAGCTCATTGTGTTTTATTTCAAAGACATCAGAGAAGACACAAAGTATTTTAAGACTGTTTTACAACTTCTGATTGCATAACCGTCCAGAGCATCCTCTGGAGATTTTGTACACTTTTTTTCCACAAATATGCTACTCTTTAAAAGGCAGGCCCCACTCCTCTCACATCAAAGGCAGGGAGTTTTACAAGTTATCTGAAACACCACTCTGTCGCTTTGGAAATACCTTGAACCGTGCTTTTGCAGTTGGTTTCGTGTCGCCTCCGTCGCTCAGAAGCTTGTCTTGAGGTTCTTCTTTGACTGTGCACTGTTCAACCGTTAGTGCCTGTTCTGCTGTGGCCAGCTCAGAGTTCAGCAGCCTTGTTACGAGAGCAGGAACCCTCTACATTCCTCCTAACCACTTCCTGTCTTGTTCCCTCTGTGTCGAGCATCGTTCCTTTGCCGTTCGTCGCTGCTACACGTCACTGGAGGTCCTGGGTCTTACGGAGAGGCTGGATGGGACGCAGCCGCAGCAAGCCATCCACAGCGACTTCTGGATGTCTGGGTTTCGGAAAGCATAGATGACGGGGTTGATCACAGAGCAGCAGGTGGCTGGGAGGACCGTGGCGTAGGTGTATATCACGGGGTAGCTGGAGTCGGCCACAATGGAGTACATGGCGAACGGCAGCCAGCACACCCCGAAGGCACACAGGATGGCCGACAGCGTGGAGACCCCTTTGGTCGTGGAGATGGCCAGAAACTGGTGCTGCACGGCGATCTGCTGCGCGTGGCGGAATGCGATTTTGCAGATTTGAAGGTAGAGTTGCATCATGAGGGCGAAGACCAGGAGAAAGGCGACGGCGAGCGCCACAGCGTTGTTTTTGGTGACGGGCCTGCAGACGCTGCACCTGGACTCATCCCGCAGGCAGTTCCATCCTAACGCCGGCAGCAAGCCGAGCGTGACGGAGGACACCCAGATGAAGACCACCATCATGTAGGTGAAGGTAACTGTCCGCTCGGTGTGGTAGGTCAGGGCGTTGTACAGCGACAGATACCGGTCGACTGTAATGGCGAGGATGTTGAGGACGGATGCCGAGAAGGCTGAGATGAGCAGTCCGACCGACAGCAGCGTCACAAACTCCACTGAGTTGTCGATCAAATAGGTAAAGACAAAGTTCAAGATGAGGCCCAGCCCTGCCAGGAGGTCTGCCACCGCCAGTGAACCAATCAGGATGAACATCGGAGCTCGGAGAGCTGGAGTGTAGAACAGCACGGCAATCACCAGGGCGTTCTCACAGGAGATGAGCGTCCCAGTCACACACAAAGCAATATCCCAGGGGCTGACTTCCTGGACCGCCACGGCAGTGGTTGCCGGCTGGAGGTCCGGTGTCAAAGTTCGTACGACTGGTTCGGAGGAGGAGTTCGAAGGGTCCTCGCTCCAGGAGGTGGAGGAGTCGAAGGACTCGAGGGGGAAGGAAGAGTTGAAGCTGATATCGCTGCCGCTACTCACAGCTGCTATGGCAGCCAGGGAGAGAATCATGGCTGCAGAAAAGAGGGAGGAAAAGTTGAAGAATGATTGAAGAAAACAGATTCAGAGGTGAAAGAACACAGTTAGTATCTCACTGGGATATGACTGTTTGGAGCTCACTTGAGTTTACACTAATGATAAAATTTAGGTCACAGTTTGCTGACATCCTGTACATATAAACAAAAAACACAGCTTGAGTGATCCATAAGGTCCGTACAGACAAGCACACCAACTCTGTGGCTAGTTTGACAGAAAATTCGTTCAAACAAATGAGCTTTGCTTTAGCACACGGATCTCTGACAGGTATGTCAGCAACATAGCATCAGCAGGTGGGGGAAATGGGGGTAGGGGGGTATTCCCTTCTTTCTTGCTTTAAGGTAGCGCTGAATCAGCTGAAAAAGAAGATTTGAGTTTCGGGGAAAAATCAATGTTTAGAATGAATTTCAGATTAAAGTAGGACTCAAAATTTACTGTTTTGGTCTTTATGTCACGTTATGTAATTCCCTCATCAAACGCATACCCAGAGTGCTGCTTTGACTCATTCATGTATGTTCGAGAACTCCTTGAATCTCCTGTGGTAGCCATGAGGAGCTGCCTAAATGCTTGCTGGTACAATTAATTTTTGATATATACAGCATTTTCCTAACAACTGAAGGTAACATAGTTACTTGATTGTGGTATAGAACTGAACTATGTGCCTGGGAAATACATACCCCCCCCCCCCCTTAAAGTAAAACTAGCATTTCCAGAAAAAAAGAAGGAAGTAATCTCCACTGTGCTTCTGAACCTGACTGTTTCTTTAATTTATATGATTATTTCTGAATCTGAAGATTATGGGTTCACTGTTAAAGGTTAAACTGCAAACACTAAGCACTTTATTTGACCATCCAACACTGGGTCTCCATGGCCCGAAAAGAAACGGTGGGCAAAGTAATTGAATGGATAAGTGGATGGATGGATGGATGGATGGATGGATGGATATTATTATTCATTATAACTCATAGAGTAGCCAAGGACATCAAGGACATCAACAATTGAGAGTATTTAGAAATCATTAACCCAACAAGCCTCTTAAGATTCAAGATTCTAATAAAAGTAGAACAAATACAAGGTTCAGGACTTTAGATTTTTTCATTTCAGTTTTATTTGTCTGGAACTATAGACAGTTATATCATGCCAGATTTAGACAATAACTATAGCCTCTATCTGCAGTTTGAAAGCAGTAAAAATATAACTTCTTGCAAGGTTTATTTCTTCAGATTGCAATTCAAAATACTTTTCTGAAAACAAAATTGAAGCTTTTGTTCTCAACATTTAAAATATTTTTGTCAAGATTTGAACTTTATTCCTAAAATAATGTCTCATCTTAACATTGCAACGCTTTTAATGAAAATATATCAACTTTTTTTTCTCCGATGGACATTTTGGTGTCTTTTCACTAACTTTTCACTAACATGTCACATGTTGACTGTTTTTCTCATTTCAATTTTTATTTGAACTGTTTACACTTTTTTAAAGTTTTTGTTTTTCTTTACTTCAACAATTTGACTTTATTCTGGGTAAATTTTAGACTTCATTCTCAACATTTTAAATAATTTTAAAAACTATTTTTTTCAGCATTTCGAGTGTTTTTGTTTTCTTTTTTTCATCTTCTTCTTCTTTTCTTGTTAACTTTTGAATGGAGAGGGTGGGAGGGGGCAAAAAATCATATCTCAAGTGTTTTCCCTAAAATTTTGACATTTTCTCTGGATTTTTTTTTTACTATTTTGACTTACATATTTAAATAAATAATTTAGACATTATTCCCCACATTTAAACTTTTTCCACTAACATTTCAACTTTTTGGTGTTTTCCCCAACATTTTGACTTGTATTATTATTTTTTTTTTAATTTATTTTTGTTGTTGTTGCTAACATTAACTTTTGGGGGAAGTGGGTAAGAGGGGGCATAAAATAATAGTGTTTATCTCTTGTTGACTTTTTTCTAGAAACATTTTAACGTTTTTTCTGGAACTATTTTTACTTTCATTTTTATTACTATAAATTTTGACTTAAGTATAGAAATTCTGACAACATTTCAACTTTTTCCGCTAACAACCTTTTGGTGTTTTCCACAATATTTTACCTTTTATTCTGTAACTGTAGATTTCTTTAACATTTTGACAAATATTCTGACTTTTTCCCTTAGTATTTCGACTCTAATCTCTGAACTCACAAACACAATTTCTCATCACTGTTCTTCATGCTCTGAGCCACTCAGCTGTAGAACACAGACACAGCCAACAGAACCAACTCTTACCGAACACTTGCTACTGGACAAAGACGAAAATGTTGATTTTTCTAATAAAACTCATCATCAATGCCTAATTCTATTTTTGGAACCTCTCTAAAAATGGTGCATGACGTCCTGGGGCACGGCGCAGTGATAGCTGCCAGACAGCCATACGTGCACGCGCGTGCACGTTTGCATTCTGAGACGAGTTCATTCCGAATCAGATCCACGCTGTGTTGCTGCTGCTGCAGCTGCAGCGGAGGCAATAAAAATAATAGTGTCTGGTGCTAATTTTAGCTCAAAAAAATCTGGTAGCTTCATTCATAACCACACGCGCGCGCGCGCTCCCCTCTTCCCTCTATCGCTCTCTCTCTCTCCTTCTCGTGATCCCGCACGCGCTCAAACCGTCAATGACTGCAAAGGAAGGTCACCAGCACCGAACATTCCCGCAGTTTTCAGAGGAGGTACTAGCTCCGTGGAGCCCCCCACCCCCTACCAAAAAAAAAAAAACAGCTACCCCGGATTGGTCTGCCTGCTACTGGAGAGAGGCGACCTGGACCAGGTTTTATTCAGCTGCAGTAGTGCAGTCCCCCCCAATAAACCGAGTGGGGAAGAAGGTCTCCTACAGAAAGTAGACCACGCCAGAGACACTCCAAAATAAAAAAATAAACAATTACCAGCTTCTTGTCTTCTTCTCCTCCCCCTGAAGAAAAGCGTCTGTCCTCCTTTCTTTCCTCCTCAAGGTGTGTTAAATCTCCTCTTCTTCCAGGGTTTCTCCCCTTCTTCTTCTTCTTCTTTTTTCTTTTCTCCCCAGTCAGTCAGCCTTGGCGCGCACTATATTCCTCGGTTGGCATGGTTATTAGCCTTCTGTCGGCAGCTTCGTCCTCGCGCTGCACATCCTCGGCCCCTGATTGGACGCGCGTGTCATTATGCTCGTCTGACGTCAGAAGTCTCCGCTCCTACAGTCACCGTGTGAATCACGGTGAGAGGGAGAGCGGGGCTCGCGTGTTCACCTTCACTGAAGAAAATAAATAAATAAAACTCCACGCACGACTTTCATCAGTCCGGTCAAGCGGAGATTTGTTCTTAGTGTAACATTCATTAATGGAGTTAAATTAAAGAAAAAAAACGAGAAAACCTTGTCATCAAAAAGTGACTGAGAACTGTTGTACAGGGGCGGACTTTACTCACTCTTCAACACACACCGAAAACACACACACAAGTTCCGTGTGTGTAGTAACAACACAGCAAAAAAAAAAAAAGCCCACCTTAGCAGGGTTGGTTGTATGGAGGGTGGAATGTGCCACTTCCAAAGAGGAGGTGTAGGTTGTACTAAATCCCTAGAATCAGTTCGTTAACATGACTCATTCAAAAGATTCGTTCACCGAATCATTCTGTTCATGCAGTTCATTTGTGCAGTAGTGAGTGACACATTTCCACTTCCAGTTCATTAGGCTACTATGTAAATGTGAATCACTCCTCTGTTCTCTGTGTGCAAGTTTGTAAATCTTCAGTCAGTGATGAATCACGTCCTCTTTACATCACATTTAAACATAACATTTAAAATTCACATTTATTAAAAAAAATTGCAAAATGTAAGAACAGCGAGCTAAAAAATAGCTACTAAAATAATAGCTACTAAAATAAAAGCTACTAAAATATTAGCGAACATTATTTATCTAGGATTTTAAACTCATAAAGTGAGCTTAATAATAAAACTCAGTCCACGAATCATAAGTCTTGTGGCACACGCCGCTGTGTCATTCAGATTCACAAGTGAGTTGCAGAACATAGAAGTTCCACTCCTTGTGCTGAGCTCAAGTGAACTGAGAAAGAAATGAATCAGTTAATGAAGCAAATTGATTATGTTTGCTCACTCAAAAGATTTGTTTGTTTGAATGCATCATTCTTGAACAACAACACTTGCGTTGGGATTTGTTGATTTGTTGGCTGCTTACGTCACCACGCCACATCGAAGCCTGTCCAAATACAAAAACTTTTCTGATGCCTACATATGTGTCCTCTTTTTTCCCCAATTTGAGGGACCGGTCCAGTGGATCCTTTATGGCCCACCCTATTCCAGGATGCATTGAGGGCCGACTGGAATTAATTTTTTGCTTGTAATGGCGGACAATGAAGAGAAAGGAGTACAGTTTCATATAAAAATCTGGCAGTGTAAAATTTGAAAAGTTTAAAGGGATTGTGTTGTTGGACTTTTGTCATTTGCATAGACATGTTTTCAATATTATGCTTGTCTGAAGTCAAACTATTTTAATCAAAATAAACAACATGAATAAAGCTTACAGTCTTGAAGCTTTATTCATAATTAAATTAAATTTGTTGCTTATTTTCACACGCTAAAAAAATGTTTTCACAGACATTTAGATGTGATGTACTCCCCGGTGCCCAAACTACCGAGGGTTTCCTTCAGCCAGTAATCTGTGGCACGTTCCACCCTTCATATAAACAAGCAGCCAATGCAGACCAATTCCAAGCAGCTAGGGTGCTTATGCAACTTCAGAGCTGCTGGATATCCTGCTGCATCAACTCATGGAGGTGCACGTGCACCCTCATGCACATACACACACACACAGTTTTTATGGTGTGGTCCCGTCGCAGCCTCAAGCTGCTTTTTCTATAAAGTCAGTTCAGCTTTCCAAAAACACTGAGTACACAATCACAGATTTTAGGTTTACGGTTAGGTTTTAGGTTGTTTAAGGATCAATACAAGTAAGATTTTAAAATGCCTAAATAGCCAGTATTTAAATCACATTTAAAATAGCTGGACAAACTGAAACTACAAAGAGGATTTAAAAACAGATTTTACACAGACACATTTTTTAATAAAAGTACAGTCCCAATCATTTAGTCACCAGTGCTCAGTCATAAGTTCATCCAAAAGGTGATTGACAGCCAGTCTCTTAAGACCCCACTCCAGCAGGGGGAGATAACTACACTGCATTACAAATTATTATGGAAATTATTTTTAAATGTCATAAAGATTACATTTTTTTGTTTTTCAATGAAACTCATGGATGGTATTGTGTCTCAGAGCTCTTTGGATCATTGAAATCAATCTCAGACACCTGTGATTGTTGAACTCAATTAAAAGGAAAAATTACTAAACAAGGACATTCCACATCATTAGGCAGACAACCATTTTCAAGCATAAGGGGAGAGAACTGATCAGCCCCTTTACGGTCCCTGTAGGTGTGAAAAAAGAGTGAAAAAAGGCGTAGATCACTCTCTGCATCATGGGCTGCTATGGGCATAAAAGGAGAGAAACTCATGGTGTAGCCCCCCCATCCTCCCCTGACATGAACTCTTATTGAGAACTATTGGAGCCTCAAGCAAAATATCTCTGAGGGTGAAGTTCACATCCAAACATCAGCTCTCGGAGGCTTTTCTAACATCCTACAAAGAAATCCAAGCAGAAATGCTCCAAGGACTCACTAGTTCAGTGCATCCTATGTTAAAATGTAACTTGACTTGGTAAGATGTTTTTGATTAAAATAGATTTGATTTCAGTAAACAGACGTCCTACTGCTGCAAATTCAGCAAATGACCATTTTTAGTTCTGTACACACTATTAAATGTTTTGAAACTTTGTTGTGCAAAATAATTTGGAACAGTGGCTTAAGCTTTTATATTTTGATAAAACACTGGTATTACCAGGAGGTTCTTTCAGTAACATTTGAATTACACTCAGTTGATTACTTGAAAAATAAACCATCACGTGCATCAACGATTTACAAACATCAGCGAAAAATATCATTTGCATAATAATTTTGAACATGGTGTACAAACTACCAACAAAGAATAAATTCGTCTTATACAATTTTGTTAAAGATCCGTGCCAGGTTTCCAGGACAGTGAATCAGAAAGTAATGTCATAGGCCAGATTTCCGAGTGCAATGTACTTTTGTCAATGAGTCTGTGTCCTGTAGTTGCCATCGACATCATGATCCTTCTTCACCAGGTGATGAGTCCACGGGGATTAAGAAGAGGCCCTAATGATACTCAAGAAACATGATTGATACCCACAAACCCAACAAAAAATGAACACTTTCCTGTGCCAAAGTCTAGCGAGTGTTGCATCTAGAAACGTTTGTTCTCGCGATCATTATGAACATGGCGGCAAAGGATTGTAAACACTTACATGAGATATCTTCATATTGCTACCACGGCACTAGCGCTCATCATCAGCCATGAAAGGAGACTCATCCTAGCACAAAACAATTTTGTCGAAAAAAAGAAAGTTTTTTCAAAATTGACGTGTTTCCATTAGGCAGAATTATTTTCGAAATTTTAATTTGTGCATTTTCATGGTCAATGGAAACTAGATGCAACACTCGCTAGACTTTGGCACAGGAAAGTGTTCATTTTTTGTTGGGTTTGTGGGTTTGTACAAAACAGTACAAACCAAACCCAAGGAAATAACGCACATCAAAAACACCATTGTTGTCTTTGACAGTTCTTTATAGCTGTGTCCAAAACGAGAGGCTGGGTCCTCCGAAGGACCCGGTCTACCCGGTCGAGGTGGGCTGGGTCTTTGGTAGACAGGGAATACCGGATGAAAGTCAGTTGTGAATTTGGACGGTCTAGCCTTCAGCCCTTACCCGGCGTACGTCTGGTCGCCTAG
>JARVJO010000001.1:5883593-5909223 GCA_031762555.1 Cynodonichthys magdalenae
TACCACGGTTGGCCGGTAGACTACAGATCTCTATCATAGGCCAAATTTATATCGTTTCTACCGTATATCGTTTATATTGTGCATTCCTAATGGGTAGGTAGATAGATGGATGGTAGCTGGATGGGTAGATGGATGTAATGTCTTGTCAACTGTCTTGTCTTCCCACGTCACTCTTCTAGATTTGATAAACTGAAGCTTTCACACATCTTCATTTTGCCACACCAGGGGGTTCCTGTATCATTTACAGACTTTGATTTATTTTCTCTTGTTTCCTCTTGTCACACCACTGTGGTCTTAAAGGCTCTGTGCATGAGACTGAATCACACTCTGAATCATCAGTGGCTCTGTAGTCGCTTTCCCAAGCAGAAAAAAATATGCATTATTCAGCATGCTGCTGTAGGATTAAGAGGAGAGCACTGACTTTTTAGGCCCAACAAATCCTCACAGCACCAACAGGATGTGTGATTCCATCGTTAGCAGTAGCTCCAGGGAGCTGTAACTCTGCTTTGATTAAAGGTCTCCCTGAAAGGTCAAGAGGGAAAGGGTGCTTAAAGATGGAAGTAGTGCAAATTTATGGACCAAAGAGAACCTTTGGCAGATGCTAATGTCCTTCCTTACCGTCAAAGCGAAGCTGGAAATGAGTGGGCATACTGCTGGGATGATAATGAATCGGACTTGATGTACTTGTAAAATAAATATTTGAGGGAAGTTTTCATTTTATTCCATATACTGTATGTCTCTTATTTTAGTCAGCACAAACAACATAAGTAAAAAGCTCTCAACTTGCACACTAAAACTATTAACAGTTCATCAGATTTTCAAACTTCTGAGAGTCTTAGAGCTTTACCTTTATCCTACATCTCATTGGACTGTTGATGATAATGATAATGTTCAAGTTGCATTTTTTAAAAATGTCTCAATTCCCATGTGTAGCATCAAGGGACCTCTTTTTTATGTTTTGTAACTAAACAAATTTTTTCAGCAATTGTTCTCTAAAAGTTTTTTCAAAAGGCAAAAACTCAGGCACGGGAGGAACTCGGAGAGGCCATGGAAAAAGGCCTTTGTACGGCTTCGAGGCGGTTCTGGTCCACCATCCGGCGTCTCAGGGAAGGAAAGCGGTTCGCCACCAACACTGTTTATAGTGAGGATGGTGCGCTGCTGACCTCAACTCGGGACATTGTGGGTCAGTGGGCAGAATACATCGAAGACCTCCTCAATCCCACTGACACGTCTCCCCATGAGGAAGTAGAGCCTGGGGACCCTGGTTCGGACTCTCTGATCTCTGGTGCTGAGGTCACCGAGGTGGTTAAGAAGCTCCTCAGTGGCAGGGGGGCGGGGGTGAAGGAGATAAGGCTCTGGATGCTGTGGGGTTGCATTGGTTGACACAACTCTACAATATTGCCTGGACATCAGGGGCAGTTACCCTGGATTGGCAGACAGGGGTGGTGGTCCCCCTATTTAAAAAGGGGGACCGCAGAGTGGGGACCTCATCTATGGTCACGAGCTTTGGGTCGTGACCGAAAGAATTGAAAGATTGTGTCAGATGGACATATATTGCATCAAATTGATAGCAGACTTGTGAATTGAAATGAACGTAAATCGTATCATGACAGATTTTGTGATATCAAAAAACACTGTACTGTCATGCAAACAAATCGATAAATGGTATTATGATAAAGATGCTGATTTACACCCTTACCAGCTCAGTAAGATACTGGCTTTCATGTTGCTAATTTTGTTAGCTCGGTTTGAAATTACCTAGATTCAGCTGTTGAATCTAGTTGGCACTTTTCATCCATGCAACATGCCCTCCCTGCACCTTTCATCCCACCACCAGTATTTATCCATCCAACCCAGTTGCATTAAAACCCAGGTTGGGAGAATGACTGGCCCAAAGGTCCTCTGGATGAGGCCCAGAGGCCACAGGGGCCAGATGTTGCACAGCTGTTGCAGCACTTGTCTGAGCTGCTCAGGAACAGATGGCTTCTTATATCTGGACAAATATTGGCCTCATTGTCAGTGGAGTCAACAGGGCGACTGAAAAATCAGTCCGGTGATTGATGAATCTGGGTGATTCTTTGCATCCTATATCCATTTTCTGTATTACGCAACATACAATCCTTATGAGTTTTTATCTTATTCAGAAACCCTTTCACACCTCCAATGTTGTTCGACACAAACACAATACTTTTGTGTTAGTGTCAAGAAAAGTTTGTACCAGGTTTTGCTACTCATAATTTAAAATGTACTAACCATTGTTAAAAAGCTGTTCATGTGGGCCTTGATTAAAAAAGGAATATCAGCTTAACAAGTTTTCTGTACCAACAAAAAATCAGAAGACAAGTTGCTGTTCATATCAAACACCTGCTTACAGAGCTGACCTTTTCCGAAAATGCCTCGGGCCAAATGTATACATTATGTGTAAACAAACAAGCTGCCTAGTGCATTCATAAAGGAAGTAAGAAAATGTGTTTATATAGGACCGTTTAAAGATAAAGAAAATCACAAAGTGCTTCTCATTCAATAAAATTAACATAATAAGAGAAATAGCATTAAAAACAAAACTAAATATGCATCAAATACATTGAAGAAGACAATAAATCAAAACAATCCCATCTGTTTTAATACAAGTCTAATGAACTGTTAATGATGTATGAATTCTGTAACAATGACCGAGTTGTAGCCATTTTTGTGTTTGCTCAGGTCCATTAACTGTGGCAGCCATCTTTAATCAGGTCAAAATTTTCACTAAAATCCATCCTTGAGGTAATGGGGTATTTTGCCAACAGACTTGAGTTGACTTTGACTAATGCTAAAGTTTTAAATGAAGATCTTGTGATCTGTTAACACTCCAATTACAGTATGTGTTGGGTTTGACTGTCAGCTACTAACACACCAAACTCCAGTTCAATCCCTTTAAATTGGACCAAGTTGCAGCCATTTCTGTGTTTGATAAGATCCATTAGATACAGCAACCATCTTGAATCAGTTTGACTCCACAAGTCTGGCTTCCTTCTGAAAGTTTCATTAAAATCAGTTCACTGGTTCATGAACTATTTTGCTAATGGAAAAACGGATGAACACATGCATCCAGGCAACTACATGGTCTCCTACCTTTTGTGGCAGCAGGAAATAAACGTTTGTTTTGATATTGACATAAAGTCATAATTTTAAGCCAAAATAAAACACATTGTTCAAAAGAAAAAGACTTGAGGTAACCAAGTGAATCCATCAAAAGCTTAGCAGTGTTATCCATCCTACTAATGGACTGCCCGTCTCTTTGAGCAAAACTAAACCCCAGGAGACCAATCAGAACTATAGGAGAGTTGACACAAATACACACACACACGTAACGCAGTCTTTTGTTCGTGGATCACTCCAATTCGTCTTTGGATGAAAGGCAGAAGTGGCTTATTGTATGTGTGCATGGCTTCCACACTTAGACACAGTTGTGTCCTCTTGTCTGAGAGAACTGCCACAACAACTGCTTCCTGTTGAGATGAGTTTGTGTATGTGGCTCCTGTGGTGAGCTTTGTGTCTGAAGGAAGTTTCCCTGCGAAGTGTTGCAGCATGCAGTGTTTGGGTGCAAGCTGAGAAACCCCTCGATGTGTGTGGGTCAGAAGGGAAGAAAGAGTGCAGAACATTGATGAAGGACAGAAAGAACAGATGGTTCTTTGCTCCTGACATATAAATATTATTGTGAGCAATGTGGCTTTTGGAGAATTTACAAAAGGACAACACTGTCTAACACTGAAGTTAATCTGAAGTTATTTACTGCAAAATATGAAATTAAGCGCAAGATAAGTTATCCTGAACTATATCAAATGATGTTGCAATGACTACATTTAAAACTAAATTCATGAATGAAAACTTTTACAGGGTGGCTCAATTGGAAGTGCTGTTGCTTCTCAGCGAGAAATTCGAAGGATCACTTCGAGCGTGGAACCTTTCTGTTCTGGGTAAAGGTTGTACAATCCCTCCTTACATATGTGGGTTTAGTACTCTGGTTTCGGTCCACATACCAAAAACATGAATTTTAAGTTAACCAATAACTTAAAATTGACTGATGGAGACAGACACCAATGACCCAGAAAGGAGAGGCGGGTTACAAAATGGATGAAACTACTTTACAGTATTATACTGTGACCTGGCTACAAAAATTTCTTTCTAATTCAGCCCACCATGTCTTGTGGAGTTCCCCAAGGTTCTGGTCTTGGACCATATTTTTCTCCAGGTTGCCTATCCTTTATTTTACAGCATATACTATTTTTTGGGGGGACTATGATACTCAGAACTATCTACTGTTATTTTAATTCAGAACTTGTTTTTTATTGTAACATAAAAGAGAATTAAAATTTGACAGTCTCATGTAAATACAACTAAAAACAGAAATATTTCTAATGAGGACCTATAGGTGTCTAAAGGAAAATAATAAAAATATATACATTTATAGGCTTTAAAATATAAATATGGCAAAGCTTTCATATACAAATTAAATTTAAAAAATGTATAAACTAAATACCACTAGTAACAAAGCCAAATAAAGACATTAAAATAAAGCTAAATAAATAATACTTACATTGACAAATAATCAAAATTGTGTTTAGCAAGCCATTCTTTGATCATTTTTCTGCTGCTTATCCATGACTGGATCATTAAGTCTTGGCTCTTAGGCTCAGCTCAGCCAAGTTAAAAAAATCACCTCCTAGGTCCACCACCAACAGGAAGAGAAGTCAATGCTGGTTTACAAACAAACTGAGTGGTTGGGAAGATGCGAAGCCCTAGTGATGCTGAACCTTGGTTACCCAAACTGGCTCTGGGTATTATAAACTGTATGTAATATACCAAGGAAAAATCACTCCAGAAACCTTCTGTTTCCAAAAAACTGAACTTTTCAAAAAATAAAAAAAGTACATTTTTAATTAAATAAACTGCGTGGTCTGAGTTGAATGTTGTGCCGATCAAGTAATTGGACCAATAAATGATGGTCAATAACTTTAATAAATGTTATTAAATGTTGTGTAATGAGCAACTCTGATGTCAAACAGGAATACCAAACTTCCATATCCTGTTCACTAAAGATAAGAAGTCAAGTCAAACTCTTTCACAGTTCTCATTGGATGTGAAGAGCGAGCAGTTAACAAGAAGCACTGAAGGATGAAAAATAGGGATACGAGGCCTTTTGCTCAAGGGCTGTAAAATTAATTTTATTTTTCCATCTATCCAAGTTTTTTGCTTTTTCTCAGTGGGAACACTATGACCACAAAATTCTAAAAAAAATCATTGTTTCTCTCATTTTGAAATAACAGGTTCAGGTTGTACAGTGTTAGTGTCAAAACCCATAGTGGAAAGTATATCTGAGAAATGGACCCTTTGGAACAATTTTCACCTTATCTGATCTCATTTGATTGATCCTCAGTGACTGGTTTGATTTAGAAAAAAGGGGCAGACATCGCACTAACTACCTGACCTTTTATTTTAGCTTCTCAAATAAATTCTGTCATTTCTTTATTTCCCCAGATAAGTATATCATAATTACAAAAAACTGTTTCACATTCAAACATAAAGTAATTAGTCAGTTATTTAGACAGAATTTAGAGATTTGAGATTATTGTCCTGGTAAAACGTTTACTGGACGCCTTTTCAACCAGCAAGAGACCAAACCACCCACCCATCCATCCATCCATCCATCTTCTGCTTGATTTAAAGTCAGGAGGTCTCAGTGAACTGAGCCATGGCTGATAAAATCATGAAAAAATAGAAGTTTCATCCTTTGTTATTTTAAGACTTCATGTTTCAGGACATAATAAAAATGACCTGGTCAGATTCTAAAAAATTCTGCAAGTCTAACCTCAAATGTACAAAATCACAAAAGGTTTAACAATTTCATTAAACGTTAAGCAAAATCAAAGCCATTAAAAAGCTGTGTATAAAAATGTAGGTACACCCTCTGATTCAGCCGTTTGTAGAACCTGCTTTAGAAGCAACGACTTATTGTGGAGGAACTTAAGTCCTTTCTTCTGTCCAATGTTGCTTCAGTTCATTAAGGTTTGGAGATGTTTGCTTGTGTACAGCTTTACTAAGTTGCCACAACAACATTTCAACCATACTGAGGTCTGGACTTTGAGCCATTGTAACACCTGGACTATTTTCTTTGTTATGTATTGTCAGCAATGCATGTTCCCATAAGACAAAATTTGTTCTCTGCATTTGACCCATTACATGGGATATACACCCAATTGGAGCAGCGGGCAGCTATGTGAGCACCTGGGGAGCAGTTGGGGATTAGGTGTCTCACTCAAGGACACCACATGTGGGCATGGTGGGGAATCAAACCTAAGACTTCCTGGTCCCAAGTCAGCAGCCCTACCACTGTGCCACAGCTGTTCTCTTGTAGATTTGCTGCTGTGTTTGAGGAAGATCATTGCTCTGTTGCAATTTTGTTGTAATAAACAATTATAATAATAATTACACATTATTTACAAAAATAAACTCAATGTTTAGTTTGAAATGGAGCAGGAAAAGGTTTTAATCAAGGCCACTGGCGATAGAATGTCCACAAATGTTACAAAATCAGGCTTATGCTTTAAAAAGTGCAATGTTGTACTAACTGGGTCCATTTATTGCCTTAGAGATAAATAAGAAAAACAAAGTAATTCTCGTTGTTACTGCTCTTAGAGTGAGATCCAGATCGCAAGAAGACTACTCGAACCGTATGAAACCGATTATATAATTGAATCAAATAAATTTCCTGGTTGTCAATTTTTTGCGTCCTCTCTTTACGAAGTAAAATATCCACAGCAAAAGAAGATGAGGTTTGTGAAAAGTTTGCACGCATGTGTCGCATAGATGGGATCGGACAGGCTGTTGTCACTGTGAGCAGCTGTGGGTTAGGACCCCACTGAGCCACAATGCTGCTGTCATACGCTCACGTCCGCACACACTCATGCACACGTCAGTCTGCATTACTGCCAACACGGGCGACTTAGGAGCCACACCGGGGTGTCAGATGGAAATAGCTCACTCTCTTTCCTCATAGAATGAACAGCTTTGATACTGATAGAATGAGGCAATGCGTGTACAGTCTGTTTATGTGTGTTTGGATCTGTATTAGCGGCTGCTGAAAATCAGAGTTGCCTACATGTCAGATGACAAGACTGTGCCCTCCAGAGGAGTGTAAGGTGGCTCGTATAAACTCTGAAAGCCCCAATAATGAAAATACTGTCAAACAAACAGTGATAGTCTGAATTTGTATTGAGAAAACAATCAAAAAGTGCTCAATATCTTATGGCTGTTTTCATTGATCGATTGTTAATATATTATTTATGAATATTAGCCAAAGGTAAAAAGGTATACATGTGAACCACTTATCAATTCAGCCACACCCTTCTCTACGTTTAATCTTTTCTAACTAATACTAGAGCAATGTAAATTCCATTAAGGAACAGATTCAATTTTATTGATTGTTTAATTGGAAATTACCACTTCAAGTCTTTAAACTAAAGAAATCAGTAATCTGAATGGAGCGGTTGGTGGTCGAAACCAGGCAGAGAATCAATGCACTGATCCCACCAGTAATAAATTTGTTTTTAATATATTACCAGTGTTGTAGACCTCTACATGGTAGCCAAGCAAATTAGCCTGTTTATTGGTTTTTACTCAAGTTTGTACCTGGAACAAAATTTTTCTTTTAGGATTTCTAAATTAGACAATGAAAATAGAAAAACCTGTTGTGATAATGTTGCTTCTTGCAGGCCTATGAAGAGATCTTCAAACAAGCGAAGAACTCATATCCATGATAATCTACTGTAGAGAACAACTTGTGGTTTCTTGAAAAGCCCTTTTAGAGATTAACAAGAGAGGTACAGTACCGGAATTATTTTCACACTTCAGGAGGTTTCAAATTAGTAACAACTCAGCCAAGTTTTGTCAGACAAAGTAGGGACATCTTGAGTTTTGAATTGATTAGTCTTGCCAACACCGGTCCGTGTTGTGATCACATGGGCTCTGCATGCTGGATCCAAGCACTGTTAAATAGAGATGCTGGAGCAAACTTCTGGAATGGACTGCTTGTATTGGAGTGCTTATAGCAGAGATTTTAGATGCAGGTTGATATAACCCGAGACTCGATATTTGGCTGATATCGGACCAATACCCGATATCAATTTTGGATAGGGACACCTCTAGTGGAAAGCTACATAAGAAGAGAAAAATGTTTTTGACTTGAAATGACTGGTACTTTATTTTTTTGTGTTGTTTCATGGATGTTTTTGTATTCCACAACAATATTCACCAATAGTAAGGATGAATTTTCATCTGTTATTTTGAGCCATAGCAGCTGGTCAGTGGTCATTCTGAACAAGGATGGATGGATGGATGGATGGATGGATGGATGGATGGACAAATAAAGTAATTTTTTGAATGATTTTCTTTAACTCAACACAATATCAACATACAATAAGTGATTGAATGGTCTGAAATTGTTCCTATTTGACGACTCAGCTGGTAAATCTTAATAAGAAACAAAACTCTTGAAATAATGTCACATCAGCATTTGATCACGAGTTAAGATTACCTTATACCCTAAATGTTTAAATTTTTTAGGCCAGATGCAGATAATTTAAAATAAAACAATCATCTTTAGCGACAATATTCTTTATAGGTTTCCATTCACATAAGTATGCATGGAAAGTCCAACCCATAATCTCAATCATCGCTTTCTTCTTTCTCCTCTCTCTCTCTGCCTTTGCTCCTGCTCCATTTTAGTCCAATAGCTGTGTTGAAGTGTGTAGGAAGGTGTGATCTGAAGCAGTTTGTTGGCCTGTGTCAAACGGTCTTCATGCACAAACTCACAAAACAAACTTTCTGAAACCTTGTTACATAATAGAGCAGATGTTCCTGCAGAGGTTGCACCATAAAAGCTTTTGTTGTTCTGTTTTAATTATTGTCTGCTGCAATTGGCGTGTGAATTCTCATGTAGGTGTGTGGCACATACACACCTGGTGATCACCCCAGCGTTCAAAAAACGGGCATCGAGCCAACCGTATACCTATTGTTGTGTTGCTCACATTCCAAGTTCTACAACAGAAAACCGTTTTGTTTCCAGTTCTACATTCTGTTGCAGTGAAGAACATTATAAATGCAGATGAGTAATCGTTTTCCATAACGAGATGTTTTTTTCTTTTTGTAGTGCTTTACTTAATGATCTGTGTGTGTAGGTGTGAGCATATTTTAAATAAAGAGCAGCCTTCTCTTGTTTGTATTTTATGAGAAGGATGCCAGCTTTTTTCTTTTTTTATTTATTTCTTTGCTTGAGTCATGCACATTCAGCTCATTAGCGCTCAAACATGTGTCTGAGATGTCTTACTTCCTCCACCTGTGAAAATAAAACCTACAGAGAAGTGTTTCAGTCTGGGATAAATAAGACAGCATGATTCAGATGATTGTTTAAATAATACCATCTTCTCTTCTGATTGGATTCTAACATTGTTATATTTAAGAAGAATTAAATGTTGTGGTTACTGTGAAAGTTCACCCACTGGTTGTTGGATAGAAATCATGAGATCTTTGTGTCATCACAAGCTGTAGACATAACTTCTTGATGGTTCTGGTTTTGAAAAAAATGCTATTAGTGGTTTGAAGCTGCCAGGAAAAAGACAAAGAGATGTATGGATGCAGTTAGAGAAGTAGTTGGAGTGAGGACAGAGGCTGCAGAGGACCCCTGAAAATGGAACAGCTGAAAGAAGAAGTATTTGGTGGCTTGAAATGGGAAAAGAATGTTCCTAAAATGTTACTGCAATATTGAAGTCCCACAGATGTGCTAAATGTTACTTTGTTCCAGAGTATCTGTTAATGAAATTAAAGTAACGTGTCTAAACTATTAGCAGTCATTTAAAAAATTTACCTAATGATTCTTTTTTTTAACTGCTCAAGATTTTGGTAATTGATGAATATGACTATGTGAATATGTTCTTTGTCATGTTATGAATATATGTCATGATTCTTGTGTTATGGTTCTTTTTGCTAGTATTTTTCGGACTGTTTTTCATTGTTTGGTATTGTCTTATTTTCTCATTTCCTGTTTCCTGTTACCTGTCTCATGTTACCCTCAGTCAGCTTCTTAGTGTTTTTCCAGCCTGCCACACTCATCTGTCTATAGTTTGTAATCACCCAGGTGCTTCCACTCCCCAATCATCCTCAGTTGTATTTAACCAGTCTTCTGTCTCTATTGCCCTGTTGGATCACTAGCTATGTTTACATGTGCACTGTTTGGATTATCAATTGGCATAAACCACCCCTCTCATTCTGATTAAGCTGAATCGGAGAAGAATAATCCGAATGAGGTGTTTACATGATGCATTTTTATTCCAAATGGCCGTTTAATCCGATTACTCATGTCCATGTAAGCATAGCTATTGCCCCTTTTCTTGCTCATAGCCTTGTTCTTGTCATTGTTTGTTTTTGTCTTTTGCTTTTGTTCTTTAATAAACCAGTTTATGTTCTTTCACATTAAAGCCATCATGTCCGCCTGCATTTTGGCTTTAAACCACTTACCATTACAATATATATTACTTGACCCATAATGACCCTAACCCTGAGCTCTTTCCCTAAACCTAATCTAAGAACTCAACTAACCCTTTTACTGACCCTAAGACTAACACACATCCCTTCCCTAAACCAGTGTTTCCCAACCCTGGTTCTCAAGGCACACTGCCCTACATGCTTTAGATGTGTCCCTGCTTTAACACAGCTGATTTCAATTGATAACTGATTAACAGGCTTTTGTTGAACTGCAATCATCTTATCAGGTGTAAATTATTATTATTATAAGCACATGTATTTTGCTGCTGCTGTGTTTTGTTTTGTCCCCTTTTGCAGGTGTGGAGGCAGATATCCGTTGTGTTTTCTGGATGGAAATTTCACATATCTTCTTGTCTCTCGTTCAATCTTTTTTTATACTTTCACTTTTCTAATTTTTTCTTCTTTCGGGGGGAAAAATGTCACTAATGATGAAGAAACTAATATTTACTTATGTATTTACTTATGTTTTTTACTGAAGTGGCAAAAAAAACAAAAAAAGAAGTTTTCCAATTTGAATCTCAGCTGGGAACCTTTTAGTGTAGAATTTGCATATTTTGTCCATGCATGCATGGATTTCCTTCCAAAGACATGCATGTTAGGTTAACTGGCAACTCTAAATTGTCCCTAGGTGTGAGAGTGAGTGGTCTTGTTTGTGTTTATGTGGCCCTGTGATGAACTTGCGACTTGTCCAGGGTGCACCATGGGCATGAGCACCAGGCCCCCCTGTGACCCTGAAAGGAAGAAGCCGATAAAGAAACTGGATGGGATGCAATAAATGGTGTTTCTTGGATCTAGATAGTTCATAAAGTAACATCTTCTTTTACGTCAAAAGATCAGAGAACACTTGTGAAGGGCCAGCCTCTGGTTGAAATCAGAGAGTGTAGTAGCTGACTTTCCAATATTTCCCCATCACCTCATAGCCTGGCCTATACAACAAAAAATTGAGGGCACATACACCGCAAGCCCACATCTTCTGTCTGAACGTAAGATACTAGTCGGTTCAGCTGGACTACTGGGCAAGAGACATTGCTATGGCCATCCTACTTGTTGCCGCATGTCCTATTGTAGCCCCAAAATTTGATCCTGCTCATCCAACGGTGAATCAAGGTGATTTGAAGTTGGTCCCAGTTTGTTGACCAGATTCTGGTCATCTTTGTTCTGCCAATGGAACACCTTTCCAATGATCTAAATAGCTCCTCTAACACACCACATCTGCAACAAACCTCACACTTTGTCTAAAATCCTAAACCTGTCAGGGTCTATTCTTTTCTCATAGACATTTGGAATCTCAAACGATTCCACTCATTTTGCAAACACTTCACTACATTCAACCTTTAACTTTACCGTTAGCATCAGACAGACGTGAATATTTGGATACAAATGTGCCATGAGAAGATGCTAATGTATAAGGTCAGTGAATAAGTTTGTGAAATCCTTTTAATACTTAATGAAAATCTCTATCAAGTATTTTGCTTCTAATGAGAAACCATGTGTCAGTCTCACGTTACTTTTATCCTAAGCAGCACAGTGATTAGTAATCTGTTCCATAATTAAATTATACTAATCCTTAAAGATGAACTCAAGTGTCATGAAAGAAGACACTTGACTTCAAGCAACTTTGAGGATCTTGGTAAGCCTTCATTTATTTGAGTGTTTTCCCCAGAGTGAGTAAAAAGGACTGAAGTCTGTTTTCTAAATACAAATCATAATTTTCATCTCATCCTGATAATTTGAGATATTCTGTATCTTAACAGTTATTGGAAAAAGAAGGTCAACCCTCTTTCAATTTTAGGGTTTTGCGTGTCATGACTTAATAAAAATGACTGGTCCATATCAGGTTCTAAAATTATTCAAATCAAATCTGAAGAGTACTAAAACACACAGAACAGACTCCACAGTGCCACTTCCTAAACAAAACCAAAGATTAAATTGACAAGATTTGTGTGAAAAACTAATGTCAGCATGTCAGCGTGGTGGTTAATTGCTAACTGAGACTTTAATGATTGATTGAATGTGTTAAAAAACAAATCCCAGCTGGGAATCAAATCCCCAACCTTCCAATCGGACAACAATTCTGCCACTAATTCATAGCCATTGCAGCTGGAAGTGAACAACTTGAGGTTATGCAACTCGTCTGTTGGGAATGTGTACAAATACACAGCTATGATCAATAAAAAGCATTCTTACATAGTTTCCATAGTGACTGAGATGACTCATTGATTGGGCTGTAGCATTGGCATCATCCTTACATGTATTTACTCTATAAGCAAATCAATCAAATTTGAGGCTGATTTATACTTCAATTCTCATGTCTTGCGTGATAAAAATTGCGTAATTTCCAAATTTTATCTCCGGATGACACCACGCCTTGTACATTGCCCAAAGTCAGAACTCTGTCTTGCAAACCTATGGAGCTCACATTGTGTGATTGGTCAGAACTTATGTTTGTTTATGTGGAGCAGCACATCCTTCTCCATGTCATTTTCCTAAAAATAATTTGCACCAAGAAGCCAGTTGTTAAACTTGCAAGATGGACAACTTCAAGGAGCTGGTCCTTTTGAACATGCAAACGTGCAACCAATGTTCACATCTTCTCTCCACCTTCGCAGTTAGCAAAAAAATAAATAAATAAATGAGTTTCTGCCGACTTTTCGTCTAACAAAGCAACAATTCGCCGCTCATCCTGAGCCTGGTTCTGCTGAAGATTTCTTCCTGAAAAAAAAAAAAAGAGTTTTTTTTTTATTCCACTGTTGCCAACGTGCTTCTCAAGATGGGATACTGCGACAAAGTGAGAATTCAATACAATCTGCTGGCCTCTTTAGGTTGATAAATTTTACTAATTAATTTTATGATGTATGTAAATCTTTTTGTACAGTGCTCTGAGAAAATGTTCATTGACTTGGCGTGTTATAAAAAAAATTAATGATCGAATTTAATTAACAACACAAAGCCTCTCTTCAAACATGATACACCATTGAGTAAAAAAACAACAACTATCTATTCTGCTATCACTGGTGTTGTTTATATTTTTAGACAAGTGCTATGTGCTACATTGGGAGTGCTGTGGAAGGGACTACTATGATTTATTCCCCACAAGTATAAAACTTAGTAAGAAAAAGGACGTCCAAAAATGATGCTGATCCAATGTTTCATGTTTTGTTGAAGTATAAACCAGTCTTATGGTTTCTCATCCATCAGACACAAGTGTTTTACTATTAAAAGTTGATTTGCTGTGTCTCTGACACATTTAGGTTACAATGTGTCAAATCCTACACATTTTGAAATGTGGCAAACTATTTTCTAGTTTTCTTGTTGAATTTACAGCAAATATTACTGAGCGATGAGTTACAACCATTTACCTCTTAGGTCTATCAATACTACAACCTATTGAGCATCTGCTTCAATTACCCTTTTTCTCCTCTTTTCTTTTTTTCATCTCAGTAGTATCTTATTAGCAGTGACGATCAGACTGTGATGATGTGTCTCAGGAAACTCATCACAGCGTGTTGGTTCATTAGCAGCTCTCTGTTTCCATGGAATGTACAAAGCCTGGTTGTAAAAACAAACAGGACGAGTCACTGTGCTTTTTGAGGTGACCACCTGTTTGCTCACTCACGTTTGTGTTCTCATGGAAACCAACATGTTAAAGAGCCGGGGCAGTCAAACTCACAAAGGCCTCTTTGTTTCCTCCCCTCTGTGTGTCTGTCTATAGTTTATGTCCATCAATACTCTATTGTTTTTGCGACTGCTTGCTATATTGACTGCTAAATTGCACTCGCAGTGCACTCACCTACTGTATGTTTCTCTCCAATATTCTCTCAGAGCAGTAAAGTTTGACGTGGTATTTGTGACTTGGCGCGGTTGTTCAAAGCTGGTCTGATGCATTGGATTAGACTTCAAATAGGTGACTCAAATGTCTCTGATCTGTGCATTTCACAGTGGTATTTGTAGATTCTAGAGAACACAGAAGGGTAGAGATATCCCCCGTCTCTTTAAATTTTGTTTTCCTCGTACACAGGTGTCTAGTCTTCTATTAAATTTACGTCACACTTGGCATCTAAGTTTATTTAATGGGACGAATTCAACTGTGAGAAATCTATGACTTTCACAAGGAACCAGGTATTCTCAGATTAAATCTTTGCTGCAATTAGCATATATTATTCTAATTGTGTTGTATAACATAATACAGTACAATCTAAGACTGTATGTGCTTCAAGTAAATTTATTGTTGTATAATTTAGTAAGTAGCATTATTTACTAAGAAAAATTTAATTATGACCCATTTGTTAAGTCCTAATATAGACCTTGTAAAATCTTGACAAAGCTCTCATGGGAGCTTCATTGGATTTTAACTTTTACTTTTGAACCAAATGTAACCCAATTTTACTCTAGACGTTCATGATTCATTTTGACATATTTTAAGTATCATTAGTGCAATCTAAGTGTTAACAAAGACACTATAATTTAGGTAGAAAGCTTAGGGGGTTTCAGCTAAGCTAGGCTAATTTGGCTACTTTGGGTTGATAGATGGGTGGATAGGTAAGTAGGTTGGTGCTAATTTGTTTTAGGCTACAGCTACTTATTTAAAGACATTATGCTCCCATTTATTGTCTTTTTTTTCATGTTTTTTTTCTTGTGTTTAACATAATTTATTCATTTTTTTGACCACAGTAAAACCAAATCACCGTCTCTCAAATTCACTAAGAAAGTTTCTCACAGGGATTAGAGATGTGTCTACACTAGCAAAAATCACTTAAAAATATCTTGTTAATGTAGACATGGCCTTAACTTCACAGACAAGTTGGTAATTAAATTTTCAGCTCACCAAAAGATTCAAACAACTAATTTTTCTTCTTATCCAACACAAACATCACAGTGATGAAAACTGAGTGATGATGATCCTTTTTCTGCTGCACTCTTTATCTCTTTCATGTGTTTCCTGTTACGTCAACGGACTCCGTATTTTTCTATTTGACCTACTTTATCCCCATCTCTTCTCTCTTTCTCCAATCCTCCTATCAGTTGTTGCCTCATTAGTTTTTACAATGATTACCCCATACAGATCAAAGAGAAAATCAGCAATTACCCACTAATAATTTCATTTATGCTATGAAGAGAATAGTTTATGTTGCTGTCCTGTACCATGCCTTCAATAAATGTTTTTTTTCCTTCAGCTTGTTTCTTTTCCTTCCTGTTTTTGAATCTCTGCACACTCTGTGTCCTTTTCTTTTAATAGAAGACATCACTAGGTGGCAGCATAGTTACACATGCTGCTTGCAATGACAACACAAGATAAACACATTTAATGATTGTGTCATGGGACCTGCAAACAGTTTAAGACATGGAGTGTGACTGGCCTTCTCTCAGGATTAATGGAGATCCAAAATACTGTCGCCCCATTCGTCTTCTCATTTATGTCCCCTGTTTCTCTAATTACCTGATCAATACGCTCGGGATCAATGGTGGATCAATTGAGATAATGTTCCCCTGACCCATTAATGGCCCTTTTGACCTTTCAGAAAGCATACTGGTGATTTTCCAGGTCTAGAATCTCACATTTCATGAAGAACTCAGTCTTAAAATAATAAAGTGTCATATGAGACGTGGCTAAACAACCTATGTTTTTGTGTTTAGTGCAACTCTCATGTCTGAAGTAGGCACAGAAGAGTACATAATTCTAATCATATTACAATACAAAAATACAATTATTTAAAAGGGAGTGTGTATTTTTCAGGCACATAGTTCAATTCTATACCACAATCAAATAACTATGTAACCTTTAGTTGTTATGAAAGGGCAATATGTATCAAAATAAATTTGACTTTACATCATAGCCTTGACAGAGGCCTTGAAATTGGCCTCTTTTTAATAACCGTCTACTGTTTCTGACACTCCCACTTCAGCACGTCTTTATAACAATGCTTCGGGGGAGGAGTGCTCTGTGGGGCGGGAGCTCTGCTGCAGGCTCAGCTCCAGGGAGGAGCTTTGTACAAATAGGCGGGGCTTTGTAGCAGCAAATGTTCAGGCAGCTCCCCATGGCTACCACAGGAGAGTCAAGGATTTATCAAACGTGCTTGAATGAGTCAAAGCAACACTGTGGGGACGTGTTTGATGAGGGAATGACATAACATGATATAAAGATCAAAATATTTAATTTTGTATAATCCTAATCCTAAACTAGCTGCTCACTGTGGTACTTCTCAGTTTAGAACACTGCATTATGTTAGGATTTTATATTCAGCTGTTGTACCTAAAACTTAGCTTGTAGTTACAAAAATAAAAAATTTAGGGAGACACAGAAAAACAGATAAGAAAAAACATTTATCAAAAACTAACAGAAAGTTTTTCCATGTTTAAATACAGACTGAAAGACTTGAAGCTGATGTACAAAAAAATCATTAATTATAAAACAGTGGAAAAACTTACTTGGCTTCATGAAATGTTAAACATCCTGTGATGAGAAATTCTGTCAATAAAAGAACATTATTTACATTATTTCTACAGTAATATGAGCAACTTTAGTTGTAATTAAATTATTAGCATTTAAGCACCACACAGACTGTAAATTATTGCATCGGATGAGATCTGGTATATTTTTCTGGTATATTATTCTAAGAAATTAAAGTGTATATGTGAAAGTGCAATGTACAAAAACTTTTCAAAGATATCAAGTCTGAAATTAATGTGTAGATTTCAAAAAAAGGGGTCAGTTTAAAGCTTTTTGATTTTTTTTCTTGTCATTTAATTCAGGTCAGATATTAAGTGAAACATCTGCTGAAATAAAAACATTGGACATTTATAAAGAAAAATTAACAGATTTTGGAGATGGCACTCCAGATTCTTCCTTTCAGGGTCACTGGTGTCCACATCCAGCAGTCGCTGTGTGAGGGGCGGGGTACACCCTGGACAGGTTACAAGTCCATCACAAGAACACATAGAGACAAATGAGACAAACTTCACTTTCTCACTAATACCTAGGGACAATTTAGAGTTACCAGTTAGCCTAACAGTCACGTTTCTGGTGTGTGGAAGAAAACCGGAGTATCTGGAAAATATATGCAAGGAGAGAACATGCCAGGTTATAGGCCGAGATTCGATCTGGCAACCATCTTGCTGGCAGCAGCTCTGCCGCCCCGTGACCCAACCTCACACTTTACAAAAAGAACATAGTGCGAACAGACAAACGTACTGGCAAAGTAACTAGTTTTGTAAGGCCTTTTGACTTACAAGTGGAGTTTTATGCAATGGCCAAGTCAATCACCTGACCTGAACCTGATTGAATATTTCACTTGCTGAAGACAAAACTGAAGGAAAAAATGCCCCAAGAACTAACAAGAAGTAAAGACAGTTGCAGCAGAGGCCTGGCAGAGCATCACCAGGGATAAAAGCCAGTCTGGTGATGTCTTTGTGTTCCAGACTTCAGGCTGGAACTGACTGCAAATTTTTTGCAACTAAATATTAAAAATCTCATTTATGATGTGTTAATTTGTCTCGTTACTTTTCAGTCCCTGAAAAAGTTGGAGGCACAAATAAAAACTGTTGTAATTCATGCACCGTTCACATTTTGGATGTAAATACCTATTAAATTAAAGCTGAAAAGCTGCAGTTAAAGCTCATCTTGTTCATTTCACATCCATGGTGGTGCTGTTTACAGCCAAAAAGAAAAGAATTGTGTCGATGTCCCAACATTTATGGACCTGACTGTAAGTAATATTTTGAATTAATGGAATTGCTATATTTGTCTCCTGTCTATACTTAAACAGGTTAATAAGATGTGGTCAGGGTTAACAAGCCAGAGGGGGAGAGGGGTATTTTTAGACGTGTCGCAGATTGGAGCTGCAGTGTTTTGACCTCTCTTTCTATTTTGATTTTTTTATATATATATATATATAAATATATATATATATATATATATATATATTTGTTAAGATTACTATGAACTTGTTTTTCTCTGTATTTACTATGTGTTTGGTTGGCATAATTAGCTAAAACTACACTAAAACCATGAATAGTCTGAAAATATTATTATTATTATTAAGTTCATATTATCATGGGATTAAGTCAAAGTTATTGACAAAATATGATACTATGTAATTTTACTGGAAATAAGAAATAGAAGACACTTATTTGTTTTTGTTTGTTTGTTTGTCTTTTGAAAATTTGGAGATTGTTCAAGGTTAAGATTGTTTGAAGTATTCTTTTTTAAAAATAAGAGGCAGATACGATAAGATTTTTTTTCCACTCTGCACCCTTTTCATTCAGAACTTTGCTTTTAATATTTTGTATAAATTTTGTCTTTTTTTGAGTGAAATAAATATGCAATGATGAACTATTATTAATATTATGAATAAAATTTAGGAAGAGTATGAGGGACAGTTTTTACTACCCCCCCCCCCCCCCCAAAAAAAAAAAAAAACACACACACGTTTTTCTTACTTTATCACGATCCTGCTTAAGAAAATTTTGAATTGTGTGCTGAAAATATGAAGAACTGAGTTGAAATTGTAAATAACATGAAAAGAAGTTTGGAGAAAACTTTTAATTAAACTTAGAATGTTCCTTCTTTGCATTTTAATTTTGCATTTGCAGTATGTTTAAATAAAGTAGACAGTATGGATGTAACCGAACATGTGACGTTTGGTACACATATATTTAGGTGATCACCTCTCCTACAGTCACGGCACGTTTTATTTTTTTACTTGTACTGAAGCAACAATAAAGAAGTAGTTTCAAATCGAACAAATGTTAACAGACAAACTGACACGTCTGTCATTTTCAAGCACAAAAAAAAGTATTTTTCTACTAAAGCTGATAACTGACATTTTTTAATTCACTAAATGACTGATTTATGTGTGAATGAATGACTAGCATTAGGTCTGAGATGATAGCATTTCCTATTTGGGACGTGCATGTTTTTTGTTTTTTAATATCACCCATTCTTCCCAATTAATTGCCATTTAAGGTAAAGATAACCTCTAGGATCCCTTAAAAGAAAAAAAATCATTTTAAAGCTGCTCGATAAATCGGATAAATGCTGAACTAAAACTGTTTCCCCACAAACTGTACATAACTACAAATGAATTAAAAATATATTTAAACCACGTAACTCCAAGGGAAAGATTAATACGGGATGTACTGGCGTGACGATACTAAGGGTGCAGTAATTTGCCCCTAGTTTGATGCAAAACACAGAAGCATTAATTACCTCTGTGTTCTGCGTTTCTTTCATGGCTCGGCTTTGGTTTCTGCTCACGCTGCGCAACAGTTGGAAGGGGAAGAGAGGAAATTTGACAGCCTGTAAGATGTTTCCCAGGAGAGCCTGAAGTAAGTGTGTGTGTGAGAGAGAGAGATGGAGTGTGTGTTTGTGTGTAACAGTTGGAGACAAAAAAAAACTCTACTGCTGCTTCTTCATTTCTCTCCTTTTTTATTTTGTGAATCTAAAAGAGAGGAGTTATTTCACTTTATAGGAAGATTAGTCAGCCTGATTTCAGGACCTTAAATTACAAGAATTATAGAACTGGGATCAAAATTAATGTGAGATAAACAATGAAACCGTCAAATAGTTGTTTGCAAACAAAAATATCCTTAAATAATTCATTTAAATATTTTAAAGTGGAAAGGTTATGAACTATTAGTATCTTACCTGCTGCAGATGGCTCTTTGAACAACTTCAGTTTGAAAAAATAGTTTAACTCTGATCAGACGAACAAGCTAATGGCTAGTCTGTAGGGCCAAGACCAAAGTTGAACTTTGTCGCCATTGGTGGAAAAGTTTTTAAAAACTTTCACTCTTACAACAATTGGCATCAACCCTCTTTGTTTGTTAGCAAAATATCTCTTGAATTTTAGTAAAAGTACTGACTGGATGTACGTCTACGACTTGTTATTCGTAGTTCAGTTCTCTTGTAAAGGCATGTGCAATGACAAAAAAAAAAAAGAATATTTTATTCTATATTTTGGAGTTAACTCATTTCAAGATGGCTGCCACACCTTTGCTCACAAAAAACTGGTTACAACTCAGTCAGTTTTACAGACATTGAGCTAAATTTAGTTTAGCTGAGTTTTGTCCTCAACACATTTTTTCAGTGCTGGCAGATTATGCAGTATCTCACAGTATTTCATGAAATCACATATAATGTCAAGTACAAGTACTTCAGTTTGGGTACTCGCTGATGCCGACTACTTACTGAGTTAGAACTTAAACAATACGCACTGACTTTAAAAACACATTTCACATTTCATTTAAAATGTAAACTGTAACACATTAAATGGGACATCACTTTCAGTATCAATGTAAATATTTGTATTGATCTCAAGCATCAGGGCCTTTTGTGTGAGTGCTTGTAAAAGGTTGGTACTGGGCCCAAAAATTGGGACATCGCTAGATTAAAGTCCTCCCCCTAAACACACATAATGGGACTTAATATTGATTTCTATTTACAGTATGTCCATTAGTTTACCCTAAACCTTAACCATAAACTCAATTCATACCTTGGTCCTAATTGTAATCCCTAACCCAAAAATGGTGTTCCACCATATTAGAACTGGTCTTTGATCCCAAAAAGAACTAGTGGTCCTGACAGGGTCCCACATGCAAGATTTGTCTGGCCTAGTTCTTGACCACACAATGCACTAACACTCGACCCAGATACCGCAGAGAATGATGGCCCTTTGGTACCCCAAATGTGGTTTGCCAGACTTGGTTCGTGCATGGGTCAGCACCACATAAACCAAACCACAACTGGGCCAGATGTTGCAGGCTATCTTAAAAACAGTGGCATTACTGCCAGACCTGGCCCACATCCTGTTGACAAACTGCTTGCCATGCCAGCAGTCAGCTCAGATCTGGCTCATATCTTTCTGCTTTATGGGAAGGTGTTAATACCAAAAAATGTCCCAAAAGGTAACAAAAAACATGTCCACACACTTCGAGAGAGGCAGGCATGAGAGAACAGACCTCTGGGTTCATCCAATCTGATGACTTCTGTCTGTATTTTTGAAAGTTTTTCCATTTACCGCTGATAGACATTGGCGCTGGTGACATAGAATAATTATTTGCTGAAAAGAATTTAACGTACATAATATTTCAACTACAGCAGGGGTGGGCAAATCTGGTCCTCGTGGGCCGCAGCCCTGCATGTTGTACTTGTTTCCCTGCTCCAACACACCTGATTTGAATGAATGGGTGATTAACAGGCTTCTGCAGAACTTGGAAGAGTTAATTCAATGACTGAATCAGGTGTGTTGGAGCAGGGAAAAAAGTAAAACATGCAGGGCTGCGGCCCTCAAGGACCAGGATTGCCCAACCGTGAACTACAGCATTCAAAAGAAAACTGTAGTTTTATTTGAAGCGGTCATAAGTTTAGTCAAAGTGGATGGGTTGTTTCCAACCAAAATGAGGTGGGAGGAGTCTAAATACCCAGAGGAGTTGCTTCACTTGTGTGTTAAACATTCACATCTTGTAAATTTTCAAATTGTATACCTACAGATTTATTGTTTACTCATCTCTGTGCCGCTGATCAACCGACAAATACTGTATTATAGTATGTTGAATGTTGGTTGACGTGTTTAGAGGAAAATTCCTAACCTCCTCATTGGCTCATTGTGATCAACTGTTAACCAATCATTGCTTAGTGTTTGTACTACGTTGCAATTTCAGGTAATTTTATGAAGTCATGTAGTTGACAGTTTAGTAATAATGCACGTTTTTTTTTTTTTTTTACTTTTCTCACATTTTTATCATTAAAACCCTCACCAATCTGACTGATCATTTCATTATGATAAGAATGTCGTTGTTCATCTTTCTCCCTCCCTTCATTTCCACACCTACTTCTCACTGTTGTCAAGGGCAACAGGAGGAAAAAGGATGAACACAGCGTAACCCTGTCACCTGATCATCCAGAGGAGGGGGGGTGGATCATCAGGTGTGAGCTTTTTCAACACGGTACTTACAAATAGTTATAAAAAATTTTAAATGAATATGATTAGAGATAAACAAGCAAAAACAGGAACAACATGACAAGACAGGAGGCTGAGAAGTACACACACACAGGGTGTAAATAAAGTGACTGTTGGCAGGCTTGCGGGTAATTCAGCATGAATATTTAATCAACAGTATACAAATTACTACAGCGCTGAGTGGTGCCAGTGTGTGTCTGCCTCTGTCTTTGTATCTGTGTTTTTGAGCTGCTCACACTCAGCTTTGTTAGTGGCTGTCTTGGATCTCCAGCTCTTTATTACTTGGGAACTCTAGTTCAAAACAGCAACGAACTGAAATTTAAGCTTCAATCAACCAGCGAGTCAAAGTGTAAAAAAAAAAACTTACAGTTCAGACTGTTTTGGAGATCTGGAGGCACGTCGGGGCAGAGTTTGGGGTGAGACAGTTGTGTTTCTGCTTGTACAAGGAATGTTGTGACACCGGGTTGAAGCCAGAATCCCCATGGGAAACGACACTACAAGATCAGGGGAAACCAACAGGTAATAACGGTTGGAGTTATTTTCTGGTCACCACAACCTCTTGCCAAATTGGACGTGGACAAATGTATTTGTAATCTTAGCAAACTAAAACTGACAAAAGGAATAAAATAATACAAAAAAATAATAATAATGAAAATTGGACATGGCTTAAAAAAACAAGATCATACTCCTTACTTGGATTTTGTTGCGCAACTTTTTTAAGGTGATCACTGCGGTCGAGTGACTTCTTTAACTTTGTATGAGACTTCTGCATCTGTCTACAGGTATTTTGACCCACTCCTCATGGATAAACTGCACCAGCTCTCTCGGGTTTAAAGGCTGTTTTCTCCAGACTGTATGTTTCAGCTCCTTCCACTGATGCTTAATAGGATGTAGACCAAACGTTCACTTCTGATTTGTCCACTGTTTTTGTGTGTTTTTAGCCAGGGCCGGTTTGTTGCGTTGGCAGTATAGGCAAATGCTACGGGGTGCCATCCATTTAGGGGGCGCCACAAACGAGGAACAAAAAAATACATATTTTATAACTTTTTATCAGAGTATGGTTGATTCAGACTGTAGAATAATCACTGGTTACTCAGGTTTATTGTTACTACATGAGGTGGTATATGGTGCAGAGGACATTTCATGATAAAAGTATATGACTACTGGTGCTCTGTGTGAAAACAGAAAACAAAAAAAGGATAATGGAAGTTTCAGTTCTGATCTCAGATAAAGGTCAGGTTAAAGTCTGGGTTTCAGTGTTCCAGCTTCATAAAATACTGAAAATACTGAATTTTATGTTGTTTTATTAATCCCAAGAGTTTAGTCAAATGTTCTTCAAATAGTTGGAAAGTGCAGAGTTTTCAGTAGATCTTTTACATTTTTTTTCCCAGGGGAGTATACCCCTGGACCCCCATAGAACTGCTTCAGTCCACAGCTGCTGATTAACATGAACAGGTATTCCTCGTGATGTCAGCAGATGTTGGCAGGTATGAGATAGACTTCTGGTATTCTGTTTCAAATTAATTATATTGTTAACTATTTTTATTGGACAACCTGGTTTCTAAAGATAAAAAAATCAAATACAAAACTGTTCAATTTGGTATGTAAATGTATGTAAAATGGTAGTGAGATTTAGAAAATTGCACCAGGGGGCGGAAAATCTTACCTAGGACACCAAATTGGCTAGAGCTATCCCTGTTTTTAACATTTATGTTTTGGGTTATTATCTTGTTGGACAGACCAAGGACCTGCGACTGAGACCAAGCTTTTTCAAAACTGGGCAGCAGATTTTCTTCCAGAATACCTTATTAGTCTTGAGATTTCATTGTACCCTGCACAGATTCAAGACACCCTGTGGCAGATGCAACAAAGCAGCCTCAGAACACAACTAAGACAGATCCATGTTCAACTTTGTGGCTTGTCAGTTTGCATTTTCACAAATTGCTTTCAACATATTGGGCCTCATGCAAGAACATTTTCATATTCTTATCCTAAATTTCTCTTACTTTTGTTCGTATGAAGGTTTTGTACGAACATGTCACATCAGATTCAACAAATGCTTCTATCTTCAGGAAAAGTGTGTAAATGAGCAGCGTAAACTGATGAATGTGTATTCAGGTGCTGGTGCACGAGGAGAGGAGATTAGCATAATTACCACCCCAAAAACACCATAAATCATGCATCAAATACCAGGAGGTGTTCGTTCATGAAAATGACAGTGAAAAGTAAAAAGAAGAATTTCACAAGTTCGGAGATTGAAGTCATGCTCTCAGAGATCCTGAAAATAAAATCTGTAATTTTTAGCAGCGTCGGCTGTGGAATTAAAGGAGCTGCTAAAGCTGAGGGATAAAATGACGACTGCCGTTAATGTTGTGTCTCCTGTGGGTCGTATAAAGTCACGGAAATAAAAATCTAAATCATATTCATTTCTCCCTAAGCCTTGCTCCAGTTTCCCTTGGTGAAATTTTTTTAATTCAAGTGTAAACAACTGTGTTAAATAAATTTTTATGTGCCAGTCGCGCACCGTCCCCCTTCCCCACCCCCGCCATCAAGTGACAGATGCGGTTCTGAAGAAAGCATTTTAAAATGTCTCCAAAATATGTCTGGCACTTTGGAGAAAATAGCATAGCTGAATTTTGAATTTCTAAGAAAAAAATCTTAAAATACGAGAAAATTGGTGAATGCCACAAGTTCTCCTAAATCACTTGTACGTACAACTTAAGAACAAATCTGTTCATACGAACGGTTCTTGCATGAGGCACAATGTCTTCTTCAAACATCTTCTTTGACTCCACTTTGACTTTTTCTCCATACTTTGTGCTTTATTCTTATACGGTAGTAAATATAGATAACGAGCTGAAACAGAATTTTTAAAATGATCAGACTATCTCTTTAAGCTTCTACATTCAGTCATATGGTTCAGATCTCCAAAGGTGAACTCTTGTATTACCTGAAATCCATCTGTGCGAACAAGGAAGTGTTCTTTTTATTTTTATTTGTAAGCCTATTTGTGAGCCATCACATCGAAACGAGGATTAAGTCTAAAAGTGGGACGTGGAGAAAAAGGCAGATATAGTGTTTTGAGTAAAATG
>JARVJO010000001.1:5911620-5932806 GCA_031762555.1 Cynodonichthys magdalenae
CAAATCTGAAAATGTAATTAGCTCATTTTGACCAAATTGGACTTAATCCTCACTTTGATGTGATGGGTCACATTTGTTCTTTCATAATCTTTGTGCTTCGTTGAACTTAATTTAACATGTATTTATTTACCAATCATTGTCATATTTTGACAGATGTTGCTAATGAATTGTCTTTTTAACAGTTCAACAGCATTAAAACATGCTTTTAAATGAGGAGTATTACACAAAATCAACTTTTTTGAGCACCCCTGCCCGAAGCATTGTTTCGAAAATGTGCTGAAGTGGAAGCGTCTGAAATGGTAGGATGTTCTTAAAGAGACAAAAGCCAATTTCAAGGTGCTTAACTGCAAAGACAATTTTATCTTTTATATGTACAACATTTTTATAACAACTGTAGGTAACATAGTTACTTAATTGTGGTACAGAACTGAACCATGTGCCTGGAAAATACATAATATCCCCCTTTAAGCATTTGTGGAACATTATATAGTTGGACCTGTTTTCATCGTTAAGAGAGAAATAAGTCTTGAACTGCTCCATCTATTCCCTACATTTGAATATGTTATTAATTCAAACACATTTCTACTAAATAAGATTATGTAACATAAATGCTGCGAATATAATAGCCTGTTGAAATGATGATATAAGCTTCCTCCTGCAATGATAAATGACAGTATTCTGTATTTGTTAGACAAAGCATCTCTGCCAATGTGATTTAAGCGTAGCAGATTACCTATTGAACTGAGAGGGAAAAGTTATTAAAAGCATCACTTTGTCTGATTTGTTGGTGGATCCTGTGGTTATGATCTGCAGTGATTCATTTCCCTCCGCGTTCTAAATTAAATTCCGGTGCTTCCTGTTGAAAAGCCGACTGACGCGCTCTTGCAGCGCAGGGCTGCATTTTAAAGAGATGAAACATGGGTTCTGATCCAGGGTCGTTTAATCAAGGAGCCTCAGGCAGCGACTCCACCCTCCTGGAAACTTCAAGAAATTGAACTGCTGCAAAAACTTTAAAATGAACACTTGTCCATGTGTATTTATCCACCCACTGCCATAAAGCAGAAAAGGTAGTGATAACGTGGTTCCCTGTGTTTCTGAGTGTGCATATCTGTCAGCAAAATATCTAATAATCACTGAAACAGTTTAATTGATAATTGTGGGAGTTTCTTGGTTATGGGTGTAATTTAGGTAAACCGTGATTGGTTGAATTGGCTAATGCTAAGCGCTACATAAATATGATTTGTGCAACAATGCCTTGAATAATAACAACAACCTCTATTAGGGTTTATTAGAATCTGTTCAGTCAAGCTGAAATCACATGTAAAATATATTAATCTGAACAATCATATCTGACCTCTGATGGTCTCATATACAAAGGTTTATAGAATCAGTTAAATGGACCCTGAAGAAAGATTGTTTTGCAATCAATAAACTTAGGTAAGCCTGTTAATTCAACTGTCAATGCACGCATTGATTTATTTAAACTCTTCTATAAATCTTCAAGCTATCGACTAATCCACCACGTTAGCTAATGACCCAATCTGGCCCAAAACATGGTTTTAAATATTGTCAGCAAATACTAATTAAATACTCTTTAACCAAATTCTAAAAGCTGCTCTTCTAATTCTGAATTTTAAAAAGAATGGTCCTGTGTAAAAAACAAATTTTGTGTTTTTTCTTTATCCAGCCAGCACATTGCAGCACTTTGGGCAACATGTGGCTTGAGGGCCAGACTTGGCCATTGAACCATTTTCATACCCTAAAAGTAAAGCAAAACTTACTATAAATCAATGGAATTCAGTTTTTTTTTT
Source organism: Cynodonichthys magdalenae (assembly GCA_031762555.1). NCBI lineage: Eukaryota > Metazoa > Chordata > Actinopteri > Cyprinodontiformes > Rivulidae > Cynodonichthys > Cynodonichthys magdalenae. The sequence continues at coordinate 5,913,432 of JARVJO010000001.1, forward strand.
ACTTGACAAAAATACAGTTTTTCTTGTTTACGAATAAGTTATTAAGCTTTTCTTTGTGGGGGATATCAGTTTATTTATTTATTTAAAAAGATCCCCAGCAGTAGAGACCATACTCTTCCTGGGCTCCAACAAAAACAAAGCACTGACTAGTCTCCATAGAATGATTTACCTAGATTAGTTTGTAGAGAGATTTAGTAGAGTGAAGTGTGAATGGGTAAATGATGACACAGAATGTGTAAAGCACTTTCAGGATAAAGGTGCTGTTTACGATTTACCACAGAACAGGGGTGAAAGAGGGGCATTTTGGAGTTACAATAAGGAACGCTTTGCAGTTCTACTTAAAATAAACCCCGACTGAATGATTTAAATGTGAAAAAGGAGGATTTAAAAGCATATGTTTCCATTTAAGTGTTATTTTAGTTGTGTTGAAAATAGTAGTTTTTCATGTATATTGCAAGCTTAGCTCAGTTTTTTTTTCCAACATGCAAAGTTGTAGCTAGTAGTAATGCTGGTTTGAATAATAATAAAAAAAACATTGTGAAACAGTCCGCAATGGTTTTCAGCAGATTCAGTCTTTGTTTACATTGAACGCCTACCCACATTCTTAAACTCGTATATCTGGAAAACAAGCAGAGTAAACTCCTTCAAACTACATCATTTGATACAGTTCATGGGAAACTTTATTTATTTTATTTTGCAATGAAGACCTAAACTTATCAATGTTTGTATCAGGTGTCTCTGAGCGCTGCTTAGCCCTGCTGTTTGTACCCTCGCGCTATTTGTCGCGGCACGCGCTTGCCTGCTTTCCTGCCATGCGCGCGCCTTGTTTGCTCTCTGTTTAACCTCGGTGGCTACAGCGTCTGGAGCCGACTGAACACACGGCCGTTTTCAAATCTCTGTCACTCAGTGTGTGTGTGTGAGAGAGAGAGCGAGAGAGAGAGCGAGAGTGAGCGTGTGTGTCTCGCCTTCCCCCTCCCTCCCTCGCGCCTCTTCCTACCTGACTCAGAACCGCTCCGACGCTATGCGTATGACCGCGTCTCCCTCTGCCAGGCGAGCAGCAGCAGCACCACCGGACAGAACCGCGCGCTGCTGCCGTCGCTCGACCGCCGGCTGCTGTCTGCCTGTCGAGGCATAGAAAAACCCAGGCCGGGGAGCGAAGAGACACCTCGCGCAGATTAATAACGTCCGCGCGGCGGCGGACAAAAAAGGAGGAGGAGAACAAGAAGAAGCCGGTGGACGAAGGTAAACAGTTGCCTCATTTATTTATTTATTTAGTGTTTTCTGTATGAACACGGACTGTACACGCGGAGGGGTTGTGTTTGTACGGAGGAGGACGAAGTCCGAGGCGAACAGTTAAATAATGTTCCGCCTGCAGCTCGCACTGTAAACACGGACGGGATGAATGAGAAAGCCCGGCGGCTGAGCGGCGCGCGGCAGCCTGTTGTGCATCCCGTTTCTGCTCTGGCCACATATCGACACGATGTACGCGCTCATTTTATGCCTTTAGCTGAAGTCACACTCACATATTTGCAGGTAAGTTCGGTGAAACGTGGCAAATTAAGCAAACAGCGGGTTTCTTTGGCGTGTTTGATGACTAAAAAGCGCTCGTTCAGACCAGCGTAACAGCTGCTCGTTCTAGAAAAAAAAAGACGCTCGTGCGTTTCTCATATCTCACCGCCTGGATTGGCGTCTGATCGAAAGCATGTTTCTTTGCTAATGAAGCATCTCATCACTATAATCACTATCACTTTCACTTTGCTCAGACTGTTTTTAAACAGTTTGTCTTAGAAACTCAGGATGGATAAATAGGAACTGTGACAAAGAAATGACTGACTGAAAGGAGGGGGAGACATTTATGACAGTTTGTGAAAATGCAGCAAAAGTCCTCTTGGAAAAAAAAAGAAAAAGTAATCTCCTGAGAGCATTTTCTCTTCTAATCAATAATTTATTCCTCCAACTTTTCCAGATTTGGGACAGAGAGATCCACACAAGGAGAACTGTGGCATCCCGGATTCTTTTAACCCCTGCCCCCCAATCACCATCCTCTCTTCACCTCCAGGCGTTCGCCTCTCCTCACTTCTCCCTCACCTCTTTCGCAGATTTCCTTTCATCTTGTCTGGCTGCTCTGCCCTGTCCCTCATGGCGTCCAAACTGAACCCAAACGTCCTGTACGTCGCCGGCGAGTCTCTGGGGTCGCCCCAAGGCGACTCAGAAAGGACTCCAAACGTGAGTGTCTCCTCTGTCTGTGTTTTTAAATGTTGCAAAATGTTTGTACGGATTGTTTCTCTCCTCCGGAACCTTGCTCGATCGTTGCACAACTTCAAAATCAAATTTACCCAAGTCTCAGAATGAGGAAAGAGGGCAGCTGACTTGGGCCCTGAAAGACACAGGTTCAATACACCTCTATGTCTTCATGTTGTAGAGTCCTTGAGCAAGACACTTTCTAACTGCTCCCCATAGCTGCTCCACTTGGGTGTACCTCCTGTGTGATGGGTCAAATGAAGAGCACAAATTTAATCTTTCTATTGGAACAGTTTCACCTTTAAATTTATTTGAAGGTTAACAATTGTTTATTTAAATATTTTTTCACCTTATTTGTAATTTTATCATCATCTGAACCAACAATTGACCTACATTTCTCAGTTTCTGATTTGGTTGTCAAATTTTACTCATTCAGCTTCAGTTCTGGTCAGTTCATGTATGTAGCACCAATCATGGGTGCACAATATATTGCGTATTTATCACAAACAATGAGCACATTATCAGTGTTTCAAAGGATTGCAGTAAATTATTGGCCATTGTATTACTTCTACCTTGCATTTATGTTCTGTGTGCTAATACACTAAAAAAATGAAATGTTGGATTTACTTAACCATGTTATGTTCTACTGAAGGGACTTTTTAGAAAAAAAAACATGTTATGTCAAGTGGTTCCACTTAACTGAGTTGAGTAAATTCGAAGCAATATACCAGTTTTTTAACCAAAGAACATGAGTATGTCGCTTTGAAGTTACTTAACTCAGTTAAGTGGAACCTTTTAACATAACATGGTTAAGTAAATCCAACATTTCATTTTCTGAGTGTAGGTTAATATATTTAGTCAATCCAACAGGGCCACAATGCCCACGGTTAGGATGGTAATAATGACAGAAGAGAAATTGAGGGAAATGTGGGTTTATTGCAGCAGATATATATGACAAATATATGAGGCAATATTAACCCTCAAATTGACCTTTAACTTTATGAGAACTGTTTGTCAAATGTAACTGCTAAAAAATACTTTTTAATAATATTTTGGTCCAGCAACGCTGTCTCAGCCTCAATGAAAATGTCTAATTTAAAGACTTTGTTAAAATTTTTGCTCCTTTGGGGCCGTAAGTTTTTACAAAAACCCACAATTCTTTTTTTTTTTTTTAATTATTGACAATTTGTTTATTTATGTCAGTTTTTTAAAAAAAGGCAACTTTCCCCTTTATGATGCCCAAATTGATTTTTTACATTTAAAAAACTAAAAATTCCAGTCCACAGTTTTTGGACAACCCTCCATCCTGGGCTTGACTTGTGCAGTGGAGCCTGCACAATTTGGACACTGTTGAACATTGAGTTTACAATAAAAAAAAAATATTAAAAGAAACACATGCTCAACCTCATTGTGGGTTTGCTCTTTACATAAGCACTAAAACAATTTCAGGTTAGATGAGGGACCGGCCTCTACAACAACCTGCTTCTGCAAAGGAGGAGCTTTTCCTGTCATTCCTCAAGTGTTAAAGTGAAGCACCCCCTAGTGAGTCAATATAAAAATCAAAAGTAGAAAGTTGGAGGTAAAAAAAATTATAACTGAAAAGAAAATGCTATTTTATGATATGATAAATATGAGGTCAAAAAATGCATTTATAATGGGTTTCAATAGGTCCATTTATTTTCCCCTAAGGCGCACTAAAGGGGAGTAAAGTGACTGGGAGATAGTTTATGGAAGCATTTGATACGTTTCTGACAAATAATAAAAAAGTGAAAGGTTTTTAGGATTTGAATAAATACATTTAAATACAAAAGAAGAACGAGGCTGAACCATATTGTGTCATCACAGTTACTGTAATAAAGTTTAACTATTTCATTACAACCTGTCACATCAGTTTACATCCACTCAATTTGTGATATATTAGCGTTAAATTTCAGCCATGTTCTTTCCAGGGTTGCATGATCATGTAACCTATAGCTTCACTATAAAAGCAAGAATTAGATGCACAAATTTGAATTTGTTGTGGATAAAAACATACACACTCAAATATACTCCTGGTACTGACCCATCGATTGAGCATATTCCACCAATCTTTGGTTGGGTTGCGGTCAGGGCTTTGAGACGCCAGTTCCAGAAGCTTGAACCTAATTTCTAATCTAAGAAAAGGTCCATTCTTGCGTGTATTTTCACTCCCAGTCAAAGTTAGTTCTCACAGTACTATGCATTGAGGATTGTATGATTGGTCAGAACATTGGGGGCGTGTTTGTTTCTGTAAAGTGGCTCCAAGTGAGCTGATCTCTGAGCTGATGAACGAGGCTGTAAGAAAATACAGCCCAACATTGCAACTGTTCCAGGAAAACTGATAAAGCAAGTCAGATAAAACTCATAAAGATAGTAGAATAACTCGTGGAAGGAGGTTAGACAATTTTGTGTACACAGGAGACAGCACAGAGAAACAACGGTTCTCTATGGCTGTGATGACCGGGAGGGAGTATACCTCCGCCGGGCAGCGTTCCTGCACCGTCTGTTGTGAACCTTGGTGGTCTCTTTCTGACAAATTTAAAAATAACCCTTTACCTCAGTTTGTCCTTCATTTTTGACTGGAAATAAAAATCAACTCTTACAACCATGCTGTCTGTAATGATTCTGTTAGCACATGATGTGTGCTGCAGTGGGAAGACTTATCGGGATTTATTTCCCCCCAGGTTCTTCTTTGAATATTAGTAGTCTGTGAGAAAAAGACTGTCTCAAATTATGATGGCGACATCCGGTGTCTCACATCTTTTAGAATTATAGTGGAGCCTTTAATGTTAGTCTGCTTTAGAGATGGCATATATGGCTCTTTGAAGGGTTGCAGATCTTGAGGTTACTTTTGTTTTAAAGAGCTGTTCAATTTTGAATGTTAGTGACGTTATGTGATGACGTATGTAAGGATGTAGGATGTAAGAGCCGTACCCTATGACCGCAACCCTCACTTTCCTCATGAGCATGTTCCCTTTTTTGTTCTTCTTCTTTGTCTCAGTGAAAAAGCAAAGAAGAAGCTGGAATGTCAGCATCTGAGGAGGGAAAAAAAAACAGGGAAACGAGAAGCTCCCAATTGTCTGTGACTCGGTTCCCCTTGTTCATTTTAAAGAGATGTTCAACGTGTTCAGATCATGTGTGAATGTTACATTTAGGCCTGTCACGATAAGCAATAAATCAGTTAGTTGCACCATAGTTTAAAATTAAGTTGATAAATAAAAATGAGGTTGATAATTTCTATTTTTTTTGTCCGGTATTTGCCAGGCTCATGTTCTCTAACCTCTGTAGCACGAGAGCCCTGTGAACAGGCCTTTAGCTAGAGGAGGGTCTTTGGTTTTCTGAAACCTTCTTTCAGCTGGCAACGCCTCAGGACGCCTTCAGGGCACAGTGCCAAACCTTGGGTTTGCCAAGAGTTGGGTTTTTTACACTAGGTAAATTTCATAAACTTCATAAGCAGTGTGACCACAATTATTTTATGAATCCAATAGGAAGACACGTAAAGAATAAATTGTACTGGCTTGGATAGAGGAGGATAGCAATGTTACAGCTTCAGTAGCTGTTTTATGTGTTTTTACAAACTCCACTTCCGGTCTGTTCATAACTTTATGTAAATTTCATAATCTGCGTGAAGGTGACTACAGTTATTTTATGAAGCCAGAGGAAGACACAAAGAATAAACTGTGCCAACTTGGATAGAGGAGGGGGGTAGCAATTTTACAGCTCCAGGAGTTTTTGTGGGTTGTTTTCTGTGGGGTATATATTAGTTTAAATTGGTCTCCAAGCAATATTATTGTTTATCGCAATAATTTCTCTGGCAGTTTATCATTCAGCAAAATTTGTTAATGTGACAGGCTTAGTTGCATTTTGAGATTTCTTTATGCAGTCAGAAGGAAAAAAACTGTTTTGATGTGTTCGTTTGGATAATTTGCTTGTTGGAACATCAAATTTCATTGAAGGTTCAGCCATGTATTTGTTGATTTGAGGTAAAGTTGAAGAATTTGGAGCTAGTCCTCCTCCTTCAGTATTCCATCCACTTTGTGTGTAGCACCATCAACACAGCATGATGTTACCACCACCATGCTTGACCGTTGGTACAATGTTCTTTAAAACCTCACCTTGTCTCTGCCAAACATACTTGTTGACCAGACAACAAGTCTTTGTCTACTCTAAACTTTAGTGACGTTTAGGTGTTGCCTCAGCTACCTGGTTAAGGTTTGTGAAAAAAATAAAATATTTGCTCGTCACCAAAAACAAGTAGTAATTCAAGGGTTTTGTATTTCATATAACATTGGAGTGAACTTATCACCCTGGAAATAAAGCTATTGGAGGAGATGCGTCTTTCTACTGCAGTTGCCAACATGATCTAAAAAAAATTATTTCACTACTCTTCAGGTAGTTAATTTATTTGGTTTCTGAGGTTCCCCCTGCATGATTTTCTTTTGTAACTGTTTTCCTTTTTGGTTCCAGGCTGGAGAAACAGCTGAAGAGTCATCAGACAGCGATGGAGAACAAGAGGAGACGTCACACAAGTTGATTCGCAAAGTGTCAACCTCGGGTCAGATGAGAGCCAAGGTAGGAAAAGACGTAGTGAATGTGTGTCTTTGTAAAGTTTTAAATTTCCAACAGGATTTCTGAGTCCTACGAAACCTGAAAAAAATTTTTTTTAATAAGAATGGTCATTAAAGAATATTAATAGACATAACTAATTTGTCCAAATTAAGAAAATGAATATTATGAAACTGGTGCTATAAATGTTTCAGGTTCAGAAAGTGCTCCAAGTCAAAAAAATAATTTAAAAATCTTGACATTATTTGTTCATTGTGAACCAGCGATATGTTTCATTATTTAACAGCCCACACGGAATAGAAACATTTCACTAAAAGATGTATGTGTTGTTAACATTCATTTCAGAGTTCTGATATCATCTGAACTTTTGTTTGCTGGGCACAACTGACACCAAATCTGCTTCCTGGTTGCATTATTCCTCCCTCTTACTGTAATGAGTTGTCTTTGAATCTCTGATAGAGGATGGGATCACTCAGTAACAATTTGCTTTCCTATTGGGCTTCTGGTAACTGCTCATTGGCCTCTGGACTCAGTTATTGATCGCTTCATATTAGCCTCTTACTGGCACATGTACACACACATACAACCAAAATATACCTCTGTCAGATGAGCTGAATGAGGTTATGTTTGATCAACATAAAAGCGTGGAATTTAGGTGTCGTAAATCTTTTGTGTTTAGTCTAACAACCCCAAACTCAATGCATTTCCAACAGGGGTGCACCCATTGCAGTTTCCTGGCCAATCACGATCTTTAAAAAGTCTAGCTTGCTGATTCGGATTTTGGCCGATACATACAGTATTTTTTAAAATAGCTGACACTGTACCCTAACAAAACCCTCGAAATAATACAAACTTGTTTTAACTGGGCATTAGGTAGTGCTCACAGCAGAGAAAAGGGGGAAAGTGGTTGATTTTCAGACTTTGTGGAGGTATCAACTGATCTCCCATCTCCTAAAATTAAGAAAATTGGTTCAGATAAATCAGACATCCGAACATCAGTGTTTAGTCGAATCTTGATTTTTATTGTTTATTGTCCTTCATCCGAGGGATGCAAAGGTTTGAATAAAGACCAGTGTCTTTTTGGGGAGAGCAATGGGCCCTTACAAGGCCCCCTCTCACATGGCTTCTTTATCCATCCCCACTCACTATAACCATAATCTATTGTTTAAATTTGTAAGAATTATTTTTGTACTAATGCATATATTGTAAATGTTGACAAATGAAAAGTGTATTTGCATTTTAAATGTTTCTGGAGTTCTAAAACTGGACTTTGTTTTAGAGTTTCATTGCTTGATGAGGATCAAATACAGGAGACTTGGGCCCTATGATTTTCACAATTTTGATGGATTTGCGGAATTTAACAAACAAAATGAAATCCAGTGTAAAATGTTGACTCACGTAATTTGTACGTAAAGTTTCAGAGGTATTTTGGCCACTGCTGTTCCCTGTACCTGCCGTTACCTGGTTACACACATGGGCTGGGTTCTCCTCTCCACACAGACGGGAACAAGGTGGTTAGCCATAGCAGTGGCTCGCTGAAACACCGACGTCTTCCAAAAAGTAAAAAATGCGAAGCTTAGCGCAGCGTTTTGGGCAGAACAACACTGCAGCAATTTTTATGATTCTGGAGAACAACTTTTCTGTAAGTTTCGTCAGCACATGATCGACTGGACAAAACAATACAGGTGATGACCACTTCCTGTCGCACATCAGAAACACAGAAGCAGCAAGCTAGAGCAAGCCAGACACTTTAAATTCAGCTATATCAATAGAAGTGAGGCCTGAGTTTATCAAAGATTTTGTTGCTATGTGTGCGGAATCAGATATTCCTTTAGAAAACATGAAAAAGGTTTGTTAGTTTTTGATAAAGCATTGCAAACAAGGAGGAGCTCTGCCAAAACAGTAGTAAAAATGAGCTTCTAGTGTTGCAGGGTCACTGTCACATTAGTGCATCAGCAATTGTTGACATAAAAACAAATGCCTCCAACATTCTCTTTGCCGGACAGGTAGAAGTGGACGCAGAGTGTGCTGTCGATGATAAAGATGATGATGATGATGATGGAAAGGGAAGGCAGAAGGATGGCATTATCTCAGTGGCGAAAGCTATGTGTGTGTTAAAATTATTACTAGTTAACTGCACTTACCAGAAGCTGTAAAACACAGACCACTTAATAGGAGACGAGGATTACCCGGCAACCCTTGTCGCTATGGAGACGACATCCCATAAAGCCTTGTTTGCGCTCAGGAAATATTGGCATCTGATATCAGTCTGGTATTGATCGGAAAAGCTCATCAGACACCGACACACGAAGGGAGGGCATGTGAACGCCACTGTGCGTTGCCATGGTCACAATACTTTCAATGCTTTCTTTGAATTTTGTTCCTTCTAAGTATCTATGACTTCTTCTTCCTTTTTTTTTTTTTTTGAAGACAAAAGCTTCAACTACAAGTGTAATAAAATAAACAAATCAATGGTAGTACAGGCATTTAAAATAAAATAAAAAATATATGCAAAATTCTTGGTTTAACAAACTACAGTACTGTTTATGTTGCTTTTCATGATTGTTTGTATTTATGTACTTTTTACATTATTTCTGTCACGTGACACAGATTAGACCAGTAATCAGTCTCAGGATTATGTTTGAGCAACAATAACTTGAGCTAGTTTTTTGTGTCCTTTTGTTTGATCATCCCTACAGGAGGTGTTCTCAGGGTGAATTTAGCTGTAAACTTTAAACTGTGTGTGTGCTGTTTGTTGCAACATCAGTCTCTTCCTTTGGTGTAACTTTCCTCAGCTCATTTTGTCCCCTGCCTGTTTCCGTCCCTGTTAGAGCTGAAGTCTGTTAGCACACCCGTTAAGAAGGTGCTACTCCATATTAGGTGTGACGTGACATTATGGCATCATTACATTAATTCACTTCTTTAGTCATGACGCCCAGATGGTGTGATCATTTTCAGACAACAATGCATTTCATCCTTGTTGGTGTAATTCAATAAGTTTGATTTTATAGAAAAACGTTTTTTTATCTGTGGCATCAGTTGAGCAAATTAGGTCTCTCTTGGGCTACTCTGAAACCTACTAAATAAATATTTTTATTTTGTTAATAGATCCTCAAGTGAAATCATCCCTTTAGACTCTGCTGATTAAAAACTGACTTGCCTCACATGTTTTATAAATAAAATCTTTGGGTGTTTGACTTGGGTCTTACACCAACTTGTTTAAATTGTTGGTTTTGTACAATATAAACAAATATTACCATTACAGTTTGAGTATGTGCAATATCTATATCACAAAAGATAAATAGATGTCAATAATATCAGTAATTAAATCCTAAATAGAACCCCACTGCCCTAAAAGCTCTTTGTTGAATCAGAAGATAGTGATAGAAATGTTAAAACACACACTTAGGATAAGAAAAGAGAAGTGTGGGAAATTATACTGTCATTGTGATGTTTCAAAATAATATCACAATTTAATTCTTTCAAATATTGCGCCAGTATTTCTAGTTTTTATGTATTTTCTCAGAATTCTGACTTTGAGCTCAGAATCCTTTATTCTCTGTTTAAAGTTTTTGACTTTCATCTGAGTTTTTTCTCAGTAATCAGAGATTAAAGTCAAAATTAGATTGAAATCAAATTTAGAAAATTTTCTCAGAATTCTGAGACAGAAGTCAGAAACCTGGAAAATACAGTTTTTTTTCATTTTTTTTCACTGCGGCGCTAGTCTGGTTCTGTAAGTCTGTCCCTCATTTACTGTAAGAAAACACAAAAAGATGAGTTGTAGGTTGATTTAAAAAATAACCATAAGAACATAAACAAAATATAATGTAATAAAATATTCTAAAACTGCTCTTTAATTATATAGGTGTGCTACAAAATCTATTTTAACTGATTTTTCAGTTCAGTTTTCTGTTGTTCCAAAAATCTATGTTATTTTTTTATCCAATCATGTTTTTCCATCTTTTTCTGGTGGGTTATTCCAATGTTAATAATTAAAAATAAAAATATTATCTGTATCTGGTAGAAACCTTGTATCCTCACAGATTCAACTTTTCAGAAAATGAAAAATCTTTCTCTTTTAAAATAAAATCTGCATTGTCACAAGCTCCTAACTTGTCGTTGACAAGTTGTTTGTAAATCCAGACAGGTTTCACTGTGAGGCATCAAAAGAGTTGATTTATGCCAAAAAAGAAAAGGATAAAAATGGAGATTTTTACCCAAAAGTTTATGTATATTGACAAATTTCAACAAAACTATAGCATGAAGTGTCTGTAGTAAAGTGAAATCCGCCTGGCTTTTCTGAATAAAAACCTTCCAGTCTATTTATAAAATAAAGTCCTCATGTGTTTTATGAGAGTAAAGACACAGTCCTTTTGTAAAATAAAAATGCTTCAATGTAATTTCTTATATTTGTTGTAATCACACCAACAAGAGGCTGTTGGTGTTAAAACCTTCTTTTGTTTTAAGTCATGTGGAAAAAACACTTAGGTAGTCAGGGAAAATCCAGATTCATCAGATGACATCTACGTTTCAAACAAACCAAATGATTCATCTTTAACTACAAGAAGTCCACTTGATTTGTATTTTGTTTTTGGCTGACTTTAGGAGAGAACTGTGTGATTTACTGTTCCACACAGTTTTTTTTATACCTTGATCTGTTTGATAGTGAAAAAAAAACATTTGCACCTTCAGTGTTTACTTAATCACTTTTAAGAAAATTTACAGGTATTTCCCACCGTTAATTTGTGAAATTTACACCCACAAGCTCGACGGTCATGAGAGTTGGTTTATAAAGCACAGCAGGAGCTGTTTGCTCTTTGTTTCATCTGCAGCACCTCATGCAGAACTAAAACCTATCTCAGAAAATCTTAGCTTCTATTTGCAGACAACCAATGAGTAAACACTTCTGATTATAGGGACAAGATTTTATCCAAACAAAAACACTGGGTTTATTGAACATCATCGTCCTTGATGGAAGTTGTGGCGCATTGGAATTTTTATCACTCGCTACCATGAAATCCAGACAATGTCAACAACCTTTTTCATACGTACTAATGTTCAACGTCAGTCTTTTATGATGCATTGTGGTTTAGCTATTTTCATGTCGACTTCTGGTTCATTGAACTACACTTGGTCTAAAACAGTGTTCATCATATCTACCTACATGTTTCAGCTCTGCAGTCATTTAGACACCCAGCAGTGTAACACACTGAGGACATTTGGCTATAATAATATTAATAATAATAATAATTTACACTCTACAAAAATATGGATGACCAGAACTCATCATGAAAGCAGTTGTTTATGCACTCTGAAAAATCTAAAGCTGAATTTACTTCCATTAAATCGAGTTGAGAATTTTACACATTTTTATATAATTGCTTTATACTTAGCTCGGCTTAGTGGAAAGAGTTGACATAACTTGGTTAAGTAACTTCAACATTTCATTTCTTAGAGTGTATGTAAAATATATATATATATTTTTTGCTGATGATTGCAAGCAGTTTTATAACTTTTACTTAAAAACTCTTCTTATCAGTAAAATTCATTTTTACCAAAGTCATTTTCTGTTAAGGTATTATTTCTACTTTGACTTTATGCACATCAGCTAAAACCTAGCTTACTTTCAGTTTTGTTAAGATAGCTGCGCTTTCATTATGACTTTTAAAATAAACTGAGTAAAAGTTCAAGCAGAAACCTGTTTGTGAAGCAGCAGCAGTTGTCTGACTTGTGGGAAGTAGACGTGTGAAACAAAGAAAACGGAAGAAAAAACTGCTGTATAGCTTTTAGTTTTTTGCACGGTCAGACATTGTTGAAGACAGTTCAGCGGCATCACACGAAGCTGAAGTCTCTAAAGTTGTTTTTACAACTATCTGCTTTAAGACCACTTCATTGTAATCCTTTCTTTTTGTCCTCTGCTCTGTTTTTCTGTCCCTCTTTACCTTCAGACTCCCCCCACCCCCCTCCCATCTCTTTTTTTTCCACCTTCTCTTCTTGTTTGCTGTGTGGAAAATAAAAGCTCATCGGCAGGGACAATAGGTCAAAAAAGCAAAGAGCTGCTGTGAATTGTGTGCATTTGTGAATTTTGTGTTTTGTAGCACCAAAAGGGGAGTTCACTCACGCAGTTTTAGCTAAAAAAAAAAGCATGTTTCCTGTTTTCTTTTCCAAGTTCACTTCTATAATGTCCTCCATATCCTATAAAACGCCTTCCATTTTCCTTATTTTATGTTGTATAAATAAATTTTATAGCTGTGAGCTCTGCTCCCAACCATTTTATCTTCCTCCTAAAATAGCAGCACTGCTTCAGATTGTGTAACCAGTTATATTTCTGGCGCTTTGTGTGGTCACCAATAAGTAACACCTTTTTTGTTTTGTTTTTCCCCCCAGTTTCCGGTGGATTTCCTGAAGGATGCTTTGTTAGAATTAAACCCCTCATCATCTTTTTTTTGTCTGCATCTCCGTTTGCCAGTGCAGAAATCTGTGTGGGTGTTCACTGCAATGGAGACGAGGGCGAGTTATGGATGTGTGCGCGGAGGAGAGCGCCGCTGACAGAAGTGGCTTAAGGAGAGTGCACAAGAGTGTGGGATGGACGTTGTGTGTGTGTGTGTGTGCGCACCCTTTGATTTATGCCCTCGGCTTGATGTGGTACAGCTGCAGCAGCGTGTAGGTCAATACCAGTGCAAGGCAGAGATGGAAAAAGTGGGATCAAGATAGACAAAAGGGAGGAAAATTGGGAAGTGGAAGAGGTATAGTGATGGCGAATTAGCAAGTAGTGGAGAGACAGATCTAGAGTCAGTTATAAGTAAACAGGAGGCTTTGATAGCCATATTTACCATCTCAAAATGTTGGCAGTGCCGGTGAAGAGGCGTTTGGACTATTTAGGATGTAATGTTCGATCCCTGGTAAAAACACACTGCATGCTCAAAGACTCATCAAGCATGCATATTCTCGACATCAACATTTCAAATCTCTTTTTTATGTTAAAGCAGGTCCAATTAGCTCTGCTCTCTTGTTTTATGGTCTGGTTGAATAACAATGAGTACCTCGGCTTCTTATTTGGACTGAGCTGATTCGAAGGCTGACAAAGACAATCGTCGAAGTCAGTCATTTTGGTAAATTCTAGATGCACTCGCAGGCTGAGATTTTTTATCCTTTTAGTCAGATCTCCATTAGTTTCCACAGAGGGGCTGCTCGTCTCCCAAAGGGTTGCACTGTGAAGTCATTTTAGAAGCTTGATAGTCATCCTCTCATTGTGTAAGCTGGCTCGACAAAACCCAACGCTGCACTCAGAGATAAAGGTTATCAGGATTGGCTCTTATCAGTTTCCTTTGTGAGCCCCAACTTCCCCCCCTTTATTTAAACTTGTGTTTAACGAAAAGGAGCGTTTGGTGCTTTGTTTACAATGAGCAACACTGCTGCAAATGATGTGAGAGGAATGCTGGCAGACAATGATTTTGTGTGTGAATTTGTAAGCTGATTTTACTTTTATGATGAACTTGTTGAGTCTTGTTATCCAGCAAAGCTGCAATGATCCTTTTTGACAAACTAATTGTGTTTTATCTGTGAAAAATAAGTCCTCTGTACAGAGGTGGGGTGGAATAGTGGGCCTCTATGTAAAAAGCCAATTAGATGGAATTGACTGAGTAACAGCAGCATTGTTGGTTAAAGCGTTTTGCTCCATATTATACCCCCTACTTCACATATATACTATCTCAAGGTCAGATCAGTAAGGGAACAATTTTGTGTCCATTTTCTTCCTCTGTATATTTACCATACCTGCAAAGTTGTTGCTTTCCTAGCATGAATTCTACATAAGCTAGCAGTGGTCTACAGTAAAAACAATATAAGGTTTACCGTACCTGTTCAGAGACAAAACGTGCATAGATAGGGTCTGAGTGGTCCTGTGTTTACTTCCGATAAATTGTTTGGAGCAGACATAAAGTCCTTGGTTGCACTTTTTTCTAATCGAACTTGGCTCATCCCATCACTCGAATCCAGTTGTTAGCTAGGATCTTAGCTTGGGAAAAGTGACAAAAAATACTCCTTCTGTGTGGGGATGATGGCTGTATCCTGAGTCACTGTTACAGGTACTGTAGAACAATGGTTTGTGGTCCTCGCGGTGGGGTTTCAGGCTTTTTTCCTGAATTTGTATAAGTTTAAACACAGCTAAACCGAGAGTTTGTACGCACACGGGAGTAAAGCGAGGGGGCCCGCACCATAAGTGATTGCGCCGTCCCCGCCCCTACATGTTGGCCCAGCACGCTGTCCTGGCACGTCGTCGTGTACCTCTGAAATTTTGAAACTCCGCAAAGGCTGCGTGTGCCATGCACCATTCAAAGAGCTTGTTTGTCTGTGAAGCTTTTGCTCTCCTACTTACAACATTTTCACAAGTTGAAAAGTGTACTTCCAGGTGTCATTTTGGAGAAATCTACAACATCAGTATAAACACCTCCACTGCCGGCAAGGGTGCGCGCACACGTTCCAAAGCGCAACTATAACTCAGCCTTAAAGCAGACATAGTCACGTGACTAGTGTTCTAAAAATAGCCTGAGTGGAGATACTCATTCGTTTTTCTATGACTAATACAAATAACTGTATTCAGAAATTTAAGCAGCTGATGGTCAATATATAATGCATTTTGATAATGCTTGGAAAATTGTTGGTGCTGATTGTCCAAAAGTCGTACCTGGATTTTAATCTCTACATTTTGATCTATTTGCCTAAAACCTATTCTTTAGTACATAAAATGGTTGTGTTTTTGTTCAAGGACGTATGAAAAGGTCATACATACAGGCGAATTTGATTTGATCAATTTCAAAAGAAAGAAACTAAGCATTTGTGAAAAAATTGTGTGAAGTGACTCTTGTGTTGGGGAAAATAATTGAAACCATTTCATGAATCTGAAACACGATAATGTGGAAAACTCTCGTCTGACATTGGAAAAATACTGTATGTCAAGTGATTTAATTCCTGCTCTGCCGCCTGTGGACTTTTGTTCTTCCATCTCCAGTTTCTTCCCCCTTTAAACTCCTCTTCTCTGCTGTCAATTCTTCCCTTCTACCTCTGTAAACTCCACACCGCCATTAGTCTTCAGTCTGCTATAGGCCATTAAGGAAAGTTTGTGTGTCTGTGTGTGTATGTTTCAGACAAAGCTGTTGAGTTATCTAGACTGTTTAACAGGGACACTCACTTAGGAAACGTGCTAATGATGAGGAGACGGCAATAATTTGAGCAACTACTTGTGTGTTTGTGTAGTTGTGTAGGATATTAGTTCGTAATCAGCAGTAGCTGTGTGTTTGTGTTATCAGTAATGGGCAAATATTTTTCTCTCTGTGTGTGTGTATAGTTGCTAATGGGCTAAATGTGTAATCAGTCAATGAATAGTCTCTTTTTATGCATATGTAGTCTGGAACACTTGTGTTGCTTTGTCGATGGATCTAGACAAGTTTCAGCTTCAGTTATATGGAACTGGTTTGGGTTTGTAAGGTCTGACCTTGAGCAGATCCTGGCTGTTTGCAAGGTGTACAACAGGAAAGTGAAGACAACACTACAAACTTGTTTAATCACCTGAAACACCGTCATAAACTGGAGTACGAGGAAAACTATAAGCTGCGGACAAAGGCCACAATGTTGTCTACAGCTATCTCTACTCAGCTTACAACTTAAGATGGACTCAGCAAAGTAAATGCTAGAAGTAAATAACTGAGCGTGAAGTAGTTTAACCGATAGTTTGTAAGTATAATTTTAGACACATTATTTTAAACACAGGGTTACGGAAGCCGAGAATGGCCGTTTTAAGCATAAATTTTTTTACCATGGTTTTCTCTTGATAACAATACACTATGTTGTTATCAAAAAATAACGAGGACCGTTTTCTTGAGATAACGAGTAATGCTTTTCTGGTGTATCATTCATTAACCATGGAGATGGCCCGATCCCCTCAGCTGGTCACTGATAAAGTTTATTATATAATCAGGATCACTATGTAAACGCCTGCTGATCTGCAGTCGGGGCAGCCGTCTCCTTAAATGACGAGGGCTGATATGAAAGTTGTCTGTACAAGACAAACAAATTGCAATTTCAGTCTGTGTTATGATGCAAAATTGACACAAAATTGTGTACACTAGGTTGCCTTCAGGCCACCCTTGCAAAATAAATCTGAGATGCCAATAGGATTTGCCTGGGTAAATAACCGTAAATAAATAAACAAATAAACAAAAAATCTAATAAATAAATAGTAAACTTCATTGATGACCAGCTGAGGGGACCAGACCGTCTCCATGGTTACTGAATGATGAACGAGAGGAAAACCATCTGGAAATTAACTTATCTCGAGAAAACCATGGGAAAAAATATATACAGAAAACAGCCGCTCTCGGCTTCCATACAGGGTAATTTATTTAGAATTAAATAAAAGAATTTCTTTCAATTTGCATAAATGTCTTAAACATGGAACTGATAAACTTTTCACTTGACATGTAAATTGTAATACACTCAATAGAGTATCCATACTGGTTAATGGTATTGGGGCACGTTGTACGAGTACGACTAACTAAAACAACAGTGGTTGATTGGCTCCCGTAGCAGTTTATCATGTTACTTCTATACTCACTGCAATAAATCAGAATTTTTTGCTACATTACAGGATAAAACTTATTTTAAAATTTCAGCTTGACTGTTTATTTTAGTTAGATTGTATTATTTGTAATCAAGACCTAGTTTGTGTTGGCTAACTGTGTTAGTTAACTGTGTTAATAATGTATATGCAGCAGATGCTAAAAGTCTTGTGAAAAACAGAGAAAATGAATAACTATTGCAGAACTTTTTCACTGCCCAAATATTAAACGTTTCCATTGAGAAACATACATTTAGTTTAAGCTGCCTTTTCTGTTGTGCTCATCTCTTCAGTGAATGCAGCTTGTTTCTAATGATGAGACACAGAGGCCACAGCATTTCCTTTGACACTTTGTCCCAGCAGGGTGTTGGCCTTTTAAAAACAAGACAAAAAGCAGAAGATGCATTACATTATACTTTTCTATTCGTGTTTTCTAGCTTCCTGTTTTTTTTCAGTGTTTCGTTTTTTAACACCTAATTGCACATTTTTTTTTAGCTTTGCTATATCTTCATCCGTCTTTCTCTGTATGTGTGTGTGAGACCAAAAATAGACTCTCTCACTGGGTTTTTGTCGGCCTCTCTTGAAACCTCTTCAACAGGAAGCGAGAGACAGTCACCACAACCCACACGAGCAGAAATACATACATGCAAACATCTGCAGTCCTGCTGTCCTGAGATATCAGATGTCATTTTCTGATTTATTTTATTAAATTTTTTTAATTGCAGCTTGCATTGCACAACCTGCTTGTGTGTGTGTGAGCGTGCACGTGGACATGCATATGTGTGAAATGGTTTGGGTGCGTTCCCTGTCACTTGTCCTGACTCACAGCACCGCATGGAGGGTAACGGTCTGATTCAGCAACATAAAAAAACCTTCATCTGGCTGTGACAGTTGAGGTAAAAGAGAGTGCACATTCTGTGTTCGTGTGAGTGTAGCTGGATTTTGTTACCTTTTTAGGACCTTTTCTGGTATAAACACCAACCTTGTCTGGACCAGTAGTCCTTTTACAAACTAAAGCACATTTCTAATATGATCAAATGCCAGTTTTTGGTGAGGTGTTAGGTTTACGTCTAAGGTGTGAATCTAGGAGGGGTGAGGGTTAGTTATGAACTGGTGATGTGTAGGGTAAGGGTCTGGGTTAGGCTAAAGAAATTACTAGAGTTCAATACACGGTCCTAGTAAGAGTAGAAATACAAATGTATGTGTGTGTGTTGGGAGAGTACAGAGGGTCCAACTGTGATAGACAAACTTCTCTATTGAGGGTCAGGGCATATTTACTTGACACAACAGTCAAGAATATGCAGAACCGTCTAGTTTGCAGCTTTTTTTCTTGTAAAGATCTACACTTCACTCAGCAAATCAACAGTAGCCAACTCCAAAATGGCCATGCTTGGTTCTGCAGGTATTAGAGGTGTCCTGATCCAATATCAATATTGGATAACAGTCGGATTTTAGCCAAAATATGAATATTGGATAATATCAACCTGCATCTAAAATCTTATAAGCACTCCGATGCAAGCAGTCAATTGGTTTGATATTGGTATCAGCCAAAATTCAAGGCAGCACAATTGCTATCGTAACAGAAGTGAAAAAGTTTTATCGGGTCACCCGTAGCAGGCATTGAGCTAAAGGTTGGAGTAGTAGTAGCTGAGTTATTTCCAAATTTCAAGCACTAACAGGTCATTCAAGGTCAAGGCTTATAATTT
This sequence comes from Cynodonichthys magdalenae, assembly GCA_031762555.1. Classification (NCBI taxonomy): domain Eukaryota; kingdom Metazoa; phylum Chordata; class Actinopteri; order Cyprinodontiformes; family Rivulidae; genus Cynodonichthys; species Cynodonichthys magdalenae. The sequence goes on from JARVJO010000001.1 coordinate 5,932,578, forward strand.
GAGCATGTGATGCTTCAAGGAACCCTAGTTTACAAAAAAAGAAGTGCATTACATAAAGAGGGGAACTTACCTAACTCTGAAGAAAATAGAACAAAGACAAATAGACACACTCTAAACTGATTGACTTCTAAGATGGGGAGATTATTGACACACACTGCAACATGTGGGCATGGCGGGTAATCGAACATGTGATTTACTGGTCCCAAGATGACTGTCCTACCACTGCCTG
>JARVJO010000001.1:5947341-5958370 GCA_031762555.1 Cynodonichthys magdalenae
TTCATCAATTTACGCTGCTCATTTACACACTTTTCCTGAAGATAGAAGCGTTTGTTGAATCTGACGTGGCATGTTCGTAAGAACCTTTCGTACGAACAAAAGTAAGAGAAATTTAGGATAAGAATAAGAAAATGTTCTTGCATGAGGCCCAATGACACTACACTTTGGACAGCCTCAGTGTGCAACAGATAATGAGTCGGTAAAATAATCCCTGGAAATAAACAAAGTTGGGGCTCATATGCAAAAGAGTCATGCTGAAATATTCTAAATTACTGATCACCAAATTTAGTTGTGAACAAAGACGAGGAAAATTATATATTTTCTAACGCAATATTTAACCAGAACCTTTAACAATAAATTAAATGGTGTAAAAATTGTGTTAAAAACAAAAATTTCAATCAACATTGGAAGTAACTGCTGGTATGGCTTTAAGTTGTTCAGTTTCTACAGAAGTCTGTGACTGTACCAACACATTGCGCAGCAATCTGGTGCTTGTCAGAGGATGATACCCACAAACCCACGCTCAGAGATAGACCGTATACCCTCGATGTGGTGCTACACGAACATCCACTCTGACACACTCATCCACCCACCTGTTATGTCAGATAAAAACAAGGAAAGAGGCCCTGGTGTTTCCACACAGTTGCAAACTTTAAACACCTTTCTATTTGCAAAAATCCTCTTTTCTTTTGTCTTGCATGTTATCTTTTATAGTTTACCACATCTGTTCTTTTTATTCCTCTTCTTTCTTTAAACTAAACATTTAAATATACATTTTACTTTTAGTTTCACATTTGGCAATGTTATACCCTTTAGATATGTTTTTCATATAATTTGTCTGCTCTGTTTTGAAGCTAAACATAATAATAATAATAATGTGTTATAGCGCTTTTATAGACAATCAAAGATGCTTTACATTATTCATTCACACACTGATGATGGTAAGTTACATTGTAGCTGTCCTGGGGCAAACTGACATGTTTAAAAAATAAAACCCAATAACCGTAAATATATAAAAATATTCACATTATTTGCATTATCTTCATGTCTTTTATTAACTGACTACCAGCAAGTTTCTGTGTACATTAACCACCAACAACTATCAAAATGTGTTTTTAGAGGTTTAAGGCCCTGACCACAGTAATACTGATTTATTAGTAATTATTTTTATTGTTTCCTTATTTAGAAATATTTTTTACAGTACCCACACCATTCCCTTTGAGCAAAAACAGTGACATTATTAACAACAAACTAAATATGAACAAACTGAATATGAAGCGTTTGTAGCTTCTTTGTTAGTTCACAACATTCAACATTTTCTCTTTAATTTTTCAACACTTTCAGCAAACAAAGATTAATAGTTAAATTTAAAACAAAACAAGAGAGCGCAGAAAAATGGTAGTCAGCTCCATTAATGTGATAGTTTAAAGCACAAAAAGAAAAAATAAATACGCACAAAAAACAAACAAAAAATGATAAATCTTCTGTTGTCATTTTAACACAATGACACCAAATGTTCCTTTGAAACAAATATCCTCTTTGGAGAATGCTGTAAAAATATCTAATTATTTATTCATCAAAAGCACTGTTTACACAAAGATAAGACGTGGAAATTAAAAAGAAAATGCTTGTTTTGCTAAATATTTCTTTGTTAACCTCTAGTGAATCTTTATAATAACAGATACAAAGTGACATTCAAGCATAAATGACAATAAAACATGATTAAAAAAATTTTTTACACAATAAAATTTTAATTTATAGGTCAATGGGCTTAAAATACTTTTATTAGTAAACCAGACTTTTTAACTTTTTTCAAGTATAAATCACATTTATCACAAAGTAACAGGTCTATAATATAATTATTATTTATTTTATTTTATTTTTACTGTATAACAGAAAATGATTAAAATTTAGATTTAACTACAGACCTACTGAATTAAAGTTGTATTGCAGACAAATGCAGATTTAATTAGTTAAATCAATTAACCGAACATGGTAATACTTAAAAGCTAAAAAATGAAGTTCAAACTTTGGCACAACACATTTTCAGTTCTGTGACGGAGTCGTGAAAAGCTGCAATTATCCCAGTTAATGCAAAGCAGCTAACCCACCTCAACACATAGAATAACCCGCCCACGTACAAATGCGTACTGCAATCCTCTTCTTACTCCTCCGCTGTAAGAGCAGAGTGCTCGCAGCCACACCAGTGCAACATTCAAACACAACTAAGTAAAAAAAAAAAAGCTTTTTCCCCATATTGAAGAGAACTGATGGATAACATCAGATATAAAACCTATACACAATCAAGCACATATAAAGAAAGCATACACACACATTTGCACAAGCTCCATTTTTAGAACCTGTTCACAGATACCGTGTCTAAATTTAGACGGTCATTTTGTTAAACAAATACAGTGTCAGCATGTTGGAAGCTTGTCAAAACACACAGGCCACGTGTTTTCAGTGTGTGTGAGTTTATCCACTTTTAGACCATGCATGTGTATGTGAACTAAGAATATTTAAACTTCCTCTCAATAAATAGTCAAACCTAAACGGAGAGTGATGGAGAGAAAGGAGGAAGGATAGGGCAGAGTGAGTTTGGCGTTTTAAAAAAGAGAGTGCACATAGAGAGCTGGAGAAGAGTGGGAAGGGTTCAGTTTCATTAGAATGATGGATAGGAGGGAAGCTCTCGTTTAACTACACGTGCTCTTTACAACATAAATACACACGGGTTTTGCAACAGCGTCAACTCTGCTTGTGCAAGTCCCCTCAGTGCAAGTCATATCCACAGTTGGGTATTTCAACACCTAAATGTTTCAGCTCTGTGTCCCAACCTGGTCGAAGGTTATCGTTTCATACTGTAACTGTTTCCTCTGGTCCTCTGGTTGAATTTTATGGTGAAACAGTGTGAGTTGCTGTTTTTGCTATTCCAGTCTGAGTGTTTGTCATGTTCAGCATGATGTGATGTTAGGTATCCACACAAGTTTGCACTGGCTTAGATCCTCCAGCAGACAGCAGTTTGCAGCAAAAGTTAAGCGAACGCTGTAACTGGGCATGTGCCGGGAAATGAAAAACAGAAGTTATAGCTTGTGTGTCGCCTTTTTTCTGGAAAGGAAGTAAAAGGGGGTTTGTAATTGTTTGCATTTTTTTGGTATTAATATTCAAAGAAAAAACAAAAAACTGTATTAAATGGTTGATTTTGCATTTGCTGGTAATGCAATTGCATTCCACACATGCGCATTGTTCTGGGCTTACCCTGCCTCTTGCACAATGAGCTCTTCTGCGACCCAGAAAAGAAACAAGTAGGGTTGGGTGATATGATTAATTGTGGCATTTAGCTGAGAACTATTCAACTATGTGGTCTTACCTCAACATACCTTAAACTCTTCATGTTTTTTCTTTCAATAACTTACCTTATCATGTCTTTATTCTCTTTAACATACCATATATTACCATTTTTTAAATCAGCATGCATTATCTTTACCATAACATACCTCACCATCCCTTACTTGACCAAACATTTCCTCATTATTCCTTTACCATACTTTATCTCACCATAATTTACCTCACCTTCATCACGTTTTGTCACAAAGAAGATCATTTAATAAACAAAACATTTGTAGCTATTTTTAAGTTGAAATAAATGCCTTTAAATGAAATTATATTCAGGAATGTTTTAACACTTTATTGTCAACAAAAGCAGTGTCTAACTTTTAATATATGATAAAGAACATAGATCATGAAGTGGTAAAAAATATTTTGTTAGTACGTGTTTGATAAAAAATATAGTAAATAAAGTACCTCATTTGATATGTTGTAAATAGTAAAATGGTCTGTTTAGTACTGATGATTAATGTTGTAACAACTTGGCCACAAAGCACGGCTTCTTAATAATTTAAACATATTCTATTTCAAGCTATTTATTTTCTCAGCTAGCATAACGGCTGCCTTCCAAAATTTTTTCTGAGACGAGAGTTTATTGTGCAATCTTACATCAGTGTCACACCTTCGTTTCAAAGCTCAGATGGCTAATAGTCCCTGCAAATCTCTAGGTCAAGACACCCGGACCACCAGACTGTGCAAGATGATTTTTAGTGGCTGAGTTTCGAAAAAACAGATTCCACAGTCCATACATGTAGAGGTCTGCTCCATCCATCACACTACAAGATGTGCCAATAACAGAGGGTCACTTCAACTCGCTTCATCTTCTTTTTCGTAATGACTGTTCATTTTTTCAGCTTAATGTAGCAAACTCATAAGAAACACGAGGTGGGTATGTTAAGATAAATCTGTGCCCCAGTTGAGTCAGTTGGCTAATATTAGAATTTCTGTCCATCCGTTCATTCATCCATCCATTCATAATATGCTATTTGTTCTGGAGTTGGGTCGTGGGGGTCAGCAGCTTGAGCAGCAAGGCCCAGAAATCTCTTTCCATAGCCACTTTCTCCAAAGAGTTCCGAGGCCAGCTGAGAGACATGGTCTCTCCAGCATTTCCTGGGTCTTCCCCAGGATCTCCTACCAAGAGTAAATCCCAGATCCAACAAAATAATTTTCTCTGTTCAGTGAAGTAAATGTTGAAATTTAAACTTTTTGCCAGCAGTGAAAAGTTATAATGCAATTTTAAAAGGTGGAAGATTATCCACAATCCGCCAAGCTGAGAGTCAAACAAGAACACCGACAGAGAGCAAGCCCCAAACAAAGCAGATCCCAGAAACCCCACAAACCACAAGCTGCCGAGGACCTCAACAACCAAACATACAACCCCAAAAAAATCACCACTCCGGGAGGATGTTCTTTCAGTTGTTTTAAAAAAAGACATAAAACAAAACTATTCTTTGTAATGTCAATCTTCTGGCACATACCAAAAAGGGCCCACCTGCAAAATATCCCCAATCCACAAACAGCCCAAAATGTAGTATTTCGACATCATCAACTTCCAGCCAAACACCATGTGAAAAAAAATCTAAACTTAAAACGCCACTGCATAAAAACCACAAAATACATTAACATGCTGGCCCAGATGTGCAAAACCCAACTTTCCATGACCTGCCAAACCCAGAATGAAGTCCCCAACGTATCGCACATCTGAACCACAGAGCCCCAAAACTTTATTTTACAACTTATTTTATAAAGAATGTACTAGGAGTGTAAAGGATTTTATGATAATCAATGATATCCAAAGCCTAAATATTTTGATATATCAAATCAGTACTTAAATTCTACATTGCTTGTATGTTTTTCTGCATTGTTTCCCAACTGTGGCTTTATATCGAATGGTCTTATACAAACACTGGTTATTGTTATGACATATCGTCTCATTACCATGCTATTATCAAAGGTATAAAAATATCTTCAGGCACACATCAGGCAGAATGGGCCGTCACTGCTCATTGGACAAGAATGCAACATAAAATCACACACTCACTGTGTATGGTATCTGGTTCCCTTGCTGCTGAGACATTTGCCTCAGTGAAACTTGAGCAAACTGAGAAATATTGAAATGTGAGCTTTGTCAACTAAATAGGGAGATTCTGCTGAAGGCTACAGTTTGTTGACTCAGTAAGTTGACACTATATTAAACCAAAGCTGTGCAGTGACATTAGGGAGGTATATCACTTTTCAAGAATTTAGGTCTACTGTTATCTAAAGCTAGGTTAGTTTTTGTCTCTGATTCTGTACGTTGAGCTTTGGTTCTTGTTTAATCCTCAGTTGTGAAACTGAGGCCTCAAGAGTCATTTTGACACAAGTGCAGCAGAAAAGTTAAAATGCTGCATCACATTAGTCATGAGAGAAAGTCCAGTATAATGTGTATCAGCTAGGGCTGTAACAAGTTTGTGGCACAGGATCTTGCAAGATTAAAACTCCAAAAGATTTCCTGTAGAATTGATGTGAAACAAACAACAAACAAGCAAAAAAAAAACAAAGCACATCTTATGACCTTGAATTGTTAAAGTGTGGGGGTCATCTTCAATGACAATTTAAGCAGACAAACATATCAGACGCTAGGACTAGTGTAGTCATTAAATTGGGCAGCTGTGGCTGAGTGGTTTGAACAGTTGTCCTACAATAAGTTGGGGGTTCAACTCCACCACTACACACGTTGAAGTGCCCATGGGAAAGACACTAAATCCACTGCTGCTGATCTGTTCCATCAATGTATGAAGGTGATTAAAGCACTGACTAGTTTCTAAAGAAGGGTTTATTCAGACTAGCTTTGTAGAGGCATACACTGAACCCCAATTCAAGGGCCTCATCTATTGAAGGACCCAGCCTTCCCAGTCTATGTGGGCTGAGCCCTTTGTCGGTTAGACCAGAATAAAGTGGCTTTGAATTTGGACGGTCTAGCCCAGGGGTGGGCAATCCCAGTCCTCGAGGGCCGCTGTCACGTATGTCTTACTTGTTCCTCTGATTCAACACACCTGATTTAGCAATTGTATTCTCTTCTCAAGTTCTGTTCAATTGGTAATCACCCATTCATTCAAATCAGGTGTTGGAGCAGGGAAACCTCTAAAACATGCAGGATAGTGGCCCTCCAGGACCAGGATTGCCCACCCCTGGTCTAGCCTTCAGCTTTATTCCCGCCCTTACCTTAGAGTATGTCCTGTCACCTAGCAACCGTGACGGCGCTAAACAGAAACAATGAAGATCAAAAATACAAAAAATTAGCAAAATATTATTATTAAAATTATAATTTCATAAAATTTGCTTAGAGGCAATACTTGAAAACTAAGGGACCCGCCAAACACATTTATGATGGTTTCTGACAAGAACAATATAAAAAATATGTCTATGCAAATAAGAGAAAAGTCATATCAAGTAGTACTTAAACAAAATTAGAACTTATATAAGTATTTGGAAAGAGTCTAAGAAAAATTATGTTTTTTATAAAATGCAGGTAGAGCAACAAAGTGTAATTGTTGACCACAATTATCTGGATTTACAACTGTACTAATTTGGGTTAGACAGGGATAGACCTTTTTTTTTCTTCTGTTTTTTAATGCGTTTTGTGTTAGCGTTGCTAAAAAGGGAGGCAGTGTTCATTTTTAGAATCAGGGTGAATCCCAGCCAGCTGCAGAGTCTCAGGCGGATGTTGCAGTGACAAGATAAATCCTCTGACTCATGCTATTTGATTTGATCTTGAGTGACTATGCCCCGGTTTGTTGTCACAGAACCAGTCCGAAGGCTCCAAGCTCTTCTGTCACATTTAGCAGAGCTGAGAAATCAGAGCTGTGCAAACTCTTGAGCCAGAAGCGTTTTCTTTCCAGTTGGACACTCCTCACAGCCTGTGTTTGTGTAGTAAAGCCACCGAGCAGTTCACAGCTGTAGGAACTCACAGTCCGGACAGGACACTTAAAGAATAACACTGTTGTGACTTCAAGTTGTTCAGTGAAAGTCCCAAACTACCTTCAATGTGAAAACTTTCTAGATGCTTCATGAATTTAGATAACCTTGATTAAATAACTTTCAAAAAATATTTCAAAGTTTCAAACATAAATGATAATTTAAAAATTTTTTATGAAACAAATTTTCTCTTCTGTAACATTATCACATTTTTATCACTGTGGCATAAAGTGATGATCACATTTTCACTCAGCACCTTTAACTGTAACAGCCTAGTTAATGGGAACATTTTGCAATTTTACTGGAGGGGGTGGGGGGGATTTACAACATTTATTTATTACTATAAAGGATAAAAGTATTTGGTCATGCCTGACTTTACAGAGATGGTTTCCTTTTTTTCAGCAGTTCTGAGTAAATATGGTGAAAAAAGTAAAAGAAATCATTTGTTTCCAGATTCTGTTTTCTGTTGTACATATTTTAAATTCAAATTTAAACAGAAAATGTTTAAACAGGCTGCATATTCTCTACAATGAATGTATATAAAACATAGACATCATAAAGGTTCATCTGTTACCACCTGTACAAATGTAGGTTTTGGACATCAGCAGTCTTTATTTTTGGGTTTTTGGTTAAAAGCCCTTAGATGCATGCAGACTCAAACAGATTTATGAGTCTCATAAGCACTTGTTTCTCAGTTGATATAATTAGTTGCCCTCTAATTGGAAGATTTGCAGTCCACAGCCTCTCTGTATTTAGATGTGTCTTTAGAGAAAATTGCGAAACCTTAGTGACCTTCAGTGACCTCCAGTGATGACAGCTATGGCTGTTTAACTGCAAACTAATAACTTTCCAAGCTTTGAAACATTCAAAGGTTTTTGTTTTTGCCAATTAGGACATCATTATACCAAAAGAAGGTAATTTTGTATTGAAAAATACATAAATTGTGAACTAAAAACAATAAACTAAATGCAAAAAATAATGTTAAAATATACAAAAACTTAAAAATTTGCTCAAAAATTTGGCAGAAATGTCCCCAGCATTTGAGTCTGGAGACCTATGAATTTCAAAGTGGAAAACCAGTAGGAACCCTGTAACAGTAGCACTTTCATCAACAATAACTAGCTAATATTTAGCCAGTATTCACAAGCAGCATGGTTTTATTGATCATTGGCACACTGCTTGTTCTTATAATGATTCTCTTCACATTACCAAAGTCTCTTCTTTATTAGTTTTACTCACGTGTGTGATCCACGGTTGGTGGCAGATTAGTTGGAATAACCTCACTTTATCCCATTGGATTACAGCGATGAATAAGTTATGTTGCAATGACTGAAAACAGTATTTGCTGGGTATTCCCCACAGCTATATGGTAGATTTAGTTTGCTAAACATGTGAAAAAAATAATAATAAAAAAGACATAATTTAACTTTGAGATCCTTGTGAAGTTTTAATTCCAACTTTACTCAGACTTTTCTCCTCAAAACGAAACAGAGAATTAAGAAATTGTTTTACAGTAAAATACAGCTATTCTTCAAAACAGGACTCTGAATCAGTCATGATTTAGAATATTACAAAAGTAAGTCCCAAATTACAGTATTACTGGACTTTTTAGACGAAACTTGATGTAGGTTGAAATTATCGCACTTTTCAAAATTGTTTCAGAACTATTATAGGTTGGAGCAAACAGTTGGTTGACTCAACCTGGTGTTGTTGATCTCCTTTATCTTTTATATTCATAAGTTACACATTCTGAAAGGTTACAGAGACAAAGCTGAACTGTTATAGAAAATGGTGTCATTTCTCAGAACTGATAAAAAACTTGTCCTTACAGCACAAAACGGATCACGAGGGTAGAGTCAGAGGACTTTATTTAGAAAATGGCAATTCAAAAAAAGCCCTGGGCTAAGTTAGCCTTTGTGCTCAGTAATGCTGTCTCAGCTGCATGTAAAAGGTACTTTGGTGTCTTTATTGACTACAGCCCATATAGCTAAATTTGTCTGACCCAGTTCAGGCCCACACTGTAAACTCGGTCCAGATACTGCAATAAAATGACTGTGGTTTGACAGAGATGGTCCATGCATGGGCCAGCAGTAGGGTTGTGCAAAATCGTGTCATGTGCAATTAATCGTCAGCTATTAATATGTTCTACTTTGCTATTACTACAATTAGTCCTACATGATGATGTATTTTTGTGTGTGATGCACTCTCACTAAAGTGTGCGTGTGAGCCCACGGCATATTGTGTTATTAAACATCTGCTGCTCAACATCATGGAAAAGGTGGGTTTCAATTCACAGCTTACTCATTTAACCTGTTAAAATGAAGCACTTAGTGTGACTGATGGTTTTTGGGTTTAATTTTAGTGTCAAAAACATGCAAGTGCAGTTGTCAGCTAGTAATCATCATAAAAATCGTTATCAGCTAAATGCTACAACTATTCGTGATTAATTTTTATTTATTTTTTGCCAATATTCACAACCGGAACCAACACCACTTAAACCTAACCACAACTGGCCTAGTTGTAGCATGCCATCTTAAAAAGAGACCATCACTGCCAGACCTGACCCACATCTAGTTGAGAAACCCCTTGCCAGGCCACCATTTCCAGCTTGACACCAGAACTGGCCCACACCAGTCTGCTGCTGGGTCATGGAGCTGTCCAGTAAAGCATGAAGCGTAACAAACTTCACTGGGATGTGATTGTGAGCTACAGTTCCAGACGTCCTGTTTTTCAGAGTGGACCGAGTCACAGAGCTGTCCGGTAAAACAAAGTGTGGACATTTCTCCAGGCACCAATGCGGAACCACCCCAAAGTAAATTTCTTGTACGCACGAATGTATCTGATTCTTTAGTTGACCACATCCAAAATTTGCGGTTGTTCACAATTCGTGGGTGGTCTGAGAACATAACATCCTGCAAATTTCGGGGGTCTACTATATTAGGAAACATTTGGGCTAAATGTGAGTGAATCCACTCGAACGATAATTTAAAAAATAATGTACGGGATTCTTAGTGAGATGAATATAAGTAAGTGTAAGAAGTATATAAGAATATAAGAAATGTGAAAATATTTGTTCAGACTTTCATGTTGAGCCTCTAACATTGTTAGGGGAACACGTGGCTCATAAATACTGATATATCCACCACATGCTGTGTGATGTATGTGAGGAGTGTAGATTAAACATAATAGGTAGATCTTCAGGGATAATCACAGGACACAAACACCCAGTCAATTCATATATCATCCTTAGTCTCCTCTCGCTCACTGGCATAACAACACCCTCCTCTGCTATTCTCTGCATTTATCTTCTTCTTTTTCCATCCACCTCTCCTCCATCGCTCCTCTTTCCCTCCCCATCTCCGTTTCACCTAAATGGAAGAACTTACCCGTCGTCTGCCTCATTTGTACAACCTTAGTTTTGACGGTGACTCACAAACGGGGCAGAAAATCACCGACGTGATTAACGTCACAAATCATCACGGAAAACACGCTAATCGCATCAGCACATTAAGAGACCTTCCACCTCTCTTTCTTCTACGATCTCTTCCTGGCTGAAAGACTTATCTGTTTTACTTGTTTGTGCGTGTGTGTGTGTGTGCGTTTTGTCTGGCAGATGTGCCAAATCTGTGTGTGTGTGTGGGAAGATTATGCAGCATCAGAGCCAGATTTGTTCCGTATGCTTGCAGGC
>JARVJO010000001.1:5972123-5984822 GCA_031762555.1 Cynodonichthys magdalenae
GTCTGGGTCTCTCTGCTTAGGCTGCTGCCCCCGCGACCCGACCCCGGATAAGCGGAAGAAAACGGACGGACGGATGTTGGAAAGATGGTCCTCACAAGATGAGATAAGTGAGGTTTCCAGCTCACTTTAACAAAGCGGAGCACCATTAGCCTCCCCGTCATTTTATAAACCTCTGTGCAAGTTTGAATTGTGCTTTAGAAACTGCAGACTTTAGATTTGCACGAGCAACATGCGTCACAGTTTATTGAAAGGAAGGGTTTGACTTCACCAATTTAGACTTCGGATATTTTTCTCATATTTAAATATGATATAATAATTTGAGGCCACCCTAAAGTGGACTATAACAACTCCTAACACAACTGTCAATCAATGTTATCAAAAACAGGCTTCCTGTTACCTCGTTTCTGCTTTTTCTTGTCCAATCACAGACACGGTTCTGGCTAGGAGTCCTTAAATAAACTAAAATGTGATCCTAAAGGGGGACAGCTTCATTTTTAATGTACTGAACAAAAGTCACTGCTCAACTTGTGTGTGAGTGTGTGTGTGTGTGTGTGAGAGAGAGAGAGAGAGAGAGAGAGAGACCCACTGCTAACCAGACAGGTTACTCCAGTTCTATTTATAACCTCAATGAAGTAGGTCTGGTTCTTGCGTAAACTTTCAGCCACAGACACTTGCATGATAAGGTATGTCTCATAAAAGAAACAGCCCATTTTCTATCCCCACCTTATGTTCAGGAGGTGTGAGTGAGCAAAGGTGAAAGCCACATTCTCTCACTTTAAAGCTATGCACACCTGAGGAGGTGTGGCTTCTTCACAAGGGAAGTTTGAGTAGGAGGAAGTAGAAGCAACAGTAGCTTTGTCTGAAGAACTGCTAGTGTGAAAGGAGTAAGTCAGAGCAGGGTGAGGAAATTTTACTTCAGGACGAATACAGTTTGTATCTTTATTAAATTGTAAAAAAAAATTTTTAAAAAGTATTTGGAGAAAATATATGTAGCTTAAAGAAAAGAGCAAAAGTTGAAAGGGCACCTTGGCTCCAACCTCCTGAACGCGTGTCGTAGCAACACGACAAATCCTGCTCAGGCTGATTTTCTTACTACCAGGTTCGGGGTCATCTTCGCGGGGAGATGCTGGGATTCTGTCGGTCTAGTTGGTGCTGTGTAGCTCCTCTGTTTTTACGAGAAAGGCTAAGAAATGACGTCAGGCCAGATGATGACCCTTTGTATCCTGATGAGAAGCCCCAGGATAATCTGCTGGTGGAAGAGGTCAGTGAGAGAAATCGTTCAAATGCGTTCATTATTAGCAGAAACATATTTTGCCATGTTTTAATGGTTTGCCTTTACGCTGGAGATGAGTTGGTTTCAGTATGAGCATGGAGCTTTTATTGATTGAGTGAAAGGTAGAGACTTTTGTACGAGGTGGTTTTAGGTTGGTCTGAAATCCAGCCTGGACTGCCAAAGTGTGACACCTGGTCGTCTGGGTTTCATTATTTTTCTTACTTGTTTTTGTTGTTATCATAGCTATAGAAATTGGTAAAATTGAGGTTTGTGAAGACACATTTTTAAGCACATTTGTGATTATTTAAATCTTAAAACAAGTCAAATTTTTTTTCTCAAATCACCAATACAACTATGCTTTTCTTAAACTGATTCACGTGTCTCGTTCTGCAGTTCTCAGGCTCACTTATCATGATTCACGATTGCATCATACTTTAGGAAGGAGTTGTTTCCTACTACAGCTGACACTTTAGTTGCTTTGTAAACATAGCTGAACCAAGTCACAGAGAAATCGCTGAATATATTTTTTTGTAATAAGACAACACAAAAAAATTATTTTTTATTTGGCCTTTTTTAAACACAATTTTCTGTTTTTAGCCTTTATCTTTAAAAGATTAGATCAGACTATCTAAAACAGACAGCAGCTATTAGTATCTCTAGATTTGTCTGTTTTTTTATAGTTAAGATTAGGACTTACTGAATGTATTTTTGACATACATTTAGTATTTTGCTTCCAGTGAGTCAGGCTTTACTCTAATGTTTAAAAGTAGAATATTTAAAAGTTCTCCATAATTTCTGCAAGTCTTTAACTGTGTTTCTTTGGACATTGCTTACTTTATACTTGATTTTGGTCCAGAACTACACTATTTTCTGAGGAATGTCTTTATTTTTGTTAAAGTACACCTTTAAACCAATTAGCTGAATTATTAGTAGCTTGTTGCAAAGACCTTTTGTTTCCATTATATCAACAAAATCCAAAAAAACAACCACAAACACAGTTGGACACATGAAATAGGATTTTAGTTACCTTGATGATCAACTAAAGGATGGTGCATCTCCTAGGTCTTGTGTCAGATCTTTGACATACAGTAACTTCCAGATATTGTTCATCTGCTGGAGATGGATTTCTAGTCCTGACATGTTTTTTTCTGCCCTCCACTTTCCTTTTTTTAAAGCACAAACTGTACATTAAGCTATCAATATCAGATACAAGAACTGGACTAAGCAGTAAAATAAGAAAAGTTCAGTAAAAACTTATAAAGACCTTTAGAGAACCTGAAGAACTGTTGATCAAGACTACCTTAAACAATTATGACACGGTCTGTTTGCTTGAAATGAAACTCTAAAGACAATAAAGGTGGGTAAAACTTCTGCACAGCACTGTTAGAAGTTATGTGAGCCTGTGCAAATGCTACCTTGTGACAAGGGAAAACCATAAAACTTGATCCAATCCATCAACAGTAAAAACACTTTTCTGTTTTACTTGTGTTGACATATCTGTTGACTTTCTGTTAGTCAATATACAAACAGATGGGTTCTTTTGATTAGCTGTGTTTATCTTCAGTTATTTGACTTTATCACAAGGAGTTAAAATTTGCTTACAACTAACAGTGAAGTTCCTTCGTCCTTCTTGGTAAATATACATATACTGGTCACATTACCCGGGTTTGTTAGGTGTCTGGAAAAGATGTCAAGTTCTAGTCATTGGTTGAGCAAATGTTGTTCCTTGAAAGATGGTATTTAATGGCAAAGGTTTAAACCATGTGTCAAACTAAAGGGTTCTGTCTGACCCAAAGCCCTCCCTCTTTATAATTCAATGCAACAAAATAAACAAATTTAAAACGTGAAAGGTTATAATACTTGTCCTAGCCCTGAGTTTTGGCTTTAAGTAACTGTTGCCCCCTGAGCTGTATTAATGTCTCAAAATAAGTTTCATTAAAGCCAGTATTGACCATAAACTAAATTTCCCCTAATTTCCCTGTTGGAAAGTGCGAGAGTTTAGAATTCAAGATGACAGCTATTTATCACAATTAAACATGGAGTAAAACTCTCTTCCTTTTACTTTTAATATTATTTCTGGATTAATTATTTTGTATTTAGTTAGTTAAACATTGTTTCTATGCAGGAAATACCACATAGAGCTCAGTTGATGTTATAGCAATGAGATGAGGAATGTTATGTTTTGTGTTTAGTCAAAGGTAAGCATCAAACATCAAAGTTAATTACAACTGGCTCTTTGAGGACCACCGTAATGTTTGTGTGGCCCTCAGTGAAAACGAGCCAAGGTCTTATTATGATGTCAAACTTTGTGAATGATTTGTGAGATTTTGCTAGATGTGTTAGTGCTCAGGCTATGCATTGAAGATCACTCAGTTATTACCACACTAAATTTTATCTCAGTGTCTTCCGTTGGTTTGAAGACCACCAGTTGCAGATCGTCATCCAATGGTTCCCGTCTGACTGGTTCAGTTCCATCAAGTGGTTCATGATAAATTTTGCCAACAGACACAGGCAAAAACAATACTGCTCTTTTATCGTCAAGAAGGGGGGATGAAACTGAGAATTTAAATTTTGAAACAGTCAAATGTGTGGATGCTGCATTTTGCAGATGAGTACGTTTGTGTGCTGCGGTGCATTGCACTCGTCCACTTCCCCTGCTTCTCTGTGTGCAAGTGTTTCTGTGCACATCAAGTCTGCCGAGGGCAATTGTTGTGATGTGATTAGTCCTGCTCTAATGAAAACACTGATCTGTCTGACAACATCTCCCTGAGAGAAGCGGAACTGAGCTTCAGGGTGTTTTCTACGACATGACCACAAGCTATCAAAGTTATTGATGTTTGAAGTCATCCCGTGTTGTGTTTATGAACAGTAGTTGTATGTACATTACATGTTTGCTCTTCTGTGCCTCTGTGCACATTCCACTCACTAAATGTAATAACTTCATTTGCCTTTGGGGAGTTATTAGGCCTTACATCATGTGACATTTTTATCCTCAGGACTTCCCTTCCCATCAGATGGAATCATTACGTCTGGCGAAATGCCTGAGAACGCACAATTTAGTCCAGAACCCACCTTGGAGTGGTGTTTAAGGTCACAGTTTTATGCTTGTTCTAATTTAGCCTTTAGAAGTAATGACATCTTAGTTTATTTTATCACTAGTTTCCATATTTATACGGTGCTGCCAAGTGTTGAAGTCGACGTCATGTCAAGGCTTGGTCAAGCCTCTTAATGTTACGATAGATTCCCTCTGTCATCAGATTACATTGGCATTGTGAAAGGATGACATTTTAACCCACATTTGCATCTTTCTCTTACCCTAGGCAAATAGTTTCTGGCCCTGTGACTTGAGAGATCAACCTCTCCTTCCACATATTTGCATCAAGGAGTGTCTGAACATGGAGGCCTGCATGTTCAAGTGTCAAAATCAAAAGAGCATCTTCCGTTTCATAAACTAGGCACAGATTAGCACAAACATCTGCGTAATCAGCAGCAGTTGTTGATCTGTTTTCAGCGCACAGCTATGAGGGTTAGATCTAAACAGGAAAACTGAAGTAAATACAAAAACAGGTGTGAAATAAGGCTTTAGAAACAGCCTACAAATTGCAGCATATGAATATTTTCTTCTCCAACATAAGTAATACGAATTGTAGTGTCACTCAAGTCACATTATAGACATTTATGTTTTAACATTCCAGCAGTAAAATTAGAAACATGTTTAATTGTGGACAATATTTTTACCTTTTTGTTACTTTAACTGCTTCTTAGTTAATGTTCAGGTCCTTTGAAGTGATGCTCAGTAATATTTTATCTGTTGAAGACAGCTTTTCAAACCAAGACCAAACTGTAGCTGTCTTCATTCAACTCCTGTTTTAAAAAGAAAAAAACTACAGTATAGTGGTTCGCATGAACACTGCTTTATAAACCTTCACATTGCGTTCAATTTTACGTCACGTGAAGAAGTGGATTTGATTTTATTTGATGACGGAAATAAAAACACCAACATGTATTTCTTCTAAAAAAATAAAAGAAATTTATTTTTCATATGGCTCGTTTCTCATCAGTTGTTTATTTTTTTGCATACAACCAACCGGTTAGATAAGTACCTGTAAACCAATAAACACAACAGCAACACGTGAAAAAAAAAAATTGCCCAAGGCTTCTACATTTTTCTCACCATCGGACCAGAGCAACTGGTTTTCTTTTTCTTGCATTTCCTGTCCAGGTCCAGATGACAATTTAGAGTTGCCAGTTAATCTAACATGCATTTTTTTGGGTCTGGAGACCGGACTACCCGGGGGGAAAAAAACACGTGTAAGAGGAGAACATGTAAACTCTACACAAAAGGGCCAGAAGGTGAAACTTCTCGTTGTGAGAAACCAGGTCGAACTTTCTTTCAGCTTAGTTGTTGATTAAAAGAAGATTTTTTGGAAGTGGTTTTAATTTGTCACGTGTCCCCGTGAGGTAGATGAAAACTGTATTGAAATTATTAAAAATAATAACATCTGAAAACTAAAACTAAATATTATAACTTTCATGGAGTCAGATAAAGCTGTAGGGCAGCTCTGATAGATTTTAATGGTTTTAGTTAGATATAATTATGAACTGGGTGTAATTTATTTAATGTGCAGTAATGCACACATGAACATCCAGTAGAGAGGATTTGATTCTAACATTGTGTACCACTTAGTCTGAATGCTTTATGAGCAACTTTTCAGCTATTGAAGCAAGGAGTCAGTCAAATACAACCTTTGTTCTCTGAGTTTAATAAAGTGTGCCTCTTGTATTTTCTGATCAAAGGTATTTTCATCGTTTCTGAGGAAAATAGGTCAGCCCGAAGAGATCTAAACTCAAACAGCTCTTGACTTTTACCCAACAGAACAACTTTATGAAGGCTTGCATCAGTAATTCACCAGCTGATTTATTCAGGTTGAACAATGACTTTGTTCTGTTGTCTTGATAGTTTTTGGTCCTTGTGCACATTTAAAAAAAAAAACCCGAAACTTTTGTTTTGAAGCCAGAATGTGGTCGTGGTTAAAGGATTTAATCAATTCTGTGCAAGATTGTCTAAACTTTACTTCGCAGCTCGTCCTTCAGCTCTGTTACCACGGCGAAACTCTGATTAGCTGTTTGACTGACAGCTCCTGTTAGTGTTGCCATAGCGACGGTTGATTGGTAGATGAGGGTTGTTAACGTTTCAAGTTATCTCTGATGTGGCAGGTTGTTAGGAGACCTTTACACCTTTTCCCTCCTTCCTCAGGGATTGCCAGCTCTTACTTTTTTCTGTCAACTTCCTGGAGGTCATTTGTTAAAACTGTTGTTGTCTTTCCTTTCTGCTGGCACAGCTCATTTTGTTTCACATCGTTCTTGCTAATGTTCCATAATGTGAGCCTATCTGTCACTGCTCTGCCAGCCAGCTTTCTCTTCTTTAGTCTAAAACTTCATGACAATAGATTCTGTCTCCCTTAAGGGCATGATGGCATATTTATTGTAAGAAATACCAGCACAAAGTAGAGCACTTCCTGATTGCACAACTAAAAAACACTGAAAAAGCTAAAGAATTAACTTTGAGAAATGCTTTTGGTTTAACACCATTTTTTCGTTTTTTGGCCTACTTGTCCATTTACATTAAAAAAGTGCTCACACAGGCTGTCGGCTTGTTGCTAGTTATGCATTCAGCCCATGAAACTCCTGTCTGAGTCTTGAATTTTCCTTTGGGGCAGATTTCTGCTTTATGTTGTGATGTTGAGAACCATTGAGCCAACAGCTCTCGGGCGACTGTTCGGGATGAAAAGATTTGCTTTATGTTAGATGAATAACGTACCACGGTGAAAGAAAGCAACAAAGTCCCTGTTACAGCCCAGCAGAGTTTTTGATCGTGTAATTCAGCAACAGAAACATCCTTACAAGCATCGAGTTTCCCTTAGAGCTCGTCTGTCACATCAGCCTGCTTTTGCAATATGATGAAAACTCAAACTTGTAACTGCTGAATGCTTCCAGAGTTTATACAGAAATTCCAAACTACTGCTCTACTGAACCTACTTATGTAAGACGCAATAAATCATTACTTCTAAATAAATATTGCTTTTTCTGTGGTAACACAAATAATCTTTTTATGTAATAAAATTTATATTCAATAAAATCACTTTAGAGGTACCATGTCTTCATTTCACAACTTTCTAATGTAGGATTTTTTTACATGGTTTCGTCAAAATGTTAATATATTAAAAACAAATCTCATTTGCCAGTGTTAGCCCTACCCCTATAACTCAACCCCTAATTTAAAGCCAAGTTAACAGTCTTTGCTACACTAAGGGGCAAAAACAGTGTGGTTCCTGCCTTTTTAAACGTTTCCAGACATTTGCAGATACTTTCAGGGGCTTTTTTTTTTAAACCAAGGTGTCAGATGACTTCCTCTGGTTCTTTTCTTTAGCTTGACACCCTTACATAAAATAAAAAAATGTCAAAAAGGCTTTTTAAGGAATTTCAGGGGTGACTGTTAAGGGGTTAAGATATAGCAAAAAGTACTCATACAAAATGCCCCGATACTCAGAACCAATACCAATACCAGTATTGACAACGATATCAATATTAAATTGTATTTGCTGAAGTTTAAAGTGCTTCAGTTCCATGTTTAAAAAAATTATACAAGTTAAGAGAAAATCTTTGTTGAAAATTTTGTTTATTTTAAAATGTTGCAACAGTATACATCATGCTGTATATTTGATTTGATCAACCTGTTCATCTTAACATAAAGACACATTATCTATATCTCCATATATAGCTTGTACTGTAGCTATGTATGTAGTCTGCAACAAACTTAAGTGTACATTTAAGAAAATTGAATTTTACCAAACAAAATGCACCAAATTGGACATTAGGGCTGCACGATGTTAGAAAATCTTGCAATGATGATATTAGGTGCAATATATGTTTTTGTTTTTTTGTTTGTTTGTTTGTTCTGTTTCTAATCTGTACTTCCTACTCTGTGTGACCTTTAGCGGTTTTGGCAAGGTCATTTGTGTCTGATGTGAGCTTTTGCTGCTGTGAGACTCTGTCCTAGTGGTTAAATATTGCATCAGCATTAAAAATACAACTTCAAATCTCTTGAAATAATTTGGTCAACATTTATTGCCCTCCAAGCAGCCCTTTGGGATGTTATTATTGCGTACACTAATATTGCAATGACGATATATTTGGGATATATTGTGCAGCCCTATTAGATATTATAATGGTATTTGTTAAAGTAAAATAAATTTTAACAGAGAAAATACTAACATTTCTGAGTGTGTTTGCAAGTTCAGATCATGCTTCTTTGTTGAAAAATCTCTGTTTTAAGAACCCGGTTGCTTTACTACTTTGCCTTCTCTTCATCACAGAACAAATTAGGAAGAGTTTTCTCGGATTAGGGTGCATAAAACTAAAATGGTTAGCAGTTTTTTGGATATACTGGATGTTGCCAAGTGATCCCCAGCTGTTTTCAGATATATTTTTAGAAACAGTGTGTGAAGCTTTGTAGCTGCTTGAGTATCTGCTGTTAAATCATTCTTTTAACACATTGTGACACGTGGTATTTTATCTCTGAAATGTCACAAACATGACACGGCGGCTAATCTAATCGAATCATGCAGGAATGTTGCTGCATTGGCTGATAAACGCACAGGTACGCAGGAAGCGATAAGTTGACGTGCTGAGAGTTTTAAGATTGTATCTGTCCCTCCGCCTGCTCGTTCATCCATCATGAGGAATGTGGGTCTCCATGGCGACACACTGCGTCTCATCTGAAATTGATTACCCGTGGTGTGTTGTGTCCTCTCAGGGCATGTACGCATAAACAGAAAGGGGGGTGAACGCGGTACATGATAATCAGACAATTAAAAGACGAGAACAGCCGACACAATGGAGTCGGTGGAGAAATCAGCTCAGCGGAAACGTGTAAAAAAACAAATGTTGTGTTTTGGGTATGCAAATGAGTTCCATGTTGCTGTTCTCCTCACAGCTTTCTCACATGACTGCTGCTTAAAAGTCCAACATTAGGGCTGAATTAACATTTTATATGGTTCCTATTTTTTTATCTGAGTGTTATTTTTCAGTTATTCTTAGAATTAACCACCTGTTTCTCTGTAGAAGTTAATTCAACCTGTATAAAAAGTGCACCAAAATTGTCTTTTATAGGTTATAAGTTTCATGAACTAGCTCTTCCAGTGGATCTTTCCACCTCTGCTGTGCTTTGTTAGAATATCATAGTAACAATACCCAAAGTGATCATCAACTGTTTACGTGTGAACTTCAAAATGACTAGCTATTAAATGTGCTAACTTATCTATTTCTTCTCCTCCACTTCTCTCCTTCTTTTTCACCCTCTTCCTCGTTTTAGAAAAGTGTGAAGGAGGGAATCCTGTTAAAGCAGACCAGCTCTTTCCAGAGATGGAAGAGGAGGTATTTCAAACTCAGAGGAAGGACTCTCTACTATGCCAAAGACTGCAAGGTACAGAAGCTGTGTTTTAATAAAAGAACAATGCAGTAAATGAGAATCAGAACTAAAGGTTATAGTTCCTACAGGAAAAATCGTCTTGCTAAAAGGTTTTATGTGACTTGAAAGTGTCAGAAAACATGACAAAATGTATCTGGATATTGTAAAAAAATAAAAAAAAACTCTGATTGCATGGTTTTGTTTTTCCACATCAGTCTCTAATTTTTGATGAAGTGGACCTATCAGATGCCAGTGTGGCAGAGACAAGCACTAAGAACATCAACAACAGCTTCACAGTAAGCAGCAAAGTTTACTTTAACTTTTGCACTTGGAGGTTTTTGACTTAACTCCTCAAAATGCATTCAGATTGTGAACCAAGAGCTCAGTTTTTGATTGGTGGTCATTCTAAATATACATTCAAAATATAGTTTATGTGGAAAAAAAAAAGAAAATCTGTACCTACACCATCATAATCTCAGCATTATCTATGCTACTGGTGTCATAGCTCTGTTTTTTAAGCTGAATTATACATATTTTAACAGTGGAATTGTTTGAGATCCTGTTAAACTTTAGATCCCCGTGGTTTTAGATTGTCAGGTTGTTATAGCAACAACAAAAACCGTGAATTGGTGTATGTTGTCATCAGTGTTTCCCTTAGAGCAGGGCTATGGTGGTCTGCCAATTTTTTTTTTGTTTTACTTATTTTATTATAAAAATGGATTTCAAATCATAATTATTTTTTACATAATATGAAAATAAAAGTATTAGGACCCCTCAACGTTATAGATGAGGGTTTAAGCACGCACATGGAGAAGAAGTGGTTCTGTCTCTGCTCTCCATCCCATCTGGAAGTAACGGAGCTTTCGTCAGCGTTGGGGTGCAGATTTTATAAGGAGGATGCCCTCTTTGTTCAGTGATAGGGACAACACTGGTCATGAGTGTAACAATCTAATAAGTCCTCTGTCTTGCCTTTTTAAAACTATTTGCTGGTTGATTTCTCAAAAGTATACAAATTTAGCTCACTCAACACACTAATAGATCTTCTTCTTATCAGTCTGGTCATATAAATCATCCTCCTCATGAGGTTTGCTCAATAATATTTGCACAAATTATACACCTTGCATTTTCCAGTCTCACTGGCCGGGGTGTCATCTAAGGGGGATTTTGGGGGAATGGCCAAGAAAATTGGATTTTTTTACTTTTGTTGTTTTACTTGGTCCAAAAACAGAAAAGATGGTAGAAATACAACCTCCTGAGACTCCTTCAGATGCTCTTTAGCAAACAAACCACACCAATTGATTATAAGTGTTCACTGCTACGCTCAGATTTTTATTCATTTCTGTTTTGTTTTTTTTTCCTCTTCAGGTCATCACACCTTTTCGCAAACTAATGCTTTGTGCTGAGAGCAGGAAGGAAATGGAGGACTGGATCACTGCCCTAAAATCTGTCCAGAAATGGGAAACCTATGAAGTAGGTGTTCCTAATCACTTCGTCACTCTGTTTTAGATTTTATGTTTTGTTTTGTTTTGTTGGACCAAACTGGCAAAAGTGGATTGTTTTGAGGAAGGTGCTCACACTTGATTGGTTCCTAACATCTGCACCTGTTCCTCTTTCTTCACCTCCTCTCTGTCTCTTCAGCTTTTTTTTATTTCTGCTCTTCTCATTTCAGCTCCTTCTTGACAGATTGATATTGCTCATAAAAGTGGAGCTGTTTACAGGCCGTAAAAAGAGCTCAAGACTGTAACCTGCTATCCACGCAGAGTTTATTTTCCCTCAAGTTTTAGGCTTTCACAAATACTTGTAGCTGACGTTTTATCTCATTTGTCTTGTCATAACGTCTTAACCACAACAGCGGACGGCTCCCGGTGGTCATAGTATTCGTGTCGTAGTCAAAACACCTCCTACGTCTGCTTTCCCAAGCTACATAGTTTAATTTATATCCTCGTTGAGGTCAGTGTGGCACAAAGGAAGTCATTGTCCCGTAATTCTTCACGTCTTTTTCGTCAGGCGAGTCAGTTCAACATGGAGCATTTCTCTGGGATGCACAACTGGTACGCCTGCTCGCACGCCAGACCAACCTTCTGCAATGTCTGCAGAGAAGCACTGCCAGGCGTCACCTCCCACGGCCTGTCCTGTGAAGGTACACACACACACACACCGGCTGCTGCTTTTGTGATTTTTGGATTCACACATTTGATTATGTGTTCATTGGAAGGTTCAACCAAGTAACAATAGATGTTTCTGTAAAGTGACTAGATAAGAGCATCAAAGTGCATCAAATGTGTTTCTATTCTGTCTGTGAGCTTTTCATTTTAAATTTCTTGTTTAAATCTGTTTAATCTAAACATTTTTATGAGCCGTCTCCTAGCGCTGCATGATAAAGCAAAGTGAGCCATCTTAGGTTTGGCATCAGATTTCTACTACAAGCGTCACCTGCTTCATTAGAAGACTAAATACCAACTTGTTTGTTCTACGTTTGTTCTAACTCTGAAGGAACTAAGTACTTGTGTGGTCTGGCTTTATAGGGAGTGGTCAGAAGTTACAAACAAACTATGTTACTTGAAGACATCTTTTTGAACAAATTCAATTTGAAGAAACAGCTAATTTTGACAAAATTTAACGAGCCAACTGCTAATCTGAACAGGACAAAGACTGAACGTCCACATCACTGCAAACGCAGCACCAATCTGACTATCGATCTCCTGCTCCATTCTTCACTCATTAGTAAACAAGACCTCGAGATACTTAAACTCCTCCACTGCTACATAGTGGCAGGACATCCCCCCCAGACCCGAAGAGAGCACCCTACCCTTTTCTGGCTCAAGACCGTGGTCTCCGATTTGGATGCACTGATCCATATCCCAGCCGCTTCACACTCAGCTGCGAACCGCTCCAGTGAGAGCTGGAGATCACGATCTGATGAAGCCAATAGGACCACATCATCCGCAAAAAGCAG
>JARVJO010000001.1:6013549-6023595 GCA_031762555.1 Cynodonichthys magdalenae
ATATAAGGTTGTTTGTTAGAAGCATTTCTGAAATTGATTTATTTATTATTTAAATTTGTTATTTGTCTGAAATAAAAAAAGTCATTCATTCATTCATGGTGATAAATTCAACCCGCCTGAGCTTCGTCTCTGTCCAACCAGGCGTTTGAGAGCACGCTGAAGTCATGGGAGGACAAAAGGAAGATTGACACGTACCGCGCTGCCAGGCCCCGCCTTAACTCCCAGCAGTCCATGGAGTACCTGACGGAGGAGGAGTGTGCTCAGGTGCAGCAGCTGGGAACCGTGGCTGACACGCTCATCAACAAGTACGAAACACATTGTTGTTCAACAGGAGTGTGTTCTGATGCTACAAGATTTAAACTTCTAATATTACCAACTATTAACACAAGATGCAAATGATGTTTTATTTATGGAAGAAAGTATTCTGGTATGCTTCAAATGCGATTTAATACAGTACCTACTACAACTACTATAATTAATCCTAACACTACTACTGATACAACTAGTCCTTCCATTACAACTACTTATACTAAAACTACTAGTACTACTACTGCAACAACTACTATTACTAAAACTATTGCTACAATTACTTTACCTACTACTGTTTAAACTACTACTAGTGCAACTATTACTGCTACTACTTCTGGTACAACTACTTCTACTACTACTTTAACTACTAGTACTACTGCTTCAACTATTACAACTACTATGATTATTATTTGTGTAAAAAAATACCATAAAGTTTTCTAACATCCTGTAAACTGATATTAAATGTAGAAATGTCTTTAACGCTTTAAATAATGAAACCAGTGTTTTTACTACTGCAAGAAAAAAAAAAATATATATATATATATATATATATATATATATTTATCGAGTGTTGATAAATTTATTTTGTGCGTTTCACAAAATAATTATCAAACCTGTTGCTTTTTATCTGCAGCACCTTCAGAGGCCAAAATATAAAAGATTTTAAAAATATATTGTTGTACATTTGGGGAGTCTGTTTTCCCACTGCAATTAAAACGTTTATTACTGTTTTTATTATGTTCACCAGAGAAATTAGTTTTTCTTTCTGATTTACTTCAGATTTAAATGTTTTGACTCTGTTTATTCTTGTTTGATGTTAAGTCCTTCCAACTATTTTTCCATGGTTACTACAAAGATACATGTCTTAAAATTACTTTTTAAACACTGTATTATTTACTTAAATGGTCACTTGAGTTAAAGTAGTTCCAAATTTAGACTCAAAGGAAGAAAAGAGGCATAAATAATATCTGTATTTTTGTATTTCATCATAATGTATTCTTGTTTTATTTCCTCCTCAGGATCCGTGAGGCAGCAAAGACCCACAAGTTGGTGGAGCAGGAGCTGGCTCACGCTGTCAACGCCACCGCCCTGGTGCTGACTGAGGCCAAACTGTCCAGCCTTGAGGTACGGCACCGAGAAAAAAACAAACTGATTAAATGGAGAGGTCAGAGTTTCAGCGATTTTGATCTAATGTGCTGAAATGTAAAGGTACAGCTTTAAATATATTAAGAAGAGAAAAGCTGGCCAGACTGACAGGTTCTTGCTCTGATTTATGTAAAATACCACAATGAGTTCAGTGAAAACAATGTAAAGGTGGTGTTGTTTTGTGTTTTTAGTGTCTCAGTCGGAGCACGGCCGTGGAGATCGTCAACAGCAGTAAAGACCTGCAGGCTGAGACCAGGATGCTGCTGGATGGAAAACTGCTGGTACGGGGCGTCGTCTCCCTGATGCTGAAAACGTCTCACGTTTGTTCAGACTTTGAGCAAACAAAGCCTTTAAAAACAGCAAGTCTTTGTGCAAACGTACCAGCAGCTCTGCTCACACCAACAATAATGTGGTTTTATTGGAGGGGTACAGTGTACGCAGAAGGAAATATTCATCCTAACAGATAGCCAAGCTGCTATTAGAGCTCTCCAAGGGCCACATTTTACGTCATTACTTTATTTTTATTTACCATTATTTAACCAGGCAAGTCCTGTTGAGATCTCAGATCTCTTTTTCAAGGGAGGCCTGGGCCTGAAGGCAACCTATTGTACATGTTTATGGAGGTGGGGGAAACCGGAGTACCCAGAGAAAACCCACGCAAGCACGAGGAGAACATGTAAACCCAGGACCTTCTTGCTGTGAGGCGTCAGTGCTAACCACTGAGCCATTGTGCCGCCGAAGAAATTACCATTACTGGCTTGGGTGTGTGCCAAAGCAGTCAACCAACTCCAGCTCTGAGAGCTGGCTGGAGGCTTTTAGTCAAATTTATTTTTGATATAAACTGTATTTTTATTACAACTGAAGGTAACATAGTTACTTGATTGTGGTGTAGAATTGAACAATGTGCCTGGAAAATACACAATAGCCTCCTGCCCCCCCCCCTCACAAGAAAACAGATTTTCACTGATCTCACTTTCGTTTTTCCTAGAAACTAAACTCTGAACTACATTTATTTGTTTCCTTCCCTGGATTCTTCGTGGAATCAGATTCAGCTGTAACGAACATTATGAAACGCAGCAAGCGGAGCGAATTATTATAATTACATTTAGTTTGATTGAACGTGTAAAACATGGCTGTTTTCACGCCTCTTACCAGATGTTGGGTTTCACTTCAGTGAGAAACGATGCATAACGTAGGCAGGCAGGAGGAAAAGTGAGCAGATGTTGATCTCTTGTAGCCCTACAGCTGCAACATTGAATCAAATTTAACCTCCCCCCCCCCAACAAATCCAGCCTGAACATCTCTCGTCTCTTCCTCTTTAGTCAGACTCTCCTGAGGAAGAGGAGCTGCACCTGACTCTGAACAATCTGAGCGCTGAGCTCAACAAGCTGGATGATATCCACTGGATCTGTCCACTCATGCAGTGCTCCGAGGAGGTGGGTATCACCTCAGTCAGAAAGGGGTCCCTGACTAGTTGGAACTTATTTGATAAGACATTGAATTAAAAACAAAACTGTAAAGTGTTGTAGGCTGTTTTGAATATTTATATAAAAAAAGCTAATATACTAAACATAAGATGATTACATTTGATTGTTTCAACCCATATATTGTGCATAATGTCTAAACTGCAACCTAGATCATCGGCCCTGATTGAGTGAAAAACGTTATAAATGTACACTATATTCTTGGTAACCAGGTGTTTTTACGTGTCCAAAACAAGAACATTTAGTAGAAAAGGGAAAAACCAACATATTAAGGCCAGCATGTGTGAGTAGTCTGAGATCCCTATAACCAGCAGCTCTCAGAGGCACTAACTGGAAACATCTGAACACTGTCGTATCATCAGACTGTCACTCCGTCCAAATGTGTCCGTGTTTCAGGACTCGGTGAGGAGCAGCAGTAAAAGCAGCAGCAGCAGCATGATGCTGAAGATCATTCCCAAAACTAAGAAGGAGAAAGAGAAGCTCCACAAACAGAAGTCCAACAGCTCTCTGTCAGGTAGGAGCAGAGCCTTCAGGAACACACACACACAATAAATATGTATTTATTTGTGTGTGTAATTCTGGACATGGAGGAGATTTAATCCGTCTCTGATTTAAATTTGTCTCCTGCAGGACTGTGGGATATCAAAGGTGGGGCTGCTGAGGCAGATTCTTTAGGCAACTGATGGATGATGTCAGAACCTATTTTACCCAGACCAAACCAGGGGTTGGCTGCACCTCACATCTTCCTCCGGTCCACACACACACACACACACACACACACACACACACACACACACACACCCTGTGGCTTCACAGAGGTCTTAGAAACAGAAATTGCTCCTTAATCCCAACTTTTTTAATCTGTTTGCTCTCAGTTTTACTCTTTTCTCTGCCTTTTTTTTTTTTTACTGACTATCAGGACAATTTTGGACTTTTATTTTGTATTTTTAAAAGAGGGGGCATGGCTCTGTGTCTTTGCTTCATTACTGACGCTCTGCTTTCTGTTCTGTGGCCAGCAGCGTCAAAACCAGACAGGGTTGCGACAATGGATATACGTGGTGCTTTTCTTCGCATGTCACGTGTATCGGATCTATTTTACTATTGTAAGTTGTTACAATCTCTGAAGTTCTTCTTTCCTTCAGTCATTTTTTTCTGAAGATTTTAACTGGCCTTCAAACTGCATATTTATTTCTTGTTGCTACTGCCATAAGAACTCCCGACAGCAACAAACCATCAAAGCGAACAAACTGAGAGATCTCAACGTTCTCATCTACTGAACTGGAGAATATCTTAAATGTTGAAAAAAAAAAAAAATACACAGAGGAATGTACTTGTGTGGACTTGTATTAACATGTAAATTATGATAATGTTCTATTAGGGTTCTCTTGTTGTTCAAGTGGTGCTTCGGTGGTCTTGTGCGGGCCGAAGCGTTGCAGTTTCACTGCAAACGAACCTTTTATTACGAGTCATTTCATCGAGGAGCGAGCCTGAAACGACCGGTATTAAAAGTGCGTCACTCAATTCTGAGATGGGACTTGTTGTGGGGGGGCGGGGTCGACGCTCACCCCTCTGTGTGTATTTTAAACTTGAATCATGAAGCGTTTCGAGGTACAGGACCAGATGAAATGACTCAGTGTGTCTGGGTGAAGGTGTTTACACAAAGAGGAAGCATCAAGGGCAAACTCAACGTTGCAGCTTCTTAATGTATTACACTTTGTCCTCTACATGATTGTATGTAATATAAGGGTTAATATGTATATGATTTTTGCCTTGTCTGTGGTTAAAAAGCTATTATTACAAATATATATCTATTTTTTGTAAATCTTCATTCTCCAAACTGGAGATCTGTGAAGCTGTTTTGGCTTTGCTGCTTCCCCCTTTGATAAAACTCCTCAGCATTCCTGCATATTGATGCTGTTTGTGTTCCTGCATGCATAACTTCGCCTTCCTTCGCCTCACAGTGGAAAACTGCCTCAAAATTGTGAATTTCTGATTGCTTGCTTAGATTAACATTTGGAACTTTTTGTTTTGGTGTGCTTACAGAAGTGTTTAGGAGAATTTTTTTAAACAAAAGGGAATTTGTAGTTTATTTGTCATTAACCATAGATGTTATTTTAAGCAGAACAGCGGCTAGGTTTGACGTTTTAGCGTAAATTAAACCAGTTATGCGCGATAAAATGTCTAAAATTAGAGATGAGATAACTTGTCAAAGTGTTTTCTAAATATTTATATAGTACCAAGGTTTCTTGTTTTTTCTTAACCCACGTCATAAAAAAGGTGTCCACATTTACAACATAGCAGAAAAAGATATAGAACACATTACTTTTACTTAAAACAACTCCCACAAAACATGTTTATGTTCATCGTTTACAAGTTCTAAAGTTATTTAGGTTTTTAGGAAACAAAGTTTAATTTTAACATTTTTCGCCGTAAATACTTAAGAGCTAATAAGGCATAGTTGTTTGGGTTTATAGAGCATAAAATTCTTTTAAACTGGTCCGTATCTCCAGTCTACTGAAAACTAAACTTGTTTAAGTTCATAAGTTTAAATAAGAACAAAATATAAAAAAACATGTTTTTAAAACTACCTGGAGTGGTGAAGATGGAGCCTAACACAGATGGAAAGAATATTTTTTTTTACTTTATTTGAGCACCTTATGTTATATACATTATAAATAAATCTTAAAAACATAGTTGAGTAAAATATAATCTAGCAAAACATAGCAAAAATGCTATATTCATATTTTGATTCACTGGCTTTGTATGCAAGAAATTATTTTACGGTAAAAATGCAGTAATAAATAAATTTTAAAAAGTTAAAATTACAGAAAATTTTCCTTGGCAAACGATTATTAGTTAATATTTTGACATGTTCATAACAATGGAACAGAAGCTACGTTAAGTTAGGTTAGGCTAGGCTAATGTCACAAAGCTAACACCATACTGGATGGATGGCGTATAATTTAATTATCAACAAAATGACTGTAAATATAAAGGTTTTGTAGCTGTAATACAATCTGCAAAAACATATTATTTGTTGGGTTAAAGCTGAGTAATAAACTAGCTAACATCATACTAGCTTACAGTTTAGCACAAAAAAATTTGCTGCATGCTTTAAGTCTTTTTAAAGTTAGCTTATTTTTTTCCCATATACGGTACTTTTAAAAATACAAAATACACAATTCTAAATAGAGGTTATTTTATGACACTTTGTATTTTTTATGATTTAGCTTAAAAGTTGCAGCCGCTAAAGAAGCTAAAAGCACATTCTGTTCACGTTAAAACAAGTGGTACTTAACTTTTGTGATTTATTTATTATTTTTATTTTTTAAGATATATTTTGCAGCTTAAACCCAGTGGTGGGTTGTGGTCACTGTGAGGCGCTGTAGATGTTCGGCTGTGGTGAGATGGTGTTTTTGTATCCATAGTGTGCCAGTTTATCGCTCTACACCTCCGAGGCTTTAGTGACGTTTTGCCAAGTCTGGACGTCTGATTGACCTGAATGGTGTGTGTGTGTGTGTGTGTATGAAAAACGCTTATGATGTAATACATTTCA
This sequence comes from Cynodonichthys magdalenae, assembly GCA_031762555.1. Taxonomy (NCBI): domain Eukaryota; kingdom Metazoa; phylum Chordata; class Actinopteri; order Cyprinodontiformes; family Rivulidae; genus Cynodonichthys; species Cynodonichthys magdalenae. The sequence goes on from JARVJO010000001.1 coordinate 6,020,045, forward strand.
AAGTTTACCGTATCTTGCCTTTTGCACTTTACGATAAAACAAAATTTACCAGGGGGAAAAAAAAAAATTGCGTATGTATGTTCAGATTTTGAGTGTTTACAAGCATTTTTTTAAATTAAACTGATGAAAATATTTTATTTATGACAAATGTATATGGATAAAAGTGTGATGATAAAATGTAACTAACCAATCGTAAAATTTTAAAAATACATTTTAATCGTAAAGAACTGTATAAACAGATGTTTACTACACTTGTGGTTTGAATCGCTTGTGATAGGTTTTTTTTTGTCTTTCACCATCACAGCAGCGTCATATCGATGTCATTGTACCAATCAGAGCTTAGATAAATATTAAAAAATGTGGGTCATTTGGATATTAAATATTTTTTTTAACGAGAAATTAACAGTGTTATTTATAATTTACAAATGAATAGTTTACACAGTGGAGCTGTTTGGCCTGAGTTAAGCCAATTTTTGGGAGTAAATTTTTATCTTTCAATTAAATTATAATATGTTGAAGTGGAAAATATCACATGTTGGGGAACACATACGCACGAGCCATTTTGGAATAACCAGTTGCCTGTTTTTTTTTTATTTTCATTTTTTCTAATTGGTTGTCTTTTTGAAGTGATTTGTATTTTTTTTTAATAATTTAATTTGTTTTCAATCCTCAAAAATGTGTTTTTATTTTTTGGACTGAAACTCTTCCGAGCGCTTATCTGCAGCTGAGATATCAGCAGAGGTACTCTGAGTGAATTTACAGACGACAAACACTTTAAGCAGGTTTGTGCAACAGTATTGAACACACAACGTTGTGAACGCAGCCCCAGCCAACACACTCAGACTGCTCACAGCACCAGGCTCCGTGTTGCACGACCTTGTACGTCGCGAGGTGTTTTCTTGTGTCATGTGCAGTGTGTAACAAAGACGAAGTCGGTGCAACCCTCTGAACATTAAAAGAATCATTCAATTGTGACGGTTGTCTCAGTTTCTCATATGAATAACTCCTTTTGATGGTATGAACTGTCGTTTCCAGTGAGATGGGAAATGTTCAAATCTTTGGAATTGAGGTTCTACCAAAAGGTTTTGACTAAATAATATCTTACCTGTTGCAGGTGGCTATTTGAACGGCATAGTTTGGAGTAATGGTTTATTTTTGATAAGGTTGACAAACTGACAGTGATCCGTGAATGGCCCAGACCAAATTGGATCGGTGCCGTCCATAGAGTTAAATATCAACAGAGTGAGCCCTGCGTATCCCGTCCACTGTTAGGTCACCATTTTTACTCCTCCATGTTACAGATGCTAACAGGGCGTCGGCTCACAGTTATCGTAGCAGCTAGTAAAGTAACAGCAAACCAAACTGGATCGGTGTCAAATTATTTGTAATATTTTTACAGTAAATATAATTGGTAATTATGTTTGTTTTATTCAACAATTGTAAAATAGATGAAATGGAAAAATTATTTAAACTAGATCCAAAGTCATTTAAAACTTGGACTTTTTAGCTAGTTGAAAAATTATGACTTCAGTAACATTTATTATTATTTTTTAGTCACTTTAGTAGAAAAAGGAACTGAATATTACCTTCTTAATTTCTTCATCATCAATGACTTTTTTTTTTTGAAAGAGGAAAGGAGAGAAATAACATTCACAAGGAGAGAGAAAAAAAAAAGGGGGAAATGTAATTTGGAAAATTGGAAAAAAAAAATATATATATATGTATACGTCAAGAAGACACAAGACAACATTATTATTACCTGCTATGTAGTTGACATTTAAGAAATGTTCACTGCATACCAGGTACTTTAAAGGATGAAACTTGTCTCTACTGATATTAGCTAACCATCTTTTCAACAGGTCAGGTATGTCTAACAGAAACCTAAAAATATAATACAAAATATTATTTTACAGTGTAAATGTAAAAATCAGAGGAAATACCAGCTTGTAATATTTAATAATTTGAACTAAACTAGCATGATTCAGCAGAGCTACACTGTTTTGCAAAAGGCTACAGAAGCTAATATCTGCTAGCTGATACAATAATTACCTGTGATTACACTGGCTTTATGAGCCTATTTTAAATTTAAACTGTTACATTATTAATTTCAGTTCTGCTCAGATCACACCCATATTGAGGTAAATAAAATATAATTTAATTACTTGTGAAGTGAGACGTTTTCATGTTTGTTGGTACATCTATAACACACACAGCTTTCTGACAGTTTTATACACAATTAGATATAAATTATTTTAATTAATAGTTTTTACATAAGATCTTATTGTTCACTATGTTACCAGCATGTAGAGTAATGATGAATTAATTCTGCTAAGCCCCGCCCCTTCTACAGTAGATCACACTGATGTACTCCTGTGTCGTCTTAAAACTACTTCACTCCGTAAAACATGAAGGGATTTGTGCAGCTGCTGTTTTATACATTTTACCTCCTTCATTGATTCGATTTTTTTATGGATCTTTGAAGTAAAAAAAACAAACGAAGTCCCAGAAATTGACATAGAAAAGTTTATTGAAGTTTCATGATAAAATACTGCGACATACTTGTTACCCAAACGTCTCCTCTAAAAATGTAACTATTTTTTCAAAAAGATTTTCTCAAAAACTGAGTTTTGTTACATCCATCACTGAAAAGTAGAAGGAATTTGAGACACAGAGTCACATAATTGAAAAGATTGAAAATGATTAAGAAACTTTCTTTGCTAAAGACCTGAATTTAATCATCTAAATTAGCTTCTCCATCTTCTAAATCAGGCATGTCTTCATATCCTCCCTGTTCCTCTTCTCTCCTCTGCTCCTCTAATTTCCTCCTCTCCTCCTCCATCTTGTTCTGCTGCTCCATCCGTCTCTTCATTTCCTCTTCCACCTCCTTCCTCTTCGTGTTTTGCACCTCCTGCTCTCGTTTCCTCTGCTCGTCGCTGCCGCCCTCGCGTTTGTTCTGCTGCGCGTCGTCGGCACACTCTTCATCCGAGTCGCTGATGTCGTCGTCGTCGATGTCCCAGTCAGGCTGGTAAGACTCGGGGATTTCGAGGAAGTTGTCCTCTATGGGTTCTGGTTCTGGTTTGTAGTTGGGGTCCTCCAGTTTGCCCCAGGCCACCGGATCTCCCTTACGAAGCGTGATCTCTACTTTAGACGGGACCATGTTGACCGAACTCTGTTTGACGTTGATGACCTGAAGGTTGGAGAAGGAGCAGAGGAAATCTGTCAGAGCAGTTTGTTTTAGTCAACAATGTTCCTCGGCTTATAGATGATAGGTTTAGTCTGCAGTTTCACAAGGTTCAGTTCATTCAGTTAGAGGGAATTGTGTATAATCAATCATTCTCAAAATAAATGAATGGACCCTCTGCGATGACAAAGTGAGTTCTGGTAAATCCATCAGGTCAGCAAGAAGGAGAACTGAAAATAAATTTTATGTATTCGTTTAACTGAATTTCGTGTCAGAACCAGATAAGAGACTCCCCAATGTTATACTGATCAGAATGTAAGTGGAAGAAGCCATACAATACCACAGCGCTGGACTGAATTGCTTTTAATGC
>JARVJO010000001.1:6047215-6072370 GCA_031762555.1 Cynodonichthys magdalenae
ATTGTATGCATCCATGGACTGCAGGCAGTGAAGCTCCTCCGTGTGTAGCACTCTTTGTGTTAACTAGTAGTTAACTAAGTCATGACAAGAGGTTGGAGGCAGCTTGTCTGCATCGTCTGACATTTTTCCATTCTCTGCCTCACACAGGTAAATACAAACGGCAGGAATTTTGTTGATGTGTCTTTCGCTTGAACATTAGTTAATAGGATCAACCATGGAAATCATGGTGTTTGTGGTTGCCTAGCGCTGAGCTTGCCTATAGTAATGGCCGTTCAATGCCGCGAATCACTTCCGGTTCAGGCATGTGGGAACTATCTATAACGGTTTACATCGTGGCTTTTAAAAGTCCAATAAATAATCAAGGCCTACTGTTGAATGTAATATATTACTGCTGAACTGATATTCCACAGTGGTTTTTTTCTTTTTTTTTTTTTTGTGTTCACACATTCATGAGTGTCAACACTCACTGCCCACGAGGTTAGCCAGAGAGGAGTCGAGGTCGCTGGCGAGTAGCTTCCCTCCGGGATGGATGGTCATCTGAGGAGGAACAACATGAGGCGGGGCGGTGTGTGCAGGAACTGTAGGCTTCAACAGCTCTCCCAGAGCGTCAAAACCTGGACCAGAGGGAGAGAGAAAAAAAAACACCTCACATGTAAATGAGCTGAGTGTATGTTTGAGCAGAAAGACATCATGTGGAAGGTTTATGAAGAGATGAAAAGAAGGAGAAGAGTAAAAAGAAGACTTTTAGTTTAATTCTCTGTGGAGACAGACGTGATTGTATACTAAATAACAGCTGTTTAGGCTTTCTTTTAATGTAAAGACACAAAAGTTTGTTTCTTAAATCAGCAACAAGAAATGGGTTTATAACCACTCCCCTGCTTCTTAAAATGCAATTATTATGACTTTAAATGTTTAAACTAGTACATGTGTAGAATAGATTTAACCTACTTTACTATCAGTTCAGTTTGTTTTAACTACAAGACAGCATTTTATTTCTAGTTTTGTTGTTAAATTTGCATTTCTGATTATTTAGCTTGTCCATCAGCTAAAAACTGGACAAAAATTCTGCGCAGCTCCAAGCTGAAAAGAAAAGAGTTTTATTTCTTTAATTGACTGATAACAGCTTCGGCTCCTTCAGATAACCGATTTCTGTAGGGAATCCTCTCATAAGTAACATGCTGCATAAAAATAAAGACTATAATTGGTGTTTATTGTTCCTGAAACTATTATTTTTAAAAAGGTTAAATCTTGATAACTGAAGCGGTTTAGAACAACCCACTCCACAAGTACAAAAAAATAAGCCAGACTGTGGAAAGTCTTTGAAGTGTCTTTGTGAGGTTTTCAGATATTAAGAATCAATGAGCTCCACTTTCTGTGTGAGATCACTCCATGACTGTTTTAGGCAGAAACAAAAGTTTTGTTGTGAGGTAGTGGTGGTTTATTATAATCCTGGCAGCATATTTTGGTTGTGGGTGAAGCGTGGCATCATGGTGAAAACATATCTAACAAAGCAGGACTGGTTCAGGTCTAGGCTCTGACCCCATCACACGAAAATGGTGGTTGTGTTGTACTTGTGATCTTATTGTGCATCGCTGCATCCTAGTTGGGAACAAATCATTGGCGTACATGGTAGTATTGTTGTGGGGACATGCTGCTTAGCATGTAGAGCGTGGTGAAAGTGCAGGACAGCATCTTACAGATGCAAAAATAGTTGCGAAAAATACATATTTGGTCAGTAGAGTGTGTAAAAATATGGTTGCCCCCACACTGAAGGTGGCTGTGGAGATTGTACTTGGTGAAAGGGGTCTTAAAATCACAGATTGTGTAATGTAGGTGTAGGCAGGGTTGTGGTTGGCACTGAATCCTCACAGCAAAAAAAGGCCCTGGGTTCAATCCCTGGTTCAGACCAGGGGTCTTTGCATGTTCTCCTCATGCTTGTGTGGGTTTCTTATCACAGACCATAAGTTCTCCCTTTAAAAAAGAACTGTGATCTCAATGGGATTTGCCTGGTTAAATAAGCGTTAATAAATGATGTCTTGTTGTTGAGTCTAATTTAAAAAAACTGAAAGCCAGCCTCTTACTGGGCCAAAACTGCTGGTATACTGAAGAGTTTCCAACGTATCTCAAAACATTAGCAGAAGTTTTCAATGTTCTTGTGAGTGTTGTTTAAATTTAAAGAACAAAAAAGAAAATAGTTGTGGAGTGTCGCTGACATCTCATACTCTTCTCAATGTAGTTTCTTTAATTTTTAAACATTCGAGATATAAAGTGGTCTAAATCTGAAATCTGAATCTTAATTTCAAAAGTCAAACTATAAATCTGGGGACGAAAGCCAAAGTGGTGTGAGGTGAGTACAATATGGACTGAGGTGGACTACGAAAGGATGTGCACAGTCCAGAACACAGTTTTGCAAACCATGCACACACAAATATGGGCTGTAATATTTAAATGTTGGATGAGAAAACCAGCTGCAAGACTCGGTAGCCACGTTTCCATCCAATTTTAATTGAAATTTTTTAAATAATGCAAAAAGGAAAAATAAAGTGAGTTAGATGTGTTTCCATCTACTGGTTTGGAGCAAATCCACCAGGACATGCAAAGAGTAATTACGTCAGACATTGATGTTATGCATGGCCGTAGAACACAAGAAGTTGACATCTTGGGACAATGGAGAGAAGTTTTCAGGAATGTGTTGCTATTAGTTCTAATTGTTCTGTTATATCAACTACTATTGGTGATGCTACATGCTGTCTGGAGACGTATAAAAAGAAACATAAAGAATCTTTATGTTATGGAAATATCTGGGAATACACAGACAGCTGATCAACCATGTGAAGTAAATGTTCACAAAGTCAGAACTTATTCTGCAAATGTGTTTCCATCGCCCAGTTTGCGCGTTAACTCCTTTTTTGGAAAATCCAAAAATCACCTCAAGCGAGCAAAGGAAGTCTTTTCAAATTTTGCCATTTCCATCAACCTTTTTTTAATGAGACACTTCAAAATGCACCTAAAAAAATGTTAATGGAAACACGGCTACTGGTGGCAAACACTTAGGCAAATCTTTCATTTCAGTCTTAATAAATTCTGTTTTCTTGCATTTTTGAATCACCAACTAGTCTCCAACTGTGGCAGCCCAGTCAGAAAGGATCTCCCTATCTGAACTTCAACAAGCTTTGTTTTAAGTTAAATTAAAACCTTTAATGTTACTTTATTAAGCAGCAAGAAATGACTCGTAGATTTATTTAATAAATTCAAAACCCCACTGCTTCAAAATAACTAAATTCATTAGAGACTCTGCAGCTGTTGTCAGTCCAGACTGTTTAAATGAGCCTAACGGGCACCGAAGAAAGGATGTAAATTGAAAATGTTACAAGGTTTTGTAAAAAACGTAATGTTTAATCTAATTTTCCCAACATGTCAGCCTTTGCTAAGACCGCTTTAATGAATCTGAGGACAGATGTAATTGAAAAGTAAAGTTTTATGGGTGCTCCCTAATACAAACCTGAACCTGGCAGCGCAACTTTATGTTAATTAAATTCATTATGACCCGTTTTGAACCTTCACCTACACTGGCAGATCCATCTGTCTAAGGCAAATATTTCCACCCACATCATGCAGCAGCATATAATCCCTGACTCAGTAGCTTGTTGCAGTTCATCCAGATGATGGATTTATCTGCTAGTCCTGGCTGTCGTGTTCAAGCCGTGACTCGGCACGGCGATTAGTTTGGAACGTGTGTGAGCGCCGATGAGGAAAGTGTGTGGAAGGGGTTCGGTCTGTGGGTGCAGATGACAGAGTCACTTCCTGAGTTGGTGAACGTGTGAATGAAAGAGGCAGCACTAACAGCTCCACAAGTCGGCGTTCACTCGGCTAACGGGTCGTTACGGCCCTGCTGGTTGAAACCTGGAGATGTGATTGCTATGGTGTGTTTGGGTGAGTAAAATAAAGCAGAGAAGATGAGCAAAAGAAAAAAAAAAGATCATAAGAAAAAGAAAAATCATTGTGACAAGATGTTCTTATGTAATTTTATGCATGAGCAGTAAACCCAGCTCCTGCTACGACTTTAAAAATAAATAGAACGAAGCAGAAAAAAAAAACAAAAAAAAAACAACTTGCTGTAAATGAGCAGTGTCTACTTGCAAAAACAGAGGAGGAGGGGAGGAAAAAATGAAGACGGGCAACTGCTGGTGGATGAAGAGGGAGGAATAATATTTAGTTAGGAAGCGGTGCGTAGGTCTGACAGCAGTGCTGACACAAGTGATTCTGAAAAACACTTTTCCTGCTAGCTTAGCAGATGAGAGGGGGGAAAACACACAGACAGAAAAAATTAGCCGAAAATCAGAGGATGAGAAATCAAAAAGGAAATGGGGTATAAAGGGAGGAAGTCTACTATTGCGCACAATCTTTAATTCTCTAGACTCCCAATTTCTCTGCCACTGTCACGACTGTGATAAAACGCTCCGGCAATGTGGGCGATTTCTTTTTTCTTTTGTTGTTTCTTAAACCACCGTGTCAGTGAGGCTTTGTGAATTAAAGCGAACCAATGAGAGGATAAATGGGAAAAGTTTCCTCAATAGATTAGACACTACAGGCTAGCAAGATGAGGGAAGAGAGGGAATCAGATGGGAGGAGGAAGAGGAGAAGGACGAGTTGAAACAAACCCAGAGAGTTGTATTAAACTGGGTGGATAATGATATCGGTGTTACTTTAGGCGCTCCAACGTTGGATCTGACTGTCAATACAGCTGAAACTCAAAGGGAAGGAGGGAAAGAAGCAAATCCTTTTCAATAGCTCATCTGAAAATCACTTACTCCTAACAGACCTGAACAGAAGTGTAATAAAGAAGCATTATAACCCTCGCTCCACAAACAGAGCACTCACCGTCTCTGGCTGTGTCCTACTGAAGTGTCCCTGACAGCTTTATTAAGATAAAACACACTTCTTATAAGATACCGCTAATGCACAGAAGGAAAAGAGCTGATTCACAATAGAAGTGGAAAGGGTTGTTTCTTTTTTCCTTTGAAAGCTGAAACGATAGATTTTTCAAGGTAAAACTTGGTTCCAAAGTAGATTTTTCTACCTAACAACTGGAAAATCAATTACAACTATAAAACCAACTTCATAAAGTTGAACAAATTCAAACAGAATATGGTTAAAAGAACTGTTGTTTGCAGGGGGATCGTGTAAAGTTACTAATAAACAGTTTAAAAAATAAAAAATTGGAGAATCATTTTTTTCTTTTCTCAGAGATGAACTCACAGCTGGTCAGAGTGAGGCCAAGATCAAAGTGGTTTAGTGTCATTTACATATTTGAGGTTCAAGTGAACTTTGTATTAATGATTTTTAACCAACATTTTTACTCTAATTTTATATAAACCATTGTGTTGATTGAACCAGAGACTGACTCAGTCTTTAGGGTCAAAATCCAGAGATTTCAAGTCAAATAGAAGTCTAATGCTAAACTGAGTGCAGCTTGGTGCTCAAACTAGCCATTAGCTCGTCTCCTCAGAGAAACTTCTGCCCTCAACATTTTCTAGTCACTTATGTGTGACTAGTGATAACTCCACATAACTTTAGAATGCTCTGTAAACATGTTTGTTTTTTTTAAATATGTACCTAAAGACAATATTGTTACAACCTGCTGCCAGACTGTAGCTTAAAGGGTCATAAAACACCGAAGTTGAACAGACATCTTTTTGGCCGTCTCGGTGCAAATCTGAATGGACCAGTTCCGCCATATGAACAGTTTCATTCCCTCTACTCATTAATAAGTCCAGGGTCCATCACCGACTCGTGCCCCCCTAACACGTTACTTTAACGCGAGGACATTATGTGTCACACTAACGCTTCTTCGAGCTACTTACCTGCTGTTTTTGCACTGCTAGTTCATGGTAAATTTAATTCTAAGTTTACATTAAGTTTATCAGTCTATATTCTCATATTTATCTCGTCTTCTTAACGTTTTATTTGTACATACTTCATATATTTCTTATATTTTATATAATTCCTTACGTATATTGCATGCTCTGCAACTCCACAACATGACATATTCCGATTTTATGGATCTGTTTTATGAAAGAGCTTTAAATGGATCATAAAGAGGAGGGGCAACACTTTGTGCTTAAAAGTACATCCCAAGACATTTGGGTCATCCTTCCTCCAAAGCTCCCCTGATGCTTATCTGACCAATCAAAAACACTGCAGCCCACAATCCAGAGGAATTAAAGGATCTGCTGCCAACGTTGTGAACTCAGAACCCCATGATGTTCACCGTGAATCACCTGACTGCTCAGAAATAATATGCTGGTTACAGATGGACCAACTCAATGACCATAGTGTTATGATAAAGTATGATCAACTGTAATCAAAAGGTATCAAGATAAAGGCTGAACTACAGGATGTTTTAAAATTGGATTATTCCATTAGATTAGGGCCCAACCTTTTATTTTAAAGTCAGTAAGTCTTTTTCTTTAAAGCAGACATTTTAACATGTCTCAGTTGAAAATGCACAGGTTTATAAATGACGATACCTTTTTAACTTTGCTCTATTATTAGATTAGAGCCTGCATTACTAAATGGAACTTGAAGATCAATAACATTACTCATATTGAGCTTTTTGTGATGTTACATCCTCATATTTTTATATTTCATCTGACAAAACTATTATTTACTTCTACTCAAATGTTTCCCAATCGAATCGTTTTCTTAGCATGATAACACTCATAAGATTTTTTTTTCCCTTTTTTCTACGAGTAATAACTGGGAGATTTATTTGTTAGTAGAAACAAGTCGTGTATTTAATTTGGGTGCATTTAAAGATGCACTTATAAAGGATTTACACAAAGGTAATATCTAATTCAGATTTGTGTTGTAAATATTAGGTCTCCTCTAGAGTAGGACTCAGACAGTTTATAAAAAAATTAACCAAGCAGAAAAGAAATGTTCCAAAGCAAATCGGACAAATTAATTCATTGATGTTTTCTGGTGGTCTTAGATATAAATTTTGTAGTAAAAAAAAATCAACAGTAAGCAGATACAGACAAGATAAATATAGAGATGCGATAGAAACAATTATAAGGATGAAAAGGAAAAAAGGAAGCAGAAAGTCTTTCAATCCGATAAAAAGGGTTAACAGAGTGGTCAAAAAAAAAAAACTGATCCAAAATATCCAGTGAGAAACAGTTGTGTGAATAAAAAGCTCTGTTGATGTGAGATGATAAAAAGGCAAAGTAGCTCAAATAACCTCTTATTACAACCAGTAAGTGCACAACATGTATTACAATAATCCTCTAAAATGGTAGTTTTCAAACTTTTTATAGCACTACCTTGAAAATACTATGTTCTTTAAGTACCATGCCTATAACAGACATCAAAAACAAACAAGTTGTCCAAACCCGTGACTGTGCTGACGGGTGTGGTTTAAATGTGATGGTCTCATGCTGAGAACAGCTCCACATAAACTGCAATCTTAACTTTTCCTCTGTCCCACAACTACCCCATACATAAACATAAAACAAAACCTAAAGAACTTTGTTTGGTTGATTATTTCTTTGTTGTAACTACACTTTTTCTTAAACTGTGGGAAAGTCTATTTATTTCTCCTTAAATTAGTTTGTTAGGAAAATGCATTTGTGGGTTGAGCAGCAGGGTACATGGGTTGCACCTATGAAAAATTTGCCAAATCTTTTCTCCTAATGCCAAACAGCTTATTCTGCTGTTGACTCTAGTTTTGACCTTCTAGTACCGAAGGTGCTGAACATCAGAAGTTGGATTGTCAGCTCCTGTGAGCAACGTGCAGCAATTCCATATCTCCACTGTAGGGATCAAACTACATCCTCTATTGCCACTGTTGCATTGTAAGGCCTGGCACATGTTCAAATGCGGGTTTGACGTATTTGGATTTGCCGTTATGGTCCTCTTCCGGCCCAATTTCCGAAGCCCAGAGACCAAAGGCATTTTTGCATTGTAAGGCCTGGCCCAGACTGGCCAGGTCCCAGCTGGTCTGACCTTATTCTACCCTGGCCCTGACTGCGTTTGCTTTGAGCAGAGACACCCCTTGATATGGGCATGATCATTATAACGTGCAAATCTTATTTCATTTTATTAGCAACACCAAAACAAACTACATCAAACACAAAGGAAAGGTACGGAAGACTGTAATGGACCATACAGGAGTATGACTCTTGGAGCCAGAGGGCAGCACAACAGAGGACGGTGAGCTAACCTTGCTGCAGTTGTTGTGTAGTTAAACTTGTGTCTCTGGGGTTCTATTTGGGCAAGGCTGCTTGGCCAGATTTGACCTTGGCCTCTGAAGTTGCATGTACAACCAGCCAGTAAACCAATCAAATGTCTGTAAACCAGCTAACATTAGCTACCATTAGCTTATCTTCTTACATCGTCTTACTTTCCTACCTACAGCATGATACAATGGAATCATACACTCATGTATCTTTTTGCTGCCTTTCTTCTAGCAACACACAGACTTCTCTGGCTCTGTTTTAACTTGTTTTTTTATGAAAGAAAAAACAAACAATTGTTTGAGCGCCAGGCTTTCTATCCTTGGGTGTCGCAAAAAATGACATGAGCCTTGAGGGACCTTGTTGTGACAGTCCTGCCCACATGCAAAAACAATTGAGGCTATGCAGTGCCATGGAAGACCTGGTCCAGGCCAGATCTTCAAATGCAAATATGCCACAATTTAACACCTGCCTCCACAGATTACTCATCCTGATCTGACTGAACATCTGTAGGATCAGTTGGAGAGAGCTGTTCATTGCAGATTGATCAACATAAACACTTTAGCTGAGTTGTAACAAATGCTGTTTGAAGAACGGGATGCCATCCAACAACGTGTGGCTGGTGAGCAGCATGACGGGGAGGAGCCAGGCTGTTGTGACTGTGTATGGTTCTTCCACATGCTACTGATGTGGAATACAGAAATACAGAAATGTTTTTAGGTTTTATTGCCCAGCCTTAATTAAAAATGGCTACAAATAAAAGAAAGAGCAGAAAATTTGGGGGTATTTTGAATGTGAGGAGTTAGAGAAAAGAGGGGGCGAGCAGATGGAAAGGAGTTGCCTGGGTGATTCTTGCCTTGTGAAGTGTGATGAAGAGACGGTGAAGGAAACAAGATGACAGAGATGAAACAAAAGGAGGCAGAGAGACGAGGAGGAGGAAGGTGAGAATGGTGTGAACAACAACAAAACCGATAAGCAGAGACAGAGTCGGGATAGAGGAAAATGACAGCTGTGTGTACGGACTCAAACATACAGACACAGAAACACATCGACACACACCTTAAAGAAACCAGAGATATAAAGATGCTGAAGACAATATTTGTGCGAGATGCTGCCAGGTGCTCTGATGATTTACTGGTTGATGTAACGACAGGCTCAACACATGCTTTATTGACAAAATGTCCATTTAAACCTAAAACCAGATGGCCTCTAATGGTTGGATCTGAGGACGGATGGATAACGTTAAACAAAGTGAGACAAAAATCAAAGATCTGTTTGATTGTTACCACAGATTTGCTACATTTACGTTAATACCTGGGTTATATTTTTGCTCTAATTAAGCCATCTCAACAAGCGTAAACTGAACATGCAGCGCGTGTCGCTCTAAAACAGCTGGACGATTGATGCAGCTAAACTTCCAGCTGTGCTGATAGATGGAGGCTGTCGCCGTGAAACAAATCAAAAGTCAAGACAATAAACTCCAAACAAAAACAGCTGGAGTCAGACTGGAAATGAACAACAAAACATGCATTTATGCATTTTGAGTAACAGACTTAACTTACCTGTTTTTTTGTTTGTTTTTTTTACACAAGAGATCTCTATTAACAACTGTAGATAATTTAAACTGAAGCAGCAACATCTTACGTTTTATGCTAAAAAAAAAAAAAAAAAAAAAAAAAAAAATAAAACTTTTTTTTGGAGCTGTCGAACCATCCGTCTGTTAAAAGTCTTTATAGAAGAGTCATGGGACACAAAACGGTTAAGGAGCAGAGAGATTGATTGTGTCATCTGTTAGGAGGTTAAAATAAAGTGTGCTAATAAAAAAGACTCAGAGGTGAAATCTCAGACCTGCAGCACTGAAGCATCAGTCTAAAGCTGTTAAGACAGGAAGTCAGGCAGAGGTGGTTTCTACACATTCTCATGCATTCTGGTGTTATAGGGTACAAAATATCTGTTTTGCTACTCTTAAAGGATAATTCAGATCTTTTTAAGTAGACAGCTTATAAACAGCTATTTTCTTACCTGTTGTTGCCTCTTTGAATGACCTCAGTTTGAAGGAATGGATCATTTTCAACAGAGAGAACTTTTTGTTTACATTAAAGGGATCATCAACTACGGCCACAAGTTGGCTTTAATGTTTTATTTCTCAGTTTGTGACACCTAATTGCTTGAAAAACATATGTCTATTACATTTTTCACTTGCAATGCATTCTGGGGATGATGGTAGGTTTCAGTCAAAACTAAATGCAAACAGTCGAGGCTAAAACGTTATGTTTAACAATAAATGTATTTTGTATTACTTTGTATACACCGGCATCATCATTTACCCAGAAATCTTTGCGGCGTAAATAACACGGTATTGTTCATGTGATAAAATACTTTAATTTGTGAAAACTAAACAGCTAACAATACTTTTACAGCTGAAGTCAACATTTGTCAACTAGTTGGAGATCACTTTAGGTAAAACAACCTGTTATAACTAAATAAATAGGTTTAAACTTGTTGAATTGTGTAGGAACCCTGGAAGAAAAGAGTCACAAGAAACCTTGTTTGTCTGGTACCTCAGGGAGGCTTATGCTCCTATACTTTGAAAACCCCTGAATTAGAACATATGGAGCAGAGTTTTAAGGAGCTTTTGAAATTCATCAGAGTTTGCAGTTCAGGGACATCCGTTGTGTACCTTTTGTTAGCAGAATGAGGACTGCCGTCATGAGAAAACTTTGTGATGGAGTTAGAAAAGCCCACCGAGCAGAAGAACCACAAGTTGGTGAAACTAATCAGAAGGTTAGTTAAATGCTGAACTCGTGCCGCCATTGAAGCCAAAAAAAAGATGTTTCAGTCCAACTCTGTCTGAACAGACAGAGACAGGCAGAGAGGGCTTTACCAGCTGCAGGTTGTGGGCCGTTGTAACTGGATGTATCTTTATTCCCAAACACAGCATCAAAATCTACAGTCATGGCCGGGGCGGCGCTCTGCAGCGGCTGGTTCTTCAGTCCTGAGGAATGCAGTTAAACACGACTGATTAACGTTCCTGCTTTGTTGCTGTATAAGCTGCAGCAGCTGGAGCAGATTTATCCCCACATCTCTTGACAAAAAGACACCCCCTGTAGATGCAAACAGACTGGTTTTATAGAAACAGACTTGCTTCGCCACCATCTCCAGCTAAACTAATCCCATCAGATTAGGAACACGTACGTTTTGGTCCTCGCTGTGCTTTCTTTGTGGTGGTTTTATAAAAAAATAATGGGATTTTGTTTTGGATGCTGGGAACACTAATCCTGTGCTCGAGGAAATCTGTAGATATACCTTTTTTTATCCTTTTTTATTTTTGGTTTTTATCCCTGTTGATTTAGAGCAGATCACAATTTTTATAAACCACAATCAGGTGGGAAATAAACTAAAATCTTTTTTTTAAATTTCAGACTATTGCCGATTTTTATTTAAAAGCTATAACTAAAAGCATGTAAAATATTTAGGGTTTTCATAGTACTTTTTTTTTTACTTTTATTTTTTAACGCAGATACTAAACCTAACTTTAGGGTTTCCGCAATAAAGCCGGTATCTCACTGAGCCGCAACTGCTGGCAACTAGTTGATCATTTTTAACACTTCTCAGTTTAATTTCTGTAAATTTTAATGAAGCCTTATTTTGACACCCTTTGATTATAATGACTGCGTATTTGCTGAGGAGGTCGGACTAGAACAGAACCGCATCTAGTGTAAATTAGGGGTAAGCATAAAGTAAAGTAGTACATGGAGAAATAGACAGATACTGTGTACTATTATGATTAAAACTCTTGCAATAATTGCATTTTTCAAAATACAATAAATAAATGCCCTATCAATGTATCATTTCATTGTCTGAACTCTCTGAAATATAATCTACAAATTGTTTTTGAAGCACTCTTCAACAAAAAACGAATACAAAAAAACCTTAAACTTTTGATATTTTCCATGAGCTAACAAAGCTTTTGTTTCTTTCCAGCTGGTAAATCCTAATATCCAAATACTAGGAGGTTTTCTCTTTAAAATAACAATTCCTCATTACAATAACCTAAAAATGGGATTCAGACCACATATTAACGTATCATTGTGATTAACAAGACAAATTAAGTCCTATCTCCAGAACTGCTCATGATATCACAATGTAGCTTAAAAAGCAGCAATCTGAAAATATGCCGAAGTCATTTTGACCAACTTTGATTCAGTTTTATGTGATGCGTCACAAATATAAATTCATTCTTTAGGGATAACATTGATAAAATTTAGCAAAAATATGTTCACACCACTGAGATGAACAGTTGTTGAGATGTTTACATGTGATGTAACAGGAAGTGATGTCAAAGGGGAATGTTTGATAACATTTCTATAACAGTTAACACAGACAGTAGAGAAGAATATGTTTCTTTAGATTATTTTGACTCTATCAATGAGAGAGACAAAGAGTCAAAATTCAAATATTGTTTCAATAAACAAATAGTTTTCTTTCTTTAAAAGTTCCTCTTTTTAGCTGAGCCAAGTTTAAAATGGGTCAAATCTTCTGTTTTACACTAAGTTTTTTTTTAAATAAAGATGTTTTCTTTGACTTTTTGTACTTGAAAGACATGCATGTCACAGACACTATAAAAACTGTGTTTTTTGTACCAATCAGACATTTTGTTTTGCTGCCAACAGTTCAGATTCAAGCCAAATTAGAATCACCAAATATCCGTCTTCTGTTATTTATGTTCTCGCTTAGAGCTGGATCATAAATAACACAAAAAGACATTTCCTCTACCTGCTGCTTTACATTTATGGTCCAACTTTGAGCATCTGAGTGTTTATTATAAGAACAGTGGATTCTAATCACAGATGTCAGAGTTACAGCTACCATCCACAGCTTACAAGTGGCTTCTGCTCCAAATCTGGCCAAACTCTAAGTGGCTTCAGCATAATCCTGTGACATAAAGCCTATAATACTCCACACTACCACATCTTAGACGCATCTTTGTGCTACACTTTGATTTAAAATAGCGAGCTGAAATGTCAGCCTTCTTTCTTCACAATCCCGTGGGGCGAGTTCTACAGCCCCTCTAATGTGTCAAAGTGGGGCCCGGCAACACATTCCACACTGAAGAACATGAAACTGAAGTCAGGGAGGATGAACATCAGCTGATGGTTTGTCTGAGAGTCTCGACCCGCAGTTACAGGACTTTATTTCAAGATACTGCTGAGAAAAACTCAACTCTTGTCTCAGTGCATGAGACTGAACTGAACATTGGTTTCTGAAGGAGAGAGTGGTGATGGGTGAATAGAGGAAGGACTGGCCCGAGGGAATATTTTAACAATAAATCCACTTTGTGAACACGTGTATGTGTTACAGGCAGCTATGTGACGAATCCCCCGCTGGCTGCTTCATGAATGTGTGCAGATAACGTACCTCCCCAGGCACTGTTGGCGTTGGAGATTGAACAATTGCTCTGCACAGCAGGGATGAAGGCCGGCTGGAGATCAAACAGGTCGCTGTTCAGGTTCGGCATGCTGACGAGCCAAAAATGACAGAAAAAAAAGGGGGGGGGGGGGTTAAAAGAAATCATAAAAAAGAACAACAGCACCAAATGTAAAGGTAGTGGAACAAAAAGGAAGGAAAAAAAACAAGACAAACGGAAACTAAACATAAATATTTAATCAAATGAGCATAAATAGCTAAAACCAGCAGTAAAAAAGCTCATTTGTCGCAGATAAAGATTAATCCCGGCTCTCTGAAGGGCTGTAAAAACTTTCACAGAGCTATAAAACCGTTGGCAGCAGTAAATTTCAGAGCGTGTCACAGTGTCTGCAAATTGAGTCTAAATTCAGCTTTGATTAATAAAACTAAACAGTTTTATTTGGGATTTATTAAATCTGGATTCAGACAGAATTTATGAAGCTCTAGAAGTTCTGCAGGAGAAAATAACCCAAAAACTTACAAACAGAAAGCAGTGTGACGTCAGACTTTTATCCTTTAAAACCTGTGCAGACTGATCGATTTAATCAAACTTGGATCGATTTCATTTAAATTTGGGACAATCGATTTATAGGGCATGAGATTGATTTTTTTCCCATAGCGTCTTGTGCGTGATGAAGCTGAGGCGCGTTTCTGTATTTTGTGTCAGTCCTGGCTTGCCGTACGTTTACATCCAGTTGACGCTCAGTGCTAACGTTAGCTTCTGACAAGTTATCTGGGGCAGAACAAAAGAAACTAAGGAATCACTAACATTACAGCTGACTCTCTGCAGAACTTAAAGATAACAGAATTGCTCTCATATGCAGTAGCAGAAAACAAAGCAGGATTTGAGAGGCTCATTGAGGTGCTCGAACTAAACTACGGTATGTAAACATCTGACTGAAACTGTTCTCCCTGGCATGTATAAATGCATGAAAGAGAAAGACGACATTCTAACAAAATCATTTGGTTTTGTTACAAATATTATTTTTAAACTTTAAGAAACAACTTAATTAAATCCACTGTGATGGAATGTTATAGTTTAAGTACAAGTTTTTCTGTTTTAATAAGTTTTATTGAACATAACAGAAGGTAAAAGAAACATTAAATATATAATTTTCATACGCTCAAAAAGAGTGGGCAGAAGTAAACTTCTATTAGCCCACCTCTTCTCCTGCAACCTTATTCCCATCACTTCTTATTCATCAAGAAAATTATTCTTAATTTCTTTAAAATTAATGCATCCAACAACACTGTCACTTACAATTCTTTTTGTAAATTAAAACCTTTGAAACTTGAGAGTTTTGTTTCAAGATTAAACTGTCCAATTTACAAGTTTGCCCTTAAAACCTGTTTATGGTGAGGGGAAAAAATAAAATGAATTTGAATTTTGCAACACTGTTGAACCCTTTTCATTATGTAAGAGCAGATCAAATTAAATCAAATCATGATTAAATCAGTCTGGACCCAGTCGGGCTTGAGCTATAAATCTAAACTAATGCACGTGTGATCGTGTCCTGTGCATGTATTAGTAATTGTTCTGTGCAAATGTGAATCACGTGTGAATATTGTGTATAAATAAAATGATATATTATTTGTGAATATTGACACTTTTCACTTCATACTAACTGACCTCAGTTAAAACACAAACAAAGCTCCAGCGCAGTTTGCTAGGGTTTTCAAATTTTGAGCTAAAAATTAGAGTGGTAGTAGCTAAGAGTTATTCACAATCAAATCCATCAAAATTTAATGCGAATTTTGAGCAAACATTTAAAATGTTGCAAAAAGGAACAAAGAAAAAAAAAAGAAATGTAAATCAGATGTGTTTCTGTTAGGGGTGCAACAGTATATGTATCTGTTTCGAGTCGTTCAATACACACTATGTATGGAACGATACAGATTTTTAAAGTTTATTTTTTCAACTCGTCTTCTGAAGATGCTCTGTGTTGAAGGATCAGTGGATCTGTGTTCGACTGCTCCACCTAGGCTGCACTGTCGAGCACAGATCCACTGAGAAACTTGCTGTTTCAGCAACATTTAATTTAAAAACTGTACTTTTGAGGTTAATCAAATGTTCATAATTAATTTCAATTAATTACAAGTTAAGAAGGGGATGGACATTTCTCTTTTTTGTATTAAAAAAAAAAATAGAACCATGAGACAAACGTATCGAACCAAACCGAATCATGAATTTTCTGTATCGTTGCACCCGTAGTTTCCATCTACTGACTTGGAGCAAATCAACCAGGCTACGCAAAGTGTTAATACATCAGACGTTCAACTTACGCATGGCTGGAAACAGGAAACAGGAAGTAGAGGTCACAAACTAACATCTCAGGACAATGGAGAGACATTTTTAAGGAATGTGTTGCTATCGGACAAGTTGTAATTATTCTTTTATATCCACTAGTATTGGCCATGTTACATACTGTCAGAGAAAGAAATGAAATTCTTATAGGAATTTCTGGGAAGACTGACAGCGGGAACAGCTGACCAACCATGTGAGGTAAATCTTCACTAGGCCTGAATTTATTCAGCAAATGTGTTTCCATCTCCCCTTTTGTGCATTAACTTTTTTTTGGAAAATCCAAAAACCACTTGAAGCTAGCGTAAAAACGTTTTTGCGAAATTGAAAATGTTTTTTCGAATTTTCCATCCACCTTTTTGTAATGCGATACTTCAAAACGCTCATAAAAAGCATTGATGGAAACAAGGCTACAGACTATGAACTGACTGAGATCTTTAAAACGAAAGACAATATGACTACTTACTTTAAAGTACTCATAAAATAATTTCAAAGGTTACAACATGTCACCAAACGGTTTTGTTGTTAAGCACACCGACCTTATTGGCTCCATGTTCTAATAGGTGGAAAAGTTTGTTCCGTCTGTTTTTTTTACCTGAAATAATGTCAGATTCTTCTCTGACTTCTTCACTAAAACAACACAGGTTACACTAAAAGCTCCAGGTGCTCATCTAATGGATTTCTGACAAAGTCGCTGCACATTTATTATAAAACCTTGTAAGCCAAACATGTGACGTGTGTATTTGTGTGTGCGCGCACCTGTTAGCAGTCAGTGCGGAGCTGAACAACTCCGGGGTTTGTGTGATGTGGTTGTTGTTGTTGGCGCTGCCTATCGACTGGCTGCTGGGGGAGGCAGAGGGGGGAGTATGCATGCTGATCTCCTTCAGGCGCTGATCCTGGAAAAAGAAGCAGACGTGAGGAGAGAGAGAAGAGCAGCGCCAGGTGCTCCGGGGAGACACAACTAGTCTGGATTCTGACACCTGAAGAAGAGCGCAGAGACAAATACATGTTCTGCAAATCATTAAGAGCTCAGCTGAGTCATGTTGTGTCAAGATGTTTGTTGGGTGTTTTTATTAGTACGCACACAGGAAAAACAAAAGGAGGAAGTAATGCACGCTTCTTTAGAACTTCGAATGCAACACGCTGAGCCAGAACTCACCTCACCTGCTAATGCCGAGAGGTGGGATTCAGCACACACAACCATAAAAACAATAGACTGAGTACTTTCAAATTAATTAGTACAGCTGTTAATTATTAAATGGCCAGGTTAATAAAACTCCTTATTCCTCTCGACAGTATTTGACCCTGATCCGTTGAGACTCAGGTGCTGCTGAGAGAGAAAGTTCTGTTCTGTTCCGTCTGGTGACACAAACATCAGCAACGTCTTGCCAGACAAAGACAAAACAGTCATGGCTTTTCACCCAGTTACTTTCTCCCCATTATTATTATTATTTTTTTTTTTTTTTGCTGAGTCAAGGTGAGGAAGACTATAGATGTAAAGGATGATGAGGCTGAAACAGCAGACCTTCTCTGAGTTTAGAAAAACAGCAGAAGACCAAACATTTTGCAGATTTAGACTGTGCTCTGGTGTTATTTTGGCGTGGTTTTTGTTTTATTTTTTTTAACCTGTGGTCAAATTCCTGGATGTACAAAGATCATCACATTAAGAAAAGCCTACAGTGGAACAAAACTCAGCAAATTACAGCGGAAAACCTGAACTAACTTAATGTTTTGTTTTTATCTTTTGTCAGCTTTAAGGGATAGTTCAGGTTTTTTTTTCAAGTGGGATTTTTGAGGAAAAAGTTATGAACAATCAATATCTTACCTGTTATAGATAGATCTGACAAGTTAACGGCTAGCTGGAGCAAAGCAGAGACCGAAGTGTAAAGCTGCCACAACCCCAAACTTTATTACAAACACTAGTCTGAAAACCTCTACAAAGAGGTAGGCATGTTTGATTCGGAAAGATTGTACTTTTGTATACTGTTTCAAAATTTCCATAAATTTTTAATCCCTTTTCATATTAAAATACTGAGATTTAGCAGAGTGTTACGTAACTGATGTTGTGATTATTGGCTGGTAGATTGGGGGATTCGCGGAGCGCTACGTTAGTAATGCTACATCGAAGCCACTTATTCGTTGGTGACTGCTCCCCGCCCATGAGAGTAACTTGCGGTTTGGGGGCAGGGACGGGGTAGACAGGGCGCTCAGTTTTGTTGACAGGGTGGGGCACCCTCCTTAGATAATGGTATGGGAACACTGGTTCTGCATTGGCTTACAAAGTGTAAAAAATAAATCTTGATTAAACTAAACAAGAAACCCAAAATAAGCTAAACATACATTAGGGCAGCTAATCAAGCTTCAACAAAAACTCTTCCCAGTGAGTTCGTACCTCATTGGAAATCAGTAAAAATGAGTTCATTCATTAAAGCAAGTATTATTTTTGGTAAATGGTAAATGGACTGAACTTATATAGCACTTTATCAAGTCCCTCTGGACCCCAAAGCTCTTTACACTTAAAGACATTCACCCATTCACACACTGATGATGGTAAGCTACATTGTAGCCTGGGGCACACTGAAAGAGGCAGGGCTGCCATGCACTGGCACCACCGGACCCTCTGACCACCATCAGTAGGCAAGGCAGGTAAAGTGTCTTGCCCAAAGACACAACGACTGAGACAGCTAGAACAGGGGATCGAACCGGCAACCTTCCAGTTACGGGATGACTCCCCTAACCACTCCTCCACAGCCATCCCAATTTTGGCTTGGATTTTGGCTCCTAGACCTCAGAGCCCAGGACTACAGCCCTTTGGAAAGTTCAGCCTTGGTAGATAAATCCAGGTACAAGGTAATAAACAAGGTAAAATATTTCTAATGGAGGCAAACATCTTGTCCAAAGACATGTCAACAAGAGAACAAGCTAACATTTTCATTAAGGGGTAACACCATGCCATAAAAGACTGCCCATCTTTAAAAAACTCCATACTCTTCCAGATTTGGAAGATGCTAAAACCAAATTAATTTTAAACTTTTTCCAAAACTGTGTAGGAATCCTGTTGACGTCGGTTTTTCATCACATGGTTAATTACCAAGAATTCTGAGGTTATTTGCAAGAACAAATGGTGGCAGCGCTTCAAGCAGGACTATCATAGTATTTCTGCTGGAATAACAGTACAGTGTGAATTTGAAAGAATGGATATAAAATATTCAGACTGGAGATGTTAAGCAATGGCAGAAAATCACGACTAGCTGACTTGAACCATTTCTCCAAAATGGGTAAGATATTCATTACAACTTTCCACAAAACTGAAAACCTTTTCATGAAATGGTAACTGATGCTATTACCTGATAATAGATCTGAACTACTGCTTTAAAGTTATTATGCATTTGTTTAAAACTTAAACTGGATTTAGAAATGTATATAATTTCTCCATACATAACTGTTGAAGCTGGTAACACTGCTGTATTATTCACTTCTCAATGCTTTATTTCACAATCTTCTGCCTATATCATTGAATCTAATTATTAGATTTACAGAGATCATTTTATTTGTCTTGTTTTTTTATCTTGTGGGAATTTGCAGTCAGACTAACAAAAAAAGCAGTATAATAAGGTAAAGAGGAGTTTAGTAGACAGGTAGAGCAGTGAGTCAGATTATTAGTATGGATGGCCACAGAGGGACTGAAAACATTTTCTCATAGCTCTTTTATCGGTTTGTTTACACATGGCCAGCTGCCGGTGGGGGGGTTTAATTCACCACTGAGCTTAAAGGTAAGGAAATGTTCCAAGTTACTTTACAACCTTTACACCTTTAAAGGATTTGAAGCGGATGTAAAAACAATCTGCCTCTGAAGCAGCCTGGGCCGACCGGCTCCTCTTCATTTTTATTCCAACAGTGTAGTGAGGACAAAACAAGAGGAAAGTGCTGTTATTGTTTGGGCTACGGCCCCAGCTGGACAGTAGCGGAGTGTGTAAGTGTTTTTGTATGTGCTGTTGAGTCCATATGTACACCAGAGTGCGCAGACAGCTGGACGGGAGTTTTTGGACGACCCCTCCTAACCCCCTCCAGCTCTCTCACTCCATCATGTTCTCACTCTCACTTAATCTCGCTGCTCCTTTTTCTTCTAACTAAACCCAAAGGTAATCAGTGGACCTTGGCAGGGAACGGGGCAACCAAGGGCGCAGAGTAAAAAGCGCAGTAAAGTCCAATCAAACACACGCACAGAGAACACTGGGAGTACTGATAATGTATTATTGTTGGGTTCAGATTCACATAAAGCTGGACAAAGCTTATATAGAAGAACTGTTGGACACCAGCTGTATATTTTTATTTTTTCCCTGTTGGGACGTGAGCACATAAACATGAACTTGTGTACACACTGAGCTGCTGCCTGCTTGAGTTGTAGTTTCTCTGCTCTCACTCAATTACAGTTTGCTGTAAAGCAGGACTCCCAGGGCTGGAGTAAAAAAAAAGCTCAACACATTTTACACTCGACTTTTCCATCGCTTGGCTCGCCACTCACTGAGGCCCTCGGCCCTCGTCCTCAGCTGGAGTTCAGCTTTTAAACGGCAAAGTTCCAGGATGACCCGTCAGCAGCGCGCTCAGATCTGTTGAGCGAAGCGAAGCGTGTTTGCAGTTCTGTTCAAACTAACACACACATTCAAACCTCACAGATGTTTTCTGCTGCATCTGCACCTCTCATTCACATGCAAATGGTGTTTTGGGAGAGAAAAAAAAAAAATGTTTTTATGATTTATTTTCAAAGCAGAGATGTTTTTGAAGGCTCTGCTTTTAGCATATTGATGACACAACAAGAGTTTTTTAGAAACTAAGAGAGTAGTTTATTTTTTTTTAAAAATGCCCACTATTTCTTTTGTGAAATAAAAAATGTGCTAAAATCAACAACAATGGTGCCATTTGTGCGATTTTTGTCTGGTAAAACGTGGTGCCAATAAATTGTGGTTGTGTGCTATAAAGGAAAACTTTCAAATTTGGAATAGAGAGGTGCTTTTTTAACACCAAATTTAAAAATAAGAAAAAACTCCAGTTTCATTAGCAGTAAAATGAGAAAACTTTTTACCTTTTTTATTCACAGAGGAAAACGCTGAATTTGTACCAAAAACTTGTAAACAAACAGGTATTTTATTTAGGGCTGTTCCGATACCAGTTCTTCTCAAGTACTTAAACATTACACAATGACTTTAAAAACATTTATTTTATTTAAAACAAGGTGTCTCTCCTCCCTTATAGGCTTACAGCCTATCTGACTGGATCAAATCCAATAAACAGCAGGATATATACTGTTCAAACATTTTACTATGAATAAAAATAAGATTTTCTTTCAACAAATTTCTTAAACAAGTAACTGAAACTTTTCACTTGAAATGTAAACTGTAACACCTTCAGTACCAATACTGACATTACCATCAGTTCTGAGTACTGAGTCCTTTTATAACGGTACTTGTAAAAATGCTGGTATAAGTACACCAAGTACACCTCAGATTTAAACTCATCAGATGTAAATTTGATCAGTTTGTATGAAGTTAATATGTTAACAGTAGTTTGTTGGTAGATTTAGGATTTTAAAGGTGTTTGGGGGGGGAGAAAACACGAGTAACATTTCTTGAAAGGCATACTGTAAGTTGGAAATATTTTTCAGCTACTAACACACCAAATATCTTAACTGTAAAAATGATTGAGTTGCTCAATTTTTATGTTTGCTAAGGTCCCTTTCCTGTGGCAGCCATCTTTAACTAAGCTTACTTCAAAAGTAAATCGTATGTTAAATATTATTTTTAGAGCTTTTTTACAACCTGTCCAATCCAACATGAGCCTGTTCAGAATAAAAATTTTGTAACCAATAACTGAATTACACTTAGAAGCAGCTTGTTGTGTCTTACAGCAGCTGAACAGAACCTAATGACCCAGCTCACAAGATGCTACTTGAATTCACTTGAGAAAGGACACAGCAGAAACTCCTTGACTCCTCACAGTCCAACCACCCACTCCACAAGCCTCACAGGGTATAAAAGTGGTACCTTAAGAGCCTGCAGCCTGGCCTGCTCCTCCTCCAAAGCTTGCTGCTTCTCCTTCTCATCCATGCGGCTGAACGACATGCCGGTGGAGGACAGAGTCGAGACGGCGTTCGATAAGGTAGACGCTCTGGAAGACGATAGATGGGAGAGAAACCTTGATTAACATTCCAGTTTGTTTGGAGATCCTTCAAAGAATACTTCGAATAGTCTTGAATTATTAAAGGCATCTCAGACTGACGTCATATGTTGGTCTTAGTATATAGTTTTTCCTATTCTACTCATAGTTCTTGATTGCAACACATAAAAACATCTAATTATTTATAATTTATATTTTTATTACATTTTTCACTTAAGCATATTGCCATTTTGTTACTGATGCAATGCATTCTGGGAGTGATAAGTTCTGGTTGAGACTAAAACATGGAGTCAAGGCTAAAAAGCTATAATGTGCACTAGCAGAGCTATATTTTGTATTAGATTTTATTTTCTGCACAATATGGAGTTAAAATGATCAAATGTCATGTTTAGTATATTAGCTCGAGAGCTAACGCCATTTATCGCTATATATACACTGTATTTATTCGTGTATAATAAGATAGAGTACAATTTGATAATTTTTTTTAGCTTAAAAAGCATTAAAAAAATGTCTCATCATGTTATGAGCCACCATTCATTTCGGACAGTTTCAGGAATTTTTAGGCTTTTTGGTGGTGAAACATTATATGCGGAGACACAGTTGTGTGGGTGCGTTTTGCTGCAGAGGACGTGCAGCGGATGCTTCCGGTTTCGTGTGTCACTGAAGAAACAATCCGCTCCCAGACCAGAGCAGAAGCCGGTTGGTAAATTATTAAGATAGATTTATCAACACAAACAACTAAAGTCTTTTGTACATCGCCACAAGAAAATTATTTTCTACTTTACTTCAAAGACCTCACTTTGATAGTAACTATGGTACAAATGGTCCTCACTCTGTAGTAGAAACAAGTACACACACAAGAGCTTGGGAGCCAATACTATACATATATTACTAATGCCATTTTATGCTATTTATATTTTAGCGCAGGAACTAACGTGAAAAGCTAAAACGCTAAAGCTAAGGTTCTCCTTCGATGAAGCAGCTGTTGTCTGTTATCATTTTCAGTTGCACGTCGAGTCATTTCTACATTCTCCTCTCCGTAAACGCGTTCTTGTTTCATTTAAAAGAGTTCCGGTAAGCATCATCATTTACCCAGAATGCTTTGCAGTGTACATAACAGTCATGTCCGTGTGACAATGTATTTTCATTTTTATAGTTAAAGTAAATGTTTATCAAATAATGTCCAATATGTTACAACTATTCAGAGTTCCCCTTAAGGATTTGAACTACCTGGTGTCTGCATTAAACTCCTTTGTCTTCTTGCCCTCCAGAGAGGCCAGGTGCTGCTCCAACGCTTCCAGGAGGCTGCTGGGGGCCTGAACGCGTCACGTATAAGTCAAAAAGGAAAAGAAACAAGATATAAATTCAAGAATATGCTCAGGGTACTGGAAAATATGCTTTCTGTTTTCTCTTCCCCCCCTTTCTTTCAAATGCAAAAACCCACCAACACATACAGATATACACAGCACCCAGAGGTAGTTAGTCTCACAGGAAGGTAACAGAGTGCATCAGGCTCCAAGAATAGTCATGGCAACATGCAGCAAACACTCACATTGTTAGCAGGAGACTCAAAGGAGGAAGAGAACAAAGGAGGAGGTTGGGGAAACAAAAGAGTGAGGGAAAAAGGTGGAGAGCAAAGAGGAGATTCTTCTCTTAACTCCACATGAGCAGAGAGCAACAAACACCTACAGAAAACAGTTTTGGTCTAACCTCTGCCTCTCTGCCTCACTGATCACGCAGAGCCTTTCACACTGCGAGTGTGTTATTAATGCACAATAAAGTTCAATCCTGTTTCATCGTCACTCTCACTTTTTACCTCCTTTTATATATTAAACATATTTAAGCAAAAAGGAAGGGTGCGGCTCTCTTTCCAATAAAAGGCAATGGAGCGGTACTTTCTAGTCCTTAGACAGGAATGATTGTTGTTTATGAATTCCTCATCTGCTCTGACTGCAAAAGCTAGGTGATGTCAACTTTGGTATTTGATAAGTCTGCATGGACCCTTATGCTACGTTTACACCAAACGCGTTTTGTGCATCTAAAACGCCTCAAGTTGGACACGCTACGTTCAGCGTTCAGACTAGACGCGCGTCTTAAGACTGTTTTATGGGAGGAGCGTCTTGGGTTTTTTTCCGGTCCGTCTTTAATGGTGGATGAAATAAAGAAAATGTCTTTGATTTATTTAGTGAGAGCAAGCGAACATTGTGCTAACCAGATAACTAATTCACCAGGTAATTTAGAAGCGGTCTGTTCGGTGAGTTTCACCACTCCAGGAGCTGCGAGCTGACAAACTCTTTTTGTCCCCAGCTCTGTTAAAACCGCGGTCATTTTATCGAGCCGCTGACACGCATCAGTGCTGATATCTCCAGCCAGAACACCAACTACAGACTGTCAATTTCAACTAAAGAGCTCCTGTCTGTCTGTCTGTTTCAGGTTAGTGGGTAACATTCAGGAAACAGTCACGTGAAAAAATGAGTCTCTCTGATTGGTTGATGCAGTGCGTCGAGCAGCAAAAGTTCAGATTTTTTAACTCGAGCGTTGGCTGCTTTGGACGTGCCGCATGCACGTCAACGCTCAAACAGCATCTACCGCTTCCTCGCGCGCCGCGCTAAATGTTCTAGACGTGCCGCGAGAGCCCTAGACGCACGTCCACCATTGACTTTGCATGTGAACTGGCTGCTCAAAACTTGTTGGGTGTGAACCCAGCATCATACTTATTTTTCTGTACGAACACAGAAACCATGAACAACCATGGCTCCAGTCTTAGGAATAAAAGCCGTGATCAGAGCTGGCACTAACATCTGTCCTGGTGATTCAAATGCAAGTGGACAGTTCTGATTGGGAGCGTTCACACCTGCTCAATAAATACATACCTCAAAAGGTTTGGCAGTAACCCATCTGTTTGTAGATCCTTACAAAACTGTAACTCAAAGGGCTGTCAGATCAGCAACAGTGAGCAAATCAGAACATCTAAGC
>JARVJO010000001.1:6085351-6109307 GCA_031762555.1 Cynodonichthys magdalenae
CTGCCAATCACTCGTTCATTTAAATCAGGTGTCCCAAAGCAGGGAAACAAATAAAACATGCAGGGTAGTGGGTCACGAGGACCAGAATTGAGAACCACTGGTCTATAGGATCATTATTAGTTGTACAAAGCCGGGCTCCAAGTCAGAGTGGCCAGGAACTAGTGTTGTTGCTTAAAGAACAAAAATTGGACAAGATATTTAGAATTTGTCAAAAGGCATATTGGAGACTCCCAAAAACGTGGAAGATGCTGCTCTGGTCAGAGATCAGAAAATAATTTTTTGGCCATCAGAGACACCATATCTGGTTCAAATCTACCACCTAGTCATGCTGAGGACACTATCCCTACAGTGAAGCATGGTAGTGGCAGCATCATGTGTGGGGATGTTTTTTTCCTTGAGGCAGGTACTGGAAAACTGGTCCCAGTTGATGGAAAGATGGATGTTAGAGTTTTCTACAGATTTGAAACTGGGGCAGAGAACAATGACTCTGAACTCACTCCTGAAACAACACTTCAGTGGTTTAGGTCCAAAGCTCAGCCTTCAATCCAACTGAGAATCTTTGGTTTAAAGAGTACTAAAAACAAGCAGCACCATTTCAACTTGAAAAGGCTGTAAAAGAGGATTTTTTAATTAACAATGGGCAGAAATACCAGTTGAAAGTCATATAAAGCAGCTTGTCACAGTATTGATTTTTGAGGGAAGGATATGCATGCTTGGTTTTCTTTTGCATCCTTTCTTGATATAACAAAAAAAACATTTTACCTTCAAAAATGGAGTTGTATAAATTAAAACTAAAACCTCCAAGGGTCTTTTTAAATACTAAGTTGTATAGCAACAAAACTACAAGAATAGCAATGAGAGTGAATACTTTTGCATATGACTAAATTGAAATGATCAAACAAACACAACCTCCCTGAAGCGAACGCCCACATTTACATTTAAACTAAAGCTCCTTGCTGGTGTATTACCTAGAATAATATTATTTTAAATAAGGACTGTGCCTGAAACAAAGCTGCCCCAGAGATTTGGCAGCACAAACATCATTAAGCTAACAAATCAATAATTTAATAATGAAAAAAGTTGAATTCAAGATTTGATTCTGGCATTTGCCACCAGCTGCACGTCTGTAGACATTTTTAAAAACCTGAATGACTAATGGCAGCTTGTTAAACAAGCACAGTCTGGAAAATAATTTTGGAAAATAGTAACATGTAGCAGCTTATGTGTAACACATTTAGACGATACAAGAGCACTTTAAGGAGGTATTATGCAAAATTGACTTTTTTGAGCTTTATATCATCTTGTCATTCCCTCAAACATATCCAGAGTGTTGCTTTGACTCATTCAGGCATGTTTGAGAAATCCTTGAATCTCCTGTTTGCAGGTACAAAGCACCACCTATTTACACAAAGCTCCTCCCTGAAGCTCAGTCTGCAGCCGAGCACCCGCCCCACAGAGCACCCCTCCCCTGAAGCATTATTGTGAAGATGTGCTGAAGTGGGAGTGTCTGAAACAGTAGGCGGTTCTTAATGAGAAAAAGACCAATTTCAAGGTGTTTAGATATAAATTTATTTATGACATATGCTGCATTTTCATAACAACTGAAGGTAACATAGTTACTCGATTGTGGTATAGAATTGAACTATGTGCCTAGAAAATACACAATGCCCCCTGGACTCAAACGTCGAAGAAAACGGCCGCTGTTGCGTAGACGAATGGCTGAAGAGCAGCAAAAGTTCTACAGTTTCACTACAGTATGGGGATAACAGGACTCTAAAAGATCAACACAGCGTAGTGTAACATTAAGGAGGAGTGGGAACTGTGTGTATGATGTAATGTTTGTGTGTGACCACCCCTACCCTCGCTTCATCTTGGTAAAATCCACCGCCACCAGTCTGTAGGACATGGCCTTTTCATTCAGGTAGCGACTGTATCTTCTGATGAAAGTGGACATATCGTAACCTGAAAAAGGGATTGAGAGAAAACATTTATAAGGGGAAGGAAATAATTATGTTGTATAAAACCATTACAAATGGATAGTTTTGTTTGTAATCTTGATTCATGAATACTTCATTTTAATTATCTGAATCGTTCTGGTAGTGTAATGTCCTTCAAAGCATATGTTATCGTATCTGGATCTTTAAAAACAAACTACACAGCAAATAATCCCAGCAGGGCTTCTGCATACTTCAAGCAAGCATGTTTTACCTTGCAGGGCTCCCTTATCCAAGAAGTTGTTCAGGTTAAACAGTGTGTTTCTGGAGGCCAGGTACTGGATGAAACGCTGAAAAAAAAGAGAGAGAGAAGAGGAAAAAAAAAAGATCAAATGAATGCTAAAGGATTGTTGTGCACAAATTCAAAAACAACCTCATTTCCACAAACCGACAAGCTTCAGAGTCAGCATATAACTATTAACTCATCTACTGTTTAATGTTTCCATCACTTATTGTTTTGCTCTAACAGTGCTTTGTTACAGGCTTTGCATTTATACATTTTTATATTGGTGAATCTCTGCAAAAGTTAAAA
Source organism: Cynodonichthys magdalenae (assembly GCA_031762555.1). Lineage (NCBI taxonomy): Eukaryota > Metazoa > Chordata > Actinopteri > Cyprinodontiformes > Rivulidae > Cynodonichthys > Cynodonichthys magdalenae. Next base: position 6,087,878 of record JARVJO010000001.1, read on the forward strand.
GAACAACATTATGGGACCGTAAAGAACTTGCGCTATTCAGAGGAAGAGTATTTGAAGGAAATGAAGGAAGAAAACTCAAACCCTTTCAACATAACCTCAAACATACTGATTTGGGTCTTCAAAGTATAAAATATAAAAAGTTTCAATAAATATTTCTTAAAGTTTGAGTAGAAGAGTAACTTTATCCAACTGTTCAATCTATTATGACCTCATTTTATTTTGTCAAATCTTTATAACTGAGGGGACCTGCTGGATAATGACTCTTGAAAGATAGAGGAAAAAAATAAAAAAATCCAATATTTAGGCTGTGTCTAAAATCAGGGGCTGCATCTTTCGAAATCCGAATGTGTCAACTGATTGTCACTGCGCCGCGCAATGCGTGCCGACTGGGAGATTTTTTCTTTTTGTTTGTAATGATGGACGACGCGAGAAAAAAATAAAAAAAATAAAAAAGAGTACAATTTTAATTACTCGTCCAAAATCATTGTAAAAAAGCTCATTTGGCAGGTCCCTCCAAGCTAATTCTTTCAATTTATTATATTAATAATATTAATATATTGTTAATTTTGATTATTTTCACGGCTATCACGGTTACTAGGCAACAGCACATACACCGGGGTATGGGTGGGAATAAAACTGAAGGCAAGACTGTCCATATTCACGGTCACTTTCTTCCGGTCTTTGCCATCATCAAATGACCTGAGTCCTTAGAAGAACGCAGCCCCTGAATTTGGACACAGCCGTAAACATTTACAAAATAATTAGGTCAAAATCAATTTAAGCCTGAACATCATTTCAATGTCAAAATCCTTACATAGTCTCACCCACCTGAGAACTATGAAAAGGCTTACATATCTCTGGTTAGCTTAAACTCCTAAATACATTCACATTGCTCAAAGTTTGTTTTAACTCTATTCTGTTTGATTCACAGTCAAAGGGAAATGGACTTTAGCTTTTCCTCTCATCTACACAGCTGAATGCTATCTGACTAATGAGCTGGCACAGCTACCAGTGAGTTGGACCGAACCAACTCAAATGTCCGGAAAGGTGGGGAGCGGGGAGTGCAGGGTTTAAAGATTCTTTTTAATGTCAATATTTTAGTTTGTATGAGCTGATAAAGATGTAATGAGGCAAACGCATGACATGTTCTTTTTAGGTCAAGAAGTAAGGAAACCAGTTCACAGGTCTGCACCACCTTTTAATAAATGAGGTAGTTGCACCACCTGCTCTACTGATCAGGCGTCTCCATCGAGTGCACATTTTCTTCAGTGCTTCTGTCATCAAGATGTTCACAACACACGTGCTTTAGCGTGCCAGCCAATAGGCTGTGTGCATCAAGTGCAGAGAGAATCCATTTGTTTAGCCAAGAATTATTGGCATGCAGAAGGGAATGTTTTGACTATAACAGGCTATAATTTATTGCAGTCCAAGCAGTCCTTTGCCATAATGATACTCGGCACTTTAATATTACAATGACAAGAAAGTTTCACCACTTTGTGCAGCTGTGATTTAGAATACTGTTTTAAAGCCAACCCAGTTGCAAAGTTAAACCCGACTCGAACTTTGGACTGCAAACAATTTGGTCTAAACTCTGCCTCTGAAGGATCGATCATGATCCTTCAGAGGCACTTCATGTTTCTAGAACATTTTTGCTACCTCATGTTCCTCATCTCTCCGACTAGCAGAGTCAAATGGAAAAAGTCCTGGCTATCATCCATGTTTTGTGGAATTCAGGCCTCAGGCTTCCAAAAACCACGTAAATGTTAAGGCCCACTCTGTCCAACTGACTCAAAATGACCTAAGATTTGCCCATTTGCCAAGTCCAAATATGGCAGAGAACCAGCTCCAACAGACTGGTTGAAACATTTAGAAGTGTGTGTGTGGATGTCTTTATATTGGTGTGTGGACATTTTTTGACATTATACTACGCTTATAAGTACATTTGGTCATTGTGTGGACCTTTGCCTGTGCCACACAATGCATAAACCCCATTTGCGGGTCAGGGGTTAGGTTTAGGGCTAAGGTATGAATTAAATTAAGGTTAGGTTAGGTATGTACCCGAGGTTAGCCTTGGGGTAAAGGGTCAAAGTTAGGCTGTAGAAATTAATGAAAGTCTATGCAAAATTCACAAAAGTATAGAGAGACGAGTGTGTATGTGTGCGCACACGCAAATATTCTTGTGGGCATGAATGTTGGAATCAGCTGTACTGACTGTTCCAAAGCCTCTGGGTCTGTTTAAAAAGGCAGAAATAATGCAATTTTGTTCTTGTATTCTTTCTGAGTTTATGCACCCACAGTTTAAACTGAAAAAACAAAACTTTCAGATTTGACAGTCGGAGTTTTATAATAGAAACTAGAAACAATGATTGTTAGTGTTGAGGTTGAAACAAGAGTTGGGTGAGGGAACGGTAAGTGAGAGTGATGTTACTCAAACATTATGAGTGAGTGATGTAAAATTTAGAATAACTCCAACAGAAAACGTAGCTTTTGTTTGGGAATCATTAATACATAAACCCATCTCTGGAGCAGCAGGCCTCAGGGTTTATGGATTATTAATCCAAAGTATAAATCAAAGCTGTGCATTTTTAAATATATTTATTAGAAACTGGGCATAAATCAGATCAGATAACAGGACCGAGGCTGAACACGGAAAAAAGGACATATCTAATGAACACATCATGAAGTTATCACTTTAATAAAATGTTAAATGTATAAAGATTAAAATGATGATTTTGCCCTTTTTGTTTCAACAATAAGTTGCAATTTGTAAGATTCAGAAAAAAAGGAAAAATCTACATACGTAAGCAGGAACAAACAAACATTTAGACGTTTTCTTATTTAGCTCTGCCAACAGCATGCCTCTAGTTATCTGTTAATGAAGCACCGACATCTCAGCAGCTGTTTACTTGCTTTGATGGATCCTTGATTTATTATTGAGTTTTTATGTTGCAAGTGATTTATACTCTTTATAACATCACGTCATTTCTTTAGTTTATCACTGAAGAGTCGTACAAAAGAAGACCTTTTTCTGTCGGTTGTTTTTTTTCTACTTCTGGGTAATTAGCAAATGTCAAGGTGCTCAGACTCCGAGTGGTGATGGAGAACAAACATCCCACCTGTTAAATTTCAGCTTGTTTTGAGAGCAGGTTGCCTTGGTGATGATGGTATTTAGCTCGAATCACGACCGTCTTTAAATAGAGCTTCCCAGAACAGCTCGCATGGCTGTCGATTGGATCTAGTTGCTGGTTAAATCGCTCAATTTGTTGTTTTCTTGAAATGGACAAATAGCTTTAGCTTTACAATTGAATGGGATTCGGTGAAACATCTGCTAATGTACATGGAGTACCGCAGAGAAACACTTAAGAGGTTGTATAACGAGAATAGCGCTGTGCTTGTGTCAAAATGAATCCAGTTTAAGATGGAGAAGCTTAGAGATGGTCACAGATAAAAAAAGTTTAAAAAAAAAAGTGACAGACTTCACAAGCTTTCATTTTCTGCTTCGCCTGGAGTGCAGATGGCTCACTTCCTCATCAAACCTCCAACAAGAGTCTCCCTCGGCTGGGCGCACAAAGGAGGAAGGCAAAAGAAAGACACACAAAACATGGGGATGGAGTTAAAAAGAAGAAAATCTATAAAGGAGGGCACAGAGATGTGTACGTGTGTGTGTGTGTTGGGGGGCACGGAGGGGAAACTCAGACACCCACTGAGTCTCACATTATTTAGCATTGAAGACGACGACGTACTTCTGGGAAGGGATTCAGATTTTTGAAGGAAGGTAAAATCATGAGGGGGGGCCTAGTAGAGAAAAACAAGATGTACCCAGTCCTGGGTTGTGTGGGTGGGGGGGTGCATGGGGAGAAGAAAGCAGCAGCAGGTCGACTCAGCTTGTAAAATTATTCATGTTCGCATATCGGAGAACAACTTCATGCATTATTAAAGCCTTAAGACCATGCCTCTCCAGACCTCAACTGTGAAAACTAACTTTACGTACAGCAGCATCATCAGCATCTCCTCCCACTTTACACACACACTCGTTTCTCCAGCTCTCTGCAAAACTCCACAAGTTAGAAGTTACCATAGCAACCAAACACCAATGCCCAGTAGTCAAGGGTTCAGGTGAGGAGATGACAAGGCTGGACCAAAGAACTGCATCCTAGCTAAAATTCAATGAAGTCATGCCACACTAACGTTTTGTTTTGGCATTGAGAAACAATAAACTAGAAACAACTGTTGTAGGAAATTACAATTTTTTTAGATCATGTAGAGATAAAGAATTATGGAATCAAGTGAATGGTGACGTTGAAATGAGAAAAGTGAGATATCAGCCCACAACTAGACAGGAGACCTATGATGTACACCTGCTCAAGAGGCACATGTGCAGGTCCTTCACAATTTACCCAGTGAACAAAGAAGAAGATAAGACTTGTGGATGTGAAAGATTTCAATCCATTATGCCATGGGGTAATTACCAATGGTCTTTTTGGTGACTATGAACTACAGGTCATTAACAACCTCCTTTAAAAAAAATTTGGGTTCTTTATAAGAATTTCAAAGTCATAAAAGCAGTAGATCATGATTACATTTATGGGAAATAGCCAACATAAATACTGAAACATACTTGAGATAAGCATCATTAGGCTCGAGTATCTGTGGCTGAATTCCATAGAAAAGAAGTCCATATTTTGGTTTCTCAGTATTTGATAGAACCAGATTATATCTTGCTATTGGCACCATGCACTGCCTTACTCAAGGATATATTTGTCAGCCTGTGTTGAGGATTCAGAGTCATTAAGGTGATTGTGAACTAAGATAAGGCGCAGAACGGCTTATCTTCTGCATTTACAAGACCTGGTGAGACATGAGGGAGTTGCTGGGTGAAGAACTGGAAGCTTGTCCTGCTCTGTGGCATTTATATGTTTTAACTCACAACATTTATGAAAACAGAGGTTCCAAAAAACATCATCATGTGTTTCCACATGGTGTGACAGCAGTAAATGAAAGTAGATATAAAAAAATGACTTTCACACTTACACAATATTAAGACTAAGACAACTAAGTACACAAAGAATGACAGCTAAAAAACTGAGGAAAAAGGAAATCCTTTAAGAAAAGCCTTGAGTTTGACAAAAGACAGCAAAATGCTATTTAAGGAAGAGCAACAGCAGCTGTAGGTAAGGTCACAAGTAGAAAAGTCTGTATAAATCCTCCATATGTGGGGCAGGTAAGAAGGGAATTATCCTCCAGCTTTTGAAAATTAATTTCCTGGCTTGTTTATTTCCTTTGAACAAGCAAATCCAATTCCAAGACTCCACAAGTCACTCTCCTCACTGATGATGTGCCATCATATCGCTATTAAAACCCAGGAGGGACAAACAAACTACTGAAGACTGGGACTTGGGCAGAAATTGTGCCAATTTGGGGACTTCATTTCATACCCTGATTTATATTACTTCTACTCTACTAGTTTTATTTTAGTATTTTTTATTTTTACACATTCTCTGTTCATAAAAAAAATTGATAAAAACAGAAATAAAAATAAAATGGCTAAATATACTTTGATGGACGGGTATCCTGCCCAGGGTGTACCCCGTCTCTCACCCAATCGGCACGAGTGACAACAGAAAAATAGTGAAAGGTTTTAACCACGCAAGTAAATGGCAAAAATATCCACATAAACATCAAAATCAGACAGTAAAGAGCCTTAGCTTGGTTAAAGATTCTCCTTAACTGCAGTTTATTTTTTTCCTCCATTTGACAATTTGCAAAGTTCTCTACTTTATTAACTATTTCAATGCATAATAAAAGCTTAATGGTGGCAAAATTAGGATAAAGCAAGATGTTGATGTTGTAGTTGAGGTTTTTAAGTCAAAAAAAAAAATTAAAAAAAACTTAAAGCAGAATAAGCAAATTAGGTTGCTGCATTATTGTTTCCTAAAAATAGAGTATCTTGACTTCATGTTAGCATGAACTTTAAAAAACTAAAATCTCTACTTTGGTAAGATCTATTTTTAATCACCAAAACATCAGTTTGCATGCAGATGAATGGTGTAACTGCAACAGAAAATGCCTGGTTTTGAAAAAAAAAAAAAATCGACACTGTATTAAAATAATCACCCACGTCCTTTTTTTAAATGTTTCTCAGGAAAAAAATTAAAAAGGGACATATCAGTCAAAATGCACTTTTTTAGCCACTAAATACATTTTGGTGTGTACTTGGAGTCTCTAGCAGTGGAGAAAAGTTGTATTTAGTGCTGTGTAGATATCTTTATATTCTTTTTGGATCATATTTTTCAGCCCATTTAGTTTTCTCTTAGCCTGGTAAAAACCAGCCTCTTTGTTCTTCGCTTTGCTTCGTACAGAGTCTGGACTCTCGGTTATTGAGAAACGATTTCTTGCTGGAGGCGTGGACAATGTTGAAGGTTAAAAGATTGGATCTGGTTTACTAAATCGCCAACGTTCGGCCATGACATATGTAGAGCGCCAGCTCGACCGTGAGTAAAGCTAAGCTAAGAAGCTAACTGGAAACTGGGGGGTCATTTGTCTTTAAAGAGACAGCCTCAAAATGAGTTGATCTGAGACTCACCTCAGTAAAGGAGTGAAAAATGGTGCTTGTGGAGTTACAATAAGGAGGAATTCAGACTAAAGCATTGCAGTTCCATTTTATACAGACCCCAACTTAATGATTTAAATTGGAAAAGGGATTGAAAAGCATGATTTGTCTCTTTAACCAAGAGTGTACCATATTTTTTTTTGAGATTCCTGACTAACTGGAAGAAAATGACAGAGAAGATTATTTTAGGAATATGTCAAAATGCTTTAGAGTAAACAAAGCCTAGATGTTTCCAAGAAAACCAAACAAAGGTATAACAAAATAGTACATAAATGACATACTTTTTGTCAGTGTTTTGTTTGGTCTATTTTGTGTTTAGCATTTTAAGAGTAAAATAAGATTTGGATAAATTATAAAAAATCTCTCTTGAAGTGCTTGTTTGTGCTCTTACCTCAACACGTTTCATAAATTTGACAAGTTGCCCCTTGTTGCTAAAGTGAAATGTTTACATTTTTTACTATTGATACAAGGAAATGCTAAATCTGATGATATGATAATGTACTCCCAGAAATCTGCTCTTACTCAGGTCACAACCTTCATGTTTTCCATTTGGTAATATAAAAGTCAGATGTGATCTGCAGGTGAACAGTGTGTTATATGCAGCTAACCCACGTCACATTAGATGATATCAGAGGTTGAAACAGTTACTGTGCAGCTCTCTGTGGACCTGCCACTGTGTTTACACAGAATCAGTGAACAACTACTAGTACAGGATTTATTGATCCTGGTATCTAGAACTTCTCTCAGCTTTCAGAGTATGGATACATAAAAAATAAAAAAGTTATTTGAGATTCAATGAAATACTTCAACTGTAAGAAAGCAGTCTGAATCTTGTAGAAAAGGCATAACATAAAAAAAACTATCAGAAGTAAAAATTGATAGCAGAAAATCTTGGTAGTGGAGTTTCAGATAAGGATTTAAAGTCCAAACAGAGGGCTGTAAAATCTGCAAAGACGACATTTTGCCTGCTTCCCAAACTCTCATGCACACGCCCAAATATCAGAACCTGCAGTTAATAGACTTCCACTGAAATGTGATGACTCACACAAGAAAAATGAGTCGTGACGGTGCTGCGTTGAATGAAAGTGGCACTTATGCAAGCAGAGAAAAATGCACATTCACACAATTGTACCCATGCACGCAAGAGCACAGGTTTGCAAAAAAATAAATAAATAAATAAAAAATTACACAAGCTGGTCTGAATCCTGCTTGAAATCATTCTCTTTTCTTCCTCCTGCTCCCTTCTTTTAATCAAATGTTTAGCCTCTGAATCCAATCAAAGTGTGAAACAATGAGTTGCTAAAAGACGATAGAATTAAATGAGCATTTTAACATTTACAGAAATTCAGAGATTATCCTTACTGCAGCAAATCCTTTGTGTGTGTGTGTTTGATCCCAGAAGGTGACAAGGCTAATGGTGTGTGAACTCCTGGTCCCCAGGGAGATGCATCTTGCTGGTGGATGAGTGTGACTGTGATGTCAGGGAAGCAGCCAAGCAAGCGCTCATCATTGGAAATCCTCACACGGTTTTCTGGCTTGGCCCAGATTTCTCTCAGCAGTGCAACATGTTCCTTTGTAAACATCTATGGTGTACTACTGTTGCAAAGAGCAAAAGTGCAGGACCATGGTCAAAAACCATCAAAAACCATGGAAATTATACTTTGTTCTGTATCTTTCAAGAATTTAGAAAACAGGTTTGATTCCAGCTCTGCCTTTTCCATCCAATAAGCAGAAGTTGATTTTCTGCCCAGACAATGTTGCAGACAGTTGGAGATCCAGTCCAAACTGGCATAAAACAGTTTAAATATTGAGTGGGGAGAGATATTATGTTGGCAAACATTGTTTGATGTTGTTAGAAAGACGTCAGCTATAAAAGAATATTGTCTTTCGTGCATGATGCTCAAATTGAAGTACCTATAAACCTAAAAAAACATTGAATGTTTATTTTTTATTTGAAACTTTTGAACCAATTCAAAACTCATTTGACAGTGAGTTTCCTGCATTTCTGAGTTTTCCTTCAAATCCATAGGTGAGCTCTGCATTTCACAGCAGGATGCCAAGGAGTTCACTGTAGAGTAGGCAGGGGTTTTAAACAACTATGAGCAAACAGTATTTTTGGTGAGTGCAACACTCCCAAGTTTGCATGTGGTGATAATAATGTTGCCGTTTGGCTAAAAAATATATTTTTAAGTAGAAAAAACAAGAAGGAGCTGTACAAAATAATGCCGTTTTTCTGTCTTAGACCAAGTGCTTTGGCAACAAAAACAAAAACAAAACAAAAAAACGTATAGCCTACATGTCAGGGCTGCAGCTGTTGGTATGTAGCTGAACGAACAAAATCACAAGAAAATAATCATCTTGATACATCTGTAAACACAACTTGCTATAGATCCATGCACATTTTATTGCAAGTCTAATAGCCAAACCGTAACACTCAAACTATGTCTAGTTAAAGATAGTCATGACCCATATTTGCATCTGCCTTGTGTTTCTATGATGTATTGATAATTGGTTATCCTTACCATTATCAAAGGAAGGGTACCCCACCCCTCCACTGGAACAGCCCACCCCCTCATGAAAAGTTGTTCATTTTATTTGGATTACATTTGATTTGATTGGCAGTTCAGGGCATCATACTCCAAAAAAAAAAAGTCCATTCAAATCAAACTCAAATCCATTTACAAGTATTCAATCTAATTTTAAATGAGGTATTATCCAAAATCGACTTTTTTGAGCTTTATATCATGTTACATTGTGATTCCCTCATCAAAGACATTCCCAGAGTGTTGCTTTGACTCATTCACGCATGTTTAAGAAATCCTTGACTCTCATGTGGTAGCCATGTAGACCTGCCAAAACGCTTGTTGGTACAAAGCACTGCCTATTTACACAAAGCTCTGCCCTGGAGCTCAGTCTGCAGCCGAGCTCCCGCCCCACAGAGCACCCCTCCCCCGAATAATTGTTTGAAATGAAGTGGGAATGTCCGAAATAGTAGGATGTTCTTAAAGAGACAGAGGCCAATTTCAAGGCATTTAGACGTAATGTCAAATTTATTTTTGATATATACAGCTTTTTTATAACTGAAGGTAACATAGTTACTTGATTGTAGTATAGAATTAAACTATGTGCCTGGAAAATAAATACTGACCCTTCATGACAATACAATGACATATAGTACCTTAGATAGGTGGGGGTTGACAGACACAAACAGTAAATGTTTTAGATGTGCAATGTTACATAATTTTGTGCCATGGTACTGTGGCATAGTGGTTGCACTTTCATTTAGGTCTCACCATTGCTCGTCTTCATCAGTCTCAGAGCTCCATCAGTGGTATATTTCATTGTGCTTTTGGTCATGTGGCTATTGCTGTACATATTGCACTGTTCTGGTATATTTGATGTTGTAAGAGTTAAAAGAAAATCTACACAGTTTTTAAAAAATCTGCGTATCATGTCCAGCCAGTCATTTTAGACACATAAATGGAGCTGGAATAAACTGATGTTGGAGTTGGTGTGAGTTAGGTCTGTACTTTACTTGAAGAGGAGACCAGAAATCCAACTGCTAAACGGAGATCTGCCAAAGCAGAGCAACAGAAGGTACAAACAGGAGGAAGACCCAGAAAATGGTGGGTGAGATCACAGCTTCATGACAACAGAAAACTGACAGTCGTTCCTTACCACAAGCTCATGGAATAATTGTAATGAGATGGAGGTAAACACCAATGAAACACTGCAGTGATGTCACATGCCAGAATAAAACCCCACATGAACAAAAACAGGAACTTTACATTATTGTGATGTAGCATATGCCATGCTTACTCCATGATAGACCTACTTTCCTACCCTTCAATACATACTGTCTGTAAAATGCGTAAAGAAAACGTATCACAAATAGTCATATAAGTCACAAAACTTAACTTTTTACAAAATAGGCTTCAATTCTTCATGTTTTAACCAATGCAGAATAAATTTCAGTTGCATCATGATACAAATACAAAACAGTAGCCTAAGTCAGGGGTTCCCAAACTTTTCCATACCATGGTCCCCCAAACTTCATTAGCCTCTGACTGAGGAACCCCCTTGGAAACCCACAAACAGTGCTTCAAAATATATTTAAAATCTTCTGCTTTCTGAGGTCCCCCTAGTGTCCCCCATGTTGAAAAACACTGGCCTAAGCTATGAATCGACAATGAAGTACTGAATCAAAATTTTGAAACAAAAAAACAAAAAGAAGCTAAATGAGTTGCCGACACTCGTGATCGAGAGAACCTCTGCTACTTTTCTGATTGTTATTTTTGGCCACCCAGATGCTGATAATATATATTTGAGTCAGGAAAATGTGTTTTATCTGCCTACAGGGGTTTTAGGAAGTGTGTCCAGTGTGTCAGCACACTCAGGGTCACCCTGGAGTTTTTACTTTTAGAACAGGATATTCGATATCAGAATTAAGCAGAAGTCAGTTCGTGGCTCTTTAACACACATTCTTCATGAACAGCACTTTCATCCTCCAGGCTAGTGATTTCTATGTTCACATGCCAGGAGCCGATATAAAACATGTGTGGTGACATGGTTTACGTGCGCGTTTAGGCTTTTCAGGTTATCGTCTGTGACTCCTGCTGAGTGTCATGCTGACCCCCCTTAAACACAAGCACACAAAAACATCCTCCCCGTTTGGGGTCCTTCCAACAGCACTTGAGTCAGCACATTATCAGCTTTTTTTTCTTCTCTTTTCAGTTTGCCTCCAATTGCTTGGTCAAATGCCCTTCTTTCGTAACATCCTCGCTTTAATCTCTGCTTCTGGCGATGTCCGCTCCCAGCCACAGAGGGAGTGTGGTGACGACGATGCTTTTGTGACGTCACAACAAAAAGGAACGTTTGTTATCTGGGACGTGAGTGACGCTGAGGTGAGTTGGGGGCATGGTAACCCAACGGACGTAAAACTAAGCACAGCGTGTTCTTTAAAACACACCTTTACTTGCCTGGATTTCTCACACAGAAGAACTGCAAGCAGTGTGCCCCCGCTGCCATCAGCACTTTTTCCACCGGTGTCCTCGCCAGACTGTGGCCGTCTCCCCCTCTCATGTCCCTAATGATTCTCTCACACAGTATATTCTCCTTCTTCCTCTCGCTCTTCCAGCATGCTCTCTCCATGTTCCTGTTTCCAGTTTGGACATACAGAATTGCACCACTCTACCCTGATTCCTCGTACATTGAAGTGCAATCAATCAGACTGCAATTTCCCTCGCTGACACTTAGAACTACTCTGCCCAGGAGAAGAAAAGGATGATGGGTAGTATTTTTCAGTTTGTCCTTGAAAAACAAACTAAAAAGGAGTTTCACTGCCCTGTGTTGAAATGTACCTTGAGGTGTGGGAAAACTTTAAACTGTGACATTCCTTCAAGTCACAGTAAACTGAGGAAAAAACAGAAAACTGTGACTTCTATTAAAAACCAGTTTCTCTTGGAAAACAAGCAGTGTAAGGGCTTAAAGCAATGGTTCAAATTCTTTGAAGTGGGGTTCAGAGGAAAGGTTATAAACAATATGTTACCTGCTGTTAAAAGCTCTTTGAACAGCCACAGTTTGGGGAAAAAGAGTTGAATTTTGATCAGATGGAAAAGCTGAAAGTAAATTTTAGAGAGGCCAAAGTGAATTGCTTTCATAGTAAAAAAAATGTTATATCGACGCATGCAAGAATGATTTCATAAACTTTTACACCACCATCAATTTGAAATTACATAGTTCTTGATAAAGATTTATATCGTTATTTGCTTCCACACAACAGAATCACCGAAGATGCATTACTGAGATGGTTGAGCAAGACGTTTGGCTGCTTCTGCATTTAAAGTCAGCATTTGTAGAAGTTAAAATTTTACCAAACTTAAAAGTAAAAGCTGTGTTGAGAAGAGCCACCAAAAAAAAACAACAGCCAGTAGTAGCTCGCTGCTACTGCTAATCAAATTGAGCAACGTCCAAGTTTCTACTTAGCTCAAAGACGATGAAGTCATTGGAAACTTTTACAGCAAATGAATAGCATCCATATTCAGTGGCAAAAAACTTGAACTAATGGATTATATTTCATACTTTGATTTTAGTCTAGTTGTATATAGGAGGGATGGCTGTGATGATCATGTTCTATTGTGGCTTCAAAGTTGTGGAAAAACTAATAAAAGCAGTTAAGATGTCTCAAGCTTTTGATGTGTATTGCCACAGAATCTGAAAACAGTTTAGTTCCCAAAATCATATTTGAATGAAAACGGTTTCATACCGCAGTGCAGAGAAAAATGCCCTGTTTATTTATGGTCAGGGATTCTGTTTTGAGGATTTCGCTTGAAGTGTGATCATTTCAAAACAGCATCAAAAACCCAATGAATTGCAATCAAACTGAAAAGTGTTAAAAAGATTCTCAACCCTATAAACAACAGATAATATATTAATTGTTTAAAACCTTAGCCCACTTTATCAGATCTGTTTCATTGCATTTTATGTGACCCAGAAGAGCATCAAAGATGTATTAATGTTTAAAAAAAAAAAAAGCAGATGCTGCTTCAAATCCAGCATTGACCATAAACTACATTTCCTATAATGCATGTTGATTATTTTACCTGCAAAATGACAGCACCCCACCACTAGTTGCAGGTGCACAGGGTTTAAAAGTAGGCGCAAAATTCACTGTGTAAAATCTCCATTTCGCTGTATTTCGTCCACTACTATTGTTGCGGCCCAGTTGTAGGAATATCCCACTTACAAGTCATGAATTTAATTTAGAACGCACCTCCAGAGTTGTGGCTACTCACCACAACTCAGTGTATAAAACTCTTGTTTTTCTGTATTATTTCACATTTAGTCAGTCGTACACATATTACTTTTTACAGTTTTTAAGAGGACGTGTTAAAACATTGTTTCTATGCAGGAAATACAACATAGAGCTCAACATAGTGTTTGTCATCAGTGCTCAGTCGTAGCAATAAGAAGAGGAACATGACGTTGTGCGTTCAGTCAAAGTTAAACATGAAACGTTCATTACAACTGGCCACTTGAGGACCACCATAATGCTTGTGTGACCCTTGGTAAAAGAGTTCGACACCCCGTCTCTAAAGCAAAACCTGGACAGAAAATTTCCTAAAATCTATACAGAAACATTTAGAGCTTGTTGAAGGCTGAACCCCATCAGTCTGCATAAGAGATATTTCATATAAAGATTGAGTTTTAACTTAATACTAGATGTTATTCCCCACAATAATTTCCCTTAACTAAAAACAGAACAGTATGTCTATGGATATGTGCTAACAAACTTTGTATAGAACCAGTATTTTTAAATGCATCGTTGGTGTTGGATGTGCTTGAGCTTTGACATGTTCAGCTTTTATCAAATTAATGCATAACATGCAGGTGTGAAAGAGGTTTATGTGAATGTGTGGACATTTTGGAGAATCAGTTGGAATAAATGCAGGTTACGCATGTTGTAAGGAAAAAAATGCCTATTTGAGAAAGGACTGCGAGCCTTTAAAAATTGTTTTTAAAGATAGCGTTGACCTGAATACGACCTTCATCTTCTGGAGAACTCATCTCTAGCACAGTCATATACAGCAGCTGTATCTATTTTTACCATGCCATAAACTAATAACTTTTTTATTTCCTCCATATCTTTGGTTTCTCTCCAGAGCTCTTAAGACAGGACAAGGTTTTTCTAATCACACAGAAGAAGGGTCAACCTTTGTCTAATAAATATGGTTTGTTTCATTGAGTTTGAGTTTTAGGGTTATAAAAAGATGGTTTGCTGTGACTATTTAATAATCGTATGTATGCAACTCTAAATTGGGAGAAAATAGACAAGTTTTCTGATGTGGGCTTACTGAATGGGGACCTTAGGGTATTTTCACATTAGTCACATGACTACATTGGCTCACCCCCCCATGTGCAAACAAACTCTTGTAGCGTCTCCACTGGTTTCAATCACAGCGCATTGGCCTAACCGTGTTTAAACTTAAAGAAATTTGGGAAAATGGAATCAAATATCACCACGACGACCACAAAACATTGTGCATCAGTGAAAACACTGACCTTTTTAACAACTCTGCTCTTTTCCCTAAGTCTGTCGAAGACCCTCCCACTAACGTTCCAACTAAACTTTCCTGAATTTCGATTTGTGGAAATGAGATTATTTAATTTCCCTCTGGGATCAAAAAGTATTTTTGAATCGAGTTGAACTGAATTGAGTGGAGATAGTCATTCTGAGTGTTTACAGTGAGCTAGGTGCATTTTGAATGACCATTCTTTGAAAATCATGAGTGATTTTTCTGTGTGGCCTGAAAAACTGTATTTTTGGCTATAAGCATCATTTCTCAGCCTGCATCTTACCCACCTTGGCAGGTCACCAACAGAGAAAAAAATACTGGTTTGAAACAACGCCATCATTCAGCCTCTCTTTACTGGGCTACAACTGATTTTTCTACAAAGTTGTGCATAATTTAATAATTTGAGACAGAACTCGTGAGCTAGATAAGACCCGAGAGCCACCACATGACAATTACTAATTAGTAGTCTTGTTCAAGTCTTGGGTGTTCAAACCGTTAAACTGTCCCGGGAAAGGGACCCAGAAGCTCCTCTAGAGGGTAGCAAAACAGGGCTCAGTGCTGCAACACAGCTCTCTTTGCTATTGTTTGGGGTTTCCTGTTGGATTGTTTTTAGTACATGATGATCCATGATGCAAAGACTTGAGGAAAAATAAAAGAGAACATGCTGACGCATGAAAGAAACGTCCTCCTCAAAGGCCAGACAGGAAGCCAGGTCAAGGCACATCTTCCCTAGGGAGCTGATGACAACTTTAAAGATCATGTGTTAGCTACTGTTAAAGAATCAAACTGCTACGTCTGTCACAAACTCCCAGAAGTAGAAAGCATTAATTAAGAACTCCTCCCCTGCTGCTGTGTTTCTATAACACGAAGGATTAAAGGGGTTTTACTGCACCACAACGGTGAAATTGTGGTCAGAGATATTGACTGACTAGCTAGCGAGATTCAGTGTCACTGAGGAGTGAGCCAACAGAGGAAAAAAGTGGAGGTGAAGAACTAAATGAGCATCAATACCTGCTACACACACACACACACACTCAGAAAAATCTCTTATTCTAATCACGTACCCAAACCCTTTAACGAATATGGCAGCTGAGGCAAAGAAGAGATATTAAAACTTAATTCACCTGCTATTCACGCTGAATGATAAAATCTCCACATTCCTTTTGAAGGCTTTGTGCTGAATAAATTATCAACAGCCGACACACAACAACCGCCTGCAGTTTTTTTTTTGACATCTAGATCAAAATGGCGTACAACAAACAGTTTTCACAACTCAGTGTCTGCTGATGTGTTTATATAAAGCTGCCGACACCACACTGGGTGATGTGGAGATTTAAATCCTTGCAGCTTTTAAAAAATTAGAAAATTCATGGAGAAATTTTGAAGTGTCAATGCAGCTACTGGCTGAAATTCTAACATCCATCAACTTTCATCAAAAAGACTAGTGGTAATTTGGAACTTACTTTCGAAATAATCTAAACAAGTGGTGTCCCGTACAAAGTGCCCCGATACCTGGAACCAATATTGATACTGGTGTCAATGCTCCATTCAATCTGTTAAGTTTACATTTCAAGTGAAACGTTTGTCAGTTCCATTTTGTAGAAGATTATACAAGTTAAAATGTTACAACTGTATATATTATACGGTTTACTTGATTTGATTCAAAGGGGTTGTATGCCTGTAAGAAAGGAAACCCACTTTGTTCTAAATAAAAATATTGTTTTTAAAGTCATTGTGTAATGTTGAAGTTCTAATTCAGTAAGTACTCTGTATCAGTGAGTATTTTTTCATTAGCCCCCTAATTATGTTAAACCTCAAAAATCGCACTTGTGTGCATCACGCAGACTTGCATTATTTTTTTTTTTACAGTCACAGCTCCACTAAAACATTTAACCATGCACCGACTCAACTGATTCATGAGAAAATGTGTTGTTTAGCCAAACGGGTGCAGCAGCAACATGTAACAGACGTCAGAGATTTCTTTCCTATATCCTCATTCTTCTACATTTGTTTTTATTCTACTCTGTACTCATCTTCCTTGTCATGTACACTTTGTATTGCTAGTGTATTTTTTTTCAAACATTCCTTTGATACATTGAAACACAGCATTAGTCTAAAAATCAGAAACTGAAACTCCAAGTAATAAATCAAAGATCCGTGAGATGTTTGTGCATCAGTCACCAGAGTTTCTCTAAAACACTAACGAAAAAAAGTCAGAAACATGCATGAAGACTTCTCTCCGTGTACAAGAACCTTCAAACAATGTGCACGAGCTATATTCCTAAGGGGACTTAAAAGTCTATTGACCTCAGTTCCGTCGGTTCTGTGGTTTCGAATTTTTCAACCAGATTTCTCGCAGCTCGAGCCATAATGGATGCGACACACACACAGACACCTGGCCCCCGAGCCTCGGTCAGCAGCGCTGCGCTGACAGGCCTGATGAATGCCGGCTGATGAGAACATGCTTGCGCTCTGATACAGCCTGAATCATCACTGTGGCTAAAACAGAAATGCAGCCACTGCAATCTACTGAGGCTACATTTGTATCATGAGATTTTCAATTACAGTCCTGCACACTTAGTTGCTTTCTACGTTAAATAAGTGAGCACGAGTATATTGGCAATGAAACACTGCATTTTTAAAATGGTCCATGGCAGATGGAATATTAACGAATAAATAGGTCTGCACCTTTAGTACTTAGAACAAGATTATTAAATTGTACAAAATACACTTTTATATCTGAAGCTTTACTTATGCGTTTACTATAAAACAAGCAACATTCGAAAAGTAAAAAACAAATGTTGATTACTTTAAAACCACCACTTTATAATCAAACAAGACTTCAATTCCCCAAAAGATTTCTATTCAAATATTTTATTCCCAGTAAATATAGCAAACCTACTGAATGCTACGTTCATTTTTTTTTGCCTTTTTTTATGTTATTTGGAAATTGGTGGCTGAGGTATGAATAGGAAACAGCTGGAGGTCATTTTGCAACTAATTAGGCTAATCAGCAACAGGTCAGTCAGAGCAGTGGCTCCTAAAGTTGGGGTCGGGACAACAATGTGGGCCCTGAAACATCAAGGTGGGATAATTACTAGGGTTGGGCAAAATTGTACCGTGTGCATTTAATCGTTAGGAAAAACTGTCAATTATTATTTGCCACTGTGCAATTACTGCAGTTAGTGCCATGTGATGAAGTATTATACTACAAACTACATACAGCATTTATTACAACAGTGTTTTGTAGTGAAGAGTCCATACAATAGACCTATTACTTATTAATAATATTTGATGGTTTTGAAAGAGTAAGCAAAAAAAATACCCATTCCTTTAGAACAACTAGAATCCTACATCAGACAGGAGTTGGACCTCCAAAACCTTCAGCAGCTGGTCTCCTCAGTTTTTAAACATGCTCCTGTTCAAACAACCATAAATTTCAAATTTATCTTTTTTTTTGCTAAAATTGGTACACTTTCTTACATATGTTATGTTTACACGTTTATTTTGGTGAATAAAATTTGCATTCATGAGATTCCGGATGCTCTCATGAACGCGATCTTACATGTCGGAGTCGTTCCTGGTGTAAAAAAAATTCATCTGAAGATCATTGAATTCTGTTTTTGCTTCCATTTTCCAGTTGCAGAAAAGGAGTCCAATTGCTACAGTTAAATAAAATAAAGATTCTACACAGTAAAAGGCTGTGTTTATGAGAAGCTGGCTAAAAGGAGGAGGACGCAATTATGCTGCTCCGAGAAGACACTCGGAGAGGGAATAAAAAATAAATAAAAAGTTCAAACTACAGAGATGTTTCAGAGATAAATCAGCCACCAGTGTGGGAATACCACTCAGTCACTTCCTGCTGTGCTGCAGTGACCTACTTAGCGTGATTTCATTTATCAAAAAGGTTGCAGGAAATTCCGCAGCTTGAGCAATCTTTTTAGGATGGAGACACCTTATGATGCCACATCTCGAGCTTATCAAACCGTCTTATCATCGAAAGCTCCGCCTGGCTCCACATCTGTAACATCAGCGCTACATCTGATTATCCACTGCATTGAAGAAACATAGATGTAGCCGATTATGGGGACTATAACAGCCGTACATCAATTCAAAGCAAAATATGCCATATTTTGCTTTGAATTCCTCCTTATTGTAACTCCACAAACCCCTCTTTTACCTCTTTTCTGAGGCGTGTTTGTACGCCAAAATCCTAATCTCACTTACTCAACTTTTCCTCTTTTTCGAGGAAATGTAGAAATCTATGCAATAAACAAAGCACCACAGAGTTACAACATGTCGACCCAAGTGATCTAGGCTAAAAAAGGGAAGGAATGCTTCCCCAAATTAGCGGAAATTAAAAGGAATGTGCAACAGGGAGTGCCCTGCTTTTGGGTGTGTTTGACCATTGTGTGTGTTTGTGTACAAAAGGATTGTAGTGTGCCAGTTTTGTGTTGGTGAGAACATATTGTTTACAATATTTCAAACGTGCCCACGAGCAAAATCATTTATCTTTTATAGCTCACAATAACCAGCTCTAAGTTATGGAAGAGAAGAGTTTGTGGTTTTACGTAATTTGCACAACTGGGACTTTGACTTGTGTGTTGAATCGAATAAAAACAGCATCAAAAAACAGAAAAGCGAAATCTTTCTAAAAACAACCCATGAAGACATGTCCGTCCCATTTTTAGATTAACTTTCCGCACTCTCTCTCATTGTTAGGATTAAAGAATATCGTAATTTTTAAACCAGACTATGCTCACTACCAATGTGGTGCTTTGAGCTCCGCCTACTTTCCTGTACAATCATGGTGTTACTCTAAAGCATCATAAAACTAAAAATTGCTTTTTCATATATATATTTATTACTTAATAATTTGTTTGGTCAAACCAACAGACTCTTGCTGGACTCGATGCCCACACCTGGTTTAGATTATAGTGTTTAGAATGAAAAGTGAGGAAAATGTGAGATCAACGGAAATTGTCTTTGCAATATTAAATATTGCATATCACATGATTTCTAATATCATACCATATAAAGTGGAACTACAATGTTTTGGTCTGAATTCCTCCTTATTGGAACTCCACAAGCCCCTCTTTACCCCCTTTTTTGTGGCGTGTCTCAGATAAACTCGTTTTGAGGCTGTCTCTTTAAATCCAATTGAAAAAGTTAAACTTTCATAGGTTATAGACTCAAGGCCCACAGTTTAAAAGACTCGAGTATTTGTTTATTTTTTACATAATTTCGGCTTCCAGCTTATAAAACACCCACAAAAACAGGAATTCAAAAAATTAGAATACTGTGAATTCTTTGGAAGATGGTGAGACCTTTATATCAGGATAGGATATTGATGGTTTGATTAATAGGATAAACAATGTTGTGGGAGGCCTGACTCACTGAATGATCCAAAGCTCTGTCTAATTTTATATTTTTAGCTTGTAGGCTGCTGGATAGTAGGTTGTATCTCCAAAGAAGAGGGGATTTTCAAAATGGCAATAGACAGAAAGCCGAAGAGAGGCTGTATTGGAACAAGTGGCCAATGAGTGAGCCTAGATAAACGTTTCATATCCAGTGAGACAGAATACCAAAATGGAAACATTCTGTTCTCTGACAGACATGACTTGAAATTTTTACGAACCATATAATCTGTTAATATTTAGCCAGAGTTAATGAATAAGGTCTTTTAGGGATGTGTTACAAATAAATACTTTAAATAACGACCAAGACAAACGGCTAAAGATACCAAAGTTCAGTGGAAATGAGATCCATCTATTATTATTTCCAAATCATTAAATTTTGTCACATTTATTTACCCGGAGTCGAGTTGCTTTGACAAAAATAAACTCTGTTTTTCCCGTTTTAGAGAATAAAAAGAAACTAAAATAACAGTCCATTTTTCAATATCCGTTTTCAAAATGAAAAAATGAATGACTAACAACTACACGGACCGCTTCGCACAATCTTACTTTAAAAGTTTGATCAAAACTGCTATAGTGTCTTTATTTCTAAATAGATCATCTTAGTCTAAGATCCCATCTACACAACAGTGACGTCTTTTCACAACGATCCATTTTGTCATGAACACGGCATCGTTTCCAGAAATATCCACACAAACTAAACAAGAATAAAAGGACGAGGATGGCAAAAACCGAATCCTTTCTGTGAACTGATGACAAAGAGGAACTACTTTTTTGTGTTACATTAAACTACTACTAACTGGAAGTCATGTCCATTCAAGTCTGCAAACCTAATGGATGATTTTAGGCAAGAGGCAAAGTTTTCCTCCTTTTTTCAAATGGTTCAGGGTAAATTATTTATACACAAATGGCAGTTTTGTTTTTTTTAAACCATTCTAATTTCTTACATTTTTTTAAATGCATACTTGATATCTTTGTATTGTTAACAACAAAGTCATAATAACGTTTTTAGTCTTAGATTATTTGGTCTAACAATAGAAGTTTGTACTCTACTCTATTTTAAAGTAATGTTATTGTTTATCAGCCTTATCTGCCCATTGAAGATATACATGGCACAAAGGTTTTACTGTAGTTGAACAACCAGTGTTTTCAACACAGATAAGTTCTCATTGTTGGGGTCGGAGGATGGTGGAACCATGACATCATTGTTTTCAAAAAGGTTGTGTTTAGGTGGTCCACGCATGAAAGCAATTCAGACAACTTACATTAATCAATAATCATTGTCAGATCACAAGATTAAAAGTCGACAAGTTTAGTTTTTGGATAAT
>JARVJO010000001.1:6109407-6135462 GCA_031762555.1 Cynodonichthys magdalenae
CATTTCTGAAATTGATTTATTTATTATTTAAATTTGTTATTTGTCTGAAATAAAAAAAAGTCATTCATTCATTCATTCATTCATTCAATGGTTGAATTTAGGGATTTTTTTTTTCACCATGGAACCTGATTTTAAAAGAATTCAATTTATGGAGTCCAAAATGCTGTTTCTGTGTAGATGGGGACTAAAAAGTCTCCACATCCTCCATTTGAACTACCGAAATCGGCTCTCATTGTCGCAGTTGCATTTTATTGAAGTGTTCCGCCAATTCTCAATTACAACCTGCAGAGCTGATTGGTCAGAAGATCTTGAGAGTGTTTGTTAATGCTGAAAGTGCTCGAACGCTGCATTTTGCTTCAACTACTTGCTTCCAAAATCCTATTGTTGTACCCAGCAGCAGACATTTAAAGCCAAATTAGTGCTGGGCCGCATGACCCAAATTTAATATCATGGTATTTTCAACAATTCTACCGGTATCATGGCATTTGACAGTATTTTTAATTTCATTATCACCACTCAGCTCATAAAATGTACAAACTTTGCTTATTAATTAGCAAGCCACTGTCAGTTGAAGTTACTCTCTTTCTGCAACACAGAATCTATTTCTTGACTTTTCTTTCACTGTACCTCTGTGTTGCTGTTTCACTCCTCTACATGTCTTTTCTACTTTGCCTGGTTGTAGACAGGAATAACGCATTTTGGTACGGTCATGAAGGGGTGTTGAGCAAAGATCATTGTCAGGTATTTATTTTATGTTATTTAGTAAAGCTTAACGGGAGGACTCAGCCTCTGTGCTCCATTCAACTAAAAAGCAGTACAAAACTACTTCCCCTGGGCTTTTCACAATAGCACCCCTTGTAATTCTTAGTGCCCCCCACAGGTAGGGGGAACCACAATCATTTCCAGTTGTCTCGAAGTAATCACAGAGCATGATTACACACAGTTCAGCAGTCGAACAATTTATGAGAAAAGACAAAGCAGCACTGCGCTTGAGCTGCTGTCTTCATAAAACATGCACTCAGCAGTCGACGCTACAGTGAGCACCAAAAGGCCACAAGCCCATCTGAATATCAAAGAAGACTTTTATGTACAAACGCATTGTGTTAAATCAGTAAAGTTTTAAGGGTAAGGAGCTATGAAATTAACAGCCTAAAAAAAACAGAGGATCAATATAAATGCAAACGAAGAGGGTTTTATTTGATGAACGGCATGCCTTCTGCTTCTGTCTGTTTGGAAATGAATAAATCCACAAGAATTAAAAAGCAACATTCTCCTTTTCAGGGACTCGCATATTAGCTGAGACATTTTGCTGGCATGACTTCTGATCAGAACTCAGCATAAAAGAAGAAAAAGCAAAACCATCAATTCGGATTTTTGTGTTTGAATGTGTAAAAAATGCAAAAATAATTGTCTTAAACTGCAAAACACGATTTCGTAAAACTCATTTATTTGATTATTAATCATTGTTTTTCCATCTTGCCTCCAGCTAAATAATTTCTCTGCACTCACAGTTAGTTCAATCATTCACGATTTGTATCCAACATCGCCAGCAGTTCTGTGAGCTGTTTGCATCCCTCCAACCCCCCCTCACTACGCCGTTGATCAAAATGATGATGTGGACATAAATAAAAGATTTAAAAAGGTGTAGCCTGCACCGATGTGGGACCAGAGGGGTTTTGTTCATGTGGATGCGTTGTGTTTGTTTCATACCTCGTTGCCATACATCATGAGGTGGTGGGTGGTGATGAGGGCTTTGAAGACCACCACCCAGCTCGAGTTGGCAGTGCGCTCGAAAAGCGTGTCTGCCAGCTGGGGAATGTTCACGTTCATCTCATTGGTGCAGTGGATCAGATCTGGGACACACATGAAAGACAAATAAATAAAAAAAAAACAATCACACACAAGACAGGACAAAAAGCAGGAAAGATGTGAAACACTTAAAAAAATAATAATCAAAAACAGTGAAAGTTGGGGAGTTCTTTTTTTTTTTTTACAGAATACAAAGGTATTCAAAACTAGCAATGGTGCTGCTCAGGACCATTTTTAAACATGTCTATTTCTGAGAAGCTTAAACTCAAGTTAGGTTTGCATATAAAGAGGACTTCCTGTAAACTCTTCTTCCGTTGCCATGTCAAGTAACAAATTATATTTGTTACCTTACCTAAGATATAACCTGCTTTTAAATCGTCCTTTTTCACATTTAAATCATTCAGTTGGAATCTATATGAAGTGAAACAGCAATATTTTGCTTTGAATTCCTCCTTATTGTAACTCCACAAACCCCTCTTTTACCTCTTTTCTGAGGCGTGTCTCCAATCCAAACAAGTGGCTTTAAATCCCGCCTCTTCCAGAACATCCCATTACAGTTGGATAGAGGTTGTGAACTATAGGCCTCTGTGAATACGTCTGACACCTATAAATGTAGCAGCAGCATTATTAGAAGTAATGATGCCTCCTCTTTAAGTGGGGGTGGCAGGAAGCTTGGCATGTTGGTGGCACATCACCAAAAATGAACCTGTTCATTGATAAACTGATGTAAGAGTGTCTAAAGTTTGAACATTTCTAAATTCTGTTAGAAAATCTATCCAAACATGTTGCTGCTGTTATTCTCACAACCAGAGCAGTGGCTGATGTTTATTATTATCACTGTGGAGGAAACAATGACAGAACAACTAAAAGCAGAGCTGAATGGATGTTCTAGAGAGGCTGTGATCTGTAACATTGATGGATATACAACCACATTCAAATCAGGTCTATACCCTAGCAGTATTTATACTTCAGTTTTTAAAAACAATGTAAGGTTTAATATTTCTTGAAGGACTGGATATCGTCCATCACTTTTCATGACAGAAAATTACACCTACAGTCTGTCATTATTTGATTTCAATTCAATACATAATTCACTTTGCGATATATGCCCATCTAACACAAGGATTTAGTAAAGGATTGTGTTACATGGGCAAGTGATATTGATCCACATGGATTGATGTTTTCACTTTGCATTAATGTAATTGAATCAATCATTTAATCGATATATCAATGTGGATCAATGTATCATTACACTCTCTACTACTATGCCAAATTTTAGTTTATTAACGCATATTTTAACGCTTTAAAGTAGTGCTGGGAACTTTAACGCGTTTTCGCATTGGCCTTCGTCGCACAACTCAACCAATGACGGCCTTTGTTGTCAAGCTGTTGCGTGGAAAGTCGCAGCCGCCCTATGAACCTGACTGAGCTGCAGCCGGGACAGAAACATGGTGGAAGCCACCAGATTCATCAGAACATTTTTTATTTTGAAAACTTTTCCCAACAAACAGCGAGCTGGAAAGAAGTAAAGTCATCTGTAAGCGCTATAACGCTAAACTGTCTCTCAAACACTAAACTGTTCATGCCTGAAAGATCACTTCAGTTTAACCAGCTAACCAGGTGTTGGAGAAAAAAAAAGAAAAAAGACCAGCTTGCTTTGCTTTACTTTATTTAAAATGCACTGCCCCTTATTTATATGAATCGATACCTAAAAAATGCTCTAAACATCTTGTAGTCATAGTTAGATTTTGTGCATAATAATGAGATCAAGAAATCAATATTTTTTTGTCATTCCAAATGAGTACTACAGGATGAATGAAACAGATACTGAGGTCCCAGTTGTCATCAAAAAAATTAAAAATACACGAAAAAAAAAAAAGAAAAAAGTACAAAAAAGAGGTGTGTCACAGATTGAGTGTATTGCAACATGCAAACAAACACGTTCAGCCATAGTAAAGTCATTGTTTCTATTAAAAAGTGATTATTCGCAAATATATATTGTGACTAGCACTAGATTAAAGATAAAATGGGAATCATTTCGTCATTGCTATCATAGTAAGAGATTGAAACAAAAAAAATCTAAAAGCCTCAAACAAAAGGTTTATAATGTCTCGTTACAAAAATCAACTTCCCACCTCTAAGTGCTGAAATGAAATATGAGATATAAAACTAAATCATACAGTTTTAGACCACCACTAGCTATTTTAGGCAGAGGCTAATGCTGCAGTATAATCTGAGGACAGCTTAACCTTCTCCTGACTTTCAGCTGCTCCATCTCTCTGTCCTGCTCTCAGACGTGTTAGCAGAAGTTCAGGTGTCACTCATTCACTGACAGGGAGAGGAAAATTCAACGTTTTAAAGATGTAAGAGTGTTGAGCACCAACCCAGGCAGTCTGGCACATCAAAATTAAACAATATGATGCCAGTACTGACAGAAACCCAAGGGTGATCCATTTCTAATGTATAATATAACAGAACGCACAGCATGTTCTACAGTGTTTCTTTGGCTCAATCGTTCTGCACATACATTTATCTTTAAAAAGTGCTATGTTTAGTATTTAAGGGAAAAGTAGAAATTTGTGTAAAAGTTGTAAAAAAAAAATCTTAGTCATTGTAGACAACTATTTGCATGGAGAAATTACATTTAAGCCCAGCCATTATGAAATTCATGTAAAATTTGGTGTTTTCTTAAACTGTTCTCTTTTACCTAGGACTAGCTGTTAGCTTGTCAGAACAAACCATTTCTCCAAACAGAGGTTGCTCAAGGAGCCATCTACAGTATTCACTCCTAAATGGCTGAATTGTTCCTTGAACATAAGTGACCATACTTGGCAGAACATCTTATTGAGATAAAAGTGTAATGTTGCATTTTGTGGTGTTCGAAAAGACTTAAATCTCTGCTTTTGAATGCATTTTTTAAGAGGTGATTAGCTGCTTCCATTTTCCTGACCCACACAAAACCAACATGTAGAAGAAATGTGTCTATTTAAATAAATCAAAACTTACCAATGGTGTAAATACATAAGTGTTCTTTTGCAAAAATAAAAAAGCCAATTTATCCAGAAGGTATGTTTAAAAATAACAATACAAAGTCAGCATCACTAAAAAAATTTTGTAAGGCAAAAACTAGCTGTTTTTTTTTTTTACATATTAAATAACTCAAACAAGAGACGCTGAACAATAGTAGTTATGTTAAAACAAATACTATAAACAAAAGTAGAAATAAGGGATATTGCAGCCCTTAGGCCAGAGGGGTAAAAACAATAAATGATGATAAAAAATAGGGGTAAAAAATGGAGGACTAAATTTACTGGAATATTAAAATGAGGACACTATTAAAAGAACTGAAGTTTTCTTGGAAAAAGAGACTTGTACGTGTCCTTGCATGTTTTTGACCCAAACATTGTTAAATATTTTACATACTCAAACTAATAGGACAACTCTATTGTAGAAAATAGCTGGTTATGGTTTAAAATATGGGTGTATTCACACCAGAAACATTTGGTCCGCTTTAAATGGACCAGAGTTTGTTTCCCTCATTGGTCTGGACTTTTTATGCAGGTGTGAATAAACTCATGCGAAACCTGGTGCAGATCAAACAATCGAACTGAGACCCATTTTTGAGGTGGTCTTGGTCTGCTTCCAAACAAACTCTGGTGCGATTCGCTTCTGGTGTGAATACAGACCGACCTCGAACAGAACGAACTACAGGAAACCTGTGCCTTTTTGGACTTCAGAAGCCACCGTTGCTAAGCAACATTAGCTCTACAGTGTTGCTAATGCTAACACTATGCTACAAAAAATATGTCGTTGTGGGTCAGGGAACGCAGAGCATCTCGTCTACTTTAGGTTGTGGCATGCATTTGACAACATTCTCAAAATTATAAGTATATCGTCGCAAAATGGCCACTGAATGAGCTGCTCTTGATATTCTTAATACTCAGTTGTATTAACACCATCTTTATTTCCTGGTCTGTGCTCCGTCCCGCCCCAGTCATTTCTCTCCAATAGGAGCAATGACCGTCACCTGCGTGGCTTTGTTTATAAATTATAGTCTACTTGCAAAAAGCACAACGTGAATGCAAACCACACCAAAGGAAAAAAATTAAGTCCGCTATTTGGTCCAGACCAAACAAGTGGACCAAAGGACTTTAAAGAAAGGAGAATGAAAGTTGGAGCTTCACATTCAAAATATCAAAATTTCTCCACATTCTGTCTGAAGACAATATGAGGACACAAATTCAACAAAGTTGTTATCATGTCCACTCATCCTGTATAGTCCAGCATAAGGATAAAGGGAGGTCAAACATTGATCAAAGGAAAATTATTATGATGAAACATGAGGTCCAGAGCGTTTGAACAGAGTAAACTGAATCACCTCTTAATGCTGTTTCTTTTCTTTGAAAAAAAAAAAACAAAATTCCTTCACAGCATTCTTATCTTGTTCTTTGTTTATTTAGCTGTTCAGAACATGATGCCTATCACTTCCCAAACAACTTGTATAATAAAAGACATGAAAACTCAGGCCCAGCTCACACCAAGTGCACTTGTTTGATTTGAGTTATTCACATGCAAATATTATATATAAAAGTATAGAAGTGCTACATTAACGCATTATTATCGCGTTAGGCAGGATCTTGATCACTATTGGCTTTAGATGGCCTTCGTCGTGCAACTCAACTAATGAGAGCCTTTGTTGTTGAGACATCGCGTGGCAACTCGCAGTAGCTCTCATGAACCTGAGCTGCAGTGAGGGCAGAAACATGGAAGTCACCAGATTCTTCAGAACATTTTTTATTTGAAAACATTTCCCAACGGCTGGCTGGAAAGAAGTGAAGTTGTCTGTAAGACCTGCAACGCTAAACTGTCTCACCAACGAAGCAGTTTAAGCCTGAATTAAAACCAGCACAAACAGAGGGACGTTCTACAGACGTTGGGAGAAAAAAAAAAAAGAAAAAGACCAGCTTGCTTTGTTTCACTGGTTTAGTTTTTGAAAAAGCATTGCCCCTTTTTATATAAAACAATACCTAAAAAATGCTCTAAAGATATTGACGTCATAATTATATTTTGTGCATAATAATGATTAATTAAAAAGATCAAGATTTTATTTTTGTCATTCCAAATGAGTACTACATGAGGAATGAAAGATACTGAGGCCCGAAACAAAAGTACATTAAGCAACAAGAAGAAAAAAAACAAAAACACAAGAAAATACAAAAATACACATACCAACGTACACATTCAGACATAAAGTAAGTGTTTCTATAAAAAAAATATTGTGAATATTCGGAAATACATCTTCGAATTAAAATTTTTAATCTATGCCCAGCACTTTATTCATATACGCCTTATAAAAGAGACCCTCAAAACTAAACAAGTTAATCTGAGACACACCTCAGAAAAGGGGTGAAAGAGGGGCTTGTGGAGTTACAATAAGGAGGAATTCAGACCAAAGCGTTGCAGTTCCACTTTTTAAAAGACCCCAAATTAATGATTTAAATGTGAAAAAGGATGATTTAAAAGCATGACCCGTCTCCTTTAATGGTTTAAAAATATTGCATTTTGTTTTAATTTAGATTTTTCACGGGTTGGTATTTTCCTAAAAATCTTTAACAGATTATATTTATTGAAAACTCAATCATATTGGACTGTGATAAATTGGATTTTACCAAGTAATGTAATGTGCACATTTTAATTTGCCACACATTGTCACCACATTAACTCTAGGAAGTAAAGAGCTTCACCATTTTTCTATTTACAAGTTAAGGGCTCCAAAAATAAGCTCATGAAAGAAAATAAAAGAAGCAGAGAACATTTGTTTTTCTTATTTAGCAGAAATGATGAAAAATGTGTTTATCGAGCCATCAATGTGCTCCTACAGCATATATATTCGGTCTTTTTTTATCATCTCCAGGTGCACAATCCAATCTGAGCAGAGAGTAACAGCTTGGCTGCTCTTCACTGTTCGCCACTTTAATGGAGATCGATTTGAACCAACCAATGTTCTGGTCCCAGAGCTTATTATGAAGATTCAGTGTTTCCCCTCATCACATGAATTTACCACAGCGAGCCTTTGAGGCGCAAGCATCGACACACATTTAAACCCATTGGTAAAATCAGACATCTTTTGTTTTTGTTAGTTTCATTCCTCTACCTTCACTCCCATTTCTCCTTGTGCACCTACCACAGAGCGTTATGAGCAGTGGGATCTCACACCTGGTAACTACGGAAACAGCTTTTCATTAAACTACCAGAGGAACATGTGGACAGGTAGACTCCCGATGGAAGACTTCATATTTAATAATCAGGTGGTCGCTCGTGTATGAGAGTGTGCAGGCACTCAACCTTTCATTCACCCACTTAATGCATCGTCTCGCTGAAGCGCTCACCGAAACAAAGACACGGCACACTTCAAGCCCGGCATTATTCTAAAATATTCCCTCAATATGGCGCCTACACAGACATCAAGTGTCGGGCTATTTGGTTGATAGAAACGGGTGTAATGTAATCCAAAGATGCTTTACATCCATTTGGTTGCATTTAGCGACGTAATTGACAATCAGTGTTAAGTGGCAGACTGAGTATGTCTGATTTTCAAACCTTGCAGTTGTATGAATGTATCAGCAGCTTTGCCTCACATCATCTTATGACCCCTCTTACTCCTGGATCACCACCTGACATTATGACCCAAAAAGTTTAAATTCATGAACTGGAAGGAGAAATAAACGCAACCAGTGGGGTTTTGTCAAATTACTTGCTTTTGTTCTCTTCCAATTAATTAAGGGTGCCAATGGATTAGCATTGTAGCACCCTCATTATTATTTGGCTGTTAGTCTTCTTCTCCAGTCACAATTTTTAATTCACTGCAGCTTTGACCAAAGTAAGCCAAAATGCAAATTATGCTCAGCAAAGTCGTCGAGGAGGGACAAATTCTAGCACGTTTAACACAAGCAACTTGTATAAAAACATCTAAAGTTCAAGTAAATGACAAGGTCAAAGAGTTTGCTAGTAGCAGAAGGAAACAGGTTCAGACTCATTGAACTGAAGAGTATCCTGGGAATATAAAAATCCAAGCATGAATTTACTGACAATCTCAACGATTGTCTATAATGGATCCCTTAAACCTGGTTCTATTTAAGGAATTACCAAAAAAAAGTAAGCTTCTCTGATTTTCAAGCACATTTACAAAGTAATTATAAGAACTAGGGATGTAACAATAACAGTTTTTCCTCAAGAAAAAGAACGGTACTCGCCGTACAGTGTACTTACATGTTACAAAACATTTTTCTTTTATTTAGAACAAGGTGTCTCTCCTTCCTTATACAGCCCCACTGACTGGATCAAATAAAAAATACAGCATGATGTAGACTGTTCCAAAATCCATCCATTCATTCATTCATTATCTACTGCTTGTTTCAGAGTCGGGTCGTGAGGGCCGCAGCTTGAGCAGGCAGGTCCAGACTAGGGGTGCACAGATTGTAGTTTTCTGGTCGATCGTTGAACTTTAAAAAGTCTGACCTGCTCCCAATGTTTGTCAAGTGTGTTTGTTTCTTGAATGGGTGTTCCTAACTGCAATTTCCCTCCATGGGATCAATAAAGTATTATTCTATTCTATTAAGATTTTGGCTGATACCAATTTTTTACGTAGTTGACACTGTCAGAGGTCATAAGGTCACAATACACCTTCAATTTTCCAATCTTATTTTACTGAAAAACTTTCTGGAGGTAGATGAGAAGCCGATCTTATCCAAGTATTGGACAATCTCCAATCTCTCAAAATTAGGGAAATCTGTGCTGATTTATCGGTGCACCCATAGCCCAGACTTCTCGTTCCACAACCTCCTCTTCCAGCCCTTCTGGGAGGATTTTAGGTGTTCCCATGCCAGACGAGAGACACAAGGCCTTTTTGCATCGTAAAGCCCAACCTCGGCCCGCCTCAGCTCCAGACAGCCCAGCCTTACTCTGGCCTAGATTGTATTGAGCAGGGAGACACTGTATGACACTTAAGATGAGAGGGCAAGATGACAGAATGCTGAGCTAATGTTAGCTTTTTGTAGGTAGCTTTGAACCCCGGACGGACCGAGCCTTCCAGTACAAAAACATATGTAGTTTCCCCAGTGTGTCCTGAGTCTTCCTCTGGGTCCCATCTCAGTCGGACATACCTGAAGGACCTCCCTAGGGAGGGGTCCAGTAGGCATCTGTACCACCTCAGACTAACAACAGCTCTACTTTGAGTCCTTCCCAGAAAACTGAACTTCTCCCCCCATCTCTAACGGAGAGTCTAGTTACCCTGCAGAGAAAATTCAAGCTGTAATACTGTAGTGAAACTTTAAAATAAATACAAAATAAGTCGTCTTGTTTTGAACAGAAGTTCATGTTTTTTCTTTTGATCTGGAGTGGTGTGTGTGTTTGTGTGTGAGAGAGAGAAAAGTACTAAGAGCAGGACTGATTAGCTTCGTGGGCATGCTTGTGCATGAGTGCGTATGTGTGCCAGTATTAATAATATAAAAGAGGGTACATGTGCCGACTTAATCAGCCAAAGTGGAAAGCATTAGATGCCACTGATCCCAGACCTTAAGGGGAAGGAGCAGGGGGATCGGAAGTGGGGGAGGTAACCGAGACAAACATATGGATGCAAAGAGAAATAACAAGAATAGAGCGATGGGCGGGTGGAAGAGAGGAGACCAGCAGAGAGGAAACAATAACTGGAAAGATGTGTGATCAAGAGTGGAGGAGATGAGAAGGGATGAGACACGCAAAATACGAGTGGCTCTTCATCCAGACAATTTGCTGGAATCCCCGCACTGCTCCGGCAGCCTCCAAGTCTAATCTTCCTGCCGTCTGTCTTTATGTGGTCGACTGCAGAAACACAGCTCTAGATGTCATCTGCTTTCAAGCTCAACCTCAGCAATTAGTCAGACCACAAAAGAGAAAAAAATAAATATCACTATGAATAGTTAACACCACCTGCACTAACAGCTACACATTGTGACCCGACTAATTAGCATTGGTGGTTAATTAGACGAGTGAGAGCTGAATGTACAAGAGAGAAAAAAATGAGTGTCTAAAATCTTACAATGACTGTAATTTAAAAGCTAATTTTAGGAGTCTCAAAGGAAAATAAAGGGAAAGCTGATTGTATTAAATGAATTTAATTAGACTGTTGAGCACAAACCAAAGAAAGTGTTTGTTTCTTCAGCTGAAGAGTTCAGAGAAAAATATTTAATTACCCTTCTTAACTTTTCCATCCTAAAACAATAGTTAAACCACCGTACAATGAACTGTATGGAGATTTTGTATTTATTGCTAGTTAAAGGGGCTCAGTTGGTAGAGCCGTTGCCTCCCAACAAGAAGGTTGTCAGATCAAATCCCAGCAAAGGACTTTTCTGGGTAGAGTTTGTATGTTCTCTTTGTTCATGTGTGGGTTTTCTCCGATACTCCAGTTTCCTCCCACAGACCAAAAGAAGGCATGTTAAGCTAATCGGTAACTCTAAATTATACATAAGTGAGAGAGTGAATGGGTGTCTTGTTTATCTCTGTGTCCCTGTGATGGACTTGCGACCTGTCCAGGGTGTATCCTGTCCCTCGCACAGTGACTGCTGGACATGGACACCAGTGACCCCCCGCAAAAAAGCAAGTAAGATGATGGATGGATGTTAATTCAAAAGGTACAAGAGCTTGAAGCAATAGCTTAGATCACATTTGTCAAGAAACGTGGGCCAAATGTGGCTCGCTACAGCATTTTGTTGCCCGCCATGGCATTTTAATAATCTAAATAATTGTATGTAATGTTAGATCAATGGTGATGTACAGGGTTATAAACGGTGCACAAAACGCTTTAAAATTTTTGAGGTTGGTTTTATGGATCCTTTGATCTCAGCTTGGGATAGCTATTAGCTCTTTACTCTGCTCAGAATTAAACCATTTCCCCAAACAAACGTAACAACTTCATCAAAGAAAACACAGATGGGATTGTGGGATGTAGAACTTGTTCATATATAGATGCGATATAGTGATGTAATGAATAAAATTCCTCCTTAACCTGTTTATTTCTAAAAATAAATTTATTCATCCACCATATAATTAGAAAAATGGGGTCATATTGTAATATATAGTTGTAACAAAAAAGAAGGGCAAAAAAAATCTATTTAGAAAATAGCCTTGTGTAGAATTCCACAGGGTCCTAATAATACAAATTATTATGCTTTTTTAACGGAGTTATTTTATTATTTTGCTTCAAACATAACAGTGTTTTACAAACCTAATTATTATTAGGCAGATGAAGCGGATCATTCAAAGTTTAATATAATTTGTTTGGAAAGCAAAGCTCCATTTTCTCATTGTTGAATTTTAAATTCAGGAAGGCCAACCTGCTGTATATAAAACAGTATAGCAAGATTGTATAACTAAAACAATAACTGTGTGAATCTAACTTTCGTCATCATCTCAAACATTTTCTTGTAGATACCAGACAATAAATCAACTTTCAGCCTACCTTAAACACTTGCATACATAAGGAATAAATGTGATGTGACTGAACAGTGGCCTGCTCTGTTCTTCTCCTCTCTGAGGGCCATTGTTATTTGTTGACTGCTGACCTCTATGCTCTTCGGATGAAACGCAAACCAAACAGAGATTTCCTGGTACAGCGTGGAAGCTGGTGGGGACCAAGCTCAGGATCTTATCATGACGTGTGGTTTAAGAGTACGAGCAGTGAGGGGATTCATCCATGCTTTGTGTTGATATTTTTGGTAACTCATTAGGGCAACTTCAGCTTCCTCTTAAAGAATTAAAAATCCCGAACACGAGGATGTTTGTTTTAGTTCAGGGGTGTCCAATCCTGGTCCTCTGGGCCCACTATCCTGTTTGTTTTAGAGGGTTCTTTGGTTCAGCACACAATATTTGAATTAAGAGGCTGTTGGAGCAGGTAAACCAGAAAAACATGTAGAACAGCATCCCCTGAGAACCAAGATTGGACCCCCACTGTTTAAGTTCAATTCTTGGTTTAAATGGGGATATATCATGCAAAATCCACTTTTTTAGACATTAAATACATTTTGTTTTGTACTTGGAGGCTCTAGGAGGTGCTACGTTCCAGTGCTGCGTCGATAGCTTTATATTCTGTTTGGATCATATTTTTCAACTTGTTTAGTTTTCTCTATTTTCTAAGACATTTTCTGAACTATTACGTCACAGTATTTGCAGCAGAACTTCTAAATTAGGTCTGGACTTGCCAACTACAATTTGGTGGTCTTCATTCTCCTCAGGCCTCTGGCTCCATGTAGGGCTGGATGGACAAGTCTTCCCTTGTTGACATCTTTGAATCATTTTGTAAATAAAATGTTTCTGCGCAGCTATATATACGTAAAGCCCTCTATCAAACTAGAACAAACTGGTCTGGAAGCTGGAGGAGTGTGAAGAAACAGCCTCAAAGAGAGTTGATCTGAGACACACCTCAGCAAAGGGGTGTTCTTGTGTAGAGTTAAAATAAAGAGGAATTTAAACCAGAGCATTGCAGTTCCACTTTAAATAGACCCCAAATGTGAAAAAGAAGGATTTAAAAGCATGATATGTTTACTTTAAATTCAGCCTCTCGTGAATTAGGAAAACACTTGGATTGTTAATAAAAGCCTATTAAATAACATCCATGTGTCAACGAATTCAGCAACATTCTGCATTTCACAAGGAATTCCATCTTTACAGACTTCTTCCTTTCAGGGTCACGGGGGTCATTAGATCCCGTATCCAGCAGTGGCTGATTTTCAGACCTTTACAGAGGTAGATGAGAATGGTGGATAAGATCGACTCCTGTAAGTACCAGCCCTCCACTCAGTCCAGTCAGACACAAAGCTGCAAGTAATATATAAAGTTTTACTTGGAGTAACACTAAACGAGTAATTTCCACAAACTACCAATCAAATTTGAGCCAAAATTCATCTGACATTATCAGTTTCGACCAAAAAATACAACTCTAGCACTGAATCGCAAAATCTAAATTGAAAAGAGTTTTGAGACGTGTTTCCGATGACACAGCTCATTTTCTCTCCTACAGTCTGCTCTGAGACCCCAGAAGGAAGTGCTGGTCCACATAGTTGAAATTCCTGAGACTGCAATGTAGAGAATCCACGAGGACAAATTCAAAGAGGAGATTTTAACTTTTTAATCCATGAAGCCTAAACTTTACCTTTAAAAAAAAAAATCCTAAAAATCTAAAAAACGTCTTGAAACCTCCTAAAACAGCAGGGTCCACTAGACATGTTGTACTTTGACTTATAAAGCAAGTTTACATACAGTATTCTTTTTTTTTTAAATATGACAGAATAAACTGTCAGCATGACGTGACTTTACTCCCTCTTCTGTAATATTTAACGAGACAATAAAGACTTTACAGCCTTTAGTCTAAGTATTTTAAAAAAGGTTCTTATTATGCTAATCTAATACTAAACTACTAAGTTTGCTTAGAGACGCTGTCTGCCATGAAGGATTTTAAGTTCAAAGTTTAGGTTAGGTTAAGGCATTTCTTGGGGGTGGTTAAGGGTTAGGCTAAAGAAATGAATGAAAAATGAATGGAAGTCAATGCAAAGTCCCTATAAAGATGGAAAGACGTGATGTGCGTGCGTGTAATTCAATGTTTTGCATGAGGATACTTCCAGACACTGAACACCTGCCAAAAAGAAGAATTTTGTGCTCAGGATCTAGTTAAAATCCAACACTGCCAACTACTGATCCATCCTGCAGTCCTGGTCAATCCACAACAAATCAAGATGATCACTGTTTAATAAATTACCTGAACATGAGCATTGCCTCAGAGTTGACTGATTTTAATTCAAAATCTGCTCAGGTACCATTGTGCTCACTAATAGACATCCCGCAGAAAAAAAGCCAGACACTGAAGGCGCCCTGAGGCCCACGGCTCCAATCTGTTAAAGATTAACACTCCCCAGTATCAGCACCTTGTCTGGCATACTAGTAATCTCCTTCTCTCACCGTCTGTCTTGGTGTTAGGGACTGTTAAAAGGGTTTGCCTCAAAAGAGGATTCCCTGTACAAACCCCTCCCTCCCCATCTCTGTTAGCTTCCCTTTTTAAATCCTCCTGATAGGAGAGGAAGTTGGAGATGGATATAAAAATGTAAGCTTGT
This sequence comes from Cynodonichthys magdalenae, assembly GCA_031762555.1. Lineage (NCBI taxonomy): Eukaryota > Metazoa > Chordata > Actinopteri > Cyprinodontiformes > Rivulidae > Cynodonichthys > Cynodonichthys magdalenae. Next base: position 6,124,356 of record JARVJO010000001.1, read on the forward strand.
TAGGTTCCAAAATATGTCTTGTTCGTTTTACAATTATAATAAGCCAGCATATTTTCCCAACTTCGTATTGCTATTTTTAACAATCCTACTTATTTTGTTCATTCTGAGATATATAACCCTATTTGAGGAATTACCAAAGGAAATATGGACTTTCCTATCAGGGTGAGTTCTTTATGTAGTCATTCACTTTACTGACAATTCAGCCTGTCACACCGCATATGTAAAAATAACCTGTATTTATGTTTATGGTGTCAGAATAAAACTGACTGCTTCGGTGCACTAGATCATCTGTTTTAGTTTCCATTCATTAGCATAAGTGTTGGTCGTTTTAAAAGCAATTTCTCCACAGTAGCCATGTTGGCACGGCCAGCCACAAATGCTTAAGCCTCATTATTGTCTGGAAGAGGTAAAGAAGCAGAGATCCATAGCTGACTGTAGGTAGCAACTCCCACACGGACTGATCAAAAAACTTGCCCGGATAAGGACTCGATACTTCAGATCAGAACAGTGCATCCTTAAATAAAAGAACATTTGGGCATAAATATCTTCATTTTCAAGGAAAAGTGTGATCTTTGCATGATACAAGATGGTTAAGTACTAGGATGAAAGCATGAGATGATAATAAAAGGCAGTGCAAAAGGAAGTAATGCATATTTAGAGAGGGTGCCAAGACGGATGTTTTAGACCACAAGTTAAGAGTCCTTGTAACCATTTGAAGTTCACTTTTTTCACATGCTCCTAAAGGCAAAAAGGCAACAACCTTTTAACCGGCGTCTGTATTCTTGTTAGTTTGTACCTTAGCAAAATATCTCATGACCCAGTGCACGGATTTCAACAAAACTCAGTAAGTAATCTTTGGATGTTCTACAACTAAGGTTGGGTGGTATTGATTATTTTTCATACGGACATATCATCTTTAGATACTGCAGTGTAGAATATTACCAGGGCAGATGTATGCTCTGTGACTTGTTGAGCAGGAGTGGACTGGCATAAATGTCTACCGGGAGTTTTCCTGGTGGGCCCATGGACTGCGTGTGGTTTGGCCCATGCTACCGCGCTCAGCACAGTGGTCACAGCGGTCACAGCAGCGAGCACTTGTTTTGCGGCGCCTCTATAAAAGGATGGGTTACAGTTGCGCTTTGGGTACTCGCACAGGGTCCGCGCACACCCTCGCCAGCGGTGGAGGGGTTTATACGTGGCGCTTACGTTGTTGTAGATTTCTCTAAAAGAACACGTGGCAGTACACTTTATAACTTGTGAAATGTTGTAAATAGGAGAGCAAAGGCGTGACGAATTAAACTGTTTGAATGGTGCGCGGCGTACATAGCCTTTGCGGATTTCCAGTCAGCTGATCTGCTCAGAGCGCGACCGGCCGCGGAGTGGACTTCTGGACCACATACACAGTAACACCCTGTTTGTCTCATACATTCAACAAAGATGCGCTGTGCTGTGGCTCCAGCTCATCATTCTTCTGTGGAACAGTAGCTCTCAATCACCTGGTGCGCAACAAGTGAGGGTGGCCAGGAGGGGCTATGACTCCCCCAAATTTGGTTCTTTGCTTTGTGCTCATTTTAATTCCCCCTAGCTATTTAGTATTTGTAAAACTGCATAAATGTAAAAATGTTTTTGCAAAACTAAGTTAAAAAATACAAAACGTTTACTTAAAACACAAACTTTAAATAGTCTTTTTGAATAAAGACAACCAGTACAAAATGTATGTCCTCAACATTAGGATGCATGTTCTTATGAGTTTAGAGGCATTATTTTTCTATAGCAACTATAGACAGGAAAGCATTGTCAGGATGTTTGTAGTAGTGTGGTGTTATAAACTGCATAGATTTTTATGAAAATTTATAAAGCATAGAACTCTGAATAGAAGTCCAGTTGTTTGTTTTTTAACTTCTTTTTATCATGAGGATGACTGAGGATCTTCACCAACATTATAAATATAAAAATTTGGCAGCAGTGGCACAGTTGGTAGAGCAGTTGTTTCTCAGCAAAATGGTTGCTGGATCAAATCCCAACCTGGGATCTTTCTGGGTGGCATTTACAGGTTCTCCCTCTGCATGATTTTTCCCGTTTTCTACTTTCCTACCACAGGTCAAAGACCTTTAGCTTCACTGGTACACACTGTAGGTCTCAAACAAACGCTTGCTTTGGAAATGTTATTTTGAACAAAATCATGTTCAAGTCTGAACTTAAATCCGGCAGTTGAATGTGGGCCAGTCTGTCAGGAACTCCCGGGCCACTTTTTCACCAAAGTCCACCCTTAGTCTTGAGTCACTTTTTCTCAATCATCGCCAAACTTCATTCATCTTTCACGTCTTTTTATTTTCTTCTTCCTGTAGATTTTTTTGGCATTTGTCACATACTTTAAGCCTCATAGTCAAAAAGGAAGTCGGGAAGTTCATGCTGTTCATGAGATGTTTTTCTTATGAGACCGTTTTTTTTTTCTGCCTGCCACTGCAGCGCTCTTCAAATAAGATGACATGTTTAAGTGGTGCATACTATTTATCATAGCTCTGGTTTATTTGGCCTATCAACACAATTTAGTTTGCAGTCTCTACTTTTGACACAAACTGAATCAGAGTCTCAGAGGAGCTATCTTTCCGACCTGAGAGATTTAAAAAAAAAAAAGTAATGTGACCACGCTCCAGAGCAGGGGTGGGCATCGAGGGCTGCAGCCCTGCATGTTCTACTTGTTTCTGTGCTGCAACACACCTCATTTCAATGAAAGCCGGATTATAAGCTATCTGCAGAACTTGGAGGTAATTAAATGACTGAATCAGCTGTGTTGAAGCAGGGAAAAAGTAAAACATGCGGGGTTGCAGCCCCGAGGACCAGGATTGCCCATCCCTGCTCCAGAGGGTTAATATACCATCATAGGTTTTAAATAGTCACCAAGAAATGAATTGTTGAATTTACTTAACCAAACTGGGTCTATTAAACAGAGTTCAGTAAATCGCTTTACATTTACCAAATTTTCAATCCTATATAAAACTTATGTATTGCTCTTACAAACTGATTAACACATTCAACCAAAGACTCCTGTTTGGTGTCCACCATTGTTGTTGCCGACATCGTTGCATTGAACATGTGTTACATGTTGCACAATCACAGTATTCCCATGGAGGTGTGAAAGCAAATATGTATGTTCTGCTGCATAGTGGGATGAATAGATCTTTTCAACCCTTAAGGCTCCCATATATAATCGGGCGTACTGTGTGCGGCCCGTGAGCCACGCGGACTCTGTGCATATTGTCGTTGACGTTTGTGACTTCATACTCGAGCGTACTGACCGCCTGAAAAATTCTTTAATGTCTTGCAATTACAGTCATGGTGTCAAGGACGAGGAGGAAGATATAGTTTGCATTTAAGCTTTAAACAATAAAAGAAACGAACTTACCTAACCCAGGGTCTGTGCCATTTCCTCCCACAAATCTGTTGCTCGCTGAAAGTCTTTAGATTCCTTCATTGATGTATCAAAGTTTTCTAATTTCCTACATGGGACACTCTTCAAATTTTGACTCCATTTCATCCACAAATGACACAGATTCTCAACTTTATAAGCTAGGTGTCGCATTCAAAACAGTTCGACGTGAACTTGGACAGTTTATTGTGCAACACTGCGGACGCAAACATTTTATCTCAGCATGGACCAGTCCGGCGGACGGCCGCTTCGAGTCTGCATTGAGTCCGCACAGACCTCTGCAGAGCAAAGTACGCCTGAGTATGTGGGGGCCTTAAGAGTTCTTAGAACTCTTTGGTCTGAAAGCATGTAGTGTGGTCAGAAGTAGGTTTATTAATAAACTAGCTCTGGTCCTATGACTTTCATTCTCTTTATAAGGGTGTTTAAAAAAAAATAGTTCCTCATCAACTTTGTTTTTTAGTCAAAGAAAACAAGAAGGTGACAGGAGACAGAAAATCTAGCTCTTCTTTTCTTCAACTGTTGTGATGAGGGGATTTGGGAAAGTATGTCAATGGAATTCCCAGCATGTTTGTCTGTCAATGTCTAAGTGTCTCTGCACAATCTTTATTTTTATTTTGGGGGGCGGGGGGGGGGGGGGGGTAGTATATCTAGCAGTTGCTGACAAAAATTGAGTGATACTAGTGGAGAGAAACAGCAGGCAGCCTCACATGAATACAGGTAGGAATTGGAAACAAAAAAGAAATAAGCAGTTGAACTCCTGAGAGAGCACAACTAAAAATAACCAGACATCAGAATGAAGATGAGAAAGAAGCACTGAATGTTCCCGAACATATGCACACACACAGACAAATCAAACCATGTACTATCATTACCCAGAGTTCTTGGTGTACAGTACAAGTGCAGTGTATTTGTGTAGAAAAGGGTTCCCCTGAGAAAAGCACTTAACCCAAACTGGTCCAGAGATGTTTCCCAGGAAAAGTAAAGTCAACCAAAACTAAAAGGTTTTATTGTTTATACGGCTGTGGCTGAGGCTGCAGAAGTCCCTAAATAATATAAAATGTGTGTGTATTTGCTTTGTCCTCCATGGGAAAAAATAAATCCAAGTTATTCTTACACTGATTTAGGCAACATCTCATCTCTAAAGCAGAAAGCAGGGCATTCAAATACCAGCAGTTATTTTTAGATGATCCAATGTGTTTTCAATTAGGTGCAACAACTGAATAGGTCACAAGTTTGAGAGGCAACTAGCAATATGAAGGAAAAAAACAGCCTATTTAGTAAACTGAGCTGTAGACATACCTGCTAATAGCTTCTTATGCTTCTTCTGTCATTTTAATCAACGAGGTATATTGAACAAAGGCATCACTCCTGCTTCAGAATAGGGCTGAAACCATTTCTCAAATAATTTGAGTTATTCGATTATCAAAAATCCTCCAGGCAAATTATTTGCCTCGAAGTTATTAGAGCACTTTTGTCTGGAATGTTATTTGTATTGCACAACACTAGCGCGTTCGCCAACAGCTACACTGGTGGAGCGTGTATGCCAAGTGCCATCTTTGCCAATAGAGGGAGATAAGTTCCAAAACGAAACACCCTGAAAACGACAAAAATTAGCTATGTTTAAAATTCTTTGCGCATGATTGAAATGCATTCCGATTAAATAATCCGAATGTATCGTTTACATGGACACAGTCCGATCATGAGGAGTGTTTACATGCACCGGGCTTTTATTCAGAATAAAAGCACTGACATGCACAGAGTTGTTAACTTTCGCTAAAAAAAACACAGAAAAAAAAATTCTATTTCCGTGATGAACGTAAAGAAACATCTTCTGAGCGCTCAGAATGGACCCGTGATCGGTTTTAATAATGGTGGAGACTGGGGCGGCTGTGGCAGAGTGGTCTGGGGATCCATCCTGGAACCGAAAGGTCACCGGTTCGATCCCCCGTTCCAGCTGTCTCAGTTGTTGTGTCCTTGGGCAAGACACTTCACCCCTGATGCCTCTGATGTGTCCCATCAGTGTATGAATGTATGTGTGTAAAGCGCTTTGAGTATCCTGGTTGGATAGAAAGGCGCTATATAAGTACAGTCCATTTACCATTTACCATTACAGCACTCCATGGTTGAGATTGCTGTAGGTGACGAGTGGATTATTTATTTATTTTTTGGGGGGCGAAGCAACACATGCCGTTTGTCTTCCTTTTTTTTTGATTGAGAGAACGGGAGGAAAAGTTCTGTACTGCTGGAAACTAGCGCTGCTGCTCCTCCCTCATCAAGTGCAGAAACCGATTGATGAAAGTCAGAAGTCATGCGCAGTCAGGTCAGTTTTCTACAATCAGAATAAGATGATCGGATTAAGTGTTTACATGCACGCTGTTTGGATTATCAATCGGCATAAACCACCCCTCTCATTCCGATTACAAATTCATTCGGATTGAGCTGAATCGGATCAGAATAATCCGAATGAGGTGTTTACATGATGCATTTTTTTTTCCGAATGGCCGTTTAATCTGATTACTTATGTCCATGTAAACGTAGCTACTTTCAAAAGTGTGGGAACATTTTAAAGTAAACCAAAAAGACAACACATTTATGTGTTGCACATCTTAGATGTAGAAGCACCGGAACAGAAAACAGCCGCTGCATTCAAATGCATCCAAAGTCAACGACAAGCATGATTTATGTTCCCTTTGCAAAATAAGTTTACCTAAATCTATGATAACCTGTCATGTCACAGATGATATACTTTAAAATTCTATAAAAAAAGACAGATTTTCTCTACCAAAAGCATTTTTCCATGTATTACAAAATGGTCGTCGCGCCATTTCCTCATGTTAAAAACTAATAAATATAATATAAACGACAGCTCAAACCACTGCACTTATATAAAACTACACTGAATGTTGAATAACAACCTGTAGCATATTTGGTTAAGAAAAAACCTGATATCTGAAAGCTATTTGGGTCATTGTTAACAAAATGTTTCAGTACAGCCATTAGCCAGTTGACAGGCAGTACAGTCGGTTCATTAAAGCTACCAGAGACATGTTGCTCAGCTGTAACATGCACATTCGAAAATTAAAAAGGTTTCCAAAAGAACCTTAGAGGATCAAATTGTTTCGTATGAACAGTGGGAGAGTTTTGCAATAATTTCAATCAGATCATTTGATCCAGATATTGATTAGTTCAGCTTTAATCTTGAAAACCACTGAAGCAGCGGCAGCAGCAGCATCTCAGAATGACTGCACTAAATTAAACGCAGCTTATTAACTAGCCTCTTGCTCATTAATATTGACTTCTGAAGAGCATTTACAGAGCAGGTCTGCTGTGTACGGAACAGTGAGTTCAGTAAAGACAAAGACTGACCTTCCCTTTCTTTTTTTTTTGCTGTGTGGTTAATGACACGAGTCACAGCTCCAGAGACATCCTCAAGGGATTTAGATTATAAATAACTCCATGTGTAGTGGATTTATTTTCACAATGATAAACGAGAACACAAGTAAATAAAGATTTGCCTGAAAGATGTGCCTGAAATGAAAAGTAGTTCCTTGTCAATCACCTTACGAGCAAACGTCTCGTCAAAATATCTCCAATAATCCCATAACGCACACATGCTAGTCTTAAACGTAATAAATGTGAAACTGACAGAGTTACAGCTGCTTTTGTGTTTGCCAAGGTTCATTAGCTGCGGCGGCTGGAGCCAAAAGTTATTTTTAGATGAACCACGAAATTGAAAACTTCTGTGAATCAAAGTTAATGTCAAAATTTGGTTTTGTTAATTGTTAACCTGGGCTACCATTAAGAGACATCATAGAAGGTGAGGCACATATTAGAGCATGTGTCCTAGTAGAGCTATTATAACTGTAGTTAAAACATGTTGCAGTAAAGCTGCTTTAACACCATTTTCATCAATTTTTCAATGAACTCTAAAAGAAAATATGCCGGTCAATAATAACTGAAGTTATGACATTAGGACAGTTTTGGACACGACTATCATATTTTCCAGTATTATATTAGTAGTATATTATCCATATTTTAAGACTCGATTTTTTTTTGTTTGGTGACTTATACACTAAAGCGACTTGTTCACCGTCTTATGTGTCTTAACTTTTACATTTGTCTTTTTTTTTTTTACATTTTACCTGTTCTTATAAACTTTTACTTTGGTTTAATCTCCTTGTAATTGTTCAGTACTTTGTTTGAAAGCACTTTATAAAGTTATTAATAATAATAATAATAATAATAATAATAATAATAATAACAATAACAATAACAACAACAACAACAACATTATTATTGCTCTACATTTTTGACTAATGTGTTTAGTTCATACTGACTGACGTGAACAAGGAGTAAAAGTAAACAGTCATGAGAAGGTGCTCTAGGATTGTGATAACTGCAGTTGATGTTTTTCCTGTAGCTGATTACAAAAAGAAAAAAAAAAAAAAAAAAAGAAAATTTGGAGTGAATTATTTTTACTGCACTAAATAAAATGAAGAAAGCTGATCGTGTGATGTGAAATGAGATTGGGGAGCTTACCAGTAATTTGCTTGTAGGAATGGATTGGACCTGGCTGGTTGTGTTTGCATTGCACTGAGTGATATTTCACCAACAGACAGACAAAAACGTCACTGCCCGTCTGTCATGTGACAGGTGATGACTATGATCTACAAACAGTTAGTGGGCTAACACGACAAATACATCACAGACGGTAGATTTAAGTATTCTAAACATAAAACGTGAGCGTAGACTCTCCGGTTTGCTTTTATTGCATAACTGATCCTAACGTTTCCTACGGTGCACTCTGCAGTTATATTTGCTCACTCAATCACTACTTGTTCGTTATGGGTGTAATTACATGTTCCCTGACTGTGGAGCGTGTTCGCAGCATATCCAGCATACACCAAAGGAGACTGAAGTACTCCCGCGAGACTCGGGGAATCTATTGAAATTCACACGCTTAACATTTCACATCATGTGCACACGCACACACACCCCGATTTGAAACAAGGCAAATCCAGACAGTCAGCAGAGAGCCGTTTTTCCTGCCTCTTGAGTCCAAACTGAACATATCTCTGCTCTGCAGTCAGGGAGGGGCTTTCCCCGCTCTGTTTAGATTAGACTCACCTACAATTACTTAACACAAACACACACACACACAGGCGTCTCCACAAAGCTAACTCCACCCAGCAGCAGGTCTATCAAGGCTGGAATCAAAACAAAACAAGTTGACAGGAAACGAGCTGGTCTCATTTTTTTTTTTCTCCCTACTCTGAACTGAAATTACACTGAGCATTTTTAATTCCCCCTAAAAATAAAAAAAAAATAAAAAAATCTACAGTGGCATGAAAATAGACCTTCCCTCGAGCTTACGCAGTGAAATGAGAAAACAGAAAAGTAAAGATTAGACTGGGACAAAATGAGAGGCAGGCACATTTTAGGACATTCAACACTTCATTATTTGAGTTGAATTAAACTTCATTTATTAAAGCAACAATACTGCAATTTATGTAAAAATATACGACACAGATGTGAAGGTTCAGTTTTTCTTAAACTATCTATTCAACCATTTTCCTTACCTGTTTGCTAATGTACACTAGAGGTCCCCAAATATTGGTCCAGACCCAGACCCAATTAAAGTCTTATCTGGACCCAAATCAGTTGTTAAATATCATTAGAAAAAAAAATTGTTTAAATACAGAAATGTGTATCAATTCTTCTTACTGGGACACAATTTACACATTTATTCACTTAGCACAAATGCAACAGCTGTGTATAGTTAAACTTTTTAAAAATAAAACTCATGTTGGAATAGAAGTGATGTATTCATGTGTTGCTTTGAACCCAGAGCAAAACGACATCAATGGTTAATACTTAAGTGTTCATTTATCGCAAGTCTTATCGTCATCGTAATATCAAGCACCGTTATCTCAGGTATTCCTGATATTGTGCAGCCCTGCTTCTTGGTAATAAATCTTATAGCAGGCACCTGATTGGCTGCACCTGGGGGACCAGAAGCTCAAAACAAGAGCCAAAACAACAAAATAAGCCGTTTGGCAGAGAGAATTTGGCAAATTTTTCATGTGCCCAACCCACATACTGAGCTCTACTGCTCATCCACAAATGCATGTTCCTTACAAATGTGGTAGCTGTGATGCAATGGTAGGGCAGCTTGGGACCAGAGAGTCCCAGGTAAATAGCTGCTCGCTGCTCCACTTGAGTTGTTTCTCACGTGTGATGGGTCAAATGCAGATCACAAGTCTCATCATTGAATGGGAACATGCACTGATGACAAATAAAGTACATTTAAAGGAGAAATAAAAAGGCTTTCTAATGGTATAATTTGTTACCAAGTAGCATAGTTACAACAAAGAAATCATTTACCAAACACTAATTTCTTTACTTTTTGTGCTAAGTTTATTTATTCATTTTAGATGGCAAAGATTTATTTTAGCATTTATGGTAATTCAGTTTAAGTAACAGGTTTTTTTTTTTAGCACTTTTAGGCAATCCCCTTATCTGGTCTGCAGTTTCCCTCTGCTTTTCTTTGCAGTGTGAAATCTTAACATTTTCCCTTCCCGTTTCTCCTTTCAACAGGCTCATACAAGGTACAGACATTTGTCCTTTTGTAATGTCAGAAAGCAGAAGCTAGCAATTTACACTGAAAAACAGAAATGACTCAGCCTGAGTGGTTAACCTTGGCACAGATTCAGTTTTACCATTTTCTCTGACGAATGCCATTTGTTTTGCTCTTAGCTATGAAAACCGAAGACCCAGCTCACCAACTCTTCAGATAGACTGAACTCTACCTACATTGCGAGGTGGGTAAAGGATCATGAGAAACTTTGTTGTTGACTTGATGAGGCGTCTGTGTGTCATTAGAATGAACTGGTGGCCAACACAGGGTGTGTGACTAACGTCACCTGGGACAGGTTACAGTGACTGAAGGTGAGTATAGAGAATGGAATGTTTCACGGAAAAATAAACGAGCCATGTGAACACGAACGACAGACTGGACCAATCACAGAAGAACAAGTGTTTCACCAGGACGTGGAGTTATATTTAAAGAGAGACGAATGTCAGCCTGAAGTGCTGAGGATCACAACATACTGTATTTAACAGGTCAATCTGACAGTGCAATTTTTCTAAAGTGGGGTTCAGTGGAGCAATTACAAACAGCTAATATGTTACCTGTTAGGGATAGTGCTGAATGAAATCAGTTTGGTACAAACGGATTTTAGTTCTGACCAGAATCAACAACTAACAGGTAGGTTAAGGACAAAAGAATTAGTACCATCCTAAAACAAATCTAACTTCAAATTCTTCGTAGCGATTTGTGTGTCTAGCATTTTATGAACTTTTACAATACATGGTTATTTACACAGAATTTCATGATTACTTGCAACTGGAAATAGCAACTTATAGCTAGATTACTGCTGCAGGAGATTAGGATACTTTGAGGATGAATATAATAACATTTCTGACAATAAAAAATGAATGCAAAACTGACTAACGATTTAAATAGTGTTCACTAGGGGTGTCCCGATACAACTTTTTCACTTCCGATACGATACCGATATTGCAGCTTTGAGATTTGGCTGATACCGATATTGTCCGATACCGATAATGACTCAATAACATATCAATATGAATCACACTTTTGTCTATTTTGTAGTT
>JARVJO010000001.1:6196274-6206719 GCA_031762555.1 Cynodonichthys magdalenae
AGGATAAAAATTCAATGTTATAAATTCAATGTCTAAAAATATTCAGATTCTGATGAAACTGTTTATCTTCCATATTAAAGCTACAATAAATTGGAATAAATTTACTTTATTTCAGTTTTATTTATCACTAATTCACAGCAAAACTCATCTTAAGTGTACAAAGGAATAAGAATTCCAATTCATAAATCCAAACTCAGTCTAAAATAGATCCAGATTGAAGTGCAAATAATAATAATAATAATAATAATAATAATAATAATGAATGAATTAATAAATACACCTACATTTGATTGTTTATAGAGAGTTTTATGAGCTAAACTTAAATAATCAGGTTTAATAATGTTTCATATATATTTGCTTATCTGTAATTGTTATTATAGAACTGAACAACTAAAGACAGTTGTTTCTTCATCTTTTTCAATATTTTAAAATATTTTTCTTTTTTAATCAAGAGTTCAATAGCAGAATTTTTAACCTTTTCAATAATTTTGATAAATATTTTTTAAAACAACGACACACGGAACTAAAATCTTCTTTAAAAAAAATCCTCCAAATAGACTACAAGAAATCCCAGAAGGCAACGCGGTTTTGGTCCGTTTATGAATTAAAACCCCTTTCGCGTGAGGAACCACTTTGACGGTGGAGTTCTCTCATTTCCAAGTAAGAACAATATCTCATAATTCTTGATTTTAAAGCAAATAAAAACATTCTCTAACATACACATTTATTCATTTAAAAAATGTTTGTTTTTTTCTACGTAAGAGTTATGAGAGTTAGAAGTGGTTAGGTCCCTCGGTGTTAGGGGGAATGTTGACGGTGTAACACCAGCTTCGAGACGAGGGATTTGTTCGCATCTCTTCCCTTTAGCTCCAGCTCTGAATAGATTTTAATTTTTGTTAAAGTCAAATGAGTAGCAGAGTAAACAGTGAGGATGAGAGCTGCAGTACACGGAAAGTCGCCTATGTTTACAGCGCTGAGTACATCCAGACCTGCGATACTTTATCCAAAGTCCCAAACCGGGTGAGAAGTATTAGGTTCCTGTGTTCATTGAAGACTTTTGAATTTAGTTATCTAAAGATAAACTGCGTTTGTTAATGTTATGGGTTTTTTTTTCAGGCGAGTATGGTCCATTCACTGATAGAAGCTTATGAGCTGCTTCAACACATGAGGTGAGTTTTCAGTGTTTTAGGCTGGAAACTTTCCAGAAATAGAAAATGAATTTATTATTTTTTTTTTTTTTACAACATCCAAACAATACATTAATATTAACATTCAAATCCAGAAGCTATCATTGGTGCTTTTGTTTATAGGATCATTTATATTTTCACTTACATCCAGAAATAATAATAATAATTTCGTTTTTCCACTTAATACAATGTATTCTAATCAGTTTTTAATTCTTTAGTAAAAACAAAACCAAAAAACAAATAAAAAAAAACTAAATATATCTGTTTCTGCACTTTGTAAAGCAACAACCCACACCACACATATATTTATTGGTAAACCAATTTCTGATCCACATGGTCTCAGTAAAATCTTTGAAAATTTATAAAATTTTGCAAGAATATATTTTATCTTTACAGTATTTGTATGTGCTATTTGTTGTTCATGACCAGTCATGACACAGAAACTGTTTTGAGGAAAGTCCTTGCTTCAAAAAGTTAGATCTCACTGTTGCCTTCAGTTCTTGTTATCACAACATGCTAATTTAAAGTCTTAAAAGTTTGGTTTGTTTAACCTTTCTTAACTGGTATTTTTTAATGTTTACCAGAATAATTTTCATTCAACATTGATTGTTTTTAAATTTGCACAGTTGTTTATTAGTTCATTGTCAAAGGTCTCAGTTATGTCATTAAACTGTTTTAATAATTCTAAATTTTTAAATGTCCAGAAAGTTTTACAATTGACAGAAGGCAAATTTGACATGTTTATAGTTGGAAATATCATAGAACAGGAAGAATTGTTTTCACTCGGCATCCCTTCCTTTGAATCACAGCAAACATCCCTCCATCATCTTTACCTGCTTTTTCTTTACTGGGTCTTTTCCAGTAGTAACTGGAGTAAGAGCCGACACCCTGGACAGGCTTTCAGTCCATCACAGAGCTACATTAGAGACAAACAATCATTCACACTGTCACTCATGCATAGGGACAATTTAAAGTTACCAAATAAGTAAATCCCTGCATGCATGGGGAGATCATGCAAACTCCACTCAGAAAGCTCCCAGGCCAGAATGCGATCTTGCGACCTGCTTGCTGAGAGGCAACAACTCCTCTACTACTGGGCCACCGTGCACAATGAACACGTCAGAAAAGATTAATTTGAAGAATTACACAGCAGTGTAAAAACTCATTACAATCTTCTAGTGTCCTATTAAAAGTCAAGCAGAAGAAAAAGCTGTTTCACAAACTGACTTAGACGATATGGTTTGTGGAGAGTTGACTGCTGTAAAACTCAGTTTTGTGTTTTAGTCACTTAACTGACTCCGGCTGGAGCTAAAAAAAATGCTTTCAAATGTCCCTAATGGCCTAAAAGGGCTTAAAGAGGACATATGCAAAATCCACTTTTTTTAGCCGTTAAATACATTTTGTTTTGTACTTGGAGTTTCTAGGAGTGCAGAAAAGTTCATTTAGTCTTTCCCATACAGTGGTTTCATTGTACCTGGATAAAACTAGTTCCCTCGGTTTCTATCTGCAATCTTCATTTTATTTATTCATATTTTCAGGTGAACTAGCAGAGTTGTTTCCTTTTTAAATCCATGCCTTGCAGCGTTATATTCAGCAGTTCGAACAGTCTTTTACTCATCTAGCATGTTTTCAGGAAAATAAGCCTAATGTACAATTTTGTGTTGTTTTCTGCAGCGTTGTAAAACCTCATGCAGCCTCCATGGAGGAAATGGCCAAGTTCCACACAGACTCGTACCTGGAACATCTGCACAAAATCAGCCAGGATGGCGACAACGACGACCCGCAGTCAGCTGATTATGGCCTTGGTGATGAAAGCGAACAACTTCTATTTGTTTCTTTTTCTTTCTTTGTGTGGAGTATTTTTTTATTTTAGTCAAAAATGATTGTCTATATTGTGATTAATTTATCTTTGTTTTGCCTTGACTAAACCTATTTCTAAAATACTTTGAAATAAGAGTTGAAAGAACGGCACAAACAAAACATTTTGACCTCTGACCACTTGGGGTATTTTGGACTGTAGATTTATTAGTGTTCATCAAAACCACAATTTACCACTCTTATGTTTATCTCTGATCTGATTAAGAATGTGCAGTGATAGAAATGGTGGAAGAAAGGAAAATACATCTCATTGTGGCCACCAGAGGACAACAGTGACACACTTATTGAAAAATGTATTGCCTTAAATTACGTTCATTATCTGCTTTTCTTTATTTTTCTCTTCAGGCAACAATCTCTTTCTAAAAAAAAAAATCAGATGTTTTACTTCCTGACTCCAATTATTATTATTTTTTTTTGGTTTGACTGTCTGTAAATCCACCTTTTGCACCAATGTACATTTCCAGTTTTAGACTACTTCTCAAGCTCACCTTGTTTGTTTGGTTTTCCTTGACCCGTTCATTATCTTTATTCATCTCTTTCACTTCTTTCCTCTATTATCATCAACCAGTTTTTCAACAACTATTCTCACTGGCACTTCCTCCCTTTGTGTTGTACACCTCTTATCTTGTTCTATAAACAAAGTTGGAACAAGGTTTGACCACATTTTCCAATAGTTCAGTTTGGTACTTTTGACAATATAATTATATATTTCTTTGTATGTTTTGTTGCTTGTGTATACAGTAGTCACGGCAACTATTCTGGGCTCTAACAAAGTTTAGTGATCATTAGTCAGTTTAATTGTTTTTGCTGTTTGCATCCCTTTCTCTACAGGTTATGACTGCCCGGTGGTGGAGGGCATATTTGACTACGCAGCAGCAGTAGGGGGCGCTACAGTGACAGCAGCTCAGTGTCTTTTGGACCAGAAGTGTGAAGTGGCCATTAACTGGGCGGGAGGGTGGCACCACGCTAAAAAGTAAGATGACTGGGTTTATACATAAACATGAGCATTCAGATGGGTTGAAGCTGCATTATTATCGTCAGTGGTAGATTTCAGTCCTTTAGTGTCTGTTGAATAAATGAAAGGTGTCTGTAGAGTAAAAGTGTAGTTATTCAAACCAATTTATTTTAGTTTGATGGGGAATGTTGCTTCATTCTTGTGTGTTTTTCCTGTAAATACATCAAGCACAAACCTGATTTAAGGCATATATATTCATCAAATCAAGGCTGAGTTTGTGTGACAGTGTTTGTGCCGCTCCTGTTAGGGGAGGGGTGATGTCACCAACAGGTAGCTACATGCTGCTTTGTTTGTATGTAGCTGATACCGCTTTGCTTTCTGTCCAGAGTCTCATTGATGAATGAGGATAGAAGATAGAAGGTAGGTAGGGCTGGGTAATAAATCAATAAATATATATATCACAATAGTCACAACTTGTTGAGCAGAATGCGCAAGTAGCAGTTTCATGTTTCACCACTGTGCCTAATTGCTGAAAAATAAAAAGAACGACGAAAGGACGTGCAACAGCTCGAGAAGAAATTTTGGATAAAAGAGGAAAGGTCATGTCACCAGTTTCGCAGTAATCAGCCTTTTTTCTCTTGGTCCTTATTCAGAATAAGTAAAACAAAAAACTTATCAATAATTATCGATATCAACTGATATGAAACGATTAAATTGTGATACATTTTTTTAGCCATATCTCCCAGCTCTAACATAAGGATAGGATAGCTTTTTTTGACGGATTTGCATGAAATTCTTGAGAAAGTATTTATTGGATGTACCTCCATCCATCCATCCATCCATCCATCCATCCATCCATCCATCCATCCTCTACCACTTCAGAGGCAACAGGTCCAGGAGAAAAACCCAGACATCCCAATTCCCAGTGACACTTTCCTGGGGGACATCAGGGTTTCCTCCAGTGTATTATAGCCAATCCTTACTTGTCTCCTCCGCCAGGCTAAGTGCCATTTGTTTATTTAGAGCCAGCGCCAGCTGAGTTTTGTTTTATTTTTTTATTTTTTGCACCACCCGAGATTGAGACAACAAAATATGTGGCTAGGACCTAGCATTAGCAATGTAGCACTCTGCTACCGCAGCATTAGAAACTATACTGCTTCGCTTAACCACCTTCAGCCTTATAAGTTTTCTGGGCGAAACCCTGGGATCCAGAGGCATTCCAATGCCAGAGAAGATACATCATCCCTCCAGCCAGTTCTGGGTCTTCCCCGGGGCCTCCTACCAATCCGACGTGCCTGGAACACCTCTAAAGGGAGGCGTCCAGGAGCAATCCTAATCAGATGAAACACCTCAACTGACTCCTTTCAATGTGGAGGAGCAGCGCCTCTACACTGAGCTCCCCCAAGATGATGGAGCTCCCCACCCTCCTTATCTCTAAGGCTGAACTAAAAACTAAAAGCCATTCACAACACATACTCTCACCTTTATATCTTAGGATTACTTTGTAGTAAATCTGTATGTTTTGTAGGAATTTCCTGTTTGGGTATGTTTCTATACAAAGCTAAGTTTCTGGATTTCAATTTATGACAGCTGGTCCAGATATATATTTCTTTTAAGAAAACAGACTAAAAATAATAGGAAAAAACCTGAAACAGAAGCCGAGCAAAAATATTTTTTGTCTACAACATGACATTAAAAATCTGGACTTTATTATAATAAATAAAGTGTGTTTGTTTTTGTTTTTTTAGGGATGAGGCTTCGGGTTTCTGTTATGTGAACGATGCTGTGCTGGGAATCCTGAAGCTGAGAGAGAAATATGAGCGAGTGCTGTATGTGGACGTAGACCTGCATCATGGAGACGGTATGTTTAAACCGTCCTTCACTCTAAAAAATGAAATGTTGAATTTACTTAACCATGTTATGTCAACTGGTTCCACTTAACTGAGTTGAGTAAATTCAAAGCAATATACCAGTTTTTAACCAAAGAACATGAGTGTGTTGCTTTGAATTTACTCAGCTCAGTTAAATGGAACCAGTTGACATAACATGGTTAAGTAAATCCAACATTTTATTTTTTGAGTGTGTAGATGGAGTCTAACTACAAACAAACCCGAAGCTTTACCTCTCCTCTCTCACTGCAGGTGTTGAAGAGGCCTTCAGCTTCACATCAAAAGTTATGACGGTTTCTCTGCACAAGTTTTCTCCTGGTTTCTTTCCCGGTCCGTCCCTCCACATAGTACAGCAATGATATTTTCTCAAAAAGCAGTCTGACACAGTGTTGAACAAGTGTGTGTGTTTAGGCACTGGTGACCTTTGTGACACGGGTTTGGGGAAAGGCCGCTGGTACGCTGTGAACGTCCCATTCGATGACGGCATCAGTGATGACAGATATTACCAGGTTTTTACCAGGTACACATGTTCCGCAGTTCCGTTTTTCATTCTCTCTCACAATTCTGTGATGCAGTTTCAGCATTGTATTGCTGACTCATCTAATACTTGCTTTTGCTATGAGTCTGGAGTTTACTGGTTGAATGTTTTGACAATGCATTGCAATATATTTTTTTCCAATTCAATATCGATTTAGAAAATCCTCTGATTCAGTTCGATCCCCTGGTCAGTTTGTCATTTAGAACAAGTATTATTGTGCTACTTCTATATTGTTCAGATATTTTATTTCTCAAAAATCTTCATGTACAGCCCCAATTTCAATGAAGTTGGGTTGTGTAAAACATAAAAAAAACAGTATACAATTATTTGAAAATCCGTTTTATGTGGTGCTGGCCCATATAGGCCTGTCAAAATAGCAAATTTTGTTGGATGAGAAATTGTCCCCTAAATTATTGTGATAAACGATAATATTGTTTGGAAACCTTTTTAAAAACACTCCACACGACGCTTACGAAAGTTTAGCAAATTTACGTACGAAAAAAAGGTATGAACTGACCAGAGATTGGGAAAACAACAAACAACGAAAACTACTATAACTGTAACATTGCTTTCCACCTCCTCAAACCAAGCCAGCAAAATTTATTTTGTAAGTGTCCACTCTGGCTACACGCCTGTTCACGGGGCTCTCATGACAAATACCTGATGCATAGGGAGTTCAATCCTCCCTATGCTAAGGAGTAGAAATGAAGGAGACACGATAAAAACAAACAAGCAAGCAAATGAAAATGATCAACTTCATTGTAATTTATTGTGCGATTAATTGATTATATCGTGATGGACCTAGGCCAGGGGTGGGCAATCCTGGTCCTTGAGGGCCGCTGTCATGCATGTTTTACTTGTTCCTCTGATTTAGCGATTCTATGCCCTTCTCAAGTTCTGCCTTAAGCGTGGTAATTACCCATTCATTCAAATCAGGTGTGTTGGAGCTGAGAAACCTCTAAAACATGCAGGATAGCGGCCCTCGATGCTCAACCCTGGCCCAGGCCCATGCATGGACCACCTCTGGGAAACTACATCTGGGCCACCAAAGGGTCACCATTCTTTGTGGTATCTGGGCCAGTATCTGGGTCGAGTGTTAATGCATTGTGTGGGCCAGAGCTGGGTCAGAAAAAGTTAGCTATGTGGGTTGTTTCTAAATCTGAAAATTTAAGGTACCAGTTTGGTACTAAATTACGCTGAACGTTTTGTTGCAAATCAAATAATCCAGTCTGAATTTGTTCCACTGCCTTCTTGGTAATTAATTAAATTGATATGAAAAGCAATATTCAAAGAATTGAGATGCCTAAATTAAACTCCTCCAATCTGTGTCGCTGGCTGGGATTTAGTCAGCACTTTGGTCTTATTAGTTTTGAGTGTTTAAAGAAAACAAGATTTTTAGAAACTGTTGTGTGAGGAGTCATGTGTTCAACCAAAAGAGGTTATTTTTGGAGTTTGCAGATTGACTAATGGCTCTTACCAGAATTTTGTTCTCCTTCAGGACATGTTGAGGCTACAGCTCATAAATTTCTGTAATTGTGACTGAGTTTCAGAACTTAGTGGTCTTTTTAGACAATTAAATGGTGTAATGATGTGAAATCAGGCAGTTTCTATAACCTTGTGGAAATGTGAGTAACTTGAGAAGCTTTTTCTGCTCATTTTTTTCTAACCATCCAAGTTAAATATAAACTAAATTTTAATCTTTAGTGATAACTGAAACTACGGTAGCTCTAGACTGAGGGTCTGTAACGTAGGATTGGTAATTTTGTCTGTATAAAAACTGACTGATTAGAGCTTGTTTGTGACCAATTCTGATGCCAATGGTTTTTGAAATCAGGGCAGCAAATCACCGATTTACGAAGCTTATTTGTTTGATTGTTTTTGGCTTATAAATACTGTATAAAAATACCAATACTTACAACCCTAATAACCCCAATCGTTGGAACAATGTAACTGATTAAAAACACTTGGATTCTACGTGATTTAAAAAAAGCAACAGTGTTTTTTTGTTTTTTTTTACACAGACTGCTCATATCTGTGATGTTAAAATATTATATCAACCATGTCTTGTATGTACTGACTTTGGTTATGATTCAGAGACTGTAAACACGTTTAATTTTTGGTCAACAACTTGGGATCTGCAGGGATGCACCGATATGAACATTTCTTCCGATATTGAAATCCAATATTAATATTGCTATTATGGCCGATAACTAATTGTGTAGTTATTCCTGGCTGCGCAGCGTCACTATCACTATCATGATTAAATAGATATGGTTCGACCAACCGTTGTCCTGTCCAAAACAGAAACACCAATGGCTACAAGTGGGGAATCAATATTGAACGTTAATATGGGCCCAGTTTTACTTATCGGACCGATACGATATGCTAAAAAATGAGGAACATCTGCCGATATCGATGTTAACGCTGATATATTGTGCATCCCTTAAAAAAAATAAAACATTGCATGAAGCACATTGACAGAAGGACATAGTGTCAATCTTATTGACGTAATTCTCATAGATGTGCCTGCCTTTTAAAAAATCAAGTGATTTATTGCTTACAGTGACAGGCCTACTAACATAGTTGAAATAATGGTCCAAAAATTAATAATAAATAAAAAATCAGCCTTATTGTTTCTAAAAACTGGTATCGGAATCGGCCACTGACCAAATTGTAATCAACAGCCCTCTAATTTTTGTTATGAAAGACACAACGTTGACTTTTAAATAAAGCTAACCACCTTAACCTGATTTCCTTCTGAGATCCATCAACTTATTTCCTGTCGCCTCCTCCTCCAGCGTGATGCAGGAGGTGCGGGCGCAGTTCAACCCCGAGGCGATGGTGATGCAGCTGGGCGCCGACACCATGGCGGGCGATCCCATGTGCTCCTTCAACATGACCCCCGTGGGGGTGGGCAAATGTCTGCAGCATGTCCTGCACTGGCAGCTACCTACACTGCTGCTGGGAGGAGGTACTCCTGTAATTGTGTGTTTATTATTCTGTTCTGACGCTGTGTTTTATCTGCGTCCGTGTGTGTTACGCGTTTGTTTATCAGCTTATATACAGATGCTGAATGTCAGCAGTTCAACATATCTTTGGTGTGTGTGGATTTTCTTTGAGTTTCAGCACACACACACAGTCTCTCACACACACAGTACCCTGTTCCAGACTCCTCAGCCCTCGGCCAGATGATAGCTGCTAATTATATGACACAATGAAGCCATTTTACTCAACTACAATCCAACCTCTTTTCAATTCTCTCCCTCCCTCCTTGTCCTACATACTTTCTCTCTGGGCTATGTCCTCCTCTCCTTCTCTTTTCTTTAGTCATTCTCTTGACTTTACTCGAATCCACCCTCTTCATTCTTGACTCTCTCTAAGTTTGATGTGTGTCAAAGACGTTTAAGAAGGTCTTTACCTAAAATGGTATCTTCTGCTGCGTTTTGAATATGACGTATTGCACCTCATCAGTCTGGTTCTTTTCATTTCTATTACAACTGACTAGTTTCAAAGTCTCCCATGAACTTTGTAGCATCAAAGTTGCACTAAACCATCTGTTTATGTCTCATCAGGAGGTTACAACTTGGCTAATACGGCTCGCTGTTGGACGTACCTGACAGGAGTGGTGCTGGGAAAGACTCTGTCCTCTGAGATACCCGACCACGAGGTACGAAACAAACCGCACAGTAACTCACATTTATATATTCCCACATGAACACACATGAAAACTGCCCATCAAATCAAAAATGCTCGTTTTCTCAATAGAGGTTTGTCCTCAGGTGAGTCAGACAAGTAGTTGTGATGACTATTCGTCTGTCTGCTGCTCCAAAACAAAGGTTCCTCTCAAGCTTTCATATTAGGACATAAGATCAGTTTAAGGGTGTTATAATGTGTAAAAGGAGAAACTAATGGGCTGATCTAGATTAACACTTTGAGCCCGACGGGCCCCGTACCGGGCTAGCAGATTGCGTCTTCGCATTGTTGTTTAATAAAAGTAG
>JARVJO010000001.1:6242291-6279591 GCA_031762555.1 Cynodonichthys magdalenae
TCTGGAATATGTCTTTTGGTGTTCACGGTAAGCTTGTTTGTGCACCGTCAAGCCACTGGAGGTATACTGCCGTTCCAAGGCGCGACCTGCAGTTTTCATTTTGCGGAGTTCGGATGTATACCATGGAGCTGATCTGAAGAAAGTGACTGACCTAGTTTTGACCGGTGCATGGATATCAAGAATACTGCGAAGACTAGAATTGTAATGGGGGTCGTAAGCTCAGTTTCTGTTGTCGGGACTGTTGCTGTCAAGTTTATTCACTTAAAGCTTTAAAAAAAATCTCCATTTAGCTGATGGAAAACATGGGCTCAGTGTGAATGGAAAGCCAGAGCAGAGGGAAGAATGTGTTCTCAAATTTTACTCTCAGTAGTGCGGATATGTTATCAATTAGCAACTCAATCCTCATACATTTAAACAGCCCAATCTCATCTTACTGTAGCAAAAGACTGTTGGACGTATTTATCCAAACAGCATTAAGTTCTTCAAATCCCGTCAGATGGGAGGGAAGGGGGGCATCATGAACTTATTTGCCGACATGCAGTTGGTTTGTTGGCTTACAGTAAATCTTCCCAATTGGAGGGGTTGAAAGTACCACTGTTTTTTAGTCATACGGATTTTATTAGAGGCAGCAGAGAACCAAAGGATGAATGGGTGGAAAAACGGAAAAACAGACAAAGATGGAAAGATGTGGGAAATGGTTTTTGTTTGTTTGTTTTGTTTTTTTAAGTCTCTTTTAAGAAAATTAACTGTTATGCATAAAATGGTTGAAATGGTGAAACCATGAAACCAAGAAATTGTATCATTTATATGAAAAAAAAATAGTTTATAGTCTGCAAAAAACTGTAAGTGGAACAATTTCAGAATAAAGTTTTTAATGGAAAACTGATTTTTTTATTATCCCATTGTCTACAGTTTATAATGCTAAAATATTTCAACAATGTGGAGAAAAATCTGTGTTTTAAAGACAAAGCTGAAAGTCAATTATAGTGGTCTGTGATCTTTGGGTCCTCAGGCAGCACTGCATTAAAAACAGGTCATTCTGTTCTGAGTGTCACTGCACAAGCTCAGGATCACGTCTACTAATTGATGTCTATACACGGTTTGCTGTGCCATTCACAAATGCAGGTCAAAGCTCTATCATACAAAGAAAAAGGTATAACACTATCCAGAAATGTTGCCCCTTCTTTTAGTCTAAATAGACTAAGGTAAAGTGGACAAATGAGCCATTTTTACAGTGCTTCCACTTCTCAAAATTTCTCACATTTGTTATTGTTAAATTTTATGAATGTTGTGTGACTGATTTTGTATTAGAACCATTTTTTACTAAACACATTTAATTAAATTTATTTTGATTTATTTGTACTTTCAACTAGCCCCATCCATTTAAAGTCTCAACAATTTTTTATATTATTATTATTATTTATCTCAATGTGGATGTGATCTGACCAGAAGTTAATAATGCACGAGTTTAAAATTATAGTAAGCTTATAAAGTTGACAACATAACTGTTAATTATTAAATTGGTTAGCATAAATTAGTTTATGTAGCATATATTGCTATAGAGTGTAGCACTCTGCTGAATCATGCTATAATTTAACACAAATTATTAAATATTGAGAGCTAATTTTGCCTCTGATTTATGAACATTTACACAGTGTAAAATATTATATATTTAACTATTTTTAGGTTTCTGTTAGACAAATTTGACCTGTTGAGAAGATGGTTAGCTAACATCAGTAGAGACAAATTTCATCCAAAAATATCACTGGGTATGGTAAATATTTATTATTATTATTATTATTATTATTATTATTATTATTTATGACAGTAAGAAATTATAAATTTATGATTTGATAAATGATGACTTCAACTAGTAATAAAGTACATATTTTATTACTATTTTAAGTCATTTTTCAACCAGCTAAAAAGTCTAAGTCATTGACTGACTTCAGGTCTGGTTTAAATCGTTGTTACTTATAAATTATGTATTTTTCTTGTATGTATTTAGGTGTTTTACATGATTGTTGAATGAAATTAACATAATTAGCAATTATATCAATTTACTGTAAAAATATTCATATCCAGTTGGGCTTGCTTTTGATGAAACAGTTGCTATGACGACTGTGAGCCGACACCCTGTATGGTCACTATTTTTTACTCCTCCATGTTGTCCCAGATGCTAACAGTGGACGGGATAGGTGGGACTCTCTCTAGTGGTATTTAACTCTATGGCTTTACCTCATTGTCTCCCAAAGGCTCCACATTCCTAGTCACAACACAGATCCACCTAAACGAAGTGTTACGAAGTTTCCCCATCAGAAAGCATTTTCAAAAAGCGTTATGGTCATGTAGACAAAAGGTGTTAATGCAGCAGAAAATCATTGCTTTTAAAAATATCCGGTGTAGTGTGGACAGGGCCTGAGTCATCTGTCATTACACATTTAGTAAAAAATGTACCCCAAAAAAATCAGCCCCAAATATACAAATCTGCAGACACTTAATGACAAGTTCACGTTATGCATTCAAACATTGGTGTGTGTTTTATTTTCTGTTTCTTATTAGAAAAAGACTTGTATGTCTGCTGTCTTTACTAATGCCTACACACAAACACTAAATTTACCAGACACACACACACCTCAAGGCAAACATATCCACATGACCTCATTGGGGTGGATAAGTGTTTCTCTGGTTTGGAAACAAGTGCTGCTTATAAACACTGGTTTCCCTGAGAAACTGGTGAGTGTGTTTCTATTGGTGTGTATATGTGTGTGTCCACATCTGCTGCGTGTTTGCACAAGCAGACTAAAAAGATTTGAATCTTGAAGTGGTAATCCCAAAGAATCCTTTTTTCTTTCATTCCTATTCAGCACACAATGCATTCAAAAACCCACAAGTTAGACTCAAAACTTCATAAACGATGCGTTTTTACCAAACCCAAACAGTTGATGATGTAAGGCGTGCATCCAGTTTTTCATTTATTACAAGGGACTTTGTACGGCGAAGGTGTCTAAACCAAAGAGGCAGTTGCAATGGAGGTGGCTTTGTTTTGTGCAAAAAATAAAGACAACAAATTTTTTGTGGCCATCTCAAACTCAAGAGCTAAAACGCGCCTAGAAATTCTGACGCACAAACAGCCCAAGGCAGGTAAAATACTGACTGCTCATCAGTGCTCTCTACAACTATGTCCCTAGGTTTCTTTTCAGTATCCTTTCTGAGTCCTTTGTAGCCTCCAGTATAAAAAAAGCATTATAATAGGTTATGTACTAACAAGACCTCAGTTTACATTCACAAAGTACTTACACAATAAGAAATGCTAATGATTAAAATGCTACATTAGGCTAAATAGTAGTTTGAGTTGAAGCATGCTCATTTACAGCAACTTAAAGGTTTCTACGAGGAAAAAATCAAGGAATTCCCAGAGCAAATGAGGTATTTTTTTCCCTGAAGTTGTAAGTTCTGGACAACAAATATAAAACGGTGTTGGGCAGCTGTTATAGCACCACCCAGAGCTACACCACTATTGTTGCTAAAAAAAAAAAAATAACTAAAAAAGTAGGTAGAATTTAATTGAAGCTGACGTTTCTGACACAGACATCAGAAACATTTCGACTTTTATTATCGTTGTAAACTGTCCAATTAATATGCTTTCAAGTGCTGTAAAGCAAAGCAAACGATATTCAAAGTGTTTAAAGTTTCAAAGAGTTACTCAGTGTTTCCGAGTGTTCGTCCCTCGTGCACGTCGACACTGCATGAATTAAAGTGTCAGTTTTATTAGGTGTTTATCTTGGCCGCTGTAGCCGTCTTCTTGTTTGTGTGTTCACAGTTTGGTGTTTAAAAGGGTGGTAGCATAATTTGCCCTGAGGCTGAACACTTGTGTGTGTTTGAGCGTTTGGTGTCATCACGGTAAATACTGTACCTGCTGTGGCGTTTGGTAATATCTGTACATCCTTTGGCTTATGTTCAATTCTTGCCTCATTTTGACGAGACACACTCAGAGTGAAACACTGTAGCCCAAGAAATTTAGAAAGCTTACACAACGCATACAGACTAATGATTTTTTCAAAAATATAACACAGGTTATGGTTTTATGGTATGACATCACTTTCACGGACATTCGATTGTCTTGGTGGACTAAAGCATGATGGAAGAAATGGAGACTATGAATGTTATGAAAAAAAAACAACAAAGGGTTCTTTTGTGCTTAAACTGGTCATTTCATCATAGCATGTAGCACGACAGCTGACTGCACTCTGTATCGGCATTCAGACGCTTTTAATTCAAAACTGCAACACATTATAATGACATGGTTATCAGGAAATCAAGAAATATAAATAACCTGTACCATTTCTACCAACAAGAGTGGTCCAATATCCAGCCAAAATTCTGTCTGAAGCTTGTAGCTGGATACAAATAACCTGTGGTTGATGTGCAAGTTTTTCTTTCTTTCTTTCTAACCAAATATTAGTGAGGGATGTATCTAAACTTTGTGTTTGGTAGATTATTTCTTTGTTTAACAATGATTCTTGGCAATAAATCTTATACTGTTGGAAAGCCTGTTAATTTCCCTTTTAAATGGTGCCGCATTTGTAAGGAACATGCCTTTGTGGGTTACACACACGAAAAATTTGCCAAACTATCTCTGCCAAGCATCTTATTTTGCTGTTACTATTGACTCTTGTTTTGAGCTTCTGGTACCCCCATGTGCTATAAGATTTATTGTTACAACAAAGAAATAATCTACAGAACACAAATTTCCTTACTTTTTGTGCTAAGCATATATATTTGAGCCTGTATATTGTGACTGTGTAATTTGGAGAAAATCGAACAACAAATTCCTGTTTTTTAGGCCCTTAAAGTTGTGCGTTGTGTAGTCATTCCTCTCTGGAAAAAGAATCAACATAAATCATTAATAACCCTAAATTATTTTGGCAGTCATGCCCGTGATGCGTTTATGCAAACATCTGACTGCAACTGTTTATTCACATATCTATGAATTGACACACAGATTATGTGTCTAGTTGTTTACAGATACTAAATATTTGAGGCTCCCATGAACACTTGTCATTTCACCCGAGTCTTTACATCTGGGAAGCAATGACAAACAGACAGATTAAGATTTATGAGCTCAACAATGAGGGGGGGAAGCAGAATCTTCAGCTTTCACATGGTTATTAAAGTTTCCAAAGCTTTTGGTAGAGTCTCTGAGGTCAAACTACTGACAAGCACACATTTGAGTAAACAGACCGAAGGGAACCTGCAAGTTCACATTAAATTTGTGAAGTTTTTCAGGAAGTATTTCCATCTCTAAAGACCTACTTGGAAGAGTTGTTCCTCTTTCATGATAGCCCTTTCCTGTTTTTAGCTTGCATCATGATTTTTGAGTTTTCCCCTGTCATAACAGAGAAAAAATGTGCAGAGAGTCAGTGTATCTTCATCTATTCAGCAGAAATATGACTGCTGATATTGGGGCCTTTTGAAAAAGTTAACTGTGAGCACTGCTTGTGGTTGAGTTATTACAAATTGAATAATGTAGGAAGGGAAAGTCCTAGAAATGATGCCATACAGTTAATACACTTCTGTCTTTTTGTTCCAGAGGAAAGCACAATGGGGTCAAAGTTTTGACTAAGATGGAATTTTACATTTTTAAAATGAATCATTCTGTGCTGAAACTCGATGGATACAGCCTAAGAAAATTAGCGAGAGTGAAACACATTAGCAATCAAGAGCATTTTTACAAGAATGACGCGTCCATATGGAAATGTATTTTTTTCAAAACAGTCTTTTTCATATGATTCAAAGAAATAATTTGTACAAGGATGGTCCCTGTACGTTTTGGTCATTCAATTTTCATTTTATAAACAGATTTTGAAAAACAAAGAAGGGATGGTTTTTCTATTTTCATTTTATACTCCAAAACTGGAAAAACGGTCCATCTTTTTATTATTGTGAAACCAGAAGTTTCACTGTCCTGTGGAAGTTCCTCACTATGGAACTCTTGGAGAAAGGCTTCATGTGCTAAAAAAAAAAATACAGAAGCTCCGGGAAACGTTTTGAGTCATCAGTGATATACAAACTATCAGCTCACAAAAATTAACAAATATAGAACGACAAACCATTTTCCCGTTTTTGTAGTATAAAATGAAAAATAGAATAACCATCCATTTTTTATTTTTCAATATTTGTTTCTAAAACAAAAATTGAATAACCAAAGAGTTCATGGACCAAGGATCAACATATGAATATGACATAATAAACTTAAAATCATTTGGGTATTTACATTGGCAGCTCAATATAAACCCTAACTCTACCAAAACAAACACATTACCCGAAATTTTGATAATCACATTAATTTTGGCCCTAATTATTTTTACTCATTGGTTTAATAAAGGTCATCAATAACCCCATGTTGTAAGTTGAGTTTTCTTTTTATAGACTCAAAAAAAAAAAATCAAAGAAAACCTGCAGCAAAAACAGCCAAATCTGACAAAACTGTTTGGAAGGCACATCAATTTGCTAAAACTTATGCTTGAATATAATTACTTCAGTTTCTAACTACTTTTGGGCTCTAGTGGCTTATTAATTGACAGTAGAAAAGAAAAATGCTGTCAGAAAAAGAAGAGGAACATTACCTCACCTGTTTGAGTGACATGGTTTCTCTAAAGACACTTGTGCATGTTGGATAAGAGATCAGCTGGTGTAAGATTTTGATGCTCTGATAACCTTGAGCAAAAATGCTGCTTTCACATTTATAAAAGTAAAGTTTAAAACAAAACAAAAGCAATTGTGTGATCTATTATAGATTCATCCATTTTTGGTATATCCACGGTTGAGACACAAAAGCAACAGGTCCAGAAAGGAAAGAGAGATACCTCTGTCTCTGGTGACGCTTTTCTTGGAAGATCCGAAGACATTACCAGGCCAAAGAGGAGGTCTAATCTCCGAAGCTAGTTTTCAGTCCGTACCAGGGTGAGACATAATTGGAAAACCTTGAGAGAAAGGTATCCTAATTTGATGCCCAAATCAACTCAGCTGACTCAATTCAAAGGACCATCGTCTGAAGTCTGAGGTCCGTCCAGAGGAGAATTTCCCAACCCTGATTCTCAAGACACACTGCCCTGCATGTTTTGAAAGTTTTCTTGCTTTAACACACCTGATTTAGATGACTGCAGTTCAAAAAAGGCCTGTTAATCAGTTATCAATTGAAATCAGCTGTGTCAAAGCAGGGAAACATCTAAAACACGCAGGACAGTGAGTACTAGGGTTGAAAAACACTGCTCCAGAGGACAGAGCTCAGCTCAGCTACCCTACAGAGGACGCCCATTTCAGCTGCTTTTATTTTTGATCTTGTTCATGATCTTTACCTCTTTGTGAAATATGGAAGTGAAGCTTGGACAATGAACTACAAAGCTGTTGCCAAAATGTGGTTTTAACAAGAGCAAATGGAAAAACAACTTTACAAAGAATGATGCTGGGACAGGCCAGGTTTTTTGGAGACACCACGAGGAGAGAAGGGTTAGAACATCTTGTATCAACTGGAAAAATAAAAGGAAGAAGTCGTAGACGACAGCTTGAGCTGTTTTATGGGCACAACACCTACCTGCCTCCTGCAGCTTGTGAAAGACCATGTAGAATACAGAGCCATGGTCGCCAACACCAAGATCCACTCCCTACCCTGAGGAAGCATTCCAGCTGTTGTTTTTTTCCCATGTTTCTATGTTTTCTGTTTTAGTTTTTGAGAACTGAGAGCTGAATCTCTTCTCGTCAACTTCACACTCAATGAACCTTTCAAGGTCATGGCCCGAAGACACAAACAGAACCACAACTTCTTCAAATATGAGACCCTGAGGTTCTCAAACCAGAGACCCTCCCCTTCTAAACTGCTACTTGAGATCCTGTCCATGAACACCACAAATAGGACCGGAGACAAGGGGGTAGCTCTGTCCAACCCGCACTGAGAATGAGCTTGACTTTGGAACAAGAATGCAGACACGTTCTGTAGTTTTATTTTTAATAAAAACTCATCTTCAGTCAACATGTCATGCATTACATCATGGAAATAAAGTTGCTGTAGAAGAAATTAGTCAATTGTGGACAAATTAGCTGAATTTTAACTGTGGGAAAGTTTTTGGCCTGATGACACTGTACTTATTGTTGTTTTAATCCTTTAGAGGGGGGAGGGCAAGTCAGTTATATTATACCAAAGCAGGAAACCCTTCTTAAATATAAAGAATGCTTCATTTTTCTTCTCCTCTGTTGGTCGGACACAACCCGAACACTCACAAACGGCTGAGATCAACCAAGCTTTAAACCGTGTATGTAGTTGGAGAAGTTGTTTTGCTCCAGTTTCGACACAACTGTTGTTGTCACTGCCAGCAGAACATGACAGGACTCCACTGACAGCTCCACAATGGCCAACAAACAGGACATCCTCCCTCAGTGCGTCAGGGCAATTACTCATCCCCACGGAGAGCACGTGCAACATGTTTGTTTTTCCTCAATCAGGGTTTTTTTAGCATAACAAAAGATTAACAACGCAGCATTATCTCCAAAGGTAAACCGTCATCTACACTTCATAATGCTGCTATTGTGTTCAAACACTTGCCTTGTGTGTGTGTGTGTGTGTATGAGTGGAAGTTAGGCATGGAGAACAATCTGTGTCTTCATGCAAATGAACTCACAGCACAGCTCAGTCTTGTCATTTTCATACCGATTCTCATTTTTGCATGCCTGTGTTTCCTCAGGACTGACAGGGCCTACCTCGGCCAGATGTTGTTTTGCATTTTTCCTGGCACAAGTGTGTGTTTACGTGTGTGTAACCTTGTATATATTTGCCTCGATCTTCGGTTTCTCTTGGTGTCTAAAATGTGTAATTAGCTCCACTTAATGAGATCAATTTGACCATTTTTTTCCCCCCTCTCCTCCGTGGGTCATCGTGGTTCGGTGTGTATGTGTGCGTGTGTGTTCACCCATGTAACCTCCCTCACCCGTCTCATTTCTGTCTCTGTCTTGTTTACAGGGAATTTAAAGAATGTGGTTTAGGACCTGGCAGCCTCAGCCGCCTCCACAGACACACACACACACCATGTTTCCGAACCAGGTCGATGTTCGGCAGCTCTAATGAAGGCAATATGGACTGGACTCTTTCAGCCTCCAGGCATGGATTGAGAGCGATTGAGGAGAGGGGGCGAAACAAGAAGGTTTTGGAAAACATTAGTTGAGTCTTACCAGGGGAAAAACAGTTTAATATGTAATTGGGGGGAGGGGGAGGTTGATGTGGTTGCTGTACAATGTTCACTGTTTTTAAGTTCTTGTGCTTTTAAAAAAGCAATATATGAGAGTTTAAGGTATGTCTATTGTAGTTTTGCGAAAGTGGATAACTAATGCACCCAGAGTGTTTGGTGTCAAGGCAGGCATCAGTCAGACATAAATGAAAAAAACAGATTTTCATGTTTCCCACGTTCCTGCTGTGCTTTTAACCACTTAAAGACAGATCAGTGCTAAACGGACAAAACATCCAAAATCCCCAAATGCACCAAATAAATGTTTGTTTCTCAATGGGTTTGGACTGTCTTTAAAGTTTTGTTAAAAAAAAAAAAAAAAGACAAAAAACCTAAAGAAGCCTCGTTAGAGTTTACAAACATTTCAGAAAGTTTGGACAAGTTTTGCATCGGATCAAATCCAGAATCATTTTTTTCTTTGGAAATTTAAACAAAAAATGACAACTTGGATTGACACCAACAAAGATTCAATTATCCCTCAAGGGAAACAGCAGAGTGCTCATAGAAACTGTCTTCCTCTTAGGAGTTCTAGAAATGTAAATATTTTCATTTCACCTGCATCTATATTTCACGTTTTCACGGCACATTATAGCTACCGCTGTAAAACCTGCTTTGGTTGCGAAGTGACACCAAATTTGGTCAAATCATTATTGCCTTGCTTATTCAAGTCTGCCCAGTTTGAACTCTTTAAAGCTGAAGTTTTATGAATTTTATGGAAGTTTTACTAGTTTTAGTCAATTCTGATTTTAGTTCAATTAAATGGCTCCATTTAAAACCCACAACCTTGCTGCCAGAACAGCACAATGAGGCATGGCCAAGCCCTCAGGGGTTTCTGTGGTGTCTGGTACTGGGACACTGGCAGAGGGGTTTTGGAGGCCTCTTGGTTGTAGATTTGAGCCTTCAGATCCACAGAAAACCAGAACAAACAAAGGCCAATGCTGGTGTGGGTGATTTGACAACTGCTATTTATAGTTTTAAATGAATTAAAATACCAGCAGAAATATTAGAGTATTCACGCCAGAGGTGCTACAGCTCACTGCTTCTGCTGCTGCCAGTTGCTCTTGCAAATAACCAGTATGTAAATAAGTGTGTAATGTCAAATTGATTGCCGTGTAAAGGTTTATAAAAAGGTGTTTGCACAATTTACTTTGATATTTTTTAAACTGGAGTTGTTTTAAAACATCAACTATCCACTTTGGTTTTGTCTGTGTTTGAACTAGACCTTAGCTCTTAAACTCTGTTTCTCCAAACTAAATCAGGTATATTACAAAGAACAAGGTTGTCACAGAGGATCTGTTACATAGATTGGTTTCGGACTCCATCAGATTTATATCGGAGGAGTTTGAGGATCTGGTAAACTGAGTCATTCCAAAGCAGTTTTTTTTTTGTCGTAAATTTTTTATCAGCTAAACGGCTGTTTAGCTGGGAAATGTGTCACTCAAGCGAAGTGTTACTGCTTTGTAGGGAGACTGATGAGTTTGGGGAAATATTGCCATAATAGCTGTCAAATTACGCAAGTTTTTCATTTGAATTTTTATGCTTCTAGCACAATTTCTACATTATTAAATTATTGTTTGGAGAGTTAATGGATCAGGTATTTTGTAAAAATTGCATTTGAAAACAGATTCCTCACCTTTCTTTACAACTAATTTGGCAATTATTTACAGAAACTTTCCTGTTAAAGAGCACAGCAAATTTGCGTTAGATCTTAGCCACAATTTTTGCTCCACTGCTCCATTTCCT
This sequence comes from Cynodonichthys magdalenae, assembly GCA_031762555.1. Classification (NCBI taxonomy): domain Eukaryota; kingdom Metazoa; phylum Chordata; class Actinopteri; order Cyprinodontiformes; family Rivulidae; genus Cynodonichthys; species Cynodonichthys magdalenae. The sequence continues at coordinate 6,253,313 of JARVJO010000001.1, forward strand.
TCTACAAAATGAGTCTACTTCTGTGGACTCTTGTCCTGACAGCTTTTCATTGCCATTTTTTTTTTAGTAGAAGAACAAACTTTACTTTTCGCTTTCGACCTGGCATCTCTATCGTTTTTCTTGAGACTTTAAATTTAGAGATTTGGGGATTAAATTAGAAATGATGCGATAGACTTTTGGTAGGGAATGATACATATTTGGTGTTTATTTTGTGATAAATTATACACATGCCAATAAATTATGTTCAAAAACATTGAATAATTGCGTATTTTGTCAGCTGTTACGGCCTGAAGGTTGTTGACGTGTCAAAGTGACACAAAGCAGCAGCTTGTCGATCTTGACTATCTGGCAGAGAAACGTGGCTCTTGAACGTTAGCGGTTAATTATTTGTGCCAAACTAAAAATCTGTAAACGAAAAGAAGATGTAAATTACAGTTGTGTTTACCAAATCTTTTACTTTTATATTAAATAGAAGCAAACTGTATCACTGTATTTTTGTTGTCCTCACAACTCCTTAAACTTTTTATTTACTGACCAGACACTTTTTTTTTTCGAAAAAAAAAAAAGATTTCTTTCACCACATTCTTTAATATTTTTCAATACTTGTTGTTAAATGAGGAGAAGTGCTAATTTGCAAATTCGTCTCGGATAGACCGCCACTATGCTGCTCAACCGAGGTGTACTACCTCCTGGCTAGCACAGCCATGGAGAGCCGCCTGTGTCTCCACGCTGTCTCCTCCGTGCACAATAAATTGCCTTTTTTTATTTGACTATTTTTGACTATCAAAGTTTTGCTGAAACCGTTGTAAAAGTGTCTGTATTTTCTAACGGCCTTGGCTGGCTGAAAATATACATCAAAACTGTTTTTTTGTGTTTTAGAATATATATATATATACAGTAGATAGTTGTTAGAGATTTTGTGTTTTTTTTTTCACTGTTGTACAAACCACAGAAGATTGTTAAAATAAAAGAGATGCGAGCATGTTGTTTTCACGTGTCTTTGTGTCATTTTTAGGCAGTGATTTATGCGGTGCGGGCCTGTTAATAGAGGCTTTAATAGAGAGCGTTTCAAAAAGGAACCGCAAATGTCGGGCAGTTTCGTTTTAGAAGTGATATTACTTAAATTAATGGCCTGGAAATTCACACCAAATGCCGGAGTCACCAGTCAAAGCTGGCATGTGTTGAACAGAAGTGATCTCCAAATGTGTGATTGGATGTGTGTGTTTGTGTAAATGTGAGAGAGAGAGGATTCGCTGCGATCTTTCTGAACACTGCTGCGGTCACAGAGGCAGTTTGAGCCCCACGTAGCCGAAGCCAGTGAAACTCATTACACTGTTTACGAGCTTGGAAAAGGAGAGACGATTGAAATTCTATCTCATAAAAGTGGGAAGGTTGGGGGGGGGGGGGGGGGGGGCTTACACGGGACCGGGCCAGACGCTGTAAACATGAGAGACGTGAGAGACTGGTGTGGGTTTATGTAGTTTTTTGCACTCATTGGAGTCAAATTTTAAAAAAAACTCAGGGGCCTTGAGAGGATTCATGGCAACAGGGAACTGCTGGACTTTGTTTTGACAAAAAGCCACATATAGGTTCTTATTATGGAAATTAATCAATTTTATTGTTTCTATTTTAAAAATATCCCCAAACAAAGCTTTGAAAAATTAATAGTAAAGCCTGGGTTGTGTTTTTAGCACCCTAAATTCATTTTACGTGTTTTCGTATTGACACCTGGGCGTTTTTGGTCTCTTCCTCCAATTAAGAATCTAAATTGAAGAGCTGCCAACATTTAAACTCACGGATATGTCAAATGAGTGGCAGAGCTGGAGATTGTACAGTTTGTTGTAGCCGTGCCCATTGGCTTTGTCCACATGGAAACATGTTTTTTTATGGTCATTTCTAAAAATATTCTCATAAACACAGAACCATTACTAGAACTATCTTCATCCACACAAAACCAAAAAACAACCTAAAACACTGATGACTATGCTGGGCCTGTGTGTGGTTTTGTACTATGCGACACCAAAAACAGGAAACAAGGCGAGGCACATTTGCATAAAGACCCGACGCCATTTACAAACTGTAAACACAAGAAAAGGAGTGGGGTTTAAAAATGATTTTTAGCTATCTACACAAAAATGCAAAGGTGACAATGTTATATATTTGCTCTCCCATTTTTTGACTTAAAGCCAACATTTTAATGTTCCTAGCAATGAGACACAAGCATGTAGTGGTAACTGATTCAAATGTTACTTTCTTACAGTAGTTTTAACCTCTATTGCATGTAGAGAAGAACTCCTCCTTTAAAAAAAAAAATCCCCAGCCACAGCAAGGTGGAGCATTTAGTTTGCACTGCTGCTCTGCAGGTCACAGGTTTGACTCCTAGCTGGTTTGAGGTTTTCTTCATTGCATGTATAGGTATTCTCCCGAAGATCAAAAAAATGCTTGTTAAGTTAACTGGCAACTCTCAAATTGTCACTAAAAGTGAGTTAAAGAGTGAACGGTTGTCTGTCATTAATCTCAATGTGCCTCAGTGATGAAATGTTGACCAGCCCAGTGCCCACTGGACATGGGCACCATTTACCCTAAAAGGGTAAAGAAAATGGATAGATTTACAGATTTTTTTTTTGTTTTTTGTTTTTTTTTGCTACACCAGGGGTCTTCAACGTTTTTTAGTCTGGGCCCCCAAACTGATATTTATTTATTTAAAATGTACACTGACATTAGCTGTTGTAGTGTTGTAGAAGTATTGGAAAATTACAGCAATAACAGGTTAACCGTCAATTTCTGTGAACCTGACTTGTCCAATATGGATAGGGGGCAGATCCTTCTATGTGTGTGTAAAATGTATGGATGGTCAAGCTGTGAGTGTGCTCACTAAATGTGAGCATTTCCGACTGAAAACCATTGTTTTGTGCCATCATTTATCAGTTTGATACATGTTGGATTTATGATAATGTACGTTTAAAGATATAACTTGGAAAAACAAAAAGTATTAAACGAAAGGTTTACCCAAAAGTTTTAATATCCCCCTGCAGTACCTCCACAACACGCGACAGAAGACCTGTTGTTGAAGACCTTGAGTAAATCAAAATACAGAGTGAAAACATTCTTATGTTGGGTAAAGTATCTCTTAAAACATTTTTTATTTTTATTATTTTCCTTGCTATTTTTTACAATTTTCTTTGTTCATTATTTCAGTATATAATCAAAAATTATTGGCAGCAGCATCAGGATATAGAAAAAACATAAAAAGCATCATTGTTGTTTAGGTTTCTGAAACAATAAGTGATAGTTTCATATCTCGTGAACACACATTCACCAAACATTTTCTTACATTTTTTTTTACAAAACTATTTTGAAAAAGATCAGTTTGTGAGCAGGAACTGAGGTTATCTGTTTTCAAAAATCCTCCGGAGTGGTGTAAACATGGCTTGAAAGAGACACAAATATGTATTTGGTTCTCACTTTTGTCTCAAATTATCATGTGATCAGAGTCTGAGGAAGTCTCGTCTCCAGAATTGAAATTCATCTACAGGGAAATTTCAACAATCCACAAGGATAATATTTACACGCTGCTCTAAATTTGAACACATTTTACATCTTTTTTTATTTTTTTGCAAAGAGTAAAACAACAGCTCTGATGCAAATCGTTTCCCCCGGCCGCTCTCGGGATCAGCCCGTGCTTTGAATAGAGTATCAGTTGACCTTTGCTGTTGATTAGTTTAGATCAACCTAAACGCTTATCCTCCATCAGCTTCAGTATTTTTCTGGGCGCCCTGTTGTTCAAAGGCTTGGCAGCTGCACTAAACATTTGCATAAGTTGTAATTTTGGATGCTCTCCAAATCAATGCAAAGTGAGTCAGCATTGGAGGGGGTTGTCATATATGAGATGTTGATGGGTTTTATCAGTTCTGCCAAGCTCATGAGGGAAAAGAGCCACCTTGCACGTCGGCAGCTTGACTGAGAACTTCATAATTATTTATCCTAAGATGGAAATCACAAACGGTTTGTTCGATTTGCATAACGTCCCACCCCCCCAAAAAAAGGAGGAACAAAGCAGCATGGGCCGCCGCCTATACATCCCCCTACCACACCAACATGTGAAGTGTCTGTGGTCAATGGCAGAGGGGGATTAACTTGCACAATAAAGACAGATGCCACCTTTTATCTGCTTAACGGAAGAGGGGCTGAGCGCGTGGCACTTGACCGCGCCGACGCACGTTGTTGGCGCCTAGTGACGTCTTCCCTCCACAGGCTGCTGAGATGAGCAGTGAATGGGGAAATGGACCCGTTCTTTTAAAGCAAGACAGAAGAGGGGGAGAGATGTTTCTAAATAACTTGAAATAAATGTAATGACTTATTTAAAAAACATACTTTTTTGGGGGGGTTGTATATGATGAATCTATTCAAAGAAGAGGAAAGCCTAAGATGTTTATTCCCATGGTTGCAGTTACACAGAAGACAATTACGTGTTTTTGTTCTCACCGCCTTCGAGAATCTGTTTTGTGCACAAGCTCTTGGCAGAACCAAGTAAGGGTCTCTGCAGTACATAGGGGGAGTTTTTTTCTTGTGTGAGCAGGGTTTGTCCTAAACGTAAGTGTCGAGATTTTTGTGTAGGTGGAGTTTGTCCTAAGCTTGATTGGCGTGATTGGCGGAGTTGGTGTGTGGGCGGAGTTTGTCCTAAATGTGATTGGTCCGATTGACTTGTCTTGTGGGGCAGCTTAAAAGAGGAAGTAATGGTAAAATTATAGTAACATCTAAATATAATAATATTTATGGACGTTAAATTTCATGCACAAGACTTACCTGGTTAAACAACAATAAAATATAAACTTTCCTGTTGAGTTATTACTAATATTTCATATTCATTTTTAGCTTTTTTTTACATGCTGTTTAGGACTGTTTTGAACAAATTGTTACACGTCCCTCCACATTTACAACATTCAAATTTCATTCGGCTAGCACCTTCCTGTCTCGAGTTATTACTAAAACTAATATTTATGATTAAAAATATAGGTGATTTCTGCCCGGCTCGACCAAGCTATTTCCAGCTGCCCTCGGCTTCTTCAAACCCCTCCTTCAGTCCAACCAATCACATCTTGAATAAACTATGCCCACAAAAGTCAAACAGACGCACCACATCTTGGACAAACTTTTCCCGCAAAACAAAAATCTCTCACTTAGTGACTGCAGAGACCCCCTTCCTCGGCCGAACTAATTCTCACAGGGACACACCAAGATTTTTGTGATTGGTCAGAACTTTGTGGGTGCCATTGTGCAGAAAAACAAATTCCTAAATTGCTCCTCTGAGGAGCAGCTGGTTAAGGCTGTTAGAAAATACAGCAAAACTTTTAATGATGGTCAAAATAAAACTTATAATGATAGCCAAAGACAATTTATCGTGCACAGAGGAGACGGCGTTGAGCAACCTGTGACTTTCCATGGCTGTGCTGACTTGGGAGGGGAGTAGGCCTCGGACAGGCAGTGTGGGGACACATTCCTGCGCCATGGGGGCGGCTGTGATGTAGTTGTAGAGCAGCCGACTTGGGACCAGAAAATCCCAGGTTCGACTCCCCGCCATGCCCACATGTCGTGGTGTCCTTGAGCAAGACACCCAACCCCCAACTGCTCCCCGGATGCTCACATAGCTGCCCGCTGCTCCACTTGAGTGTTTCTCATGTGTGATGGGAACATGCATTGATGACAAATAAAGCACCTTTACCTTTAAATTTGTCTCAAACAGCAGAGGACTCTCCACGATGAATGTGCGAATTAGCGATTCCTGACAGTTAACAACAGAAATGCCAGATCTTGCTCCTACAACTCTTTCATCAACATCTGTCCCTCCCAGCTATGCTGTCTGTGTTGTTTCTGTTTGCACATGATGAGTAAGGGAGGGCTTATCGGGAATTTTCATTACAGGTTCTGTTTAGAGTATAAAATGTCCATGCAAAAACAGAATGTCTCACAACCACGTCATTAAGAACAGACATCTTGTCAAAAAGGTAAGCAGGAGAAATTCTGAACTCACTTGGTTTTTCTAGAGTTGTATATGATGAACCAGCCCAAAGGAGACGGTTTATATGTCAGAAACTAGAAATTCAAGCTGCTGATTCTGCTGCTGTACATTTAAAACGAATCTTGTGAGCAAATAGCCCGCAGGCAGCTCTAGTCTGAAATGTGGTACAAAGAAGTTTCACAGTTCAAGAAAATTGGAAGCAACTAATTGACCTGTTAAAGTTTTGTGTTGTTTTTGTTTTCATTATTGTTTTATCTCTTTGAGCAGCCACTTCATATGTTGTATTTAATTATTCCTTTAAATTTATGACACAGTAAAATCAAACATAACAAGGAGTTTTAACTGAAATGTCCACCCATAAAACAAAATACTTTATACAAAAGGTTAGATTTCAACAGGTCTATATAGTATAACAGTCTCTCTGGTTTGAGATTTGATATTAAGCATTGATTTATATACAGATTTGTCATGAATGAGATGACTTGAGAGAGAGAGAACATATAGTTATGCAAATGATCCTTGGACCACCAAGGTCTCCCTGTCTCTGGGTGAATGACACAAACAAAGACGGAGGGGTTTGAAATGGTCCATGTGATTCCTGATAGTGTTTGCTTCAGAATGAGCAACATCTGCCCTGCAGAGCTGCAGCCTGCAAATTCTGGTGGCTGGATTCAGATCTGCATGGATTATTCTTTCATCCAGGACATGGGAACACTGTGCTACAGGGTGGGAAGTTCCAAATTCTAAGCTGAAAGAATCAACTGGATATATGATCAGGTATAACTTCAGAATTAGAAAGACACATTGGTCACACTTCTGTAGAGATCAAGGACCATCCATCCATTTATTGTTGGGTTTCATTGCTGGAGTTTCTTAGGTACCAGGGAGGAAACCCAGTCATCCGTTTTCAGAGTGACACACTCAGCTCCTCCTGGTTGGAGAGGAAACCCCATCTTTAGGGTTGCGCCTCTGGCATCAAGTGCAAACAGTGAAAGCAGCAGTTAGCTGAAGCACATTCTGTGCAAACAGGAAGATTGTAATCTTTCTGCCAGATCATCATCATCACTTATTATTTAACCAAATTGAGGACAAAAACACCTTTCCAATGGTGACCTGGTCAAGAGGTCGGCAGTACATCAAAAACCCTGCCACATATCAAAATTATAGGATGAAACACAATTATTCTACTCACATCCATGTTTCCATCCAACTATAATGCAAATTTTAAGCAAACTTATAATTTCGCAAAAAAGAAAAAAAAAAAGACATTGTTTCCATCTAAAGGTTTGGAGCGAATAAACCAGGCCACGCAAAGTGTAATTACGTAAGACATTGTTACACACGGTTGTAATAAACAGGAAGTACACATCTCTGGACAACGGAGAGAAGTTTTCAGGAATGTCTTGCTATCGGAAGTTGCTAATTGTTCTGTCGTGGCCATGTTACCCGCTGTCTGGAGACGGGAATATCTGGGAATACGGCGACAGCACAAACAGCTGATCAATCGTGAGGTAAATGTTCGCTACATCAGAACATCTCTGGAAAATGTGTTTCCATCTCTCCTTTTGCAAATCAATTTTTTTTTCGACAAATCCAAAAAAACACCTCAAACGAGCGCAGAAACGTTTTTTTTTTGCGAAACTGAGGACATTTTTTCGAATTTTGTCTTTTACGTCAACTTTTCTAATGCGATACTTCAAAATGCGCAATAAAAAAAGGTTGATGGAAACACGGCTATTGTCTCATGGCTGTGACATAATAGTGATTTAACAGTAACAAGCAATTATTAAAAACAAACAATAAAATGGGTTAAATGTTGGGTAATGGATATTTGAAGAGGCCTATACAATGGGTATGAAATAATTATTTGATACAAAATTGACAGCAATGTAAAGTGGTGTTTACTTCAACCACAATAAAAGTATTGGAGTTTGCTTTGGCCTTCGTCCTGTTCTGTCTTTTTAGTCCAGTTCTTCAGAGTTATAATAATAATTGTTCAAAAGCTTTTTACAGAACCCTAGGTCTAAAGATCTAAATGATCATTTTAAAGATTCCATGTTTGTTTTTGTTGTTAATGCAAAGAAAGTCATTCAAGTCCAGACCCAGTAAGAGTCCAGTCCTTGTTTTTCAGATGGCAGACTGAGCACACACACATTTCCACTATCTCTCACACACACACACATGCTGGTCTTTTCACTGAGGAAAAGAGAGAGAGAGAGAGAGAGAGAGAGAGAGAGAGAGAGAGAGAGAGACAAACTGCTTTTTATTCAGCAACAAGCTCTCTGAGGCTCTGTCAGAGCCTCTGCAGTCACTCTGAGAACACACTTCTCTCTAACGGACTCGGATTCTCTGAAAGTCACCGGGTTTTTCTCCCTCAGGGTGGATTGTTTCAACACAGCACTCTGGGCTTTTTTTCAGGTAAGTCAGTGTCAAATCATAACAGCATTTATAGTGTATAAAATTAATAAAATGAAAGTTTTATTTAAGACTCTGTATGCTCAGTTTCATAGAAAGCCTTTGATTTCAAATTAAATATTTTTGCCTTTGGGTGAGTGGTTTATTGTTGTTTTTTTAAGTGCAATAAATCACATTAAAGCAGGTCTTGTTTACATGAACAAAACACTAACAAACTATTAATCTTTTTTTTTTTTTTGCATATCATGTGCTTCTAAAACTTCTACAATAAATGTGAAAAATATGGTCGAAACACATTTTTTGTTCACCTTTAAAGAGTCTAAAACTTAGTGTTTACAGGTGAAAGCAGCCTGTTTTTCCTCTTTTAAATTGCCTCCTCATTAACTATCCTCAATATGGAGGTAATTAGTGTTAAGTGTGACAGTCTGAAGGGACATATGGGTAGTGTTGTGTGTGTGTGTGTGTGTGTGTGTGTGTGTGTGTGTGTGTGTGTGTGTGTGTGTGTGTGTGTGTGTGTGTGTGTGTGAAAGTCAGACTGACGTTTCAATTTGCTCGTTGGGCTGTAATTGTGTCACTGAAACCACTGTTGTTGGCGGTTTGTGTGTCTGCACTCATACGACACTAATGTGGTTCTCTAAATAAAATGTTCTTCTGGCACTCGCTTTTACTGCACCATTAGTCCTCCTAACTTGTGTGTTTATGTCCAAATTTACATACAGTAGCTGCTTTTTGTAATATCAGTTTTAAATCAGGATTTCTGTCTTTTATGAAGACGGTGAGTTTAAATGGAAAGCTCCAGAACAAATCTAAATTTATAGCACTACATATTAGCATTCTTGTTTATTTCTTAGCTATTATTTCGTATAAGTTTTTTTTATCACAGTTGGTAGCAAAGACGCTGAAGAGTCCATCAGGCCATAGCTACATGTTGTTGAGGACTGTTTTTTGAAATATATCAGTGATGATACCCTCCAGTGGTCCAGTGTTTTTTTTTAATGTCATTAACTGAATGTTGTCATAGTCTTGGTGTTCCCTTAAAGTAGAAGTATTTTCACTGAGGGCCACGTGAGCATTGTGGTGGCCCTTTGATGTTTCATGTTTAACTTCAACTAAACATGAAGCGTCATGTTCCTTGTCTTATTACTACAGCTGAGCAGTGCTAACAACCAATAACTGAGCTCTACATGGTATTTCCTGCATAGAAACAAAGTTTTAACACGTCCTCTTATAAACAATGAAAACTACGTGTACGACTGACTAAATGTGAAATAACTAATACAGAAATACTATTAATAGTAAAAGTAAGAGTGTTTTACTCACTGTTGAGTTGTGGTGAGTAGCTGCCATCTTGAATTCTGGACTCTCACACTTTCTGACAGGGAATTCCCACTGGAGGGGTATTCTAGTTTATATTTTTGCGACTTGTAAATGGGGAAACCCCGACTCTCTAGTACAACTGGGTTGCAGAAAAATTAGCTGGTGAAAATGCAGCAAAGTTAAGAATTTACACAGCAAATTTTATCACCTCCACCTAGTGGTGGGATGCCATCAATTTGTGTTCTTTTTTTGTTTGTTTGTTTTTATTCTTTAAATTTAATTTAACCGTTTTATTTAACCAATAAAGTCCCATTATGATTAAAAATCTCTTTCAAGGCAGTCTTGTCCAAGAGACAGCAAAAGTTACACAATTACAATTGGTTACACAATTAAAATGCCATGCAAATAATAATTAAAAACAGTCAGAATTTAAGGAAATCATCTCTAGTGCTCTAAGTCTGAACTTTAAAGTGCTCAGTGAAATAGGTTCCGTTAATCTCCAGTGTTTTTGCAACATGTTCCATGTAGACGGAGCTGAGCAAACAAAAGCCCAATGTCCCAACCTCCTGGTGGACAAAGAAGGCCAACCCACTGTATAGTTTACAATGAAGGGTCAAAGCTTTACAGTTTGTAACAAACCTTAGAGAAGAATTATAAACAGTATAAATTTTTTGAAGATATTGAGCTGAGGTGTCCATATACAACAGATCTCTGTAATCTAAAATAGATTAAAACGCTGCTGTGACAAGCTGCTTTTCCCACCTTTTTGAAAAACAAAAACGCCCATATTGAATTACATTTTTTCACAAGTTTATAAATATGGGGCTTAAAATAATCAACATGCATTCCGGGAGATGTAGTTTATGTTCAATGCTGGCTTTAAAGCAACTTACTTTAAGACATTCATACATCTTTTGGGGGCCACATAAAAGGCTGTGGCAGACCACATTTGGCCCACAGACCTTACGTTTGACACGTGTGCCTTTAAAGTTATTTCCAAGACTGCAGTGACTCAAAGTTCAACTGGCCTGTTTTTCATTAGAAATGTTCCAAATTTTACAAATGCCCTTTTGCACATTGAACAAATGTTTGTTGTGATGTTTGTTTATGTTTGGTTATGTTTATTTATTTTTTTTTGTACACAATATACTATACATACAAATACAAATCACTTACATGGGAACCATTTATGCAATTGCTCCTGATAACAGCCAACCTATAGTTTGAGATCAAAGTTGAGTTTTAGCTTCTGCTAGTCTAATTAGCTCATTGGGACAAGTCTAGTGTGTTCCAACCTCAACAAATGATCATTTTAGTGCTTTAGTAATTGTTATTCCTGTTTACAAAATTCTGAAACAGCTAGCAAACTATGAATCTAAAAGAGCCTCGATATTCATAAATTCACAGGACAAGATTCACACATCGCAGTGTTTTTGTTTATGTATCAGAAATACATGTCTGAATCCTATTCTGTGCACGTGTGGAAATTGAGACTCTTTTAGCTCCATAGAACCCACTTTGTGATAACATTTTGATCCTGCTTGCTGTTTTTATACTATATTTGTGTTTTTTAGGCATTTATTTTTATCTCTGCAATAATTTAAAGAAGACTTTTAGCTTCTGTTAGCTTAATTAACTTCAGGTCACTTTAGATAAACAGTTAACTTTAACACGTTAAAAACTGTTTCAGTTAGCTCTGTTCATGTTGATTGGGGCTCTTTAAAACCCAGTTCTTGATGTAAATGTGTGTTAAGTTTCAAAACCATTACAAACTGCTAAAGACAGACCCATTTTAAAGCTGAAAAAAGAAATGAAAAATTCAATGTCACCAGTTTCAAAGGATGCTCCTTTTCAAATCAGTATCTTCTTATTTGTTGTTCGTTGACCTTAAAGTTCAGACTTGTATTGTTCATGTTTTCCTCCTCCAGGCTGCCGATAATTAAGACAAATGCAGACCAGTTTGCAGCCAGGACAGCAGCCCAGACTGCAAATGAAATAAATTACTGGAAGAAGCGAAGCCAGGGCTGATTTCATCGTCTCATAAATGTGCTGGAAGAACACAATGAAGTCAGGTCAGCTGTGTGAACAGGAAAAAACACTGGCATGCCTCCAGTTTTTCTTTTTTTTGCAAAACACGCATCCTTCCTATAGCTCCACTGAGCCTCCAGTCACACAAACAGCTGGTTGGTCCATATGCCTGTATTTAAGTCTGAGACATAACAAACGCTCCCAAATATCCGATTTTACTGCTAAAAAATGAATAAAGCTTAATAACTTATCCCTTTGTCACCCAACTGTTTTTAACAATGTATATAAAGATTAGACCTAAATAAATAACCTGAATAAAATTCTGTAAGCTGGAAACTAAGAACTCTTACAAAGGTGATGTCCATGATAATATTTGTCTGGAGTACTTAGTTCTTACTTTTCACCATTTACTTTTCACCTGGCCACCCCAGGTGCCACCCCCATGTTTGCATGTGGCATACATGTGTCTCAATTCATGGGTTTCAGCCGACATTGGCCTCATTGGTCGGCCGCTTACGTCACTGCCCCGTGCCGTAGGCTGTCCCAATTCTTAGGCACCTACTCATGCAGCCGACAAATGTGGCCGACAAAACCCCGAAAACGTCGGCTGCATCTGAGTATCCCATGGGGCCGATGGTATCCCAGCATTCCTTGCGTCGTTAGCAAATTAAACAGAAAAGCAAAGATGCCTGAGGTTGTCTTTAAATTTTATGGTGAATTTTTTTATCATTATTATTATTTTTTTTGCAGTGGAGCTTGAAAATTTATCATGGACCGAAAAATTTGTTTTTAAATGTAAGTTCAGCAACTTATCAGATTAAACTTTTGTTGCAATGAGATGTTAAATAAAGTGCAGTTACAAGTGATTACTAAACCCAAATTATTAATGCTTTTTATTTATTTGCTTGTAACGTTTTCCTAATAAAATTGAGTTTTGTGAAGTTATACCTTGAAAAACAAACTGAAGACATGTGTAACCATGGTAACGAGGCAGCGCGTGGTCACGCTAACATACATCTTCTGTAGACTAGACCATCTCGTTTCACAGCCGTTAATGCATTCGACACGAGCGGCCAATGGCCCACCTTGGCCGCAGTCTACGTCGACTGCAACCCATGAAACACAGCCATTGTTTTTGTATGTGCCCCCCTAAAAACACATTGGCCACCCTATACCACCCCCATTCTAAAATGTCTTGCTCCGTTCCTGATGACCATTAAAAAACTAGTTCCTGAGAATTTTCTTGCGATATTGTAATATAATTTTGATACTATAGACCCCATCTTTACCAGAAATCAAATCAGATTAAGATCAGCTGGTTTCATTACCTCTAAAGTTTCAAACAGCATATTTTAGAGAAAGTATCTGAAAAAAACAAGCCGATCACAGATGCCATATTATTATTTTTTTAATTTTTCAAGCGTCAGCCCAGGTTTTGCATGAGCCTTATCCAATGCCACTGAATTCTTCCCATAATTTATTTGATGCTAATGAAAACATCAAAAATTCATGTTCAGCAGCTTTGAGGAGCTCCAAACCGGCCTACCTCAGTGAGATGGTTTATGTTTGCGTCTCTCGGACTTATGTGGCTGAGAGCTTTTGGGCAGATCCACCATGTGCAGCTCTGGCCCGGACAGTAATCGGTCAATGAATAATGAACACACACACACACACACACACACAAACCTGCCATTGGCAGCTGTTTGGAATCTTTGTTTGTGTGCTAACTCTATCATTCGACTGCAGCTGCATGCCTGCCTGTAGCAATTATTCTCCTGCTAAATAAGAGCCAGCACCAGGATGAGAGGCTGTGTGTGTGTGTGTTGGTACACATTATTAAGTGATTATCTTACTCAAAGGATAGCCGCAAGATGCATTGTGAGTGTATGTTGAGGCGCACATGTTGTTTGAACTGAGAGTAATATAAACCAGCTCTGGGGCTATAACATGAGCCTAAAGAGGTGTGTTTCTCACACACATGCGCGCGCACACACACAGAGTTTTTGCTTGCCCTTTTCAACTCCATACATTGCAAAAACATTTTTTTGCTTTCTCACACACACACACACATACACACACACACATAGACTCACTCAGACATATGGTTTGTTCTCAAGGTCCGTATGTATTTATCCTCCCATGTGACCCAATCTCTCCTGGAGATCCTCAAAGGCTCGGCTGTGTTGTGCATTCCATTCACACACACACGCGCACACACACACAGCCCTATAAACACTCACTAAACCCGTCGGTGCCCACAGCCCTTCTCCCCACAGCCTTTTCATGCTTAATTTGCTGTTCAATAGGTCAGGAGGAAAAGCACACATCAAGCGCACAGAGAGAGAGAGAAAGAAAGAGGGAGGTGGCGTGGCAGCAGTTTCGCCTTGTTGTGTGTTTCCCACACAGATGTGACTCCTGCGAGTTAGCAGGTCTTTAAGAACATGAGTAAAGCTGCTGCTAAAGTCAACAACAGCTTTATTGTTGCAGTCTGCAGCAGCCATGTGTTTGTCAGGAAACACTTGGAGTTATTCGTCATCCTTCGCCCTGTTCTGCTTCATGTGGGCAATTTGTTTGTCATTAAGGAAGAAAAGAAAAAAAAAATGTTATGAGGCATTTCAAACTTTTTGACCGTCTTTTTTCATCATTAAAGGAGACATTTCACATTTAAAGCATTCAGTTGGGGTCTATATAAATTGGAACTGCAATATTTTGGTCTAAATTCCTCCTTATTGTAACTCCACAAGCCCCTCTTTCACCCCTTTTTTGAGCTGTGTGTCTCAGATCAACTCGTTTTGACACTGTCTCTTTAAATGCGAATGAGGTGCTTCACCCACCCCCTTCCAGGTCTCATGCTGCGTTCCAGTTGCAGCGGAGCTCGAAATTCAGAATTTTTTGAGTATCCAAACAGCGTTAAAACATATCTCCTAATACTCGCAGTAAAGCACTACATTTATGACTGACTTAATGTAAAGTAAAACTGCTAATAACTGTAAAAGTAAAGAGTTTCACTCTGGTGTTGAAATGATGACATCACGTGTGCTCGGGTTGCTCAGGTATTGTCGTGTTGCACTGACTTCCTGAGTTGATGCATATGTCCCCTTTAAGGCAATCTAAATGTTAAAATAACCAGAAATGGGGTTCTATGGAGTGACTATAAACAATAAATACTTTACCTGTTGTGGATAGCGATTGGAACGACCTCAGTTTGAAGAAAGGCGATTTAGTTGTGGTTAGATTGACAAGCTTACGGCCTGTTTAGTGAGGCCAAGAGCAAAGGCTACTGTCGTCTGAGCTGAAGAACTCAGTTTATAAAAAAAACTGTTCTTTTGGAATATCCACATCATGTCAAAATGACAGTGATGTAAATGTTTATAAAACAGCTTTTGCATGAACCGATATGAAACTTGATAACTTGCTAATGTTGTTAATTTTTAACTGTTTTTTCTTGCTCAGACAATCTTTTTCCCTAAACTGAGCTCGTTCAAGAAGCTATCTATAACAGGTAACATGTTAATTGTTCATAATGTTTCCAATTACTTTGAAATGATCTGAACCATCACTTTAATATTAGGTGTTTTTGTGAATTATCCAGGTTGTTGTCGTTAAGTTTTAATTACAAAATGTGTAAAGTTTGATTTTTCTTTTTAGGCTTATTTTTTTTCTGAATGGGAGACTGGTCCAAATGCAGATGTAGGTTTGTTGGCTACAAAGGAACCCCAGGGACCATCTGGAATGTTCACATCATGCATTTCTCACAGACAGAAACTATGACTTCCTTCTTCCTCATAGCAAGTTCATCATCCAAACATCAACTGTTAATTTGAGACAACTCAGTTCAAACTTCTGAAGAAAATATAATTTAATATGATAACGGGGTGCAACGCATCCAAAACCATTTCTAATTTAGTTTCTGTGGTTCTAGTGCACTAGAGCTGTATAGTTTTTATTTTTCCTGTTGTTGGTATAAAAACTTCTGGCAGGTTTTAACCCATATTTTGCAGGATTGTTTGAGTCCAAGCGTGTGTGTGTGTGTGTGTGTGGGGGGGGGGGGGGTTAGCATATTTTTTTGTTATTGATATTGATTAGTTAACCATGAAGACATCATTAATTCAATGATTCATATGTAATAAGCTATAAATTAAAAATGTATTAATGATTTACCCATAAAGGCTAATTACTTCCAAAACCATCATTCTCATTGTTTATTCATGCTTAATAACTCATTAATTAACTAACTTGACTTTAGAAAGATTCACAAAAAGACTTAACTACTTGAAACTGCTTTAGTTATTGATGCACTGCAGGATCAGTTCAAACCATTAATACATGTCTAACACATGGACTGAAAGTACATATATATGAGCATTTACATACATAAATGTACAGTACATAAAATAGTTAATGAGTTATTAAGCATGAATAAACAATAAGAATGATGTTTTGGAAGTAATTAGCCTTTATGGGTAAATCATTAATAAATGTGTTAATTTATAGCTTATTAAGTATAAATCTTCCTTAATTCATGATGTTTTCAATGTTAAATAACCATTTATTATTGATTAATTAAGGCTAAATAAGGTGTAGTTATAAAGTATTTTTTTCCTTTTCCCAATAAGTTTGTAACTTATTTGTAACTATGCACTTCATAATTTTACTATTATGACAAAGCAATAAAGGTTGAAAGCATTTGTGAGAAGTGGGGAGTAGCGGGGGGATGGGGGGGGGGGGGGTTAAAATACCTACCTTCAGTGATGTCACCTGCACCCAGCAGGACCTTTTAGTTAACCAGCTTATCTGTTCTTCGTCTGGTTTGATGACATTACATTTCTCTCTCTTCTCCTCTTCAGACCCTGTGTTTTCTCGGTGATGACCTCACTGCTGTTCCCTGGAGACGCCCACGCTGCGATGAAGGACCTCTCCTCCTCCTCCTCTCCTCTCACCTCCCTTCTCCACTACCCCTCCTCCAAACCCTCCGTGGTGCCTTTCTCGCAGTCGGCCGGTCCCGCATCCTCGCCCGGGGTCTCGCTGTCGTCGGTTCCCCACTCCAAGCCGCAGCCCTTCTGTCTGCAGACGGGGCCTCATCTCATCGCCAGCATGCAGCTGCAGAAGCTCAACTCTCACTACCAGAACCTCGCCGGCACTGCCGCGGGCCACCCAGCGCCCGGTGGAGCTCCAAAGGGCTACTCGCCGCTGGGTACGGGTAACCAGCTCCTGGGACCGCCCGGAGGCCTCGGCGGTGGGGGCGTTGGGATCGGCCAGGGCGCGGCGGCGGGCGGAATTATCGACTTTGACCCTGTGGATGAGGAAGTTCTCATGTCTCTGGTGGTGGAGCTGGGTTTGGACAGAGCCAACGAGCTGCCGGAGCTGTGGCTGGGACAGAACGAGTTTGACTTCATGTCGGACGTACCGGCTGGATGCTGACCTACAGACAAAAGCAGTGGATTTAATCAACCGAGCGACAGAAACCTCCCCTCGCAGTTTTGTTTTTCTCTGTTTTCCCTTTGTTGGGCGACACAGAGAAAGCAGAAATGATGGCAATCAAGAAACTTGAGGTGTATTCTTGTTTCTGTTTTCCTTTCGTGCTTTATATATGGACAGGAGTTGCTTTAGAAAAAGAGACATCTCACTTCCTTTTTTTGTTGGTTTTCATTTAATCAGAGGTATTGTCTTTACTATGATCACACCAGTGATGGTGTCACTCTGTTTTGTATTCTGTTCCCTTTTAAAAGACCAAAAAATGAAAGAAAAACAGAAGCATTAGCAGAGTGTGTTAAAGCTATCCTCCACCACTCTGTCTGTGGCCTAATGAAAACTTGTTGAATGATGTGAAAAGGGACTGAAAGGGACATATGAGCCAACCTGTTGGGAGCAAAACTATAAAGACACATAAGACGCAGCTGTTGGACTCGAAACCCCCTCTTTTCTCAGAGCTGTCCACTGTTGATCAAATCAGTGCGTAAAGAAAATGAAAATTTGAACCACGACCTAATGGGAGATCTGAAAAAAAGGATGACAAACACTGCGCTTCCTGTTTTCCTAATGGACAATATTAGCCTCCGGTCTCATGGGAAAGAGACTCGTGTCTCTTGGCTTTACAAAGATCTGATTGTCTGAGAACTGATTATCTGATTCTCTCTTTTCTTTTCTTTTTTGTTTGAATTTAGTTCCACCAGTTGTATTTGTGTTACTTAAGACATCTGGCTGATATCCATCAGGAGTCTTGGACAAAAAGCACTTCTATAGTTGGTTCTCTGAAAAAGATGAAATAGATAGAGAAACGTGGAGTTCTATAGTCACATGAATGCAGGAAATTGTCTGGCTATGGAGCAAATTCTCATTAAATTACTAAAGCCTTATGATCATGTAAGTTGTGACTGAATCTGTGTTTTATTCGGAGGTAAGACATACCAAACTGGGTAGCCGGTTAGTTTGTGCTATTGCCACTTCGTACCCCAACTTGTACTTAGTGGATGACATTTTGTACCAATGTGCCCTTGGCTAAGGTTAGGTTAAACTTGAGATTTTATCTCCCCTTTACTCTAAAGGCTCAAGGTCCAGAGATCAGGTCGAAACTTGGGTACACGATTTTCACTTTCATGTTGCGTTTGAATGCGTGTGTTTGGGTACATTAGGAGTCCTTAAGTGATTTGAAATGTACTGTGAATGACGCATTTGTTTGTGAAGTGTAGTCTAGGGCTAGGTTAAGGTTAAAACCAAAGATCTGACACTAAATCTAGGGTCAAGTGTCAGGGATAGATGTCAGAGATTAGGATTAGGGGCTTGGTGGACAGGGCCAGGGGTTTGGCAGACATTTGCCTACCCTCAAATTACAGAAAAGTTGTGTCTGTGTCTCAATTCAGGGGTTGCAGCACATGTAGGCTGCATAAAGGGCTGTGAAATGAGACTGTCTAGTCAACGAATAACGTATGTTTGTGTGACCAGCCTGCCCGGTTACCATGGTGATACGTTGTATATCCCTTTTGTTGTCTTTCATGGTATAACTTCACAAAATTCAGTATTATTAAAACGTTACAAGTAAATAAATAGGATACACGTAGGATACTCAGATGCAGCCTACATTTTCGGGGTTTTGTCGGTTGCATGAGTAAGCGCTTACAAATTGGGGCGGCCTACAGCATGGCTTAGTAACGTAAGCAGCCGACAAATGCGCCCTACGTCGGCTGCAACCCCTGAATTGAGACACAGCCAGTGTGTCAATAATACTTTAGTAAGTTTTACGTAATTTCCCTTTGGGATCATTAAAGTATTTTGAATTGAATTTAATTGGGCCCTGTGATGGACCTGCGACCTGTCCAGGGTGTACCCCGCCCCTCGCACTGTGACTGTTGGACATGGGCACCAGTGATCCCCGTGACCGTTAAAGGAAGAAGCGGGTATAGATAATGGATGGATGAATGGATGAAAATACTAAATCAATGTTGAGGCTGCTGCCAAGGGGATACAAAGTGAGTCATGGTCAGCAGCTTCTTTTTACACTCACAAAAGAACTGCTAAAGTACAAAATGTCAAAAGTACAAATTAACCCAGAGCCACCAAAGATCCTGAATATTATTGTCTCGACCTGTCAGCATTCACACATGCTCAACAGTAAAGAAGGTTTTCTGCTTTGCCTCTTAAATGTAACTGTCAGAACAGATCTCATCAGGCCAGAGTGACCTTATTGTCACTGCCGTTTAATGATCTTGATGGGGAAGTGTTGTCTGCTTTGTTATCAGGAGGTCTGCAGGCTTGTGTTTGTACACCCTTCACCCTAAGCACACAATGTGGAGCCAGCGTGTCCATATGCTGCTTATGCTTAAGTTTGGATGGAAATAAAGTTTCAGAGATGATGAACTCACAGAAGCTAATGCTGTTTTTTTAAATTTGGCATCAAAACAACTTTTAAAAATGTAATGAGTTTAATGCACCTTGACGGGCTAACATCAACACTTGAGGTCCTTTGTTAAATTTGTCCTATTAAAATCAAAAAGTTAGTGTTTCTGTTTAACTTCTACCTTAACACTTAATCAACATTCATCATTGAATATCAGTCAGCAACATACAGAGACCTGAAACCACTCGTGCTTGTTATCAGAACAGCCTTGAACCGCTGAGAATTGGACCGATGAACGTTTCCTTCACTGGATGTTCGTGGATCCTGGATGTTTGGGTGGTTTCATCCCTATGTTCCCCAGTAGAATGTCTTAACTATAATTCAATACTTTTTTCATGTCTATTAAATGATCTTTGATGGGGGAGCCAAGCATTTTTCATTACTTTAGCCCCTTCTCCATTGTCAAGTCTCACTCCGAATGGTTTATGTCTGTTTGGTTTGTGTCCCTCGCTCTGTGGGTGGATCATCAGCCAGCAGGTTTTTGTGGTGTTATCATTTTAGCCTGACTATGTTGTGGCACTGTTTATAAATGTAACAATGGGCAAACAGTTTGTCTGAAACCTCCCGGTATACCTCCTTTGGACTGCCCTTTTGACCTCAAGCTGTATGCGCTTGTCGTCCTAAAACCGATAAAAAGGTTTACACCACTCTCCAGGAGGAGTTTGCAAATTTTGCCTTGGCTCAGTCAATCCATGGGCAGCAGTCTGCTGACGGCAAAATCGCTTGCCCTCAGTACTTTGTTTAATCCTCCTTGAACCACAGCTGGGGTGGATCCAACGATGTAATTGGAAGTGGACATGGAGAACATATAGTTCCCAGAGAACATAAGTTTAAGTTTTGTAAAAGGGACACCACCAAGCAGGAACCATGTGGGTTTAATGTCCACCTCGCAACAATTGGTGCCCCCCACCACCCCCTTCCACTGGAGTCCCTCTTGTTTAGCTGCTGCACCAGCTTTTGCTCGGTGTGCATTTTTACACTTCCCAAGTTATTTACATACATGTCAGTTTAAACAGATTGTCTGTAAATCACACAGATTTCCCCCCATGAGTAGAACTTAATGAACATAGCAACTAACGTTGATTTTGAACAATGGCGCTGGTCTTAGATTCTAAAATGTGTGAAATCAGCAAGTACCTGGATCTTGGGGCAAGCGGAACTTGGAGTACAATACAATTGGCGCTGTAGTCCTGGATAGCATCGATAGAAATAAATTCAATTTAATTTAAAAAATCATCAAAAACATGTTATTCAAGAAGCTTTGTTGCAACAGGACTTGCGGTAGTGACAGTTGATATGCTGACAAATTATGCAAGGTATGATAATGGTTCATACCATTTCCACAACCGATTACTCAGGTGTACATGTCAAATCTTTCAGATGAAACTGTGCACTTGTTCATGCTGTCTGGTGCTGATGTCATCTCAGAATATAGCACTACTGGGACTTAAAAACATAAATGTTTGTCCCTCCCCACTGAAACATTTCTGGAGTTGTCACTGTTCTCATGGGACTTTAGATGCAACACTTGCATTGTGGCTCATCCTGTGAATGGTCGGATGAAATCAGATCTGTTGTTTGGAGAACTAGCTTGTGGCTTCAGCTCTCTTCCTTGCATTCTTTGAGCTCGTCTAAAGCCACAGATACAGTTTCTCTGAAGCCCTCAGTTGTGATCCAAAGGTCAACTTCAGTGCTTTACTTTGAAGACATTCTTGAAAGTGTTGAGTTACATCATAACACCTTCAAATCAGTGCCCGTGTCACATGATAAGGTTGAACGCTCTGGGAAATGTGATTAAGTTCACCTCTAGGTGGTATTATGGTATTCTTTTCTTTTTAACGTGACACTAAGCAGTTAACTGTGATTTTGTATTATATTACTCAGCTGGAAATCACAAAACTTTATAACTTAAGAAAAATAGTTTGCACTGAGGTAAAAAGTATCTAAGCTAAGCTAGTATGTAATTATCAACCTAACTCTAAATACCTGCCAACACCAATTTACCTAAGAAAACACAAAACCTCAATTAGTTTCACAGGTTTTAAGCTAAAATTTGGTGTGGTAGTAACTCAGACTGATCCCAACCACACATTTTGAGTTCTAACAGATTACAGAAAGTCTTTGTTTTAACATTTGTCTATTGGTGTCAATCATTTCTGTCTGTTAAAATCTCATGAACCACTGTGAGGAGAGTGAGACTTTCAGAAAGTAATCATTGGATATACATCTACAGCTGATTTAACATTGGGAGACAACTCAGTTCAAGATTGCCAACACAGCTGTTTGGCTATAGAAAACACAAAAATGGCTAAAAGTCAGTCAGTCAGCACTACACCGGCCCACCTTTTCAGGAGTTGGCGGGAAATGTTTCCGTCACTACTAAAAGGCGCGATAGACAGTGGTGTCTCTGTCCCACTTCTCGGCCTCCATTTGTCTTCTGAGTCGGCCGATGTGGTAACAATGTGTCAGTAACGTTATGTGGCATCTTATGAAAGAGCCTAGCATGATGACGTCCCAGTTTTCATAGCAGCCTGGTGGAAATTTGGAACCTCACCTCAAGTGATTGATGTACCAATTTTGGGCAACGTTAATTCATGTGCCGCTAACTAAAAATATAGCTTCGCTAATGCTAAATCAAAAAACATGTTAAAACAAAATTAGCGGAAGTTAGCGCTAAACAGCTAAACAAATTAAAATCAGCAAACAGCTAATTGCTAACCGCAAAGATGACTGTCACTCAGTTTGCGTCACACGTCTTTGTCTTCTTCCAGCTGAAGACTGGTAGGGTTGACACAAACCTGTTGATGTTAGCTTGTTAGTTAGCTATTAGCAGTCTAAACATTGGCAAAACCAGTTAGTGAAAAAGCTAATCCGCTAAAAAAAAAATTAGTTCCCTTATTAGCTGTTGGCTAATTGGTAGAACCATGCCCACCACTGTAATGATTTTATCATATCGAAGTTTAGTCGTGGTTCTCAAACATTTTAGCTACAATATCTACGTGTGAGTATTAAGGTCACACGTTTTTTTCCATTTCTGACTGCTATATAAACTTCTTTAAATAAATGAATTTTTTTATTAGTATGATTTCTAGAGATTGTGCAAGCCCCTAAATGGTGTTTTATGACCTGAGAGGGTCCCTGAACCCCAACTTTAGGAATGCTGCCTTTAGTATCGCCAGCTACATTCTCCAGTTTACTTCATGAACCTGTTCATATTTTTTTCTGGCATATTTACCTGCCTTTGGAGTCTTCATTTACTGGGTCTACATATTTTTGCTTCATTTGAGATTGGGGAAGAAAAATAGTGAGGCCCTAAATTGACCCCCAATCCCTCCGCCCAAGCTAAAGGGGCTTTACGTCCTTGCTTCAGATAAATGCAATCAGGTTGAAGGCCCTGCCATATATCTGCTGTAAGAGGAGACAAAGACGACAACAAAGGCCTTTCACCCTCAAGTCGGCGTGTCCGTCATCGCCTCATTGTGGGTCCCCTGCTGGATCGCACAAAAACAACACACCTGTTTATCTGCACAGCAACACACACAGGTAGGTATATGCTGCCATACAAAGGCATGGAAATAAACACACACACACACAGGTAGCAGGAGAGGGATGGGGTTACAGCAGGGAAACAGGAGGAACAGCTGTGAAACAGTCACCTGTCACTTACACAGGCTTCATGGAGCTTCAGGGTCATGTTTGTGTGCTGAAAGAGAAAATAGAGTTAGCAGAAATAAAGCCTTTTTTTAATTTAGATACAGAGCTCGGCTTACAAACTCACACAGATTCAGCCCCTATTTGTCGTCTTTCACAGCTACTTTCAGCACACACACATACACACAGGCTGATGCCATTTTATGCTGATGATAAGGATCTCTGCCCCCGCTTTCTTTCCTTTCTGTAATGAAACAAGAAAAGGAGCGATTAATGAAAACCTGCTGAAGGAGTAATTTGATGGATTTTTTTTAAAAGGGGGATTTTGTGGGTATTTTCTCTCCTACAGAGGCCTCTCTGAGACCGCCACAAGAATAAAGATGCTACTCATTGCTTCCAAATCCAACAGACAGACACTCTGAGTCTCCTCTTCCTCCGTCTCGTCCTTTAAGTGGGTCAAAATAACATTCTGCACATCGAAGGGGAGGCTTGTTGCCATCTGCTTGATATTTTGACTGGTGTGTGTGTATTTGTGTGTGTGTGTGTGTGTGTGTTATTTTGTGGTCCACTTGGGTGGATATTGTCTTTTTTTATTATTTTACTTTTGAACCACAGAATCCCCCTCACCACACTTGAGAAATGTCTGTTGGAAGATGCCTGATTCTTTTTTTATTTATGTATTGTTTTTTAGCGTAGCGTTTGAGATGAACAAAAACTAAATTAAAAAGTGTTTGATATGATTTTATAACCCCCACAATTAAATTATTTTGACAAAAAATTTAACAAACTTCTCAAATGTTCCAATGAATGTGAGGTTCTCGCACATGCAGATCTGTAAATAATGGAGATCATATTAAAAGAAAAGTGCTTTTTGTTTCATTTTTTAAGTTCTGTGGGATAAAAATAAAAATAATAAAAATGATAATACTAATTATAATAAATAGCAGCGACTAGTATACTGCTAAAGTTAACTATTTTTTAATCTAAAGAGCACTTTTAAGATGCCTCATATTATTTATGAAAAAAACACCAAACATTTAATAAATTTACACATTTTTATTTGATGTAAAACCATTTGAATTGTCCACTTGAATAGTTTTTATTTAAATGTGTTTATTCATATTTGTATAATTTTCAGATATGAACTTGCTACCTTCACTTTCACCTTGACAGCCCCCCACTGCTACCTGCTGGCTATTATTGATTATGCACACTCATGTTGTGTTAGCTTCTTCTTGACTATTTGCTACCTCTGCAATTTAAATGATCTGGGATGGATAAGATGGACACTAAAGATTCTGGGGGAAAGCATCAGGCTCTATACAGAAAACTTGATGCCTTTCATTAAACTCAAGAAAATCAAAACATACTCTATGAGATATTCAAAGTAAATTACCAAAGTTGATGTTTAAAAATTTTCCACATAAAAAAGAATTTGAATTGAACACATTTTTCTAAATACAGCACCAGTAATTAGCTGTGAGAGATTTATTCATGAATACGTTGACCTTTTTAAAAATGACATATACAGTACTGTATGTTTACCTTTTTGGACGCACAGCGCCCTCTTGTGGTGAAAATGTAAAACAAATCTAAGTTTATTGGAATTATTCACCATTTCCAGTTATAAAATAATTTTCATCTGCTTAATTTGTACACCTACATAAAGCTTAATAAGTTCAATATGTGTTAAATCATTTCTAAAAAATAACTTAATTAAAAAAATCTATTAATTTGAATCTCTTACATGCAATATCTGCTCTGTTGTTTTTTTTTGCACATTAATTTATTCATTTACTAAATAAAAAAATATTTTAAACATGATGTTATGGTTGTGTTCATCCAAATTAAAAAATACTTTACTGTCACATAGTAAGTTTATATTAAAACATGTTTCCTTTCGACAACACTTATAGACAAATTTCTGGTTTCCTTGAGGTCATCAGGGTCTGACAAATATTTGAACATTTTTGGTTTTTAAACTTTGATTCTTGCTTTGAGTGTTCACAATGACCCAAGTTTTATAAGATACAAATGTGGTCAGGACTTTAAAAAAGATAAACTGGGTATCAGAAGGTTAGTGTGGTGATTCTATTGGAAACAACCACAACAAAAGGACTGAAGATTTGACTTGGTGAGTGACAATGTAACTGCCTAAGTATGCTTGTCTTTCCGCAAAATATCTTTACCTAAAAAATTTTGTATTACATTTTAATTCTATTTAAAAAAAATAGTTTAATTAAAAAGAGTAGGTGAATTAAATAAGTGGTTTAGCCAAAGCATTAAGTAGTTTATCAGTCCTACATATCAGGATTCTAAATAATTTTATTTGTACAGGTACATTTAAACATTGTGGTCTTTGTGTGTATGTATCATAACATTAAAAATAACATTTAAAGGAGACAAAAAACTTTTAGCATGCGCCAGTTCACAATGTCCGCTTTTTCATTTCTCCTTTCATGAGTTATGTCCCTTGTCCCTCCCAGCTTGCCGTAGAGGGCCATATCCTTCTTTACCGGAAACGAAGAGGTCCTTTTCCCCGCAGACTCCAACATGGTGAGCTGAATTTAATCATCGAACTGCTCTGAAACAATCTCTAAACATCCGATTTACCTAACGCGTTATCAAAAACAACATCTGTTCTGGTTTAAAATACATCATGGCTATTATTGATAGAAGTCAATATTGTTAATAAAAGTAGTGATTCCAGCCTATAAAAGATGATTTAATGTGACAAAACGCCTTCTCGTTCACAGTTCGTTAGCTTAGCATGCAGAACACAAGAGGACTGCGGTGAGGCAGTGGTGTCGTGTTCCAAATTAAGGATTTATTTGTAAAGACTTGTTAAAGATAAAGAATCGTATAAAGTTGTAGGTAAACTGTTAAAATTAAAAGATTCGTGTAGTGTTGAGGACTAGGCCACAGCCGGCTAACTTGTCGGCGGCATTTAGCTTA
>JARVJO010000001.1:6283125-6295855 GCA_031762555.1 Cynodonichthys magdalenae
CAGGCTCTACAGATGAAGCCTCTCGCGTTTATGAGCTGTATTACGCACTCCTCTGTGCACATACATGTTTAATGCTTTTTACATGGCAGTAACTTATCGAAATGAAAAATATGTTGATTGTTGACTGGTTCTGTCTTCCCTTCTCCAGGCAAGAGGACCGAAGAAGCACCTGAAGCGCGTCGCGGCGCCGAAGCACTGGATGCTGGACAAGCTCACTGGAGTTTTTGTAAGTAAAGTTTCACGATTTTTTTTTTGTTAATCAGGGGTATCAAATCTTGGTCCCTAAAAGCTGCTGTACTGCATGTTTTACTTGTCTCCCTGCTGTAACACACCTGATTTAGTGATTTAATCACAGCTTCAAGGTCTGCAGAAGCCTGTTAATCACCCATTCATTTAAATCAGGTGTGTTGGACAACTGGACACCCCAATGTTTTTATTCGCATGTTCTCAAAATATGTATTCATCATGGGTTTTATAATACATTGTAAAAAAAATGTGCTTAAAATCACAACAGACATTTTATGGTTGTGCTGGTAGCAGTTGTTTCACGAGGCTTGATATAAAAGTAGCTTTTTATTCAGATTTAATAAATGTTCCTGACCCCCCCATTCCCCCCCAGGCTCCTCGTCCCTCCACCGGTCCCCACAAACTGAGGGAGTGTCTGCCCCTCATCATCTTCCTGAGGAATCGTCTGAAGTACGCTCTGACGGGGGATGAGGTGAAGAAGATCTGCATGCAGAGGTTCATCAAGATCGACGGCAAAGTGCGCACAGATGTCACCTACCCTGCTGGATTTATGGGTGAGCTTCACTAATTTCTGCTTGCCTCTCTGCAGCTGTCAATTATGAGGAGTTTGAAGGGAGTTTTAAAGAATTTCTAGTGACCTACAGGTAAATATAAACTTGGCACATAAAGTAAGGAAATTTGTGTTATTAGATTGTTTTGTTGTAACAGTGCTTCTTTGTAGTAAAACTTCTCGTTGGAAAGTCTGTTAATTTATTTTTAAATGTTGCCACGTTTAAATGGAGCATTCATTTGTGAGATGAGCAGTAGAGCTGAGTATGTGGGTTGCGCACATGAAAATTTGCTAAACAGCTTGTTCTGCTGCTGTTGACACTTGTTTTGAACATCTGATACCCACAGGTGCTTGCTATAAGATTTATTGTTGAAGTATTGTTACAACAAAGAAATAATCTACCAAACACAAATTTTCCTATGTTTTGTGCTAAGTTTAGTTCCTGCATTCAGCTTGAATAGGTCTGAATGGTCAGTTTTAAACAGGAGAGGAGCTGTGATGAATTGTTGGTGTTGATCAGAAATGAGTTGAAATTACACAACTAATACCTCTAAGAAGTTCTGAGCTCCACTTATAATGCTTTTTATTATTTCCAAACTTTTAGATATGAGATCTGTTATGGAGTTTTCATTAATAGATCTTTTGATAAAGGGAAATCTGTTAAGTATGAACTTGCTATAATAAACAGCTGTGTTTACAGTAAGTGCTTTTTTTCCCCCTGTTGTGGTGTTTGGATCAAACCAGCTGCTTTTAAAAATATCACTCTAAAGCTGCGCTAGTCAGGACCGTCTTGCCCTTGTTTACAACTAACTATGGATAATTGAATCAGTGATATCTGAAGTTGCATGTTTCTGCCATTGGGCCATCATGTGACTTACAACGTTACAATGAGTGGCAAATAATGAATTTGTTTAAACAAAGAGCAAAGCATTACGGTGGTATAACTGTGCTGCATCTGTTGTAAACTAATTGGCATCTCAAAATTGTAAGTAGATAGAAGCATTTTCTGTCACTTTATTACAGAATTAATGATAAGGAAACCAGCGAGCTGTCCAGCCATGTTTTGAGAAGCCAATTTTTTTAATTGTCTTTTGTTGTGGACACTTCTCACTAAACTATTCGTTTTGTTGTCTACCTTCACCCATATTGTGTACCCTTTTGGCTTTTAGGGTGATATGCCTTTTCAGCTGGTGTAGAAATGGTGTAGGGTGACTATCTTGCGAGAATGTGTCTTATTAAATAAGGCAGAATGTTTAACTTCCAATTAATCTCACCCTTCATTTTGTGATATTGGGTTTGTTTAATTTAAAGTTTTACTTTTTTTTAGTATTGGCTCATAACTACGATGCAGATTGGATGATTAAGACCACAGCATCCGTTTCATATTAATCAAGATGCTGACAGTTTAAGTTTGACATGTTCATTTAGCTAATTCAAGAAGAGCCAGGATAAACAAACTACAGTAAATGTATCTGGTCCTGTCTTAATTTACTAGTTTTTTTTTCCTGATGCAGTGAAATGTTTGGTTTATGCTGTTGGTGTCTGAAGAAACTTTTCATAATTTTTGGTCATTTTGCTATCGCCTGAACCTGCAGAGAGCGAACAGCTGTGAGAGAATCAGTTTAATCAACAGACTGTTGGTCATTTTTTTTATTTCTCTTGTGATCAGTTTATAAAAGGCATCTGACGTCAGTGACAGAACTACTTGAAGCTATTGTGTTGGGTTTTTCAGCATGAATCTTAGACGTTAGATCTTCATGGAGCAAAATAAAGATGCACAGATGGTAGTTTTCTACACCAATTTCCATTTGTTGTATAAAGCTCCCACCAGCCAGTTCTGAGTTGACCTCATTCCAATTTCTATTCAAAGAAAATAAATGTCAGCAAACATTTAGTTCTAGTTTCTGGTTAAATGAGAATATGTGTTCACAGTAGTACGTTTTAAAGCTTTATTCTGACACTACAAATTTACAAATAACATACTTTAAATATTTCAAATATGAGATTTTTAATAACACTTGGGAATCTGTTGGCAAAAATATTAATCCTAACTGTGTACATATATCAGTTGTTTAATGACAGCTAGTTTAATATAGTAAACTTATACTTTTTTTAATGGGAGTAAAAGCAACAGACAGGAAAAATGTAAAAAAAAAATTTCAAACACTTCCATGATAAAGAAACACTTTTGCTAAATCTAATTAGCTGTTTAGCTATGGAGCATCAATAGACCAGGAAAACCTATAATTTAAAAAAATTAACTAGTTAGCCCTACTGATGTGTATAAAATTCATTACTTAAAACCTGATATGGTGTCTTCTAACTTGTAATTTAATGTTGTCGTAAACTTGAAATGAGTTTTAAATGAAACGTTTGTTCACAGACGTTATCAGCATTGAGAAGACCGGCGAGCACTTCCGTCTCATTTATGATGTGAAGGGACGTTTCACCGTCCACCGCATCACCGCCGAGGAGGCAAAGGTAAGAGCCGCTCTTTGTCTGCAGTTACTGGAGTTCACTTACAGTTGTCTTTGTATCAAAAATGTGACAAAGTGGGGGAGCGTTATGTTAATGTGTTTAAACTGCTAGTCTGAAGATCAGGAGGGACAGATGAGTCACAAGTCAGAATATTTCTAATGAAACCAGGTCAAGCATCTGTTCAGCTAACGAGCTTCTCCTGACCCTCCTGCAGTACAAGCTGTGCAAAGTGAAGAAAATCCTCATCGGCACCAAGGGAATTCCCCACCTGGTGACCCACGACGCCCGCACCATCCGCTACCCCGATCCCCTTATCAAAGTCAATGACACCATCCGCATCGACCTGGAGACCGGCAAGATCACAGACTTTATCAAGTTTGATACTGGTGGGTTTGACTTCATAGATTCCTGAATATTTCCTGTTGTCTGTTTTTGATGTGTCTGACCTGCTGCTCTCCTGCCTCCAGGTAACCTGTGCATGGTGATCGGCGGTGCTAACTTGGGGCGTATCGGTGTGATCACCAACAGGGAGCGTCATCCCGGCTCCTTTGATGTGGTGCACGTGAAGGACAGCACAGGCAACAGCTTCGCTACCAGGCTCTCCAACATCTTTGTCATTGGCAAGGTGAGGATATGAACGTGAACTATGATCGTCTCACTCCTGTTTTTTATTGATTTAATTAATTTTAATCATACCCACTAGTGGCATATTTTGGCTTTTGATCAGATAAATGTTTTTTAAATAATCTAAATCTGGTTAAATTTTAAAAAGTGGCAGAGTTTGGAGCAATGATGATCTTTAATGGTTTTGATCAGCAATGAAAAAACACAACCTATTCCTCTAAGAAGTTCTGAGCTCCATCGATCCTTCTGATGAGTCAGAATCCTGACTGATGCATCATTAAGTCAATAACTTAATAATAACTTTGACTGTATTTTACATTAAAACAAATTTATACATTTTTATGAAGTGCACAGTGCCATGTTTTAAAACAAGTCATCACATGCTGCTGACCAACTATTAGCATAGAAGCTAACTTAGCTTTTCTTTGTTTTCAATATTACTGTGGATGACACCACATATATGCCTAACATTATTCACAAATCAAATGTTTCACAACCCATAATCATGTAAGAACAGCAGTTATTAGAGATTTATTCAGATTAGAAAAAGATGAGAAAACACTGCTTTACTGCAACATGTTTAAATCAGGAGATTAATATTTGTTTCACATTATGAAATGATTTAATACATCATTAAATGTGCTCTAATAATTTTAATTTGGCAGTATCTATTATATTAGATCAAACAAATTATTTCTGAATTAGGTAAAAACAAATACTGTCACAAGTATTTCTGTTACTGACATTCAAACAGTGTAAATACTTTAATGAACCAAATGAGTGTTGTACTTTTGAAATGACCTAGTTAGACTTGTCGGCTAAAACACGTGTCCCTAAAAATAAACAATAGACAAAATGTAGAAATGTGCAAAGTAAAAAGTTGTATGCAAAACAAAAATGTTTTTTTTTATTTGAAGAAAATGTAAAGAGACTGTGCCTTCTTACAGCCAACTACTTTAAATTAGACCTTTTTTAATGTGACTTTGTGAATATAAACTGCACTGTCAGGGTTTTCTGCTTCTCTGGAAATCAAGGAAAATCTGGAAAATGACTCCACATTTTCCAGACAGGATGAAAAAGGAGGGAATTTGAGCACTGATCTGCTGATAAAAAGATGATCTGAGATTTTGATGAGTGTACGTGTATTAATACTAGTACTGTAGTATCACTGAATTCATATTCAGTGTACAGAGAATATGTATACTTACTAATTGTCTTTGGTGGCTTTTACATTATCTGATGTTGTGCAGTATAAATTAAAATGAATGTGGTTGTACTGTTGGCTACAACTCCTAACCTTTAAATCTTGATCCACCACTCGACACTGAAATATCTTCTGGAATTTCAGGATTTGTAATTTTTGTTTCAATGAAGTTCTCAACCTCAAACTTTACAGCCTGGTTGACTTTGGTTATATAAGCAAATGTTTTAAATGCTGGATGTAAAGAGGTGCTTTTCTCCAGATTAGCTGGGTGATTTTTTTAAAACTGTTTTTTGTAGATAAAATGTTTAGATTTGTACAGTAAGTTGCTTTAACAAAATGTCAACAAAAGTGAGTAAAAATAAGTGTTTAATCAAAGTTGTCATAGAATTTGTTCACTGATCCATTGATGTGTTGTATTTTAACATCACATTCAGAAAACATTCAAATCTGGATGGAATACTAAAACAAAATACCAAATTAGAATATTTTACATATTTTTAAGTGTTCCTCTTTGAACATCAACTAATTTGTGTCCTGTTTGTTTCCAGGGCAACAAGCCGTGGGTGTCCATTCCCAGAGGAAAGGGAATCCGTCTGACCATCGCCGAGGAGAGAGACAAGAGGCTGGCCGCCAAACAGGGCAGCAGCTAAACCAAACACTCAGCCTGACTCCTGGTTTTCAAATAAAATATTATTTACAAAACACTCACTGTCCCTGTGATTTATCACACTGGAGATGTGGAGAACCCAAATGTTACAAATTTACTGGAATTGTAAACACAAAGCTTAAAGTAAGCACTGCTTTCAGTGATGTCATTAAAATACAGTTTGTTTGGCAGTAAAATGTAAACTTTCTTGAAGTAAATGAACATTTTAACTCCCTGCACATCAGTCAGGAGACTGTGTTTGAACACTAATCATAAAAATATATTCTGTTCAAAGTACAACAATCAGAACAATGGTTTTGTGGGTCTGGATGACTTAAACAGGTCATGTGGGTCATTTTGACCTAAGGACAGCAGGAGGGTAAATTAGTTGTAGATGTAAACCCAATAAGTAGAAGCCCAGTGGGTCACTTGAAATGTTAATTAAAATCCATTCTGTGGTTCATGAGATATTTTGCTAAAAGACATTGATAAAATAATTGAAAAATTGAAAAATAGTTTGGTGACAAAATTAAACAACTTAATGACCCTGCGCACACGCGATTATTGAAGTTTTTGAACTTCAAGTACCTAAAATAAACGACCTGGACTGGAGATTGTGAAAACACAATTGTTGCAGCTGTAAAAATCGCATCCCGCCTCTAATCCAAGCTGGTACAATTTATACTTTGCGTCTTTCTCTGACTTGAGAAAATAATTACGGTCACCCTCACGCTGCTTCATAAATTTGGAGAACTTTATGTAAAGTTAGACGGCGGAGTTTGCATAAACAACAGCTACTAGATATAAATTGATCAGTCTCGGCTACTACCTCACCAAATTTGAGCTTATCTGTAAAATTGTCTGATTTAAAGTTTAAATAACTAAATGTTTTTTCCTTGACATTGTTCCCTGATCTCCCTCATACCACCAATTGTTTTAGCCTTGCCATATTTTATTCATCCTGTGTTCTCTTCCCTGCCATGTCTACCTGCATGCCTTCCCCACCCCCCTTTTTTTCTATCCAAATCATTCCTCCATATTTCATTTCATCCCTCCCTACCTTAAGCCCTGACTCGTCCCTCCCTTCCTGTCTCCGTCCCTCGTTCTCTATGTCCTGACTTCAGTACCGGTCCATATGGTGACTGCTGGGCTGCAGCCGGCTCCAGCCCTGCAGAAACCTGGCCTTGCAAACACCACCTTTGAGTGTGTGTGTGTCGGGGTGGACGGGTTTTTCCTACAACATGGGGAAAATTTCTCCAAAAAAAGCAGCATCGTGGGGACTGAAGGGTCCAAATGCAAGTAATGGCTGGGGGGTTAGGTTTAGAACCAAGATTTAGGTTAATTTTAGGGTATATGGTCAGGGTTAGGCTTTAAAGTCTAAAAAAATGAATGGAAGTCAATGCAAGGTCCCCACGGGGTTCAAAAACAAACGTGTGTGTATCAGTGATGCTGTAGGAGAGGTAGGCAGTACACGGCTCGCTGTGACTTTCATATCCATCCACACCTTCCGGCACATGACAACATGAGTTGGAGTGTTTGATGGGAATGGCCCGTCTATGTAACCGTCTGCTCTGAGACACAATGGTCAGAGAAATAATCCATCTTTGGTGGCAAAGTAAATTAAAAAGAATGGCTCTAACTTGGTCATGTTTTAGAATTTTGACCTGGAACCTGGTGTAATTGTAGCTGAGACTGACCCCCAGCACATACTTTGAGACAAGAGTTTCAAACATTAGCCCTGACATATCTCTTGAACCACTGGATAGAGTTTATGATGAAACTAAACAATCAGAGAAGCATCTGAACAACTTTTGGAGTCAAGCCGGAGCAAACAGCTTGCCAATCAGCTAACCATCTTTGTAAAACCATAGAAAGCAAAAAGGGTCTAAATTTTCATTAATTTTTGACAGATATTGAGATAGATGTTGGCTCATATTAGGATAGCTCATAACTTTCTTTTGAGATTTAAACAAAATGGCCATTTTTCAAAAATAAAAAGACTTTATAACTCAGGAGGTATGCTTTAATTTTAGGCCAAAATATTTAATATGAACTCATCAGACACTTTATTAGGTCATCTTGTTAAATATACTGCTAAACGGCCTAACATAGCATCAATTCAAGGCTTTAAGGGCTATTCAACAGGGCACCGCATTTTCTGTCTGGCCTGCCAATGACCCCCCCCCCAAAAAAAAATAAAAAAATTAGTTTTGACCTAATTTACTAAAAAAAATCCAATTTTAAATCAAAATGTATGATTCAGGGCAACAAAATAAATTTAAAAGTTTAGTTATGTTACTTACTGCAGTGTTTTTCACCTACCAATAATGAATAATGCCTCCTTAACAGCCCCTGTGGTTGGTGTGGTGGGGGGGTTGTCCGGCCCTTGGACTGCTAGCTTTGAGTAACTTTGGCCCCCTGAACAATTTGGTTGAATAGCCCAAGACGACTTGCACAACTTAAACAGTTCATCAGAACAAGGAAGAAAGGGGACTCTGAATGGGGCCTGGATCTGGATGCCAGTCGGGCTGGTCTGAGTATTTCAGAAACTGCTGATCTGGAATTTTCACGCACAGCCATCTCTAGGGGGTTTACAGAGAATGGTCCGAAAAGAGAAAACATCCAGTGAGCGGCTCTCGGGTAGACAAAGAGACCTTGTTCGTGTCAGAGGAGAATGGGCAGACAGTA
The DNA here is from genome assembly GCA_031762555.1 of Cynodonichthys magdalenae. Lineage (NCBI taxonomy): Eukaryota > Metazoa > Chordata > Actinopteri > Cyprinodontiformes > Rivulidae > Cynodonichthys > Cynodonichthys magdalenae. Next base: position 6,291,562 of record JARVJO010000001.1, read on the forward strand.
GCTCGAATAACCACTTGTTACAAACCAAAGTCTGCAGAAAACCATCTCTGAACAACATGGCTCCCAGTATGTTAAATCTGATCCTTAAAATGGAATTCTGTGAAAAGTGAAAAAGTCACGAACATTTAATTCATTATCTGTTATAAAAATAACTATTTCAGTTCAATGTATACACCAAGTCAGATCCAACATCGTCTCTGGGCACTGTACAAACAAAACCAAGAAGAGTTGAAAGATAAAAGGTTTCTCAAGCACAATCCAATGGTAGAAAACAACTGTATCGAGTGTTTTTGTACTAGAAGTAGAACTGTGTGCAAGTTAAAAAGTCCATTAAAAGATTCCTCGAACAAACAGTCAGCCACCTAACACACGACTGGATTGACAAGCTAACATCTGAGGGAGGGGCCAAGCTAAAAGTGGACTGTTGCTACCTTGCAGGCACAAATGGCAGCAGCAGCTAGCTGTAACACTTCCCGTGCAGCATTCTGCTGTAATAGTCATTTAGTGTAAAACTGGAAAGTTTATCACACAGCTTAAACCATTCTGAAACCTTAAAAACTTTAGTTTTATGTCAACAATCCAGTTTATTTTTGGCCAAACTCAGACTAGAAGTTTGCTCTTCAGAATGAAACTCAGTGTCTGCAAACTGAGACTGTTCAAAAAGTTATTTAATATTTTCATGAGTTTTTCACAGAACTTCACTTCAAAAGATCTGAAATATACCTTTGGAAGCCCTAGCATGTAAGCTAACTTATATGCCATATGCTGACAGTGATTATGTGACTTAATTACTCTATTGTATCAAACATGTCATTTAAGTTCACTTCAGATTTGTAAGAATGTGGTTTTACTTTTTAAACCGACTAACACCACCGTCCTGGTGTTGAACTTAATCTGGCTCGTAGCTGCAGTAGAAACCAATTAGTATTCAGAGTTGACAATCCCAAATGAAACAAGCAAAGGAAAACCTTTTCAGGATTTTGTGGTTTTGTAATGAACCAAAAAAGATTAGCAGCCCAGTCCCTAATTTTTAAAAGGTTTGGTTCTTGTAAAAAAACAAAACACAAACTCACACAAATTGAGCCTTTGAACATTTGAAATACGAGACCCGCCAGACGCATGCTTTTCTCTGCTCTGGTCCTGCTCGGCGTCCCCTTGTGAACAGAGCAACAATCACAGTTGATTCACTCTTTCTCACACACACACACATAAATACACACACTGCGGCTTTGATGTGCCCTTGGCTGGTTATGAAGAAAAACACCAGAAGTATGAGCAGCAGGGAAAAATACATAAATACAAAAACTGTACAATAAGTTAAAATAGCTTAAAATGATCACTAAATGCAAGGTAAGAAAACTTTACTAAGTAACCAAAGTGTTTCAAGTAACATTATTGTATTAAAATATTATATATTTGCAGAATGCATTTTCAAATCAGTTTATAATTTTGCATTAAAGAGCATGCAGGAACTGATTCTGTTGTCAGAATCTCTGTAATACACATGTATCAAACTCTAGGCACTTCAAAGAACTATTAATGCCTTAAGATAAGCGTGTGCTAATTTAAAGCCAGCTTTGACCATAAACTACATCTCCCATAATGCATGCTGAATATTTTACACGTAAAATGATGGCAACTCACCACTAGATTGAGGTGTGCGGGGTTCGAGTAGCCAGCATAATTTGCAGTGTAAAATCTCCATTTCACTGCATTTTTAATGTAAACATTAAAGAGGGTAACTCATATCACTTCTGCCACAAATCTCTATAACTAAGTCTATTTCTATTACAGCAGGTGTGTCAAATTCATTTTCACTGTGGGCCACTTGAGCATTATGGAGGTCCTCAATGGACTGGTTGTAATTATCTTTGATGTTTCATGTTTAACTTCAACCAAACATGAAATGTTACGTTCCTCGTCTTATTGCTACACCTGAGCACCTCTAACAAATAACTGAGCTCTATGTGGTATTTCCTGCATAGAAACAGTGTTTTAACACATCCTCTGAAAAGTACTACGTGTACAACTGGCTAAATAAATAATACAGAAATACTAGTAAAAGTAAAGAGTTTTACTCACTGTTGAGTTGTGGTGATAGTAGTGAACTCTCACTTTCCGACAAGGATTTTCAGATAAATTTACGACTTGTAAGTGGGAAACTCCCACTTCCCAGTACAAATTGACCTGCAGCAAAGGTAGCTGGAAAAAATGCAGCAAAATGAAGATTATACACAAGAATTTTTTCATCTACTTCTGAACCCTGTGCACCTTCACGTAGTGGTGGTATGCCGTCGTTTTGCAGGTAAAATAATCAGCATGCATTATGGGAGATGCAGTTTGTCATCAATGCTGGCTTTAAAGCAGTCTAATACATCTTTGAAGCTGTTGTGGGCCACATATATTGATTGGACTACATTCTACATACAGGCCTTGAGTTTGACGTGTTTTAGATGATAAAGCTGTTTTTTATTTTTACTGTACATGACCTCTAATACTGTTATACTTTAAGATTGAGCATGGAACATCAGAAACTCATGGCAGCTGTTTGGATCTTATCTTGAGTTTTGCTCTTTTGGTCATCGCCCAAATGTTGTGACCATTGGTTAGAGTTGGAACATAAATGAACTAGTAAATCAAAAGCTTCACCCTTTTTGTTAGCTCTCTTCACAGCCCCATACTGAGATAGACTGAGGGCTTGGACTGAAAAGCCGTATTATGATTACAATCCATTTATGTACTATATAAAGTGGGCTTCATACGATGTTGCAATGGAGATTAGAGGATTGACGGTCATTAACTGTATAAGAGAATGATCTGCTTTGTGGGTTTTGAAGCCTCAAGATTGGCATTCTGTCAGTCTGTGGATCTGAGAAGTATTAAAACATTCATATGATTTATTTTTATTGAATGGAAAAGTCTGCTCAAACAAAAAGATTTGTATTTTGCACGTATTAAAAACAAATTCATAAAATTACTGGTGCCAAGAAAAGAAATGGCAATCTTGAATTCTGTCCAAAAGTTCCATCAGTTTTTAAAAGTTTCAATACATATTTTCTCCCATTGCTTCACGAGATATTTTTATAACAGACACACAAACGCATAGATGTTGGTTACATTATTGCCCATCCTACCATTTAGTGATGTGCGATAAAACTCCAAAACAAGTCCCTTTGGATTTGGAGCAGTCAGTATGTAAAGAATGAAAAAAAAAAAAACGAGTACGTGAAAGTGAGAGAGAAGGAAGAAAAAAAGAGGGAAGTGAGGGAGGGAGGAAAAAAAAAGAAATAAAGAGTCTGGCGTTTCTGTGTTGCTACAGAAAGTGGGCGGGGCTGTTGAAACAATGAAGTCAGTCATCGGGGGAGTCAGAGGAGGCAGCGAGGAAGAGGGGAAGAGTGAGGACAGCTGTTTCTAATCAATAGCTTCCACATGATTGACGGACTGACTGAAAGTTTGATGGTTGAATGTAAACATTTGGGTGGACGACTAGTTTACTCTGGTTTGTAAAGTGATGAGTTGATTGGTTGACTAGCTGACAAGACTTACTAACTAATCGACTGAGTTATACGGCTGATATGATGGTCTGAGGTCAGAAATGTTGTATGATGTAACGTAACCACTCCTATTTGCCACTCCACTTCCAGCACTTTCACACACTCCTATGCACACACACATAAATATATACATGCACAATCCTTCTCCGTTTCCCATACATATCTCATGTTGATGTTTTCAATTGTGTAAATAGAAAAAGGGACGTTTATGTTGAAATTCCTCCTCCTCCACCCTGTCCAGAAGGCAGACTCAGACTGCATGAACAAACACATTCGGCAGGCCAAGTTCATGTCTGGGAGGGACCACTAAAGGGGTCCCCGGAGGGGGCGCGCTGTGAACCAGATGTGTTTTTAGGGTGGTGCGAGGGAGGGACCGGGGGGTACGCTCGTGAGCCTCGGGTGGAGGATCGGGGAGTTTTTATTAGGCTCCAAAGAGAAAAGAGAAGGGTCTTGGAGAAATCAGCTGAAGGCAAGCTGCAGGAGAAAGTTGTCTTGACTCATACAAACGTTTTAATATCAAAAAGTAAAGCACAAAGAAGGGCCATTCATCATGGATTCAAAGAGACACTCGGCATACATATCGATTCCTACATTGTATGAGTTAAACCCACATAGAAAACCTTTAACCATAAAGGTCATAGGTCGCCTTCAATGAAGGACGGCAAATCATCATCAATCAATCATACTGATTATCCGTAAATTACACAAAAGGTCAGAGATAACAGCGTCTGCAGTGGCGG
>JARVJO010000001.1:6306889-6319392 GCA_031762555.1 Cynodonichthys magdalenae
CAGAGGTACCAAAAGTTAGCATTTAGACCTTATACCTGCGGAGCTATTCTTGATTTGTTTAGCTGTGTAATTTCAGGTGGAAATTACCTCTAAAACCCCTTAGGGCTTAACAGGTTAAAAGGAAAAGGTCCATGTTAAAGCCACATTTATACAATGTGAGAAGTGAAGAAATCTGTTCTTGCTGATGTATTTGCATGGTGAATATTTTGTTCTCACATGAACCCTGACAAATCATTCTGTGCACAAGGTTGAAGCAAACTTTTTTAGTGCTAATTGTCAACTGTTGTGATTAGTCAAAACTCTGTCGACGTGTTTATGCAGAAAAACATAATGCTTTAACTGCACCACTAAGGAGTAAAGATTAACCTATACATTGACCAGCCGACATTTTGGGCCAATATTGGCAGTATTTCCTTGTATCACATCAGTCGATACTGGCATGTGTTCGCCGATACAATAAAAACAATTTCAACTTAAGATTATTTGTTTTTATTGTTAAATGTTCTTTATTGCTTGCTATCTATTCTTAATATTTTGTTAATAAATGTTAAATAGAGACTTGTGTAACATTTGTTATCATTGTGTCATTTTTACCATGTGTATGAAGGAAGAAAACGCAATATCAATGTCAAGAATCAACCCACAAAAATCAGCAGCAGGGGATTGTTTAGAATAATATCAAAATAATCTGTATCAGCATTGTTCTTAAAAAAACCTGTATCAGTCAATCTCTAATAAGGAGGAGATGACCGAGGCTACTTGAAAGTACAGCCATCTGTACAACTGTTCCAGCAAAACTTATGAAGATAGTCAAAGATTTAATGGAAGGATATAGAACAAGTTTAGTGCGCAGAGGAGACAGCGTGGAGACAGCGTGGAGACACAGGCGGCAACCTTTCTATGGCTGTACTGGCAGGAATGGACCTTGATTGGGCAGCTTAAAGAGACACGTTCTTTGTTATTATGCATCGTCTGTCACAATTGTAGTGGTTTCTTTGTGATAAAATTGCAAAAAACAAACTGCGTCTTATTGTCTCTGTATGAACTAACAAAAATATCTGGTCGCAGTTAGTGAAGCAAAAATCTGAACATGGATGGAAGAGTGGAAACCCCAAAGGGAAGTCTTCCCAGGAGTTCTGTCGGGCAGTTTCTCATTGAGTATAAAATGGCCATGCCAAAAAGCTTTAGTTAGAGATGCACCGATATGAAAATTTTAGCCAATATTGATATTATTATTGCTGTTATGGCTGATAATCAATATTTACCGATATTATACAAACACAAATTATTTATATATATGCATGCACAAACACACTTGTGTCACACTTGTGTCTTTTTTCAATACAGTCTAGACCGCTGACACGGCTCTCTGCTTTAGTTATTCCTGGCTGCACAGCATCACTATCATGAACAAACAGATACCTGTCGACTAACCATCTCCCCTCCCAAAACAGAAACACAAACAACAACAAGCGGGAAATCAATATCGGACGTTAATATTGACCTAGTTTTACTTATCGGACCAATACTATTATGCTAAAATGTGACCAGCATTGGCTGATACAATGTTAATGACGATATATCGTGCATCCCTAACTTTAGTTGTAGTTGTGCCATCAGTTTGAAACTGTTTTGGATTTATTGTGGAGAAATCTTTCCTCTGTTTCATTGGGACAGCTTACACTTTTCTATTGTTAAATTAATCATATTTATTGCATTTTTCACAAAATCCCAACCAGGCAATTATAAATGCACAACAGAAGTCTAGTTTTCTCCTTCATTCATGATTAATTATCAATAAATAATAAATATTAAAGCACCTTTGTTACTATGCAAATGTTATTCCATTTTATTCATGATTTTTAGTTCAGCCTCTATCACACAAGTTTAGAAAAAAAATACATCAAAAGCGAGATTTTTGGTCGCAGTACACTGTACAGTGTAAATAAAAAGGAAAAAATAAATACAAAACATTCCCACACTAAAGCAATAATGAAATTCTGACAAAATGAGTGTGAAAATCCAGTTGTTGCCCTAAAGCTCAGGTGTGTTGGAGCAGGGAAACAAGTACAGGGTTCCAACAGCTCCCTAAAAATCAGTCCAATAATACAGGCCTTAATCTTTCAGAGGTCTAAAAATTGTTAGCACATTGTAAGTAGGATGATTGTAATTTGTCTTATATTAAAATAATTGGTAACATTTGGGTAAAATTGTCACTAACGTTTTTTTCTATTTATGTTTATTGTGAAGTTGGTCTTGAGTTTAATTTCAAGTGGCTTTAAAGAGGTCTTAAAAAGTCTGTAGGAACCTTAGTAAAACATGCAGCATAGCGGCCCTTGAGGACCAGGATTGCCCATCCCTGGGCTAATGTCACAAGAGAAAATATTTGTGCAGTCTGTGCAATAAGCATCTCTCTTTTCTGTGAATAGAAACCTCAGTAATAATGTGGTCATACAGTAAAGATTATTGTAATTTGTACTCATTAAAAAAATAATGCCACTAGGGCCCCTCATGTATCTCTAGCCCAGGGGCCAACACCCTCCCGAATCCTGCTCTTCTTAACCCTCAACATGTCTGCTGTGTCTAACTAGAGTTGATGTATAAGATAAAACCAATTTATATGAGTTGCATTTTTGTTTGGTTAGATTAAGATATTTGAGGGTTTTCAAATTTGTTAAGTTAAAAAAAAAATAATTTTTCTTTGGATTTGTATAAAAGGAAAAAAAATAACTCACATGTGCTTTTCCACAAGTAACAACCACTGACATTCCCCCCACGAACCTGCCAAAAGAAGTGAAATATACACTGAAACACATGTTCCAGGCACATATGAGGGGATTTTTTCCACCCAGTTTAGAGTTTGTACAGGAGTCAGATCTCCTGAGCTGCTTCCAAGACCTCTGAGCGGAGAAGCGCCAACAGGGATTGGAACTGGTTTCCTCCCCACGGGGAAAGAGGGGAGGGGTCGCACTGATACGAGGAGGAAGAGGATGTCAGTCGTCACTTTGGAAAGTGTGATAGCAGGAGAGAGTGTGTCTTCTTTCCAGTGGAAGCTGTCACTCAGAAGGGTTTGAACTTGAGGACTTTGACCTTTTAGGTTTTCTTGCATTTCCCACGATGTTCTATAGGCTGTTCTTGACCTTTAACTGAGACAGAACATTCCAAATTAGTGAAACCAAACTGATGTACGACTTCTCTTTTTGTGCCATCTTCAACTGAAGTTTCTCAGTTATTTTACAAACTTAGCAAACATTTACTAAAAATGCGTAAATAAATGTATGAATTGGTAACAGAAGTTAATGATGAAATTACGACTAATCTATCCATTTTCTTTACCTCCTTCTTTCTGTGTGGGTCGTGGGGAGCTACTGCCTGTTTCCAGCAGTCATAATGCGTTTTTCCACAGGCTCGGTTCACTTCACCCCAGTTTTTGATGTTTCCACTATCGGCTCCCATCCCCTTTCGGCCCGGTTTGTGGAACCTCCAAGGAGGTAGTACTGTAGTGCACTGTTTGGAGTGTGGGGTGCCGAAGCGTGTAGCAGTCACTGATTAGCCAGTGGAGGAAAAATACTGAACTGAATTTTAGAGCAGTGAAGGACGACAACGACCAAGCGGCTCAAAGCAATGGGACTGGAGCTGGTTTAGGTAAATGAAGGCGACCTACAGCCACTGTTCTGGCTGCTGCTAACTGTAGACTGAGATTCTTCACAAACTTCAGAGACATCTGAAGACGGTGAGTGATTCATGCATTTTATGAGACATTGAACGTAACTTGTGGGACACTCGCTAGTGTAATTCTACTTTTTCTTTATAAAGTTTGTACCGATGTGTCCTTTGTGCATGTTCGTTTCCAATTCTAGGTAACTAGGTAACAGCTTTCTAGCGGCTAGATGGCTAGTTAGTGATCCAGGCTAAAAACAAAGACCCTCTGCTCTACATTTATTGTATCTAATAATTCTTGTTTACCACAATCTAGGCTAATCTTTGTTTTTTTTTTGTTCAGTCACTTTTGACAAGTGACCAACTGAGCTCCCAGGATGCTTCTCCACCTTGGTATCGGCTGCCTCGCCATCCAGGTTGAAGAAGTCGGGGGCCTGGCAGCTACAGGAGAGAGGAGCTTCTCCCATTACATTTGGACTTTAAAGTAGTTTTTTTGGTGATTGTGGGGTTTTTATGTGGTTATATCTTGTCTGACTTCTATTTTGTGCAATAAAGATATTATCGGCATTGCTATTGTTTTTTATTGAGTTGAATTTGTAAGGAAAAAAAATTGAAGTGTGCAGTGACTATAAGTTCATTTGTAAGAAAATCTATTTTGTGTGCTTTGCTGCATTTATAAGCAATGGTTTGTTGTAACAGAGAATGAGTATTATTTACAGACCAAATATCAGACTCTTTATGTCAATAGGTAGCTGTAGCACTGAATGGGCAACTAAACAGCAGCTTCAGCGCCTCCATAATAACAACACCACTCATTTTTAAACATTAGCGCCCACCGAGTGGGGACACAAGTTACAGTGGCAAATAACCTACACCAGAGTAGAACCGATCCGACAAGAACCAAGTAAAGCTGCACTTAGCAATGGAGAAACGCCTATATTGTGCAAGGGACACGATGGACAAGTCCATAACAGGGACACGAAAAGACAAGTGAGTCAAACAACCATTCACACCCATAAAAATCCAACATACTCGATCCAAAGCCGAACAGTTGACTCTTGGTCACGTGGTTGCAAGACGTTTGTTTTCGCTCACACCTCCATGAGATTCACGGTGCAGAGCTCCTGGGAAACCATGGCCTCTGCTGTACCTGTCACAAAATATTGTTTTTTTTTCCTCAATGGAGTCTACACACCAATATCTGTCATTTGGCTACAAATTTGTCATGGGTAGCGCACCACACTTTTCAACGGACGGTATCCTTCGAACACATCTGTGCTCTCCCCATCTAGGGGTTTTAGGTCACTTGAATTTCTTTACAAGTGTCTGTATATAGATGGACGTACTTTCTGACAACTGCTTCTCAAAACCATCCATGTTGTTTGGATGCACAACAGCCTTCTTCTGGAAGAGGAGTAGTGGAAGTAAAATGCTACTATTTAAGCAAACACACCCACAACCTTCTAACCAAGACGTTTGGCTTAGGCCTTGTGTCGAGAAGGGGTGTGCGAAGCTGCTCTGCGAACAAAATGGCACAATTTTTGTCACACAACTGTGACTAGCCAATTTTGCACGTTGATTCTGAAATTGTTGTGCAATCAAAGACGTTTAAAGAATTATCTGACATGCTTGTTTAGTTCAGCGTTTATATCTGGACCAGATGCTCTGTGTTAATTTCTGTGTTCTTGTTTACTGTAACGAACAAACTCAGACAACCATTCCACAAAGTGCCTTTATTCTTCATATCACATCTTTTTGGTTAAATAAATATTTCCACAACAAACATCATAAGTCAAAAGCTTTCCCGGTAAACAACTGTGTAGTTTTTCTAATTTAAATTTAGCCAAACTGGCAAAAAGGAAAACAAGACGTTAGCTTTGGAAGCATGTTCTGGTGTGATTCTTTGAATTTAAATATGTTGATTCTTTGACAAGAATTTTTTTTGAGATATCATTTTTTACTTTAGAGTTGATTAGTAATCCTACTTAAAAAAAAAGTCACGGGTAGAGCCCATGATATCTACATCTTTTCTGTGTCAAAATGTTCACTTCGCTTCATCCTCCCCCACTGTTGCTCTCTTCCTACAGGCGATGATTCAGAGGGCAGCAGCAGCACGGTGAAACTTCCCTCCACCACTAGGCACTACTGTGAGGAGAAAGGCTTTTTTCATTATTTTGTCTTATTTTTCCATAGAATTTTTAAAATTAAAATCTGCCAAATCGCCAGAAGTGATTCTTGTTAGCAGTTTATTATTTTTAATAGACTAAATGGAATAGTTCATTAAAACATACACCAGCATTACAGAGAAGTACAAGTAAAATTATTCTGGTTCCATACGTGTGTGTGATTGGTAGTTTTAATGCAGAGCTCAGGGCATAAATCAAACCTTAAAAACAGAAGTAAAACAACAATGGATATAAACCAAGAGTTCACTGCATATTGTCTATATGTCCAACATTCAGATATAATATTTGTCATTTTTTGACTGCAATCACCTACTTTATCAGGATCAGCAGTCCTTAATGGGACCAAATCCCAGTCCTTATGTGGCAGAATGTAATTTTGAGAGAAAATGAGAATGAGAGAAAATATGAAAGAAAAACGACAAAAGAAGATTAAAAACACAATGAAAGACGTGGAGATAGGAAACCAGGAAACAGAGAAGTGATGGGAACATGTAGATCTGTTTCCACATACTCAAACTCTATGTATGACAAATGTATTTTTTATAATTTTTAGATAGTAGATTTGATAGAAAATAGTAGTTTTTTTTTCCTGCAGAAGAATCGAGAATGATAGGTCATCCTAGAGATCCCAAAGTTCTCCAGTTTCTCCTCACTGTGAGAAACAACAATCAGCGCAGGAATGCAGGGGAATTGAGTAACAGTGAAAAGATATAATGCAGGAAGAGGCCCCTTATTGCAAAACTGTCCTTATGGATAACAGCGAGCTTCGACCATTCTCCTCTGTGGTGTTAATCTGAGGATGAGGACAGGAGACACTGTTTATGTCATCTCCTAGAGGGCTGTTTCCAGTCACAGAGGAGAGGCGTTACAAGTCTGAGAGTGCAGGCAGAGAGAGGGAATTCAGCTCGCTCAGAGAGCAGATGTAGACGGCAGACAGCACGATGGCAGCAGAATGTAAACACGCAGAGTAAGCATTGTTTATGTTAGCAGGATGTGGGCAGAAGCAACCAGAACCTCCAAAACTGTAGTGAAATTATCGTGCAATATCAGCAGAAGGGTCATCACTGGTGCACTTCTACAAAAAAATAGTATTGTTTGGAAAAACAAAAGCAAAACTTGAATCCTACTCCAGCTGGCAATGAGGCTTTCAAGATGTAGTGTGTTTATATAACAAAGACATATTACTGAGCATTCTGTCAAAAAGTACATTATATTGCATCATACATCATATTTATGGGCTGTCGCCAAAATCAAAAATCTTAACATGACTTTATAGTGCCTATAACATCAAATTTCCAAAACATTTGAAAAAAAAACTTTAATCACAATTAGCAAAAGATTAAAAAAAACACACTGCTCAGATTTGCATGTGAAGTAACAGGAAGTGATGACAAAGATGGACTAATAACTCAGAAAGTAGCGAAAAGTTTAATGTTTCTTTAGATTATTTTGTGTCACTATCAGAGATAAAGAGTCAGAGTCAAAAAATATTGTTTCATTAAACAAGGACCAGAGAGTTCCCCTTCTTAAAGAGTTCCCATTTGATGTCACTTCCTGTTTCATTTTGGCTGAGCCAAGTTCAAAAGAAAATTTGCCAGTGATGTGACAGATTGGGTCAAATTATGTGTAGGATGCCATGTTTTGTAAATACAAAATGTTTTCTTTGACTTTTTATATTTTAAGCATGTGCATGTCACATGCACTTTGTTCTATACATTTACACAAATTAAATTTTAGAGTCAACTAACTTTAATATGACTACCAAAGCTAATTGATCTTAGCAAACAGAAACTTTTACAGATACTGAGCTAAGATTTGGTGCAGTAGACGCTCTAAAGATCACTCCTAACACAAACTTTAAACACTACTATTGTGAAAGTTCTCAGTGACATTAACTGTTGGAGTCAACTCTGTTAGTCAAATATCTAATGAACCACTAAGTTTAATTAAACTTTCAGAGAATTCAGAAATATTTTACTTTAACCCTGATGTAAGAAAGGTTTTGGGCAGACTACTCTGAGTGGATGGTTTTGGTAGTAACTTATGACTGACACATTTTTACATGAGATGATGCTACATTAGATCAAACAAAGCAATATGAGCCTTTTTACCCTACTTGTAACATGCAGAGGATTACAATGAAAGATGCAAAGTAGTGATCGAGTTCAACATTTTGCCTTAAAATCTGTAACCAGTTCGAGTGTTTACATCAAGACCAAAGGTTACACAGTCAGTCACTGTGTCAGAACTTTCATGAGCAAGACACCATCAAATCTGACAAACTTAAAAAAACAAACTTTCCTTGATTTTGGGAGATTGGCCAAAACTTGGAAGAGATCGATGAAAAAGATTGGCTTCTCATCTACCTCCACAAAGATCTGAAAATCATCCGTTGTCCCATTTTGCTCTGCTGTGAGCAATACCTAATGTCCAGTTATAACAAGTTGGTATTGTTTCAATGGTACTCAATGATTTTCAATAAATAAGGTTGGAACATCCATCCATTATCTATACCCACTTCTTCCTTTCAGGGTCACTGATGCCCATATCCAACAGTCACTGTTTGAGAGGCGGGGTACACCCTGGACAAGTTGCAAGTCCATCACAGTATTGGAACATTTAAGGTGTATTATGACCTTATAACACTTAACAGTGTCAGATATTTAAAAAAATGGTATCGGATAAAATCGGAATTGGCAGGTCAGACTTTTTAAAGATCGTGATCAGCCAGAAAACTGCAATCGGTGCACCCCTATCTTCTCATTCCTCTCAGAACCCTAAAACAGTGGAGGTACCAAGCAATCAGTGTCACAGGTGGTATTTTATTAAATGGGACAAATGCAGTCCTTTACGTGATTGTCCACATTTCATGGCGGCAAGTGATAAAAATTAACTTTCATTGTGATTGCAGATGAAAGGGGCTTCTTTTTGCAAAACTGACATTTAAGTCACAATTGAGAAGGAAAATTCTTCTTGTAGTCGTCATCTAAAGTTTTTTGGATGTAATCATCCACTCATATGGTTTATCCATTGTGAAAAGGGCACTCTGGCTGTAGAGTCATTTGAGAGAATAAAGATCTGGATGGAAGGGTTTGATAGAAAAACAAATTGTATACATTAACTGATGCATTTGGTGAACATCTGTAGACTTTATGCCCACATCAAAGACTTTGTCTGTTAAACAAGCCAATGTAGATGTAAGAATCACTTCCTGTATAAATGATCTGTTAGTGAAATATGCATTTTTCACACCGAGGTGCTGGAGTTATGTGAAAATGTCTGTGATTCGTTGCTGTAAGTCAGGAGTAATTGTGGCTCATTGATAGTTACCCTCGGTATAACAGAGGCATCACGGGATGCATGTGTGTGAAAAACACAAAAAGCTTTCATTGGTGCGTCTCTTTGGCCTGTTTTTTTTTTCTCAGGGCTGCAACAGACAAAGGGCTGGCTGTCAGCAGCAATACGTCAGCCAAAGCGTGCCGTAATGGTGGAGGTAATCACTTCCAGGTGCTCCACAGACCGCACGTGTGTGTGTGTAGCACTCAAATGTAAGAGTTGGAGAAAGAAAGAGGGGAATGTCACTCATTGTTGGAAGAGAAAACCTGATTAACACACTGAATGCAGATGAATTTAAATAAATTTTACTTTAGTTAGTCTGTAAAACTTAAACGTAAATGTGGCTATAAAGTTCTGTAACTCAGAAGCGCAAACTAATAATAATTGCTGTAATATAACATGTTACTGCAGGACTTCATTAAAACAGAATTGAATGTTGCAATGAAATATTGTGATATTTCAGTTTATTGATATCTTCTTACACCCCTACTGAGTAAGAACTGGGGGAGTTATTATGCATAATCAACTTTTTTGAGCTTTATATCATGTTATAATGCCATTCCCTCATCAAAAACATACTCAGAGTGTTGCTTTGAGTCATTCATGCATGTTATAGAAATCTTTGAATCACCTGTGGTAGCCGTGTGGAGCTGCCTAAATGCTTGCTGGTACAAAGCACCGCCTATTTGTACAAAACTCCTTCCTGAAAACGTGCTGAAGTGGGAGCGTCTGAAACAGTAAGAGGCTCTTAAAGAGACAGAGACCAAATACACTGTGTTTTGATGAAAAATCAAATGTATTTTTGATATGTACAGCTTTTTCACAACAACTGAAGGTAACATAGTTACTTGATAGTATAAAATTGAATGTGTCAGGATACTGATACCAGTATTAGTATCGGGACACCAATAGTTGTCCTCTAAAATATATGAAATAGTCACAGGAAAAATATGTAAATTTTATTTTGTTGTGATCCTAGTTTAGGAGCAGAAGTAAGAAGTGTACTTAAGTGCAATTTGTAGTTTCTGCCAAGAGGTGGCACTATATCCCACACATTGGACCTTTAAAAAGTTAAAAGATTTAGTTGTTGAGCTTCATCTCATGGTCAGGACCATAACTTTTACTGTTGTAAAAAAAACTGTTTGTAGTTCAGTTCTTGAAGTTGTTATGATGCAGCAACACCATATTTTACTTCCAATAGAACATTTTGTTGGTGTAGTATTTATACTTTTATTTCTTCATGTCTTTGCAGATTGGAAACCTATTTTGTTTTATTGAATAATAAAACTCAAAAGGAGGATTATGAAACAGTATAATTATTTTTATTTATAGTTCCTAATGTATTGGAACTGAAAAAGCTTTGAATGGCAGCAGAAATAGTGATAAAAACAGCTAAAATAATTATTTATTATTCTCTGGGGGAAGTAAGTTTTACAGCCATGAGAAAAAAAAACAACAAACGAAAAACATTCATGCAACACTAAAATCCCAACTGTTCATTAGGACACTGCAGTAGAATGACTCACTGGAAGTGTTCATCTCTCACTGCTACAAAAGATGCACTTCCCACAAAAGTGTTCCAAATGGTCACTTTTAACTTTATTTTCCTTCAACTGGACATTTCTTGCACACACATTCAACCGCAACATCACCCATCTGTGCTCAAGCTTTCAAAATAAAGTCATTCAGGCTGACTGTGGAGGATCTGTGGTGAAATTTTGGGTTGTGTGGTCACTGTGTAGAGGGGAGTAAAGAGGAAAAAAGGGCCTGACTATGACTGCTTTAGACAATATAAACCAAGAGAACACACAGTTCTGACACCAAACACATGGACGAGACTCCCTGACGAGCTCAGTCTGTGTGTGTGTGTGTGTGTGTGTGTGAGCAAGCCCATACCTTCTTCCACCAGTCCACTGCAGCTACAATGCTCTGCAGTTTGAACATGGATATGCATGGATATGCTTTTGGAAACATCACCATGCTTTAACATTTATTGTTATTTATAAGTCAGCTGTATTGTAAAATCTCTAAAATTACAAATCAGAACAAAAAACAAACATGTTTAATGTGTGTCTAATGTAAATTTGAATGCATTGTGGTGATGTGCTGTAAAAGGTAATTCATAGCTTTTTGTTGACCTTCATACGGCCATCTCACTTTGAGTTACCTGGTTATAAAATAAAAATATCATAAGCTCTTTTTATATCTGACACAGAACATCCAGCCAACATCCAATGCCAGGTTGTCACACATTTATCATTCATGTTAAAAATTTCATTATCATGAACTGGAACAACTTCAACATCTCACAGATATGTCCATAAAATTACCACCTACATTTACATACTAACATAAATTAAGTAGTGTTGACCCAACAGTAAAACTGTAGTACATCGTCCTATTATGCTACGTAAAGACTGTTTGAAGTGACACAATATTTTATTGTATTTGTGGCTAAAGCTGCTCAATTCTAGAAAAAAAAACAACACAACTTAATTTTGTTCAGTACTGTAATCTGATTATTGAAAATTATTCTTGAATGAGTTTAGAAACGTTGCATTTTATGCACATAAACAACAATTGCCTCAAAGGTGAACTTTTCTTTCATATCTTCCTTTTGAACTTTCCTTTAAAGCAGGGGTGTCAAACTCATTTTCACTGAGGGCCACATGAGCATTATGGTGGCCCTCAAAGGCCAGTTGTGATTAACTTTGATGTTACGAGTTAAACTTGAACTAAACAGGAAAAATCACCTTCTTCGTCTCATTAAAAAACAATAACTGAGCTGTACATAGTATTTCCTGAATAGAAACAGCGTTTTAACACGTCCTCTTATAAACACTGAAAAGTACTATGTGTACGACTGACTAAATGTGAAATAAATAATACGGAAATACTATTAAAAGTAAAAGTAAGAAAGTTTTACTTACTGTTGAATTGTGGTAAGTATAGCTGCCATATTGAATTCTGAACTTTCCCACCTTCCAAAAGGGAATTCCCACTGGAGGGGCATTCCAGTTGAAATTTATGACTTATAAGTAAGAAATTCCTACTTCCAAGTACAACTGGGCTGTAGGAAAAGTAGCCAGCAAAAATGCAGCTAAACATAAATTTTACACAGTGAATTTTACAGGCTGGCACCTACTTTTGAATCCTGTACACCTCCACATAGTGGTGGGATGCTGTCATTTTGCTGGTAAAATAATATTTTTATTTTTATTTATTTTTTTATTTTTTTTATTTATTTAGTTTATTCATTCATTTCATTTAAAAAACAAAACGAAACACATTTCATACAACAAAACAATACAAATAAAATAA
>JARVJO010000001.1:6335801-6350628 GCA_031762555.1 Cynodonichthys magdalenae
TGTTTGTTAGAAGTATTTCTGAAATTGATTTATTTATTATCTAAAATTGTTAATTGTCTGAAATAAATTTAATTCATATGTATGTATTATATTTATGTATGTATACGTTGCTCTGTTTTTCTTTACAATTCTACCTTTCATGTTATTGTTAGGTTTTCTCTGGAGCTTTATCCTATTATCATGATTTTTATTTTTTTATTACTTTTTTATTACTCCTATTCTCCTTTTCTGTTTTTAATTTCCAACATCGCTCTTGCTTCTTCTACCGACTCAGCAGTAAATATTTTGTAATCAGTCTCACATGTTTCTTTGCTCACAAAGTGCCGCTGCTTTCTCCTTACACTTTCACACGACTCTGCGTGTGTGTGTGCCTCCTTCCAGCTCCAGTTTTTGATCTAAGTGCCAGTCTATTTCACATGCAAATGATTTAAAGTGCATCCCTCTCTTTCTCTCTTCTGTCATCCCTCTCTCCGCCCAGCTGCAGCGTGAGAGGACGTCTTTATGTCCGGAAAGACTTAAAGCTCTGAAATTAGGCCACAAGATTTTCAGAGCTGACTCAGGTCAAACGTCTCCAGAAATGACACAGTAGAGCTGTTTACTGACGGTGGTTCTTAAGACTGACCCTCAGGTCAAAAACAGTAAAACTGCTACAGCTAGTTGCTGTTGGTGGCCTGGAGCACTTCCAGCAAAATCTATATTTCTACCTGAACTATTCAATTAGGAAACCACAAGATTTCTGGAACATTTTTCCTCTGAGTGGATAAAACTAATAATAGAAAGTGTCAAATTTTGAGCAAACCACGAGGTGAGTGCATAAAAGCTTTTTATTCATTCTAGCTCCTCAGCTTCAACCCTCAGGAAGCCTCTCTGTTGCTTTAAAGCACCTGTTATGTGCATTTCCTACAAATACAAAAAGTGGAAGAAAATGTCCTGATAATAACAATAATGCAGAAATTTGACATATTCATGGCTTTAGACATTTTGTCACATAGCTGGCTTTTTATTTTTACTTGGAGCAGCTAAAGTGAAACATGAAGTGACATCAAAGTGGAACTGCTTAAAAAGGTGAACCCTCTGGTTTTTGTTAATTAAAACAATGTATTTTGAACAAGCCGAATGAGATGGCTGTAAATGAGTGCTGCAAGCTTTTTGAGACAAATAAATTGTCAACACAGATTGAATGACTTCATTCGCTTCATCTGCTGCCATTGCTAAACTACAGGCAGACTAAAACAGTGCAGAAAATCAATGTCATCGTTCACAACGCCTCCTTCTGTTTGCTGATTGGCCCGGTTAATATTCTACCGGAGAAATCCTTGTCTACGGGAGAAAGACCAGACGGAGCAGAGAAGGGAAATTAGAATCAAGCAGAATTGCATAGGAAGATAAGGGCCAGGCTAATCACTACTTAATGTCCAGTTAAAACACGTTTGTATTGTTTCAAGCATTTTGCTCAATGGTTTTCAATAAAATAAGATTGGAACATTGGAAGTGTATTATGACATATCTGACAGTGTCAGTTCATAAAAAATCAGTATCGGCCAAAATTGGAATAACCAGCTTAGACTTTTTAAAGATCGGTGATCGTCCAGAAAACTGCAATTGGTGAACCCCTATTCAGTAGCTGTTTTGTGTTGTTTGCCTGCATACATTTTGTAAACTTCCACAAGTTTCGTTAACTGGTCGATCCCCTTTGTCATCACTTCCTGTTACTCTGCACTCAAATATCTCAACAACTCTTCAACTCAGCGAAGGGATTTCTTTGCAATGCTTTAATTATTTTATAAAAAAACGCATTCGTATTTATCATGAAAATGTGTTGTCACAGGCACTTTAAGTCTGGTTTATACCACATGAGAAGGGCCACAGTTGTGTCTCGTCACCATCTTCCTCGTCTTTTAACTCCTCCACAACTTCCTTCGTTTTATTTATTTATTTTTTACATTGCCTGAAAGTGTAGTTTCCTCAAATGATTTATTACGGGGTACAATCTATGCTTTCCAAAACTGTGGTTTTCCATCCACTCTGTTTTTCCTTTTTTTGATTTCCTTTTCTTCTCTTTTCTACATTAGCCTCACCTTTTTCTTTAGATTCATCTCTTTTACAGGCAGATAATCTGTCATTCCTCGACTCATTTTGTTGCTCGCCTCCTCTGTCCTTCACTCGATGCCATCTCTTTATCTTTCTGACTGCTGGTGTCCACAAATGATCCTGGAGGAACATTAAACTGATATAATTATCACAGATGAGCAGTGATTAATGGTGGTTGTGGAGCGGTCAGACAGGTTGTAATGACACAAGTTGCAGTTGCTTCTTATTATTTTGAATTAACCACTGCTGTTTTGATTATCATTTCATATGATGCTCACACTTTTGATGCTGATTACAATTTATAGTTTATGTTTTTGTTTAATAACCTGAATCCTTCTGGCTCCCCAACGATGAGTGGTCCTCTGTCACCAGCTTTTCTCATTTCAGATTGATTTGCACAGATCCAGAGGCAGACATTGTGGATTGACTTGCTCAGTTGATAGTCATCTTCATAGTGAGCTTTATATGTAGGTTTAGTTGAGCCCAGTTATAAAGAAATTTGGATTTGTTCATGTTGTTTTGTAGCTCAGGTCTCTAAATTATAATATCTGTTGTCTGCATTTTTATTGGTGGGTCACAAAGATCCCAGTTAGCATGAAAATTCTTTAATTGATGATTACTTTTTACTTTTAATCTCAGTTAAACTACTTGCAGTGACATTCGTATTAAATGTTTGGCCTCTCAGGTGGCATGGCCACATAAAACAATTAACAAAGGTGAATGAACTTCAATTTTTTATGTAGATTCACTGTGCATACATATGTGAAAAATGTGTGATACGTTTGATAATTTACCTCCTCTGTATAGCAGGCAGTTTTCCTTCATTATTTCCTGTTTATAAAGGAAGTTGTTTTCAACCAGTGCAATTAAACAGAAAAAACTAAAGGGGGCAGCAAACACTGCACAACTACTCATAAATGCTTGGAAGATCATATATATAGAATATATACGTAGCACAAAAAGTAAGGAAATTAGTGTTTGGTAGATTATTTCTTTGTTGTAACATTGCTTCTTGGTAATAAATATTATAACAGGTATGTGATTGGCAGCACCTAAGGGGACCAGAAGCTCAAAACAAGTGTCAATAACAACAAAATAAGATTTGGCAAATTTTTCATATGTGCAACCCACACTCAGCTCTACTGCTCATCTCACAAATGCATGTTCCTTACAAATGTGACACCATTTAAAAGGGAAATTAACAGGCTTTCCAACAGAATAGAATTTATTGCCAAGAAGCATTGTTACAACAAATAAATAATCTAACAAACATAAAGTTTCTTACTTTTTGAGCTAAGCTTCTTTTACTATCTCACGATTTAATTCAATTCTGATTTTTGGGTCCACGAATTGGTTCAAAACCGATTTTTCGTTCAAAACTGATAATGTGAGCACATTTGTCGTGTTCTCTAAATGCTTCCTCTTCATTTTGCAAACCTTGCACATAAACTTTGACCCATTCGGTAAAAACTAAAATGAGCCCAAATCTCTGACTTCAATGAAGATGCGTCCGGTTGAATCTCTCTTTTCTCCATTTTTGTAGTTTCTTTGTTTTGGTGCTTTCTGTGCATACATACTGTACGTTCCAGAACAGGCTGCGTGGTGACGTCGGGACGCCCCACGTCATTACATAATGGAGCCTGACAGCTATTGAATTTACTTAAAAAAATAAATAAATATTCAATTTTGGGACATTTTAAATCGATTCTGAATCATTGAAAATGAGCATCACGATTCTGATGTTAATCGATTTTTTGTTTGTTTGCACCCCTAAAAAAACTTTTAAAAAATAAAGAGAGAGAGAGAGAGAGAGAGAGAGAGAGCTTGAGTTATAGTCATTAAAATGGTTTAAAGATGTTAAATGTAAATAGAGAGCTTTTCACTTTTGTCCCTTGTTTCTTTTGTTTCTATGTTACCTTTTCTTCTTTTTACTTTTACCACATTTTTTAACAGTTTCTTTGCTTTTTAGTAATAAATGCTCATCAAACACCAAATCACAGGGACAATTTAGAGTTACCAGTTAGCCTAAAACGCATGTTTTTAGTCTGTGGGAGGAAACCGGAGCACCTGTAGAAAACCCACAAATGCACGGAGAGAATATGCAAACTCTACCCATAAAGGTCTCTGACTGGGATTTGAACCGCCAACCTTCTTGCTGAGAAAATCTTGGTGCAGCGCTAACAACTGAGCCCCCGTAAATTTAACAGTTTGTGCTGCAACATTTCTTTTTTTCAAAAAAGGATTTTACAAAATATTTTAGTAAATTTCATGAATTTCTAACTAACTGAAGTCAAGAGAAGATGTGGCTGCTGTTAGAAAACAGTGTGACCGCAGCAGAGCTGTGATTAGATCAGTTCAGGAAGTTGAGTCTTTCAGGAAATGAGCGCTTATACGCAACTCGGTCACTGTCCAACACCAACATCATTTGGTTTTAGTTGAAAATGTACAAATGCAAAATTTAAAATTCTTTGCGAAATCACTTTAACAAACATTGAAGTCATTTGTTATTTTTGTTTGTTGCTTTTCCCTCGTTTTACCTGATAGCGACAGATATCTAAATTCATGTCTGTATTAAAAGAACACCACTACATGGACTGTATTACTTACACAATTTCATTTAAAGTTTTAAATAATTGAAAGTGAAAATATTTATCATCATGGCAAGAAAAAATTACTTTGAAACTTTACATTTGATCAAATTGTTTAACTTTAACTCGAATGTATTTGTGGACAAACGATGAGCGAAAGATTTAATAGTTCCTGTTTATAAATTAAAGCGTAAAACATCCACAAAAACAAAGCGTCAGGTTTTAGTTGAATTTAACTCTGGCAGACAACCCAGGAGGACTTCTTTATTTCTTCTTCTAGTGTTGTTCAGCTGATGAAAACACATAAGCTACTCTGAGAAGCACAGATTCAGTACAACTCTTTTTGTTTGGATTACTTTCTATAATCTTTTTACAGTTGGATGTTTGGGTTGTTGCATCAAACAGAAAATTTTATTAAGTTTTTTTTTTTAATATCTTTAAGCTTTTCTAGCAGCTGTCAGATCTTTTTTGTTAGGTCTCATCATCTTCACCTGCAGATGCAGCTAACTGCTGGTGTTTTGTCAGCACACTTAAGGATTGTGTATTTTGGTATAGAAAAGAGAAAAAAAGTAATTTTTCTATTTATTGTCAAATTTTACTTGTTAAAAATGACACCTCATCTTTGGATAAGTAGAGCTACTTTGTCGATCTCCTTTGTTTTGCTATCTTTTTGTTTGTTTTGCTCTGGCCTTAATTGGCCTTATTTTTTTATAAACAATAATTTATTATTATTATTATTATTATTATTATTATTTTTTTTTTTTTTTTAGTAAATATTTTTCTTATTTTATGAAATGAGTTCAGTCAAATGACTGAACTTTGTTCACCAGAAATCAGTTTATTGTCAAATAATTTCAGTTTAACAGAGTCAGACCTTTTCAGTCCACCAGGGGGCGGTAAAGTTCAGTGATTATTTAAAGTTGCCACAGGATCCTTCATCTCTCTGTTATTAAAAAAGCTTTCTTTCCACTTTGTGCTTTTTTTACATCAGTTTCTTAAAGAACTTGGATGTTTTTGTCCAAAAAAACCCCCCAAAAGATTTGCTGTTTTGTTTTCACACCTGTGCGCATGAACTGTTGTGGCCTAAATTTACAGGTTTCATCGTAAGACACGTTTAAAACCAAATTCTGAGCAGAAAATCTCTCTGACCTAAAGGAATCTAAATATATTTCTCTTCGCTGCAGTATAAAGCTGTTTTCATTCAAATAAGATTATGGGAGCTAAGTTACTTTGCCTTTAGTCCTGTTATAAATGTAATTGCTGTATCGTATGAGGATGATCTTGGCTTCAGAGGGTGCAACACAAGCTGGTGTCATTAAGATGTGTCTGTTAAAGAGTGGTTAGTGATTCAGAACTGTGAGCAAATAGACTAATTATCTCTCTTCTGTGCACTCCACAAATCATGTGTCGAACTCAAATGTGGTCTGACACTGCATTTTATGTGGCCCATGAGAGTTTTAAAGATATTTTAACATCTTAAAATAAGCTTATGCTGCTTTAAAGCTAGCACTGACCATAAACTACATCTCCCATAATAATTGTTGATTATTTGAACAGCACAATTTGACCCGGAAAAGAATGAACAAAAAGTAATTTCTTCTGTTTATAATATCCGCGATGAACACTTTAAAATAATAACAGTAACAGAAGATACACATAAAAGACAAATTAAACACACACAAGTGGACTGCTAAAAGCAAGAATGTCAAAGTACAGTTTTTATTTTGGTTTGACTTTTATGTGTATCTTGAGTGTTTTTGTATTTTAGGCACAAATATGCTGTTTGATCCCTGTCAAAGAAGAAAATCCGTCACCAACTGGGACAATAATTTTTTTCTATTCTATTCTATTCTATTCTATTCTATTCTATTCTATTCTATTCTATTCTATTCTATTCTATTCTATTCTATTCTATAACAACAACATCCCAGCACTTGGTGGTGGTGCCCAGGGTTTAAAAGTAGCCAGCAGATGGCAAAATTCACTGTGTAAAATCTACATATAGTTGCATTTTCACCAGCTACTTTTGTTGAGGTGGGATCTTCCCACTTGCAAGTCGTAAATTTAAACTGGAACACCCTTCCAGTGGGAATTCCCTGTCAGAAAGGGGGAGAGTTCAGAATTTAAGACAGCAGTTCACAGTCACTGAACAGCGAGTAAAACTTACCTTTATTGGTTTTTCTGTATTATTTATTTCACATCTAATCAGTACATGTAGTACTTTTCAGTGTTTAAGGGAGGACGTGTTAAAACACTGTTTCTAAGCAGGAAATACCATGTAGAGCTCTGTTAGTGTTTGCTAGCAGTGCTCAGCCATAGTAATGAGACAAGTAACGTGATGTTTAGTGAAGTTAAAAATGAAACGTTGAAGTTAATTACAACTGGCCCTTTGAGGGCCTCCACAATGCTCATGTGGCCCTCGGTAAAAATGAGTTTGACACCTCTACCATAAACGGTCCTGGTGCTGCACTTGTGAGCTTTAGAGTTCAGCCTTTCTTTTGCTGGATGTTGTTAACATTAAATAGGAATCAATTTTCCACATTATTAAACAAATTCAGGATATCCACAGTGATGCAGTGAGAAATAGTTTTTAAACCCCAACCCTAGTAAAAAACCCTGTTAAATCTTATTTAATTTATTCATAAATCCAAACAATGGTTTGAGTCAGTTTGGGGAAAATAAAGTACTTCACAGCATCAGGTCACTTCTAAACGATACGCTGCATTTTCCCCTTGAATCTTCACAGACTCAGGTGTGTGTTACACTGAAAGGGATGGATTATATCCCACTTGTTGGGAGCTACTTGTGTCTGAATAAAACTTGTACTAAAAGCTGATCCTCTGATGGGCTGCATTTAAATCACTCTGGCTGAGTTTCCCTCCAGCTCTCAGCTGTAGGAAATGACTTGATGATCGAATACAACATGAGGATGAAAGTTTCAGTTTCCTCCTTTTTTTTGGACCCAAAGTGAAACTGGAAATTTTACTCCGTTTGTAGTTTCCTTTCTTTAGTCGCTGCCTTTGAAACGTTCCTTGCTCTTCAGTGTCCCTGGATTTCATGCAGGAAAGAACTCTAGAGAAAAAAATTTGAAGCATCAAAACTGGAGTCTGAAGGACAAAATGAGATGAATCGATTATAAGAAAAATGAAGAGAACTGGCCTCTTTGTTCCTTCTTTTCACTCCTTTCAGGGATTAGTGTGTCTGCTCACAGAGTCAGCAGTGTGTCTGTGAAATATGTGCTTTTAGTGTGTGTGTGTGTATAAGCTTTGAGTTTGAAACATTTTAACTGTGTGTGTGTCCTCCGGGCAGCTGAAATGTTTACAGGGAGGATGGGGATAATGAAGATGCAGGGGGGGAGCTGCAGCTCGGAGAGGGGGGTATCATGAAAGGCTCCCAGCGGGTGAAGAAACTGTGAAGTAAAAAATAAAATTACAATCCTAGCATTCCTGAAGAAATGCATATCACCCACCACCCTTTAGACAAAGATTATGTTTGAATGAGAAATAATGAAAAAGGGTCAAACCTTATAAATAACGCTTTGAGCTGTCTCAAGTGAGATTTCAGAAGCTTGGATGATCTGTTAGCGCTCATGGTGCGTATTGAGGTTTATTCTCAGTTACTACCACACCAGACTGTAGCTCTCTGTGGGTGTTATAGCTGTTTTTGTGTTACCCAAGTTAAATGAATATGAAGGCCGTCTAGAATTGGATAGACTCCGAAGGGTAATCAGTTATATTGAATGTTTTATTAAAGGAGACACGTCATCCTTTTAAATCCTTTTTTTTTCACATTTAAATAATTGATTTGTGGTCTATAGTAATGATTTGGTCAGAAGTCCTCCTTATTGTAACTCCACAAGCCTCTCTTTCACCCCTTTTCTGAGGTGTGTCTCAGATCAACTCGTTTTGAGGCTGTCTCTTTAAATCTAAACAAGGTGCTTCACGCCCCCCCTCCAGCTTTCAGACGCATTCATTCTGGTTTGATAGAGGGGTTTACAGTTATCTAGCAGCGCAGAAACTTTATATTTACAAATTTTTTTAAAAGAGAGAATGAAGACCACCAATTTGGTTAGTTGGTCCAGACTTTCTTTAGAGTTTTGTTGCAAATACTGTGACAACATAGCTCAGAAAATGTCAAATAGAATAGAGAAAACTAAATGGGTTGAAAAAAATTACCCAAACAGAATATAAAGATATCTTTGCAGCACTGGGAGAGACTAAGTTGAACTTTTCTGAACTCCTAGAGACTCCAAGTATACAACAAAATGCATTTAACGGCTAAAAAAGTGGATTTTTCTTATCTCCCCTTTAAATTGACAGAGCTAACTCTAATAACCTATTTTCCGGACAATAAGTAACACTTTTTTTCATAGTTTGGCTGGTCCTCTGACTTATACTACGAAGCAATTTATATGTTTTTTCCTCTCCATGACGTATTTTTGGACTATTGCGACTTGTGTTCCAAAGCGACTTATAGTCCGGAAAATACAGTAATTATTGGCAATATTTGAAAAGCAGATATTGCTCGCTTAGTCAGCACTCAGAGTATAAGTTGAGGACCTCTGTCAGCTTTTACCACACCAGATTTTAGCTCAATGTTTAAATAAAATAAGAAGTGTGAAGTTTTCGCATATGGATGGGATTCAACTTTCAAAGTTTAACTAGTAGGGATGAATAATTTTCAAAGATTTGCAACATTTCCTGAAATAGATATTTAAAAGTTTATACGACCATAAATTAAAAGTGACTTTCCCTCCACTAAGACCTGGTGTGTTGCTAACTCTGCCACTAGACTGTAGTAGCCTATTTGTAGTTGCCTTTTAACAACTGGCGAACATGGCATCAGATATTTTGTATAACCTTTTATTATTAAGTAGACATAAATACCTGGCAGTAGGTAAACTATAGACACTTTAGCAAGAAAATGTGCAGTTTGTGATTGTATACTATGAAACCAATGACTTCAGATATACAGGTTGCTGTGTTTAAGGCTTCATTAATGATTCTTTTCTCAGATGATTCTTCATTGTAAAGAAAAACAATTCATCCCTGTGAGTTAAGGGTGCCAGGGTTGTTTCTAAGAGCAAAAAGTCAAGCTTGGTCTTTCTGCTGGCTTGGACTCGAGCAGTGCTCCAATCCTGTTTGTGGTGTTTATGGACAGGATCTTAAGAGGAGAGTGTCAGGTTTAGGAAGTCATGAGGTCTCATTTCATTCTTGTTATTAATGAAATGATGAAACCAATAGGTCTACATTTGAGTGTGAACCAGCTGGGACAAGAGTCAGCTCCTTTTAAGTCTGAGGCCATGACTCTCAATAAGGAAAAACGTGGGTGGAATGCTTGAGCTTTAAGTATCCTGGAATCTTTTTCACGAGTGACGGTAAGAAGGAGTGGGAGATAAATGGATGGATCCGGGCTTTGACTGCAATAATGAGGGCTTTGTTTGGGAGCAGGGCCAAATTGCAAAGATTTTGCTTTACAGTCTACCCTTATCTATAGGCAGGAGGTATGGATTATGAATAAAAGAACACCATCTCAGATACAATCAGTTGAAATGAAATTCTACCAAGGAATAGTCGGGCTGAGCTTTAGAGATAAGGGGAAGATAAGCTCAAAGTGTTGCCGTTCCTCCACATTGAAAGAAGTCAGCTGAGGTGGTTCAGGCCACTAATTAGGATGCCTTAATCTGAGGGTTTTTTGGTACCAAGAGGAGATCTCTGGCAAGACTCGAAACTCACTGAACTCTGCTGTGGTAGATTCTCTGCAGCTGTAAAAGTTCTTGAGGATCTTGGGGGACCAAACTTCCTCAGCCTCCTTAGGAAGCTGTTGAGCCTTCTTGACCAGCTGTGTGGTGTTCTCAGTCTAAGTGAGATTTTCATTGATGTGGGTGCCCAGGTATTTAAAGCTTCTCACCCTCTCTACTTCAGGCTCACAGGTGAGCAGTGGTTGATGAGGTCTCCTCTCCATCCTCATGTCCATTATGAGCTCCTTTGTTTTGTCGGTGTTGAGGGTGAGGTTGTTGTCTTCCCTCTATGACACCAGACTGGTTACCTCCCTCCTATAAGCAGCTTCATTTCCCCCAGTGATGTGTCCTATCACTGCGGTATCATCAGCAAACTTCAGGATGATGTTCTAATTTAGGCAGCACAGTCATGGGTGAACAGTATGTAGATCACAGGTGTTGAACTCTGGTCTTCGAGAGTTTTCTCCTTTCCCTGCCCCGACCTCTACACCACTGGTGTAAAAGATGGGGCTGAGGACACACCCCTGTGGGGTTCCGGTGTTTGTGATGATCCTGGCTGAAGTCATGTTGCCAATCCTGATTGACTGTGGCTTGCCAGTCAAGACATCTAGGAGCCTATCTTAGTTTCTGTTTCCATCATGCTTTAATATCACCTATTTTACCACTTTTCCTCTAGTTCCCTGTATATTTTCTCATCTTCCTCTCTTTCCTCAAGGTCCTCATCGTTTTCCTCCACAGTTCAGGAATTCACCGACAACACTTTTCTCCAAAAATATTGCTTTTATTGTCCCAGAAGTTTTCACAACAAATTGAAAGTTTTAGCAGTTTTTTTCCACAGACAGAAGCAACCCATCAAAATAAGAGCTGTAACGCTGACTGTTTAGTGCAGTGACTTATGGTTTATTGGTTTAGTGAATGAGTCCTTAGATAACACGGTGATTTAATTTGCCTCCTACATCGCAGGACCTGCAACGTGAGCATTACGCACACGATGTTCTAACGACATATCGTGCAGCTTGAACTAGTATCTATATTGCATTTATTTAAAGAACCTTTGGGAGAAAATCTTCATTATTTTGGTCAGCCATAGCTATAAAATGTAAAGGTCGACTGAAGAATAAAACTCAAATGGACACTAAAAATTACCAAGAAGAGTCTACAGTAATGAATGCTCTAATTAGTTGCCTCATTTAGTTTTGGAAGAGGACAAAGCAGAAAGTGAGACACAAGAGAGAGAGGTCTTTAGTCCTAGCAGGAAGACTGAGTCTGTGTTGCTGTTTGGGTTTGCATACATTTTGGTGTAAGAGATGTCTAAAAAATTACTCTAAAAGACAAACTATGCTTCTGATTTAATGTAAAATACTTACAAATTCCATAAAACAACATCAAACTCCCTTTGTCCTCAACATTTTGAGCTTGCTTCAGATTTGCTTTACACAAAGGCAGAGAGAAACATGGAGAAAGATGCAGTCTAGTGTATAATTTGCTCTCTGCAAGAATAAGGACAGAAGGCATGAACAGAGTGACAGAGATGTGATGAAGTGGAGAGTTTTAAGTAAAGAAAGGACAGAGAGAAGGAGAGAGCAGCTATCTTCCTTTAGACCTCTCGTGCCCTCTGGGAAGCAAAAAAAAGTCTTGCTTGAGTTATTCATGCAGAAGATGGACACTCACACATCGATGGACACGCAAAGTAAATCTGTCTTTCTCGTCCCACCCAAATCCTCCACCAGTGTGTCTGTTGCGTTAATATCTCATGAACTGCTGGATGAATATATGATGAAATGCTGGGAAAACATTGAGCCAAAATTTGGTGTGGAAGTAGCTGGATCATTCCCAACATGTTCTGAGCTCTAACTGACTCCTTTGTTTAAAACTTTGACAATAAATGTTGCAGTCCATCACGTTTATCTGTTAGCATAATGTTCGGTAAACCAAGGAGCTGACCTGATAATTTTGTTAGTAAAATATCTCATGAACCAATGAGGGAATTTAAATGAAACTTTCAGCAAGTAATCACTGAATGTACATCCTTAATGGAGTAAAACAAATTCAAGATGGCTGATAGATAGCCTACAAAATATTGCTATACCTCAGTCAGTTTTACAAATATTCAGCTAAAACGTGGTGTGGTGATACATGAGAGGCATAAACAACATGTGCTTTGAGCAAAGTTTGAGTTAATGCTTTGACATTTCTTAACAAAAGAACAAAAATTCTTGCATGAATGGCTGCAGGCGAAAAGGATTTATTTTTGTTTTGTTTTTTTCATTTTAATTTGTATGTTAAAGAAGGAGAGGGAAGCTGTTTAAAGGCTCATTCCTTCAGCTCTCTTTATACTGTCTGAAAGTGTCACATTTCATGTTGTTTACTGACCTCACTGCAAAGACTTTCAGCTTTAAAGTAAAATGTAAGCATGATTAGAACCTTGTTTAAATTTAGTGATGGAGGGGCCAAAATTTTTAAAGAGAGAACAGGAGCTCGGAACAGGTCATGGCAGTTTGGGTATGTTTTATAAACGTCAATCTGATCTGCAACATAAAGCAGAAAATAGATTTTTTTGCTTAAAGAAACTTTCTGCAAACAAGAGGCATAATGACAATAAAACATTATATACCACAAGACTTCTGAAACTGTTTTTTTGGACAGATGAGACAAACAAACGTATACCTAATGCACTGCGTCATATTTTGTAAAAACCATATGCAGCGCATTAGCAGAAACACCTCATACCAGCTGTCAAGTACAGTGGTGAGTGGATGATGATTTGGATTTGTCTTGCATCCACAGGACCTTGGCACAATTCAGCAAGCTTATAGGTAAGATTTTGGAAGAGGGCACTTTAGTTCTACCATTAAACACACACTTCTCTCTATACTTGTGTGGATTTTACCTCAAGCTCCATTAATTTCTACAGCTCAACCCTGACCCGTTACCCTAATGCTAACCTCACAGGTACATACCTAACCCTAACCTTAACCTCAACATCATACCTTAGTCCTAAACCTAACCCATGACCCACAAATGGTTTTTTTCCATTGTGTGGACAAGACAAATGTCCACACAACAATAAAACGTCCTCATAAGCTTATGTCAAAATATGTCCACACAAACATTACAAAGACATGTACGCCCACACAACCACTGCTGACAAAAATTCCGTAACTTACGGACAAGGAGTGGCTATTGTGGCAACAACTACTAAAGCTGGAAAATCAATATCCACCTCTATCCAAGCCCGTTGCAATTTATTCTGTATGTCTTCCTCTGGATTTGTAAACCTGCGGCTCATGCTTTGTGCTGGATCTGAATCAAAGATTATCAAGATCTGCCTCCACCCTAATTCTGATTGGCGAGTAGGCTTTTGTAGTGTGTTTGAGAGTAAATGCTGAGTCTCCTCCAGAGAAATATCTGCTAAACTTTGGCCAACCAAAAAATTGGCATGGCGCTCTGAGGGCGTCTTTACATGGAAATGGGGAATTGCAAAACTGGAAAAAAAGGTCGTCGAAATGATGCCCCAACACCCCTCTAGCCCACATTGGAACCATCAAGTTAACTGTGAACTTCTCTGTAAAGCAACATATTCTAGAGTCAAACTTGAGGTGTTGCAACAGTCTAGTCGAAAGTCCAGACCCAGCTTTGGACTTGAAGAAACCTGTACAGAAACAAATGGTCACAAACCTCAATGAACTGAAGGAACTTTAAAAAAAGGAATGGGCCAAAATGTGTACGTGACAATGTGAGTAACTGATAAAGTCTCACAGAAAACAGCTACTGAGAGGTGTTACTGCTAAAGGAGATTCTACACGCTGCTGGATCATGGAGTGGACTTGGTTTTTCCACACAGGTTTTCAATTTTTGCTTTGTTTTTGTTTAATAAAAGGTGGAATCTGTTGTGTGTTTTTGTACACTTAATGTTAGAATAATTTTAGAACCTTGTAAAGAACAGAGGATTTGTCATTATCTCTTGATAAATATAACCCAATAATTGAATGAGGGTGAACCTTTACCCCCACATTTGTAAATAAATTTAATAACAATAAAGCAGTTTGAAGTGCAGTGAGTCAGTATGCATCAGTCTATTAGCCAATGCACCAACATTTACGTTATTCTCATCCTGGAGTGTAAAGTCTTGGCAGGTACGTTTTTTTTCAGCTGAGTGCTTTTGTCATAATATTTCAGGCCTTTTCAGACCCTTCAATTGATTTTTCTCTCAAGTAAGGACCTCATGAAAAAATAAAAAATACAAGCCATTTCTTTGGTCTCTAAGGTCTCTTTGAAGCTTTCAGATGGGACTACTCAGGCTCTTTCCCTCACAAGAAACACAGCTTCACTAGCCGTGTTTCCATCCAATTTAATTCAAATTTAGAGCGAATTTTTTAAATTTCGCAAAAAGGAAATGAATAATAAA
>JARVJO010000001.1:6369451-6379929 GCA_031762555.1 Cynodonichthys magdalenae
TTTATTATTCATTTCCTTTTTGCGAAATTTAAAAAATTCGCTCTAAATTCGAATTAAATTGGATGGAAACACGGCTTTTGTTTGTATTTGCAAGCTGAACACAAAACATGAATTTTCCAATTATATTATTTTGTTGTGTGACAAAAGTCAGGAAAATGTAGACAAACTTTGAGAAGAAGGAAGAGAAAGAAAAGCTGACAATATCTTTAGTTGTTATGAAAATGCTGTTTATATCAAAAAAAAAATTGGCATTGTTTAAATTGATGAAATTGGCCTCTGTCTTTTTGAGAACCTTCTACCATTTCTGACACTCCCACTTCAGCACGTCTTCACAACAATGCTTCAGGGGAGGGGTGTTCTTTGGGGTGGGAGCTGTGCTGCAGACAGAGCTACAGGGAGGAGCTTTGTACAAATAGGTGGTGCTTTGTACCAGCAAGTGTTTAGGCAGCTCCACATGGCTACAGGAGATTCACAGATTTTTCAAACATGCATGCATGAGTTAAATGAACACTCTGGGTATGTTTTTGAGGAAGGAATGACATTATAACATAACATCAAACTAAAAAAGTCGATTTTACATAACACGCCTACTTAAAATTGTATATAGAGAGGAAATGGATGACAAAATGAAATAAAAGCCAAAGTAAAAAAACGTGAAGAAATGTTAACAATATTCTAAAATTGAGGCCTTATTTTCCAACAACCCTTTCTACACAAACCCACACACCATCACCAGGACCACATCATCAGGCCCAAACCAGTTACATAACTACATTGGGGGTTCTGTGCCAGAGTTGTTATGTAACCCCACTCTTTTGCCACACTGACAAAAAGGTTGAGCGATATTCCCATGTTAACAAAATTTTCAATGCATTCACTCAAAATGTCATATATTTAGTTCTGCTAAATCTTTTTCAAACCACACAAAACCCTACTTTGAGGGGGCTTTTAACTTTGCCCACTAGCATCACCAAACGTCAGACTGAGAAACTTCAGCATGTCATAACGTTATCTTAAAATGTCATGTAGTTCAGAGGCGTCAGAGGTCTCAGTTTTTACCTGAAGGAACTGGTTGGGCAAGGCTGGACCAATGAATTCACTTACCTAAATCAAATACAGTAGCTATAAATACCATTTTTATTAGCTGCTAAGAATAGACAACTGTTGAATGAATTCTGAACCACTCTACGAAGAAATTAAACTTGAAATATTTAATGTAAATAATGAACATCGACAAAACAGTGTTGGGTTTGAACATGGGTACTGATGTCATGTTGCTCAGCTGAGGTAGATGGGAAGGATACACTGCAGTGAGAGAGGATCTCTTTCTGACATCACTGCCTTGTTCTCACCTTTTTCGTCAAATATGCCCAGTTAGTTTTTTTGAAACAAATTAAAAAAACATCACAAACCTAGCCTTGACCACTCTATTCCTGAATGAATAAATCTCATTATAAATATTAAAACCTTAGTTAATTTTTTTTTTAGGAATATTGATCCATGTGTTAAGAGTGTAGCACATTTTCAGTGTTTGTTGCTGTTTATATACGTAGATGTTGCTGCAGTTCTTGTGAACATTAGATGTAGCTAATGGGGGGAACAAAAGATAATACTGCTAAACAGCAGGAAATGCAACCAAAAAACAAGCTGTTGGCTTAAAGAAGTGAAAATATGGCATCTATTTTTATACACAAACAGAAATATACTTTATTTTATGTTTTTCTACTATTCTTTAAAGTTGATGCTCGTACAACGTAACCTGCTTGCAATGCATCTAATTTACTTATTAAATAGAATAAAGAAAATACATTTCGCTGAGTTACAGAAGGATTGTTAAATACATAGACTGATATAAGTTTTTCGTATTAAGCCTTGTTTTTGTGCATTGTTTAATTGGGAGTTAGATTTAAAAAAATGTTTATTGTAATTTTAGAACAAGACCTGTTTGTGAGTGGCCCTTTTTTAAGTAAATGGTAAATGGACTGTACTTATATAGCGCCTTTCTTTCCAACCAGGATATTCAAAGCTCTTAGTAGTAACCTACTCAGAGTCAATTGCATTATATTATAATTACTGGCTGAATTGTATCAGTTTAATGTATCAAAATATTGGCAGTGTGTGGAGATGCACACCGTATTGACCACAAAAGCTCAACAATAATGACCAATGTTATTTTTTTTCTTCTCAACATTATTAATTTTTTTTGTTAAAACAGAACCACAATGATTCATTGGTCATCGGTATTTTGCACCATGAGGAAATAATAGGGCCTGTTTGATACTTTAAACTCAACCTAAAACAGATATAAATATGCACAGATTTGTTTTTAAATCAAATTTTAATTTTCTCTAATATGATAATGAATTGAAACAGTGGAAATTTTGTAGCAGCATGGTTGCAAGACACACACAAAAAAAAGATTAATTTTGTGGTAGACAGAGGATAACTAAAACATTTGAATACCTCCCACATTCCTTATCGAACTCCTAGTAATCTGGCTCTGTAGGGGGCGGTTGATTAACAGATTAACAGACCTCCTACAGGGCACACTCACAGAGAACACACATATACACAAATTACTGCAAATTGCTTACAAATGGGGTTTATAAGAGCTCAAGTCCGCAGGTGACAATTTTTTCTGTTAACACCTTAATAAACTGAGCAAATAAAAAGAACCATGTTGGGGCATTATGCTGAACTCACATAACTTTCTAGCCAAACCTTGCATTTCTCTCATCTTTATTTATGAAAGAACCAAAGTAGCATTGGTTTGTTGAAGTTAACCTGCTGCGTTTATGCTTCTGAGCCATCAATGAAGGTAGTCACAGAGCTGGAACAGTTGGTATGTGTAAATGTAAGTGCTGAAGATTTTATGTTGTGACGTGGTAATTATGATACTTTGCGCAAAAAAATGGAAGTACATTTTTTGGAAAGTTTCCAAGTTGTACTCTTTGCCTTAATAGTTTCAGTATAGTTTAAAAACCGGGAATTATATTGTGAATTACTTCAAATCTTTATATGGTGTACTTAACTGTTATACAGGTACCATCCCATCCCCTGAGATTTCTTTAAAACCAGGTTCTCAGAAAAAGAAAAAAAAAATCCTCACAGTGGGAGTTGGATGAAGAGCCTGAGTTGTATTGTATTATTGTACTCAAAGCTACAAAATAATGACGTAACAAGTACTTTTCTGTTCAAATGTTGTTTGACAGGGTTTAGATTGAAAATAATTTGCCACATTTATCTCAAGGCAGTAAGTTTAACACATCTTTTTTGTTACACAACACACTTAGTTGACAACCGTGGGTCAGATTTGGTATGAAGCTGGCATTGCTGTCTGACTGCTGGCATGACAAGTGGTTTGTCAACAGGATGTGGGCCAGGTCTGGCACAGATGGCACTGTTTTTAAGATGGCATGCCAAAGCTGGCCCAGTTGTGGTTAGTTTTATATGACCCAAATCTGCCATTACCACAACTGACCCAATTGTAGTTTTCTGTGGTGCTGGCCCATACATTGACCACCTCTGGGCCACCAAAGGACAGTCATTCTTTGTGGTATCTGGGCTTAGTGTTAGTGCATTGTGTGGGCCAGAACTGGGCCAGACAAATTTTGCTTGAATGGAGAAAACTGAGAAGGGCAGGACTGAGAGTTAGGGATGGCTTTAAAGGTGTTGGCAGATAAATTAATAAATCTCTACAGACATTATGTCAGTCTGATGCACACAGACACACAAACCACAGAAATTTTGTGTTTTGAAATCTGCTTTTCTTGTCAAAGTCGTCACTCAGTAGGGATCATTAAAGGGCATTTAATTACCCATAATCCTTTTCTGGGCCAGATGTCTGCTCTGTTGGAATGATCTGAATTTGTGTGCTTATGTGTCAGAATTTGCCCTGTTTTTTTCCCACAGTTTTCACTCTAATGCTTTTTTTCATTAGTATTAGTATCTTTATCTTTCCCGTTTTTCACCAGTTTGTCTTTTATGGGTCTTACATAGTTAATTTAGACTTTATCAGAATTCTTTCTCTATATTTATTACTCAGCTCAGAAACTCAGCCACTCCTCCTTCTCTCTCTCCTCCCTCTCAGCCTGTCTCTCTTTTTGTTTCATACTCATTTGAACCCGGAGGGACCCAACTTGTTACAGACTCTTATGCTACACCTGCTGTTTGAGCCTCTGTAAGGTACTGCAACACTGTGTGTAAATAAGTAAGTTTTGAATTTATGTGTTTATGCCTCTGACAGATTTAATTTGAATTTAATGTTTGCATTGAAATATACTGTTACAACTTTCATAGTGTTGTTTGCTGATCTGATCTGCTGAAGAGATTTTTATCCTGGAACAGTCTTTACTTGCATTTCAAACTCAAATTGTGTGTAAAAAAACAGCCTTCTGTACCGTTTTGTATTTGTGGTGAGCTTCAATGAAAGTAAATTAATCATTCAGTCATAGTACGTTGTCAGTACAGCCATGCTCACTCTGTACTTACAGATCTTTTTACATATTTGCTCTTGGCAAAAGTAGAATACTTAAAATTTGGCACGACTGAGCCAGAGGAATTCCACTTTAGAAGACTAATTTAATCTGTAAGCCCCCTTCACATTGGATGACAACTCCTGCTACAAGGCAGAAAATCAACCAAATGATAGCTCCTCTTTTTCAGGATCTTGACAAGGTCTTCAGGTGTGTATTAAGAAAATAATGATAGGTGATGAGTCAACAATATTTTGAGCATCAGAAAAGCTTCCTTAGCGAGATTTTGGCAGTTTATCATCATGGTGGCAGCATATTGGCCCAGGCTAAAACCAAGATTGTTACAAGAAGATGGAAACCACCTAGGCGGTAGCAACATGAGGGGAGTGATGGCACAGAGGTTAGAGAAGGTGAGCCCATGATTGGAAGGTCCCAGACAAAAATGTGATCGGGTAACCTTCATTTGCCCCACTCTGGGCCCTTGAGCAAGGCCCTTCCCTCAGCTGCTCTCCGGGGACATTGGATGGCAGCCCCCTGCGCCATAAGTGTTCTCAAATGTGTGTTGGGTTAAATTCAGAGAAATAATTTCCCTATTGGGGATTAATATAGTAAGTTTACTTTTACTTACTATGATGATCTTCTAGCAACAGGTTTTAAATTAGAGGGATGTCGGGGCATCATTTTGATGCCGTTTTCGGTTTTGCGATGCCCCATTTTTGTGTAAGGACGCCCTGAGTGCAGTGTGCTGGACTTTGGGTTCAGTGAGATTTAACAGACTTTTCTTTGGATATAGCGCAGCTTTCACTCTAAAACTAGATAGGCCCACTGGACAATCAGAATTAAGGTGGGGGCGGGCCTTGGGCATTGGCAAAACTGTATGAACTGCAAGTTTATGAAGCCAGAGGAAGTCGGGCTTTGATAGAAGAAGTGGGTAGCGATTTAACAGTATCAGTAGTTGTTGTTGTGTGTTGTCACAATCTCCACTTCGTGTCCGTAAGTTACGTAACATTTGGTAGGACCATCACCCAACCACCACAGTGTCAACGCCTTCTTCAAAAATCCTAGCAAAAAACCTGTCTAACATGTAGCTGCGTTGTGACTAGGGCTGCATGATATTAGAAAATCTTTTAATATTTAATATTACGATGATGATATCAACTGGGATTGACCAAGTAAGTCATTTGCAAGGTTTTGGAAAATAGCAGCAAGAAACTTATTTGGAATGTACTAAGAGCACTGAGTCATCATTGCCTTTCAACTGGAAGAAGTTTTTCAAATTTTTCACCCTCTGGCCAAAATCTAATAGGCCGTGTAAGTTCTGGAAAGTGTAACAGAGTTGTCATTATGTGTGTTCAAAGGGTGGATTAACCAAGTCTGGCAAAACACTTTGTTGTACCCATCAGCCAATAAGAAGATGTCATTCATAATTGTTGCATGCTTTGGATTTTAGGAGCATAGTTACCTCCTTCCTTTAACATGATACTTCCTCGCACAGCTGCTCACATTGAAGGGAATATCTTTCCAAGAAAAAAAAAACAACTTCTCAACTTCATTCCATCCCAGCAAACATTTTATTTATGTAATACCCTTAATGTACTCAACAGTCCCAAACTCTACCAATTTTTGGTTTTAAAAATTGGTTTAAATATGCAGCAAGAAAATAGAGTTTATTATTTTAGGTAGACTACCTTTTGACACAAACAGGTTTGCTTGCAATTTTCATGCCTTGAATACAAGTTCTACTGAACTGAAACCAACCAACCAAAAGATTTTGTCAATCCATGTATTCCATTTCTTGGAACAGGTTGAACAGGAATATCACCTCTCGTTCTTTGAATGGGGTAGAGCAGAGCAGAGGTAAACAATGCTTGAATACTGTGGTAAATGAAAAGAAAAATGATAGAGAGCTATTATTTGTCTGTTTTTGATCTTTCGTATAAAAGCCAACCTTTTTGCTGCCTATGAGAATGTTTGGCTTGGTGTTATTGTTTTTAGTGTTAGTGTATGACTGGGTCAAGGACAAGATAAGAGAAATGTCAGTGTTGAGATTTGCACAGCAGCGTTTTATTCATTATCCACTCTTATGAGAAAATAAGAGTGGTCATAATTAGATGGTTAGAAAATCTGCATTCTTATGGGACAAGAGACAGAAGGCAGAGAGAGAAAAATGCAAAACAAGACAGAGAGATGTTGATAAAATGGAGGTGCAGACAGAAAGCAATGGCATGAAACAGCGAAAAGAAAGAATGTAATAAAAAAAAACGAGAAATAAAAAGCTGCCGGCAAAAGACTGAACCAAAAATATTCTTAAAGAGATACGTCTGCTTGTGTGAAATTAATTATGTCGACTTAACGAGACGTTATAAAAAAAAAACGTCTGAAAAAAACGGCAAGTCAGCAAAAAAAAAAAAAAAAAGCAAGCGGTTCACTTTTTTTTAATGATCACCCCTCCACCCCTCAGGGCCTTGGAGCCATTGCATAAGCATCACGATCAAATATGAGCAAAACCTAAAAGCAGTCTCTGTGGGAGGCCCAGGGATAAACCTGGATTAGTGATGGTTTCAGGATATTTGTAATTGGGAATCCCAGCAGATTTCACTATGCAAATATGTATCCCATATGCCGAGGAACATTAGGTGCTGACAGAATGAAAAGAAGAGATCCTGGGTGATGGCATCTGTCTGCCTGTGCATGAGTCTGCAAAACAGAGGTGCTAACAGCATCTCTATAGTGTGGCATAAAGTTATCTTTATGACTACAACTTGTCAGAATGGTTGAATTAGTCAGGTCACACCCAGCCCTGCACAGACAGGAGATAAATGTTTGTGCTTCCTCAGTCCGTCGTGCACAGCTCAGGTAAAAGGACAATTTATTAGCCTGTCTCCATCCTAGGAGCACTAAAAAAAAACAATTTGCTGCCAGTGACAAGATAGAAATGTTGTGAGTCATGGTGTTGAAACAGATTTTGGTGTCTCACTCCTGGTCCACATTGATATATTTCCTTCCTTAAACAGTCACTTTTCACCTTGTTTGTAAAATTGTTCTCGCGAAACACAACATAGTTTATAGAAATGTTTTAAGCCTCATGAAAAATAAAATGCTAAAATGCTGTAGTACGTATGCCAGGCCACTACGTGGTGCTGTAACACTGCCATGAAATTATACTAAAAACAGGAAACAAGATGTGGAATAGTAAGGATATTCAATTCCATCGATTTATTTTTCCATTCTAAAACCAAGTAAAACTCAGACTGGTATTGACGATACTGATCCGAAATGTTTGTAGTAAATCTGATAAATGTATTTAAATCACAGCTTCATTAATAATACAAGAAATTAGTGTAATTAATATATTCATTTTTCCATTTACAATAAAGTCAAACTAATACAACAGAAAAAAACAATCAGCAGACACAATCATACATAGTATGTGAAAACAGTGTTTTAAACCATACATAGGTAGAATAAAACCATTTAAATAAAGCATTTCAAGATTATAAAAATTACATTACATGAACATAAAAGCATGAAAATACTGAACATGCAACATGCTGCTACACTTACGCATTGCCCAGGCAGAAGAAAAAGTAGTTCCCTCCAAGGTCAAGGGTGAAACTTTAGGTCTACCATTATCAGGTTTATCATGCAGATATATTGGTAAGGCAGTACAAAATACACACAGGAGGCAGATATAAAAATGGTAAGAGAGTTTATTTACGGTGACCTGGAACGTACAGCTTCTGGACCTGGAGGCAGAGAATAATGGATCAGGTGGGTATTTGAAGATTGTAGGCATTCTCTGTAGATTTGTTTGTAAGCTTACTTCATGACAGTTGATCAGCATAAATAAAGTGTGACGAGTAAGTTTGTCGAGAGCTTGTTCTAAACGAGGCGAGGCAGCAGGTGAGTATGGATCCAGGAGAGGAAATGGCAGGTGAGGCAGGCAGGGCGTGGCAGCAGGTAAATAGAGCCAGCACAGGGTTTCACAGAGATCTCAGGAGAGCCTCTTAACAGGAACTTCAGGACAACTTGAAGACACACAAAGGACATAAGGTAAGTAATGTTCAGATAATGTCTTACATGAGCTGTGGCAAGAACACTACCATGGGAAGTTAATGTTCCAGCGAAGATCTAGGCCACAATAAGAGTGTTTTAAGGCTCCTGACGTTGTCACTGGAGGTGAGTGCAGCTGTGCTTAATCAGCTGCCAGACAACCAGAATTAGATTACCATTGTCACAACCATTGGGGATGTTCTGCTGTTTTTCTATTTATTTATTTATAGAAGTTAAAGTTAAAATACATTGTAATGCTTTTGCTATGAGTTACTTAACTTTCCTGTTTTTTTGTGTTTACTCTGCACCTTTTCTGTTCCACATCAGTTCAACAATTAAGAAAAGGCTTACACACCCCAACCCTCATTTTTAGGATGTACTATATGACATACCTAAAGTTCTCAATTTTCCAAGAGTGTATTTACCTGGTGCACTACAATAGGGCTAGGAAAAATTACAACACGATTCGACAAATACAGACAAAATGTGACAAGAGCAGACTAAAACCTGCATGTCATTTACAGCTGTTATGCTTAAACGTACATATATGACATTGTAAATTTTGAAATGAAAAGACAATGAGAGTTGCAGCTGTGAATTTAACCAGTTTATTTCTATTGTGTTAGAGCAAATGATGTAATTTTATTGAGGGGGAATCATCATATTATAATAACTGGATCAAATTATTGTGGGGGTCATAACAACCCCCCCAGCACATTACATGTCAGGCAATAACCTTTTAAGGAATACTTAGCTTTTCAAATCAGTCCTAATTTTTCAGCCAATAGAAAACAACAAATTACTCTCAAGACAGACCATATTTCATTTAAAAAGTCAATAACGACGCTACTAAAGTCAAGGATAATCAAATAGCGTGTCTTAATTGAGGAGAGATGATGTGTGAAGTTACAGTTTAGTTCTACAGCTCAGGCGCTTCTTGCTGTGGTGCCTTCAGGTAGAAACGTCCTCATAAAAAAAAAAGAAATTAGTTTGAATCATGACTTCCATTGCATTGTTGTTTGATCTAATTGGTATTTAAAAAAAATGTAAACAAGCTAGTTGGAAGTGAGACGCTGCCAAACCAGGATTGCAGTCTGACAAGGTACGACATTCTTCAGTAGTAAGGTCTTCTCATCAGTGATAAAAACATAAACATACAGCATGCCCAATATCTAAACACAGTAAAGACTCTATATTGCACAAAGCTAGAACAGCAATACAGTCTGCAACTTAAGTAAAAATAAAAATGTCTTATAATCCAGAATGTTATATCAGTCAGATTTGCATTTATTGAACTAAAATTTGGTTTGGTTGTAGCTAAAGGTCTTACCTGCCTTATACTCAAAGCGCTATCTGATAGCATGATATATATTTTTAAAACTGCAATTCATCATTGTGCTCTGTTAACAAAACATAATGAATGAGGTGGATTTTATTAAAAGTTTCAGAACGTAATAATTAAACACACAATTTGGAATCAAACTAAAGAAGTAAAGTAAGCCTTTGGAAACACAAATTAGCCACATTTACACACATAATGAGCAACAATTTGACACGGTAGTAGCTGAGAGTCATCCCACACATACTCATTCTGAGCGCTTCACGTTGTGTAACATCTTAAAAATAGTCGTTAGTTGTTTGTCTGTTAGCAAAATATCTCAGTGAACTGATTTTACAGAAAGTCTACAACAGATTATTTTATAGAGTCAACTCAAATCAAGAGGGCTGCCACAGCTAATGAACATTAGCTAACAAAAATGGCTGCAACTCCACAAGTTTGACTGATGTCCTGATGCATTTCAGTAATCCAGGTAGAAAAAATCCAAACGAAAATTAAGTAGGTGCTCTGGACAGTTTGTTCTTTTAATGAAAAGTTTCGTCTCTCCTCCAAGAGACTTCTTCAGCCTGAGGAGTTTCAGGTGAACTCAGCCTTATAAGCACTGCCTCCAC
>JARVJO010000001.1:6383960-6422773 GCA_031762555.1 Cynodonichthys magdalenae
CCACTGGGACGTCATGTTTAGAGAATAAATGTCTCAGTTTCTCTGAAACTCCCGCAACATACGGAATGACCACTGGTTTGGGTCTGGGATCTTCATTTTCACCTGGTGGTTGGCTGGAATCCTGTTTGGTGCTTTTTTTTTTTGAAGTTTGACTGATATTAAGCTAAAATTTATGAACCAACCCCAGCCCTCACTGTGAGAGTTAACACATCTCAAAGGAGCTTTCTATGAGATCAGGCATAACATCATCAGACAAAAAGACCTAAAAAACTCAATACGCATTTCTTCAAGGAATGCTATACTTTTATTTTAACTATATAGGTGTAAAAATATTTTACGTTGCTGCCTTAATTAATGAATAATCACCAAATATTTTGATTTCCTTCACAACTCGTGAAACTAATTTGGAATATCATCACTAACCTTCTCAGCACTAAATATAGACGTGAGATGTTCTTTTCTACATGGTGATACTGTGAAACAAAACACCTTTTTTAAAAAAACTTCTAACAGCTGTTTGTCAGGACGCGTGGTTCTGCAGTATCAGAGGCGAGAGAACCAAGCCGGATTGGAGGAGGGGTGATGATGGAGATTTGTGAGGCAGCAGCTTCGCTCTCTTTGTAATGAATCGATGTAAAACACAGGAGGGATCGGCTGTGTTCAACCATAACTCTGACAGAACAATATTCTGAGCTCATTTGGGCCGAGGAGAGAAAAACTGTTAGAGGAAGTAAATTACAGCACCAGACGATACACCAGAGGAAAGTCCTCAGAGTCTCACAGTTCTAACAATGAACTCAGTCATGGAGAAAGAAGTATGCTGGAAATTGGATTTGAATCTGGATCTGGATTGGATTCATGATGAACTTTATTTTTTGTGTGAGGACAATACTTTTACTGTGCATTAGTGCTGTATAAGTAAACTAAACCGAATAGATTATAAAGGGACAAGAGAAGCGTTTAGTGCTCTTTATTGTCTATTCTCAAACAAACCCGCTTCTATAGTCTGTTTGTCCCATGCATGGTTATTCAACTGGCGGCCAGCAGGCCACTGCCAACCCGCAAGTGATTTTGGTCTGATCTGCTAATTAGTTCATTAAAAAATGTATCAAAATAATAATTTATTTATTTATTAGATTTGAATGACAAATATTTCAGTCCTGTGGGTCCTGTTATACAGATCAGTGTTTCAAAGTGGGGGGCCACCAGGGGGTGCAATGGGGGCCTCAAAAACTGGTGGGAAGTTAAT
Organism: Cynodonichthys magdalenae; assembly: GCA_031762555.1. Classification (NCBI taxonomy): domain Eukaryota; kingdom Metazoa; phylum Chordata; class Actinopteri; order Cyprinodontiformes; family Rivulidae; genus Cynodonichthys; species Cynodonichthys magdalenae. Next base: position 6,385,210 of record JARVJO010000001.1, read on the forward strand.
AGTAGGAAAAAAATGCAAAATAAAAAAATATATAATATAATGAATGTTTTTACTGAATATAAAATCAAATATGTTTTTCAATCGTTATTTTAAAATATACTTTATAATGTTATATTGAAATGTTATTTTAGTTTTATTAAAGTTTTATCAAAGTACATATTTTGGTTATGCTCTTTTGGGGGCGGGGGGCATGGCATGGAAAAGTTTGGGAATATTTTTTTATTTGACATTTAATTTATTGTAAGTTCAACTTTAAATCAGAAATAAATGAAAGTATAGTTTATTTATTTAAATGTCCGGCCCCTGAACTGTAACTGTGGCCCCCAAGAACTTCAGTTGAATAGCCCTGGTGTAATAGGTGTGGGATGTCATTATTATTATTATTATTATTATTATTATTATTATTAAACCTTTATGCAACCAGGTAGATCTCATTGAGATTAAAAATATCTTTTTCAAGAGAGACCTGGCCAAAAATGGCAGAGACACACAGACATTACTCAATCCTGAAACCATCAAGCACAATCAAATGAGTCAAACTGTAGACTGGTAAAGTGTAGAGTATTGCTTGTTACTATAAAAGTGACTTAATCTATTCAAAATTCATTTTTTTCCCTTAACCTAAACTAGGGGTTTTGTTACTTTTATGCAACTAGACGGAAGTTGAAATCCAGACGAGAGTAAAATTGTTGTCCGTTTTGTAGATCTTTTTAAAGTAAGAAATAGGTGGTATAAGGTGAAATATGTTTTGAGGAGAAAGTGATTTTATAATCAGCTCTTTAGTATGTGCAAGTTTCTGACATGTGCATTTGTGTGTATTATTGTGATAGAGGTAGGGCAAAATGTGATGAATCCTCTCCGCTCTGGTCTTCATTTAGTATTCTCCTCATTTCTGTCTTTTCTCCCCCCTCCAATCTCAGTGCTGCACAGCTCACTTCACTTTCAATTTCTCTCCTTCTGCCTGAACCAGCCCATCCTCACCATCCACATTTATTCATTTCTCTGTCTGACAATCCACATTTATCTTTTTTCTTCAAATCTCCTTCCATCTTTCCTTTGATACCACAGTCTCTCTACTCTGACTGTCTGTAATCACTTTATACTATGAAGCTTACAGATTTTAGTAATTGTATTGTAATGGTTAGTTCTGACAATAAAGGAGTAGTTTGACATTTTTTTAAGTGAGATTCTATGGAGTGGTTATGAGCATTCATTATCTTACCTGTTGCAGAATGCTCACTGATACTCTCAGTTTGGAGAAATACAAGTTAATTTAGTTGAGATAAGCCTTCCACATGGTCCATCCATACCTGGGAAATCTGCTTTTGTTGTTGCATTTGCGTGATGAAAATCACCGTCATTTTGTTCTCAGTCTCTAGTTGTCTGATAATTCAAACTATTCACCCCACTCAGCATTCAAAATGATTGTGTAATTGGTCGGAATTATCAGAAACTCAAAGATGTCAACCAGCGAGCAGCAGAGAGGAATCAGACTCAAGGAGGCGGTATAAAAGGTAGGTGAATATTTATTTACACAATGTACAGGGATCATCAAAAGGAGGAAGATGTTCTGACAAACGAAATGATCTTATGGTTCCAAGGAGGTCTACTAACATGTAGAGGAGGGTAGATAATCAAAGGGAAGGGGTAGGAAGCCATAGAAGGGCACTTTTGAGGTGGCCTATGTGGGTTTTGTCGGCTGCATGACAAGGCGCCTACAAATTGGGACAGCCTATGGTGCGAGGCAATGACGTAAGTGGCCAACAAATGTGCCCTACGTTGGCTGCAACCCCAGACTTGAGAGATAGCCTATGTTAGCATTGGTTTTAAGCCCTTTTCTACGTTTTTATATAATTCACCAGGAGACCTCTGTTAACAGCCTGCTACGTGTTTGACAGTGGAAGCAGAAATTAGACACCAAGGCAGCAGGATGTCCCAGAACTGTCACAAAGTTTATTTTTTCTTATGGTTCACAGCTCCTCACCACATTGTAGTCCCATTTATATCAATGTGCCCTGAAGCAACTCTAAATTGTTAGAGTGAACTTTACATTCAATTGAGTATAGTCCTCTTTACAGCTGTGGAAAACTAATTCTGTAAAGATTAAAGTTACAGCAAGTATAATTTGTGTTCATAAACAGCAAATAATGCCACGCTGCACTGTATGCGTATCCACTAATTCCACTGGTCACCCTTCAGTACTCACTGAAGCTTCAGCAACAGCAGATGACAATCTGAAAACAGCTCAGATAAAAACACATTATCACACTTGTGCATATTGCAGGTTTGCTAAGTAGGCAGAGTTTGCCCACCTTTTAAATGTTGTATTAGGCAGAGCTTATTTCAGATGCAGTGATGGGAGCAAAAAGGCCACTTTAGTCTCGATTCACACAGTGTGATGATCTTGATCTGCTCACCATGACCTATATAATCACTTAGAACAAGGCTGGATTGTTGCAAAATTGAAAAAAACCTTCAGCAGGAAGGCAATCATGACACTTCTACGGTAATAGTACTTATCAAAACGATTGTTCTTACTATTTTCCATTTTCCTGTGATCCTCTCCTGCACTCTCACCATGCTCTCTATACACCTGTCCTGGCATGACTCTCTTGGATCACCTCAGAATGTAGCTACATGCAAAAATATCATACATATATATAGTGGTGGGGCAGCGCTAATCCAAAAGTTAGTTGCTCAAGTTCTAAGTGCTTGCGTTCAACAAAACTTAGCAAAAGCTAATTCTAAGGCACAAAATTGACTCAGAGTTCACCAGTGTATATTCCAGTGATAACACGAGCCACTCTTGCGTAATACTGTCAATTAAAGGAACGTCACTTTACTTTTACAGTGTTGCACATATCACTGCAGTTTAGGGAGGTGATTTGCTGAAACAGACTTTTGGCTCATGGTGATGGATAAATTGTTGTGGATTGCTAGTTCTGCTGCTTCTTGGTCATTTTCATATGTTTATAGTAGGGCTTCGGTCAGAAAGCCTGCAATATATTAGTAATTTCAAACTGTTTATCGGAGAACAGAAGCAATGCATACAGGTACAGGATGAATTGGTGACGGGAAGCAAAAACACGGAACAGGAAACCGTCTTCACTTCAAAATAAGAGCATGAATTTAAACTTTTCCCTGCTTATGTTATGGCTCCAGTTACCACCCCTTCTCCATGAGCACGGTTCTGCTCTAGTTCAGGTCTGTTTGGTTCTGCTCAGGTGTGTGTGTCCCTCACTGTATGTACGTGATCATGGGTGGACCGTCCATAACGCTGTTGTCTTAAAAGAAATATCCATTGAGGTTTTACCGTTCTGTCTTTTATTTTAGTTTTATTTATTTATTGTCGTGGTGCTGTTTATGAGTGCTTGTGTAACAGTGGGCGGCCAGTTTGTTCGGATATCTGCTCGGCTTTGTCTCCTGCACCTCTCTCCAGGAAGTGTTTGCAAGTTTTGCCTTTCCCAAAGAGGAGGTTTGCATAAGTAGCGCCTTTCCTCACTCAATCAATTCAAGAGCTAATCCACGGACAGCATTCTGCTGACGTCAAAATCATAAGTGTGTTGTACTCGCTTCTACCCGGAACCATCAGAGAGGAGATACAAACTGCACGGCTGAGTGCCGTTGGAACCAGGAGACACATTTGAACCAATCAGAACCTCAAAAGGAGCGCCTATAGTACAGAGCTGTGACTGGAAGGGTCGCCCAGTGATATAGTTCCAATTGCTTCCTGCCACGCAAAGAATTGTGGGAATTGTTTTTTAAATGAAAACCATGACCCAGAAGGACAGTCAGCTAGAGTATAAAGCCTCTATAGGAACAAACTTTTATTGTAGGGGGTGCTGTTAAGTTACAATGGTTCTGCATTGTATTGACTTGAGACAGCTTTCTACCTCCGCAGTTAAAGATAATTATGATCATTACTTGATGAATTAATTAAATTAGTGCTGCTGTTATTTCTCAATTTAGAAAGTGTAAATCCGCACACAGTTCAAAAAATTTAGCAAAAGCCCTAAAGCGCAAACAAGAAATTTAGTGCTGCGATTGGCGCAATTGTGCTTTAGGGCAAAAATCCAAAGTGCAGAAAAAAGACTTTATTAACAAAAAGACTGTCAAGGCAGCTCAAAAAATACAAATATTTTCAGGAAACAAGAGAACAAGGAACACAGGAGGACAACCACACTGGCTGGGTCCAAGCAGCACAGTGAACCAACACAGACTGAAGACAAGAAACCAAATATAAAGAATAAAATGCAACTAATGCATAAAATGCAAATTGTATTTTCTCTAACTTTCCTTAATAGTCGATGCAAATGATCAAGTCATCAACTATTGGAATATATGTGTAATATTATTGAAAAAAAACTCCAGATGATAACAGTATTTTTCTTAAAGAATAAAAAATTTAAAATGCACTGTTCCAAATTATTACACACAACAAAGTTTTAAAGGTTGTCATAGGGTTGGAAGGTATCAATCTTTTTCATACTGACACATTATCTTTAGATACCACGGTAAAGTCCAGTGTATGTGGTGTGTTGAGTTACTTTCTCCCGTACTCGCCGTCTCTCCATCCAACTTTCACATGTTTTTCTTTTCTTCTTCCTTCAGGTTTTTTTTACTTTTATTCAGAATAGAAGTACCGACGTGCGCAGAGTTGTGAACTTTCCCTAAAAAGCGCTGAAGAAGTTCTACTTTCATCAAATGTTTTGTCTTCTGAGCAGTCCGAATGGACCCATGGCAGGTTTTAATAACAGCTGAGGCATTCCTACACTTTCGACCATGAAGGCGTTCAATAATTTCAAGCACTTACAAAGTTTCTTATATAAATGTTTTTTCGCTAACTGACCAGTTTTGCTTTTCCCGACATATTAACATCTAACCAGGTGGAAATACGTCAGGTTGACGACAGGAGCACATAAGCAGTCAAGTCAGTTTTCCACAACCAGGATAACGTGATCCGAATAAATGTTTACTTGCACGTCGTTCACATTATCAATCGGCATAAAACACCCCTCTCATTTGAACTACAAGTTCATTCTGATTAAACTGAATCAGATCAAAATATTCCAACTGGGGCGTTTATGACACATTTTATTCCGATTACTTCTGTTTATGTAAATCTAACTAATGACCCAAAGTGCCTTGAGACACAACACCATCCATGAGTTTAAATGAAAAACAAAAAATATGATCTTTTAGAAACTTAAATACAATTTGCATAATGATTCAGATGTCGGTGTATAATGTATTGTATTATGACTTGGTCACATTACATCAGCAAATGTGTCCATTTTAGAACTCCAATAGAAAATAATTCTTCACTTCGCTTCATATTCTTTCAGTCAACCACAACAAGAAAAGATTACTCTAGTTCCCTACATATTTGTGACTCCACAAGTCTTTGTTGGTGCTTATTTGCTTATTCACCTTCCTTTATTCCTCCATGATTCCCCCTACACCTGATTTACCCCGTCTCCCACATCGCTCCCTCTCAGCTTGCTTCTGATTGGCTGCGTTTAGCCTGTCTCTTCATGAATTGAACAGCAGTGGTTGAATTTGACTGGCCGGGAGTGAATCGACTCAAACTAAAGCTCTCTGTCTCTCCACCAAACACACACACACACACACACACATTTGCACGTGCTCAGTAGCGTCCGTTAGACCTTCTCTGTGAAACGAGCACAGCCTCTCCCTCACACACACTCACCGGCGTGCAGCTCGCTTTGTCAACAGCTCACGTAGCAGCGGCGCTCTCACGCACGCAGCTCATCTGCAATCCCACACGCACACACACCACAAACATGCGGTCACACACTCTTCTATGATGCTGTGACGCTCAGAACTGCTTCTTTCTCACACACTCCTCAGTAACTCGCTTTTTTTCAGGAGACAGAGAGTCAGTCTCTCTGTCTGCCCGTCTGTCACTCAGTCCGTCAGTGTGTGTGTGTGTGTCCTGGTGGCATGAAGCGGTGATGTTTTGGGACAGAAAAAATAGTATGGGCAATTCTCAAAGACGGCCCAAAGGAAGACACAGACCTAAATCTGCAACAGGTACTTGATCATTTTATCTGCTGCCATTTTTTTATGTTTTCTTTGGTGTCAGTTTCATCCCTGCATTCACTTGCTTGTTCTTCTGCTCTTATTTTTTACTGAACTACTCATCCATGTTTCTGCTCATCTGTTCCTCCGTCTAGCCGTTACACACATGCACTCTGCAACACTTCTGCTCGTTCACTCGGCTGTGTCTGCGCACCTTTGTTCGACACTCGGGTCCGTTTGCAGATCTGTAATCGAAATTTGGCTTTTTTTCATCTCCGTATATCCCTCTTTCCACCCTCTTCACAACCATCGTGCTTACACGTCTTCTCCTGGAAAACTGTTCATTTCTAAATATCTCACACAATTTTATGTTCAAATTTTAGGAGAGCAAATCATTTTTAACTCGGGTAACACCTTTTCTTTATCCCAGAATTCTTTCATGAAGTTGTTTCGTTCTTCATCCACACTGGGTTTTTGAAACAGTTTTCCTTCGTTTGAGCCACTACTTATGTTCATACACCACCCATTATTACCATTTATTTACTGTAAATACCCATATGGCAGTTGTCTTCATCTGTCAGTATACATGGCTATAAATGGTGTAGTTTTTTTTTTTTTTCTTCCTACAAAAACACCAACCGATTGTCCTTCCGAGTTTCACTGTCTGCTCAGACCACTAAATTTCCAGTTTTTGCTTTTTTCCCATCATACAACCCTCCTTTCATTCATGCAAACATGCTGAGAAGCCTCCATTCATCGTGTATTGGTTTATCCAGAGACCATTGTTCGGTCCACTTGTCTCCAGCTCTGCTCATCTCTCCATCTAGAATCCATTGCTTTCCAGTCTCCTGTGATCTGCCCAGTTTCCACCACGCTTTAAGAGTCATTAATCTTCTCAGTCTATCAACTTTCCAATCGTTTGTTTCTGTTGGGTTTTTTTCTGTCTGAAATAAATCAGTTTTTTTTCCACCTCTTCCCTCTCGAATCATCTTGGCTGCCAGGTTTGAATGAAGCGGGTCAGTTGGTCGGTTGCCTCTTGGCGTGTGACCGGACTGAGAAATACATGCCGGTGTTTGCGTTTCAGCAGAGTGTGAGCCTAGCACATGTCCGGCATGGCTGGACAAAATCACCAGTGGTGCTCTTTTTTTATTATCTTCAAGGGCTTCCTTGTAGAAATGGTAGAAGAGGAGGATGGGAGAGCAGAGGGAGGATGAGGAAAAGAATAGAAGGGAGAGAAATTAGAGTGGAAAAGAGGAATTTTTTTGAAAGGAATATTAGAGTGGACTGGAAAGCGGGGTGAAGGACTGAGAATGGAGAGGTGAGGAAGAAGAGGAGGAAGGTGTTGCATTAAAGAACACACATTATGTTGTGTTGTAGAGCTGCACAAGTTCACTGAGAGTAAACACACCCACCTCATCTTACTGTTTCCTCACACACTACTGTATTTGCAAACCCCCATGAGGAAGCTTGTGTGTGTGATGTATACGTTATCTTTAATACAAACTGACAGCGGACCAGCCAGCACACACCTGCCGTGCTGCAAATAATCAGCACCAGACATCTCCCGATATGTTTGACCTTGCCTTTAATCAGCATCCAAATCATATTTATTCCCTTCAGACAGCGAGATCAACTGCATTACTGTCACAAGTGCTGCATAAACACCCGGCTGTCGATGATACAATGTAGGACAGGAGGCAGGAATGATGCTTGTGGTCAGAATAAAGAAGTGCATTTTTCCATGAAAACTGAGGTCTTCTGTGTTTAGCAAAAAATAAATAAAAATAAAACTTAGGTTCTAGTTCTTAGGTGAAACACTTTACTGGTATCATTAGATCTGTTTTTGTACCTTTTAGCAAAACAGCGTATGTTAGCCAGCAAGCTAACTTTCATCTGTTTGTCCTTGGAAAGGTTTACAAAGTCACCATGAAAACAGAATTACTCAAACACATCCATCCGTTTTCTTTCAACACTTTTCCGTGAGAGGTGGGGGACACCCCGGAGGGGTCGCAAGTCACTACAAATAAGACAAACAATCATTGAAGGCCTCTGCATCCTTTATCCGAACCCATAAAATCCACTCTTATTGACGTAGCTTTGTGACAAAAATCACGTCATTTTGTTCTTAGCTCCGTGTCGCCTGTTCTTGACACAAGGCCTGAACTAAACTTTTCACCCCCCTCGCCGTACAAAATTATTGTGCGATTTGTCAGAAGTTTGTGGGTGTGTTTGTTTCAGCTGAAACGCGCTCTGACAGCAAAGGAAGCATATTGCGTCAACAAATCCGTTGAGTGTTGCACGCGCAAGCAGACACTTATAAAGATCGTCAAATTGACAACATTTTTCAGATGGCAATAACGCTGATATTCGCGGAGGAATCTGTCTGACGAAAAGTGTGGAGCTTTAACCGCGACAGATTTGTGGCCAAAATAACGGCAGATATTGGAGTGAAAACCCCAGAGGGAAGAAATCTGTGGTCTGACGCGTACAGCGGCGAAAGGAGTTTCCCAGGAGCTTATTTCTATGTAGCTGTGTTTCAATTCGGGAGCTGCGTCACTGCCCCACGCTGAAGGCTGTCCCAATTCGTGGGCTCCTTCTCATGTGGCCGACGAAAAATGAAGGCTGCATCTGAGTATCTTTCCCGGCCGAGGATATCATTCAATGTGCCGGCAGAGTTTATAAAATTTTTATTTATTTTTTTTTAGATTTATGTGTAACATGTTTAATTGTGAAGTTATTCTTCAAGTAAAAGATGGGTTTATCTCTGGTTACTACATGTCCTAACGCATTTTAAGATGAAGGCACGTGATATAAATTGTATCTAAAGGCCAGACCGTCTCACAGCCATTTTAAGTAGCCTACCTGGACTGCATGGTCTGTGGTCTTGGTAGGCAGCAGCCCTTGAATTGAGACACAGCTTGTGTCTCATGGACTATGACCGTGACTGCACGTCGACTGGTCAGCTACTGATCGATTCTCACCAATTTACTCTCGCGTTCCCATATTGGGACAGTTTGGAGGTACCAGTAAACCTAACATGCATGTTTTCGGTCTGTGGGAGGAAACTTGAGTATCCAAAAAAAACCCACGTATGCACCAAGAGAACATGCAAACTTCACCCAGAAAGGCCGGGAAGCAAACCTGCGACATTCTTGTTGTGAGGCAACAGCTCTAACCACTGCTCCACCGATTACCATTAACGCCCTCTTCACACTGATGGTAACGATGATCCTACTAACCTCTTCACAACCTGTTGTAGATCATAGATTGCGACAATGTTTTAAAAAAGATTAGCTGAATCATCACACTAAAAAGTGATAGCAGTTGTTCTTGACAAAAACAGCTTGTTGGTGTCCGAGTGAGAATGAAACACTGCTGTCAAGAGTTCAGTCTAACTGCATTCATGTGTATTTTTTTTACCTTGACTATGTTTTGTCGTATTATTTACCAGTTTTCACCTAACCTTTGCCTCATGTGCTTGTTTTGTTCCTGAAGTAAAAAAAAGAGAAGTTCGGCTGCTTTGTCAAAGTTGAGATTTAAACTTAGAATACAGTTTTTAAATTCAAATTACAAATAAAACCATTATTTCCACCTAAACTATAATCCATAACTGAGCTCTTATGTCAGTTTTAAACGTTTAAACCAAACAAATGAAGGTGTCTGTAGTAAATAACGGAAACAGTTTGTTTTTCCTTCCTATAAACATGCTACTAGTAGCACATAAGGCTCAACATGCCATTTATAGTCTCAACATGTTTTAACGTGTCAAAGTCACACCTCTTGGTTTGTATTCTTGGTTGCCAGGTTGAGGCAACAGATAATTCGAAAAATGTGTGTTGTTCAACACGTTCGAGACGTGTAAATACGGTTTTATAGACAATCTGGCGACATTGGTAACGCCAGACAAAAGAGCCCCCAAAAAATAAAACTAAACTATGAACAAATATTTTTTGAGAGAGAAAAGAAAATAGTTTGTTTTATGTGGGAGCGCACAAACTAACGTGTCAATACTGGCAGGTATGATTTCAACAGATGTTCATCTGGTCTTGAACAGCTGGCTGAAGCACAGCCATGAAGTAACTCATCTGTAGACATTAAAGGGGTAGTTCAAATCTTTGGAAAGATGTTCTGTGAAGGTTATAAACAGCTTTTTTGAGGACTTCAGTTTGACTAAACAAAATTTAATTCTTACCCGACTAAAGAGCCAGGAGCTAGTCAGAGCAGAACAAAGTGGATTGCTGCTGTCTTTAAAGAACTCCAAATAATTTATGTGAACACTATTTTATGTACCTTTTAAACACTCTTTAGCATTATTTACAGTTTCACATTACATGAATATTCTGCCTAAAATATTAAATGTCTGCAGAAAATCTGAGAAGGGGGTCTCTGCGGTCACTAAATTTCTTATTTTGTGGAAGGAGTTGGCCTAAAACGTGATTGGTCTGTTTGACTTTTGTGGGCGTAGACGTGATTTGTCAGATTGATGGTGGGGTTAGAAGAAGCTGGGGGGGGGGCAGCGGGGAGTAGCTTGGTCAAACTGACCAGGAAGCACCTATATTTATTTAAATATATATATGAATTTTAGTCATAACTTGAGACAGGAAGGTGCTTGCCGCACAAAATTTGAAGTTATTAAATTATGTTTACATGTTCACGATCATTTTTATTTGAGTCATTGTTTTGTTATAAACCATACATAGACAGCCAGCAAATCATATTATTTAATTATTATAATTACTTCCTCCTAAGTTGGTCCACAAGTCAAGTTAATCCAATCGATTAGGACAAACTCCGCCAACACACCAACTCTGCTAATCACGATTAGGGCAACATGTACTGCAGAGACCCCTACTTGAAAAATTCCCCAAACTGCAGAGGAAGTGCTCCAACTTGTTGCTGTTATTGCTAGTACTTGCTTGTAATCACATATTTCTGCATAAATAACCATAAATTGCAAAACTGACTGCAAAATTTTTCCTATAGTTGGAGGTTTTTTAAAGAGCTTTCTACAACAGGTAAGATGTTAATTATTTAGGCTCTTTTCACAGAGCCCCACTTCAAAGATCTGCTTTAATATCTGACCTGTTAAGAGAGACATCTTGTGGCCAAAGCATGGCAGGATTTTTAAGGTGTAACTACAGCATCAGTTGATATTGTGGTCATCCATATTTTTTTCTGCTTTCGTCAAGTGTTATTGTCTCCACTTCTCACTCTTTTATTTTATTTTTTTATTGTAGTTTCCTACTTTCAGTCTGTACAGACACATAGAGCAGTCGTCTGTTTTAGTTCTCTCCTGCTGCTTTGCAATCACTATCATCATCCTTGTGATCACAGATAAAACTCTATTTGCATCACTCTGATGCTTTCCACCGGCTTTGTCCGTGTTGTATGTTTTTCTCATTCACTCATTTCTGCCCTGAGAGCCATGACGGTGCGTACAGACACACGTGCAAAGCGCCGTTCATTCACACTTTTTTAAACGCATGATGTCATTCTCAGCATCTTGCAGCAAGCGAGGGAAGGCTGGAGGGGGAAAGGGTGTGTGTGTGTGTGTGTGTGTGGAGGTAATTGGAGAGCGACAGAGATTTGAGATAAGATGCAAGACAAGAGGCATGAGATGTTGGGGGGGGGTGTAGAGAAGATGAACACGCAGAAGAGGAAGAAGGGTGAATCTGGAGAGGAGGCGACAGGAAACGGCTCCTTGGGAACATGTGCAGCTAAGGGGGTTGGTGTTGCCATGGCAACCGTACAGGTGTTAACGTAGGTCAGCTGATTGCTTGTTGGTGCACTGCCAGCATCCACTGACCGTGTGTGTGAATGTCCATTCATTTCTCACAGAGTGTGTGTGTTGCATACTGATCTGCCTGCAGCACGGTTCACAAGTCACCTGGTAGTATCCACTAATAGTGTGAATGCTTCATAGCATTCACACTATTGACATCATTTTTTCTTCCTGATGTTTTTCGGCATCTAACTTGTTCCCCAATTTTTGTGCTGTTTCAACAATTCATATATCAAAACATTCAGCTCATTTATGTGAGGGGTGCTATGACTTTTGGTATTTCAGCTATTTATACTTTTTTAGCTATTTCACTTTTTTTAGCCACTTTTTTGCCATTTGAAAATGGAGTTGTTTTCAACATCCTTAAAATCCTTTAAAATGTTTCTAAAGCTTTACAGCACCTTACACATTTTGTTCTGGTTCTGCTCTTTTTCACTTTTTTATGCTAATTTTAACTACGTTTTTGCTAATTTTTAGCTTTATTTTGCTATTTCAGCTAAAATCCTGCTTCTTTCTGCTATTCATCTTTTTTCTACTTTTTTGTGCTTTTTTCTGCTACTTTGTGCTATTTATGGTTCTTACATATGCTTTCTGCTATATTCAGCTATTTGCTGAAATGTTAGCTAATGTTTAGCTGCTATTAGCTAAAGTTAGTTTTTCTAAGTAAGACACATTTTTGTAGCTGTTACAAATTTTCTCAGCTAAGTTCAGCAAACGTGTGCTCCTTATGCTTCCTTATGCTAATTAAAAAAAATTCCAGCTACATTTTAGCTGGTTTACTGAAAATTTCAGCTCTTTTAGATATTTTCCTAAAAGTTGTCACTTTTTTGTACTTTAACACGTTTTTTCTGCTAATTTAAATTTTTTGCAACCCTTTCTCTATGAGTTATATTTTCAAACTGTGGCTGCTACATTTACCCTACTTTATGATAATTTGAGCCTTTTTTAGCTTATTTAGGTATAGCTCTGCTTCTTTTTGCTATTTTTCAGTTTATTTCTACGTTTTTGTCATTTTTGTGCTACTTTGTTCTATTTATGCTTCTTACAGATGTGTTCTGCTATATTCAGCTATTTGCTGCAAGTTTAGGTGATGTTCAGCTGCTTTAAGCTAATGTTGGCTTTTTTAAGCTAAATGCACTTTATGTAGCAATTACAAGCTTTTTCTGCTAGGTTTCAGCAAACCTGTCTTCTTATGCTTCCTTATGCTAATTACAGAATTTACAGCTACTTTTTAGCTGTTTCACTAAGCTACTTATGCTTCTTACAGATGTTTTCTACTATAGTTATTTTAGCTCATAGCTTTTAGCTGTTTTCAGTTGTTTTCAACTAGATTTGTACTCCTTTTTATTGTTTTTCTGTAAAGTTAAGCTTTTTTTTGTTTCTTTCAGCTTTTTAAAGGGAGCTCACATAAACACTTTTGCTATTAAATATTTTTAGCTCAATTTCAGCAGCTTTCAGCACAAGTTTTCAGCATGGAGCATTCACACTAGCATTTTCACAGGAATCCTTTTAAATTTTTTATTGCCTTCTTTTTACATTAAATTTTCCCTTTTTTATAGTTTAGTAAACAACGATTAACAAAAGTGCAAAAGAAAATCTGAGCAGAACTTTTCATCTTCACAGGTCAGTGCATCAACATACTCGCTGCATTCAAACTATTCGATTAAATCAGCTTGTAATCGTCAAGAATAGAGTGCAGGGAGGACTCCTTGTGTTTCACCTCTAACAACAAAAATAAAAAGGCAGGCATGGCGGCAAATATCTAGAGGGGATGTGGGAAGAAGGATGTAACAGACTCAAGCAGTGGCTGGAATGTTTGGAAACTAATCAACAAAAACCTACAGCAGCTAGCAAACAGTAGGATCTGATGCTGGGCTGAAGAGAGTGATTAGGAAGTGGGAGCAGCTGGGCTGATTGGCAGATGGAGCGCAGGTGTTGTTGGTTTGTTTTGCTCACATCAATAGTTAGAAGTCCATCCTGGGTCCATACTTCAATCCAGCTGTTGGTGGTAATTTACCAAAATGTGTTGCTTACCAACAAAAACAATAAATTAATATTGAGAAAAATTGCTGAGAGCTGGAAAGCAACAATGACAAACTCAGATACAAACTAAAAACACTGGAAGACAATGTAACCAGAAAATATGACAAGATACAAAATACTCCTCACTTAACATGAAACAAACTAAATTAAATAAAGAAATAACGATATTACTGTAATGCTGTAATACAAATTCATTCGGGTTTAAACTTTGTGAAGTTTTTCTTGACAGTTCGATATTTATCTCCTCTCAGATGAATATATATATATTTTTTTTTTTTCAAACAGCTGGGGCATTTGTAAGTCCAAAAGGCATCACACGATACTTATAGTGCCCAACTGACTTGTTAAATCTAAAAGAAGCGGATTGCTAAGTAAAAATGAACATGAGCAAATCACTTTAAATCTAAAGTAAAAAAGCACCAGCTGAAAGCAGCAAAAGTTTGGTTAAAATCTAAAAAATAAAAAAACCCAAAAGGTGACCTATAGTAGCAGAACAGTAGCTAAAATAAAAAGTAGTTAAAACCTACAGTAGAAAGCTGAAGCAGATTTCACAGAGAACAATGTTTTTAAAGGAGTTAAAAAGATCTCAATGTATTTAATTTTTTTGGAAAATAAGGGCGCATTCACACCAGGAAAGTCCTTTGGTCCACTTGTTTGGTCTGGACCAAAGGACTTTCCTGCAGACTTTGTTTTTTTCCTTTGGTGCGGTTTGCATTCACATTGGGCTATTTGCAAGTGGACTACAATTTATAAACAAAGCTACGCAGGTGACAGTCATTCCTCCCATTGGACAGAAATGATGCGGGCAGGACCTGGAAGACCCAGAAATAAAGATGGTGCTGTTTATACAACTGACTATTAAGAATATCAAGAGCAGCTCATTCAGTGGGGGTTTTGAGACAATATACATAGAATTTTAGGGCAGCGTTGTCAAATGCGTGCCATGAGACAAAATGCTCTGCGTTCCCTGACCCACATCAGTTCTTTTTTTTGTAGCGTAGTCTTAGTGTTCGCAACACTGGGGGGCTAATAATGCTTAGCTACAGTGGCCCGTGAAGTCCCAAAAGGTGCATGTTTCCTGTAGTTGGTTTGGTTTGAGGCCGGTTTGTATTCACACCAGAAGTGAACTGCACCAGAGTTCGTTTGGAAGCAGACCGAGACCACCTCAAAAACGGGTCTTGCTCCGGTTGTTTGATCTATAGGGTTCGCATGAGTTTATTCACACCTGCATAAAATGTCCCAACGAGGGAAACAAACTCTAGTTCGTTTAAAGTGGACCAAATGTGTGAATACACCCGTAGTGTATATAAAGTTAAATATTTGGAAAAGTATAATCTAAACGAAATGTCAGAGCGCCTCTCTCCTGAATGAGCTGAAAATTTTGTGATGTGAAAGACTAAAATAACACACCGGGTGCAAAAATATTTCAATTGCAAAAAATATACAGAAAATAAAATGGCAGCATGTTGGCTTCATACCTCCCATGTTGCCTCGGTCCTTTCATAAATCACATTGAGACGGGAAGAAAACGTCCAGGCCAAGGTTGAAAATGTTTTAGTTTTTTTTTTTTTGTGAAAAGGACCAATATCTAAACAAATTGCTGAAATTTCTTTCAAATCTGTGTATCTATCTCATTGGTTAGGGTACTACTAAAGCAGTTTGACTCTCAGGTAAATCAACAAGTTAAAGTAAAAAAATTCAGATTATTTCCAAAGAGACGGCTGACTGCATGAAAGGTAAAACAAAAATACCTTTTGTCAGTGTTGTTAAGTTATCGAAGCTCCGACAGCCAAACGATTATGGTACAAATCAGAAAAACTAAATAAATGCTTAACGCTAAGCTCTAAATTTATTTTTTTTCCTCTACTAAATTCATAATGACATCATCCCAACTGAAAATATCTGATTTCTGTGTTTTGGTTGCATAGCAACACTCAAAATAACCACCTTTCCACCCCGTGTGCAGTGCAACACAGAAAATGTTGCTGTGGTGCCTCAGATGTTTCAGACCTACTGCGGCATCCTCAGCCCTAATTCAAATGAGAAATATTTGCTCTGCCGCTCAACAGTCACTCTTCTGCATCGCTGTGCTCCCAATCCAGTTTCCTTGGAGCCACTGAGCGCTGCTGCCAGCTTAATGGTGACTGAGCTGCTTTGTCGGCCGTTCAGTGGGGAGCCTCAGCATTTGGGTTTAGAGCAGGGGTGTCCAATTCTGGTCCTCGAGGGCCACTATCCTACATGATTTTGATGCTTCTCTGCATCAAATATGGGATTAACAGGCTTCTGCAGAACTTGAAAAGGTAGTTCAATCACTGAATCAGGTGTGTTGGAGCAGAGAAACGAGTAAAACATGTAGGACAGTGGCTCTCAAGGACCAGGATTAGACACCATTGGTTTAAACCATAAATCCTTTATGCTCTTTAAGGTGGATATCTGGTGGAGTTTCAGACTAAATCTTCCCACACAAATTCTACTGTCTTCTCCTTATATGATATTACTAACGATATGATATAAGTGAGACTGTTACCCACATTAGACAGTTGTGGGGGTGCTGGTCTTCTCATCTTTAAGGAAGTTGGTGTAGAGGAGAGGAAGGAAAGGAGCAGGGCTGATGTCAGTGGAACCAACAGAGGAAGGAAAGAATATTTGATTTTGAAATACTGTAGGGGTATCTCAATACCAAATTTTTCTCAAACTCAGTACAAGTACTTCAGATTGGGTCCTTGCCAATACAGAGTACTGATACCAACACACTTACTGAGTTAGAACTTATACATTACACAATGACTTTAAAAATACATTTCTTGTATTTAAAACAAGGTGTCTCTCCTTCCGTATAGGTCTACAGCCCCTCTGACTGAATCAAACCAAATATACAATATGATACCAGTATTGATATTGGTATCGGTTCTGAGTATTGATGCATTTTGCAGTCCCTCCAGGAAGTTGCAGTGTTTTTTTGTGATTGTTGCGGCGTAAAATTGCTGATTTTGCGGCACCTTTTTCAAAAAGTTGTGGTCAAAGTTGCAAATTTTTTTCAAGCTTTATTTTTGCCATAACATGGTCTTACAAAACGTTGCATGTAACCTTCCCAAAAAGACAGGGTTTTAACATAATATTTAAAGTGCAAATAACATTTTCAAATACCGTTTGGTAACCGTATGTATTTTTTTCTGGTCAAAACTGAAATCTAAAATGCAATTACATAAAACCCAACAAAGTCAATTATATGATACAAAGGCATGCCATATATAATCACTGATGTGTTGGTTTCTCTTAGCTCGATGCAGCTACTGTTGATGGTAGGGAAATGGTGTTGTGTTAGGTAGATGGCTTAAACTATTAGGGCATTTAATTTTCATAAACTCAGCATGCTCTATAAAGAGGAACTTTTCCAGATGGTGGAACGGACTTGACAAGTTCCCACTGCTACTCCGCACCACTCTCTGGCATATTTTACAGAGGACTGAAAGCTAAAGGGAACTAAAGGGATTGCTCAAAATCCAGCCCAAGTTGCGATGATTGGTCCAAAATGAAGGAAATGCAGAAAGTTATGGTGATTGGTCAGATTTGCGGAAATGTTGCGATGACTGGTGAAAATTGCAAGCCCTCGCAAAATTTGCGAATGATGACTGAATTTGCATTAATAGTTGCGATCGCAACATCGCAGCTTTCTGGAGGGACTGATTTTGGATGAGTACTTGTAAAAATGATTCAGCCTCTTATATTGGTCCAATCCATTACATCAAACATACTTGGGCAAAAAAAACGATTCCATCAATTTGCAGTGCAATTCAGTATTGATTCTGATTCAATAAAGTGGGATTTGATGCCATACAAGCACAGAAAGTAAAACATTGTTTGCAATTTATTGATGCCAATGATTTAATAACTATTAGGAGCTGATCACTCACAAATAACACTTAGTTTGAAGTTCTACACCTTCATAACACCTGGTTTACAATTTAAAACAGATGTATAGTGCAATTAATTTTTTTTAAAACTGTCAGCTCAGATGTGCTTGGTACTATTTTATTCACTCAGCAGGGATACTTTGCATCACTGAGAAAATAATGGAGCTTCTCAGCAGGAAATGGCACCAAAGGAAGAGTTGTACAGGAAGGAAATGCTTCATATACAAAAGTAACTACATAGTTTGAACTGATCTGATTTACTTTTATGAAGTGCAAAGGCATAACACTCTCTGCATCTCTAGTTCTGGAAACTGGATCTATTTACAGCGGGTCTGTTGATGCAGGCGGATCATGTGCGTATTAGTGAAACGGTACAAATTGATTTATTTTCGCATCCCTAAGAAAGATTTCAGCATTTTAGTAGGTATCAGCTGAAATATTTATTTATGTTCCTTCAATGCAAAACCTTCCACTGTCTGAGTGAAAATCTGACCTCATTCTTAGAAGTTTCTTTTTTTTTCTAAGAAACAGAATATTTTCCTGGTTAGAAGGAAAAAAAACTGCACCACATGTTGATCCTCTGATACTTTGTCATTTATTCCACTTTGGTTTCGGCTGACCTCATGCATGATAAGTATGCTGCTCTCTGCAGGATTTTGGCTGATAAATCATTGGCTTGCTTCCCATAAGAACATTATCAATAGGGGTTTTTGGCTCCTGGTATTAAGAAACACACAGCTAATTTGTCTCTTTTTCATTGTTTTATTGTTTAGGTCTGCAGATCATTAGGTCTTTTAAAAACTTTTATTCTTTTATGGTGAGAGCTGGAAAGAAAGGAAGAGGAAAAGTGGGAGGGAAAGGAAGAGAGAGAAAAAACTACAACACCCGGCACCATCATTTCCTCCCTTTTCTCTTTTCTCACACTTAAAAGGAGAAACTTTACTTTCCCTGGGTTTTACACAGTATTTTCCTGCCTCTCCTGCCTTATCGTTTTTTTTGCCTCTGTCTCATATTTGTCTGCTGACACTCTCATGCCTGAATGAGTCACAGGGTTTACTTCAGAAGGCAGCTGGCCCCTCTTTTTCTTCCTCCCCTCTGTTGCCCCTCTCCTCTTTCCCCTCGGAGTTTACATGGATGTGAACGTGTCTCCGCTGGACGGAGTTTAGAAGCTCCCACATGGAAGTTTTCTGGGCCCGGCTGGGTAAGAGGCACCAGGAAGAGTTAATTTCTTTTATCGATCGTACAAAAGTTCGAACAAGGTGCAGCAGTAAAACTAATGGTGCAGATTATTCTCAGGATTCCCAAAGCCCAGGAGTTTTATATTAGATATGAGTGTGACATGTTTATAACGTTTCTGAGTTTATTGTGTAATGATGAAGAGAATTTGGGACAAAACTAAAATTTACAAAAAGGTGTTTATTTGTGAGGACTTATTAATGGCATTAAAGCAAAAAGAAAGATATGAAAATGGTATTTGTCATAAGAAATCACAGTTTGTTTTAAATGTTGTTTAAAAGGAAAGTATTGTAAAGCAGCTGATCTGCTTTCTAGAGATTTTTTGTGGACACTTGAGATGAAGGGGTTTCAGCAGTACTTACAAATATACTCACAAATGTATTTTTTTCCAGTATCTGAATGCATTTGCTATGTATGAGGTTGGGCCTCTGTAAGCATTTCAGTATTAAAAAACATATCTCTGTTTATACTTTAAGTAATCACATTTGTGTTGTCTAGTTTGATGTGTACCAATGTGTTTTGCATGGTATCATCAGTTATATCTGCCAGCATGAAAACAGTGAAAAAAATGTGCAGAAATGATCAAAACGGAACGTTTTATTTGTTACAACTATAGTTTTTGGTGTGTTACATGATTAATATCATGCTTGAGCTTCAAACTCTAAAACACAATGTTTATTAAACTTTTTTACAGGCCTTATATTTTATTTTATGACAGACTTGGGTATTCTGGCTTTTATTTGTTTACGTAAAAAGACTAAAGTTAGGGTTATTAGATTAACACCACTTGAGAGTCGTACAAGGCATAGTAACTCAAGATACTGGTGGTGTCCCTATAACAATTATTTGTTGTTTGCTACAATTGTTGTTTAGTTGAACTCGTGTAAATGTTTTGCATTTCAGGAATGTAGAACTTGTTTTAAGAGTACTTCCTTGTTTACTATATCATATCTAGGGTATGACATCATACGTCATACCCTATAGGTGTGACCAGATTTTCTACAAACATTGTAGAGACATGTGATTCATAGTCATTTTGTTTTTAGGTCCCTGAAGCCACAGACAGACTCTGAGTGAAACAGTGTCTTTAGATCTAAAAATAAACATTTAACTCAGAACTTAATAGTTTTTTAACACATGATTCAAGCTTCCAATATGAACGAATGTTTTACAGATACCATTATCCCAGTATCAGTATCAGTATTGGTATTGTATCAGTTCCGTGTATGGGGGCATTTTGTATGAGTATGAGTACTTCTAAAAACTCTGGTGTCTGGTCTGATACTAATATCAGTATCGGTATTGGGACTCTACTATAAAAAACAGAAGTGCAGTGTAATCTGGGGTAAGGGACAGTTCTGTTAGGGGGTGCCAAGTAAGAAGCCACTTTTGAAAATCCCAAACCAATAACTCCTATGGTTTTGTATTGTAGATTGTCCTCAATGTACCTTTTGGGAATTAAACAAAACAGTCATAAATCCTTGGCAGAAAGTTGTAGAGACTTCCAAGGCAAGTGCACTTGTCTCAGCTCCCTACTTTGCATTGAAGGAATCCCACATGACTCCCATTAAAAGGATTATGAATCAATGAAATGATGGTAAGAGGCCCTGAACTGTCCTCTGGGTAAACTGGTCTTGGTCCAACATTACTGAGAGCTGTAGGTTTAGTGGATTAGGTGGAATCATTGGGGTAGGGGTAACACCATTTTATAGTGGATACATGAAAGAACCAGAGACTCAATTTCCTTTAAACCAAAAACACAGGAATGTATCCCCTTAATGTCTCTGTCAATCCCCCTGATGCTTTTACATGAAAGGTACGATGTCAGTCTTGCAAGAGGAACAAAGGTAACCTTTACATATTGATTCAAACGCAACACAAGTCTGTCAGCTTAATGGCAAGTAGTCACACACATTAGTTGTCGTGTACTGGGAGACACAGAAATAACACTGTGAAAACTACGACAAAATCTCAGCTAAAGCCGTGTCTTGAAAACACATTTGTCTGACAGGATGTTATAAAAGGTTCTGCACATTCAGCTCAGTCTGGCACAAATGTCAGCATCCTCTGTCGCTGTTGTGTGCTTGTTTTGAAGGAGCAGAACATTAGTGTAAAAGTTTCTTATGTCTGAGTGATATAAGGCTGTGATGGTGTCTGAAAATATATATTTTTTGAGGACCGATGAGTGCATGTTACGTGCTTTTAAAGGCTCCTTGTGTCCTGAGGTGTGCACAGTTTGAGCTTCTTTTGTCCAACTCACCCCGTGAAACACTTTCACGCCTGGTCGAGAAATGCCACATGGTCAGCTGAGGTCATTCGTTTTTTTGGGCGTACAACACACTCACACTGGTTTGTTCCCATTGCTGAAGCATAATTTAATTATGGTTTGGCAGTTTTGTGCTCAGTTACAGTGGTTGCCATAGAGCAGTTATGATTACACCCAACACGCATGGACAGCTGAGATTCTCTTATGGAAAACTGAACGAAGCACAAACCCCAAATCATTCACATTCACATGCTAACAGCACACATACACACAGTATTTCACGTGTTCATATATCATTATCAGTTAGACAAAGGACACACATACACATGCTTCTCTCATTATCTCTGCGTCTTTTGTCCATTAGCCCTTCTGCCCAATTTAATATGAAGATGATGGCAGAAGAAATCAAGTCTTATTGAATTTTTATGCAGATGAGTTGCTAAATGTGGCGCCTCAATTGTTAGACTGACCCAACTGTTTTGGCCTGGGAAAGGAGGTGTTGAAAAAAAAGAGTGGAAAATACATCAAATTAAAAGTGTTTTTTTGGGGGGGGTACAAAGTGACCCACATAGCAGACAGGTGTGGGCCAGATCTGGTGTCGAGCTGGCACTGCTGGCATGGCAAGTGGTTTGTCAACTGAATGTGGGCCAGGTCTGGCTATGATGGCATGTTTTAAAGATGACATGCCACAGCTGACCTGGTTGTGGTTTGGTTTATGTGGTGCTGGCCCATGTATGGACCACCTCTGGAAAACAACATCTAGGCCACCAAAGGGCTGTCTTTCTTTGCACTGTCTGGGTCAAGGGTTAGAGTGTTGTGTGGGCCAGAACTGGGCCAAACAAACTTTGCGGTGTAGGGAACAATTCGGCCCTGCACAAAAGATCACATGAAGCTTTATTGTAGCAGCATGTATCCTAATGTTGAGGACATTGGTTTTAGTGAGACTAGATTTTAAGTGTTATTTTCAATTTGAAATAAAATCAATATCTAAACGTTTATCTCTGCAAAAAGAAAATTAAAAATGCACATTAAGCTAAAGGTTGGGACTCGAGGATAAAACTGTCTGGCCAATGGCGGCCAGTGGGAGGCCACCAACTTTTTTAGGGGTGGCATCACGCCCCACCCCCCACCCCAGGATAGCGGCATCTTCATACCTTTGTTTGTTAAATGTTATGATGGAAATCAACTCAAGGCCTTGATATTTATTTTCTCTGAGCGTTTGATGTTTATGTGTAGTTCTGTGTTTGAGTATATATCTGTTACGGCTGCTTGTGACCAGTAAATGACTTTCCCTGAAGTATTTTAGCTCCTTATAAGCTTGTCTGTATGTGAGAGAAAAAATTAGAATGTTTGTGTCTATTTGGTCTCTCAGTTTGTCTCCTTCTGTTTTAATTATTTTGTCATCAATTAAACATTTTGCTTTCAGGCATGTGTTTAATTTGAAACTAGAATCACAGGTTGGCATAATGACAGCAAATAGTGGGAAACAGCCAACCAAGTGTCCTGTGAAGCCTCACAATACAATATGTTCTTTTTTTTGATTTAACAACCCCTTCAAGAATGTGTTACTGACTGCAAATGTTTTACCTTCTAACAAATCCATTGGAATCTAATTTGTAAACATGTTCTGAAGTTTCACAATATTAAAATATGACGACTGTTTGGAGAATTGTAGCTGATAGAAACTCTTGGTTGAAATCAGCTTGAAACAATAATCATGTTCTTGTAGTGCTTCCTAAATGTTGTTATTAAAATAGTTCTTTCCTGAGGTAAAGGCCCACAATTCATAAATGTACTGGCCTGTATGTTTGACAGACTACCAAAAAGAGAGCGTTACTATGTAGTCTTTAAAAAGTGTAAAGAGTACGAAACTTAATTTTAGCATCTTTCAGATTATAATAAGTATGGAAAACTACTTAAAAATAAACATAAAAATAATGAAACCAGCCTTCTTCAAAGGAGTACTTATTACCTCTAGTTTAGTCTTACAAGTTACATTGAAAATATTTTGTGAAAAATATTTCAGATTTTTTATTTCTTGCCCTACATACAATAATTTTACACAAATAGACAGATGAAAAGAACCTAGCATTTTTAAAAGTACAGTACATAATCAGATGTGATGTTTGAGCTGGTCAGAAATTTGATTATTTCATTAAGATCAAAGTTATTCTTTTAGTCATTGAGGCCAAGCTTTAAAAGAAAAATGTTTTAGAAAAATCTGACAAAGACGTAGAAATAAAGTTCAAATAAAACCGAAAGTAAACTGAAAGTGAAATGTTATTTAGGTTGAATTGAATAAGAGTTTTTCTATTGTACTGTTTGCTCATTGGATCATCTGAGATCACAGCCTCATTCAGTTTATTAGGGTTGTCTGCCTGGTGAGTGCGAGGACAGGAAGTGGCTGGAGCGCTGCTTCCTGTGAAATTTTCCTCTGAGACAATGGCTCCTGGAAGTCATCAGACTGAGGCAGGACACCCCTCGAGGGCCAGTGTATGTTTGTGTTTTAGTGTTGGTCTGCGGGGTGTGTTCTGTACAGCATTAACCTTATCGAGAGATACTGCTCTGACAGTCTTGTAGAGTCACGGTGAGTTAGTCATCTGGCAATGTTGGCTCTCAGGTGAGGTTAAATCTATCGGAGAATGATGGAGCTACAGGAAGAGTGCCAAAACTAATAGAAGGACCTGGCAGACAGAGATGAAGAACATCTGGATATTGTCTTCTGTTTTGATACTAGAGTTGGGTAGTATTGATCTTTTTTATACCGCAATATTATCTAAAGATACTTTAATACAGTATATAAAGTATTACCAGAGCAGGGGGTATGGTCTGTAGCGTTTTGCGTTATTAATAATTAACGGCTACTTGGGAGCATTTACAGTACATGCTACTCTGAGGTGTTGCTGATGAGAGCAGCAGGAGTCACAGAATGGCTTTTGCACCTTATTATGTCACACAGATCAAAATCTATCCAAGTAGGCTACATTTTTTTTAGGGTTTTAAGTTTTAAAATAATCTGACTGTTATCATGGCTGTATCCATGCTGCAGATGTTTAGTCAGACTTTTAGCGCAAAGTTGGTAGTTATTTAAAAAGAAAATACAGAAAGTTAAAAATCCGATAGTCCAGCTATTTGTTTGACTTAAGTTGTTTGGTCCCCGAAGCTGTCGGTCAGCACTAGCCCCTTTTCAGGAGCTGGTGAGTACGGTAATGTTTCTGTCACTCCCTCGCACGGAGGTCAAGAGGTATGACAGGCGGGGTGACTCTGTACCCCGTCTCCTCCTCGGTTTGTCTTCTAAAAGAGCCTAGAATGTTTATGTCCCTGTTTTCATAGCAGCCTTGTGGAAGTTTAGTTCATCACCCCATGTGATTAACGTACTATCATAGTTTTGAAATACCATATTTCAATACCGAGGTATACCAAAATGCCGTCATACTGCCCAAGCTTATTTGACAGTTAAAATACTGTAGAACAGATCAGATACATTATCGGTCTCTAAAGGCATTTTTGCATTTTAAGGCCTGGCCTGGGTTCAAACCAGGGTTCTGCGTGTTTGCTTTAGCCTAACTTCTGCAACCCAGAGACCTGTGGTTCTATTCAGGCCTTGATGTCAGCTACTGTTGCCCATTGCTTGGTTCACTGACTGGGGAACTACGTTTACTGTATAATCAATGTAATCGTTTTCAACAACTGTAACGATTTTTCACGAGTTCAACTAAACAACAACTATAGCAAGCTACCAAACAACAAGCTAACATTAGCTACCATTAGCTGACTGTCCTCTGTCATTTTGCTTCTTGTTTATTGCTGAATGGTCTTCTGTACTTTTCCTTCAAGCTCAATGTCATTCATTGTTGTGACGAAATAAAACGAAATACGATTCTTGCATTCTTTAATATTATGTGCTACCCCCACACCGAGGAGCACTCTGCTCAAAGCAAACACAACCAGGGCTAGGGTAGAATAAGGCCAGGCTGACTGTGGCCTGATCGGGCCTTAGAATGGAAAAGGGCCTAATTGACATCTATTGATCTGATTGAGTTCTATAGGTATCTTTTTAAACCTAAATCCTGTAAACCTGAAGAAAATTATTTTTTTTTATAAATTCTGCTGGTTTTCTTTGCACCAAGGTGCTGAACTGTCATATTTTAGCTCCTTTTTCTCACTAAAAAGAAAAGTATTCTGTTTTGTTGCAAACTTGTGCAGTTACATGTAAAATGGGTTGTATCTGAAACTTAAAAGTAAAAGTTTATACATGTGAGTAAATTGATGTTTATATTGGATATTCATGTCTGCAGCCTTGAATACACAAATCAGTTCCTGCATTTGAGAAACTGTGGAAAGCGTAGCTAAAAAGAGAACGAGATGGAGGTGTAATCGCACCTCTCATGTCTCTCATGTGCTAAAGCAACAGCCCCTGTCTGACAGCTGTTGTCTTTGCGTCGTTAAAAATTCAAACGGTAACGAGCCCGGCGCAGCATGAAAATTTAAAACGACATCATGTGTTGAGGCTGCTCTGTGAAGAAAAGCCCAAAGTGTTTTTACGAGCACAGCTTGTCAGACTGTTGGCTGCACAAAGGGTTTGCTGCTAGCGTCTTGTTGTGCTTTTAGAGGAGACGGTTTCACCAATCTCCTTTTAAAACTTTTATTTTGAAACTTGTAGCTGAGTTTTGCAGATGTGTTTAGCTTGGATGGGAGTTGACAGCAGTTGTGTGTGTATCTGTGTGTGTACAGTACACCTTGGACCATCTGTGTCCCAGTGTATGCATCAGCTGAGTTGGACATGTGTATTACTGCTGGGGTCAGTGTGCGTCTGTGTGTGTCTGTGTGTAAGGTAACGTGATAAAGGAAGATTGATGGAGCACAGCAGGACGAGTGTTCTCTCACCTCAGCTGATGGGGTCAAAAACATCACAGACAGGGACCTTGATGAAGGAAACGCTGTCTCTGTGTGTGTGTGTATTTGATACATCATGGGGACCATTTTCCAGACAAACACAGCCTTGTGGGGACCCAATTCTCCTTACGCACAACTATGGATGTCAATTTTGGGTGAGGGCTTAGGTTCAGGGCTAAGGTGTGAATTGATTTTAGGTCAGGTTTCGGTTCAGGTATGTACTGGGGTTGTTAGTTTTAGGGTAAGGGGTCAGGTTTAGGCTATATAAATGAATGGAAAATGAATGGAAGTCAATGCAAAGTCCCCATGAGGCAGAAAAACTAGTGTGTGTGTGTGTGTGTGTGGTAAGGTGAGTGTGGGACAGGTTTTTGAGTCAAGACAAATGTGTTAAATCGTTGACCTTGAGCGATTGCTGACATCACTTCCTGTCTGTTTGCTGCAGTCTTTTTCTCCAGGGGCGAGAGAAGAGACACATACACGTATATACAAACTCCACCTCTGTGTCTCAGGTACACACACGCACACACAAACAAACAAACAAAAAAAAACTCCCTGACCTCTTGCAGGCATTGCTGAGTCAGCGCTTGCAGGCCCTGCATTGTGTATGTGTGTGTTATCAATCACTGTGATAGATTATCAGTGTGTGTGTGTAGTGTTGAGGTAGAGCTTGAACTTGAATTTACAGCTGCAGCAAGAAAAGTGACACACAGTTCATCACAGCAGAGCCGATGTGACTCATTGTTGAATTTACAGCAGAGTTCCTCTGATTGACTCAGAGGAGCTCGTTAGAGTCAAAATCCTGGTTCTCACAGATTTCTGGCCGCAGTTGTTAGCAAACTGCAACTTTTGTTCTGCGTGAAACTCTGTTACTGTTCATGGCCACAGACCAGTATGAGACACTGACACTACAGCTATGTTTACATGAACATACAAAAATAGGAATAAACAGCCAATTGGAATAAAAATAGATCAAAATGCCACAATCGGAACATTCTGATCTGATTCAGCTCGATCTGAATAAATTTGTAATCCGAATGAGAGGGGTGGTTTATGCTGATTGATAATCCGAATGGTGTTCATGTAAAATGCTTATTCTGATCATGTTGTTCTGGTTGTGGAAAATTGACCTGACTGTGCGCCTGATGTCAACCTGACGTACGTATTTCCACCTGGCTAGGTACTAATAAGCCGGAGAAGCAAAATTGGTCAGTTAGCGACCAATTTCTATTGGAGACTTTGAAAGAGCTCAAAAGTATTGAACGCTTTGAATGTGTCGAAAGTGTAGAAACACAAAGTTCAGTAATGTCTCCACCATTATTAAGACCTAGTGCCAGTCCGTTCTGGGCACTCAGAGGACACTGTGTTTGTTTAAGTTCATCACAGAAGTAGAACTTCTGTGTTTTTTTAGGGAACGTTTACAACTCTACACGACAGTCAATCCATTCAAAGAAACGTTTAAGGTAAAAACTATAACTATCTACAACATTTGCTTTCATAGAATTTAAAAGTGACAGTAGCAGCCATGTGCTGCTTTCAGAAAGCAGGAGTTTTAGCAGTTTACCGCTCTGGAGCATACAGGTGTGTTTACATAATGCAAAGGTGGAAAGACAGTAATGACCTTAGAGAAGCAACTGTTGCTGCCCAACAACCTGGGAAGGGTTAATAATAATTTCCAAGGGAATATTCACAAATGAAACTGTTAAAGATAGCTGCCAATTTGCAAAGGAGTAGACATCCCAGCATATTCACCCCAAGGTCAGACCATGCAATGCTCAGACAAATTGTAAAAACCCAACAGCTCCCCCTCAAACTGTAAATTTAAAGGTTATGACGATTAGAGAAAGACTGAACAAGTTTGACTTCACTCCAAAGAGAACATAGTTGACAAGGTTTATAACACGACCATCAACTCTGTGGACCAATGTATTCTAGAGTCAAATATGAAGTCGTAAACACACATCATACGTTAACTGGCTATTTTACATTGACCTCACAGGAGTGTGTGTGTACATGATTGTGTCTACCCTTTGATGGAATGGTGATCTGTACAGAGTGTACTTCACCTCCTTCCTGCTGGAGAAAGTAACCAGCTCCCTATGCTTCACTCTGCTTCGGTAATTTCATCGGGAGAGTGTCTTTCTTTAAATAGTTAAAAAAAAAACATTATATAATAATAATAATATGACTTTATGGCATTCCAGCTGCTATTTGTTGTACAAGTTTTATTGACTGAAAGTCAAAAAGTGCAGCATACAACTGCTGATTCTATTTATGATATATTTATTTATTTATTATAATCACCTTTGATTGCCTCAGCATGAATATATTTCTAATTTGCTGTTTCTTAGTACTCTGCACTTCACCTTTAGGTCCTTTTCAGATCTGTGTTAATTAGTTGGGCTGCTTTGAACTCAGTTAAATTTAATCTAGCAGAAATGATTTCAGTAGAAGTTTTAAGGAGATGTAGGGGTTCAGAGATGAATAAAACTGTAGGTAACTAAAATTTGGGTCAGGAAGTTTAAATGACAGAAGATGAATTTTTTTTTAAATAGCAGAGGTACATCTTTTGAAAACAGCATCAATAATTTAGAATCTTGTTTTCAAAAACCACTGATTGTTTGACATCATTTCTTTGTGTTTGGCTCCTATTCTTGTCTCCATCTCATGATTTGATTGGCTGTTCTTCATGTTTGGTCATTCTGAGTCATAGATTTTCAGAATTGTTACGATTTATGAAAATATATCCGTCTTAATTTAATCTATTGTGTATTCAGGATGTTTGTGTGAACGAAACAATACAATTTACTGCTTTACATCTCTATAGTATTTTTCTCTCCTGGGACAAAACAAGTGCAGTTGTGTTTATGAAGTTACTCCTTGCTGTATGAAATTGCTTTCTTGAGAAAATGGTAAAATTAATAAATATTCCGCCTACACTAAAAGCTTGTTATATGTGCACAAATTTGAAGTAATAACAGTAATATTTTTCAATAATTCGAAAGTAAGAACCATTCTACAGCAGTATAAAGTCAGCTTTTCGTTCATCACAGTCATGCTCCTTGTGCTTGCTTTCTCTGGTTTCCTCCCACAGATCAAAAGCATGCACGTTAGGTTGTTTTCAAGCCCAGTCCTCCCTTGCAAAAAGGATGGAATTTGCCTGTTTAAATAAAGGTTAATAAATAAAAATCATCATAAACTGTTGGCATACAAGCAGATGTGAATGCCACTGAAAACAACAGCTGTGTTGGAAATTGAAATATAATAAAATACTTGCATAGGCCAAGGATATGATTGGAAATACACAGGTCAAGAAAAGTTAGCTTAATAACCAGAACAGATGGTATAATAGTCTTATAATCACCGCTATAATCTATACTTCCAAAAAAAAATAAATAAAAATGGCTGATTGATGTGTGGAAGTTGGCACAAGAATTCGCTCTGGCAGTAAGTCATTGTTCATTTTATGTTTGTCCTTTATTAGTTAGAATAGGCCGCATGTCAGAAAGCTGATACTTTTTTGTCGTTTCCTCACTTTTGGGAATTAAGTCTCATGAAACACGTTGCAGTGACATAAGATGTGCGAGGGAATTTAAACACAGATGCTGATCAGCTCGACTCAGCAGGTCTGTGTGCATCCGCGACCAGAGCTGAGAGTTAATTTAACAAAAAGCTCCGAGCTGCAACTCAGCTTTTCTGTGGAAATCTGAGACAAACATCGGCCAGTGAGTTTTAGTATAATTACGTCGTTATTAAGGAGAATATACGGTGGACCGATCACAGCAGCCTGCTCTCACTCTGACAGTGTCGCGTACAACTCTTTCATCCGAATATTTTGCCTTTGCAAATTAGCACAGCGGGAATTGTTTAACCTCCAGCTTTTAAATAAAAGCTGTTTGCTGTTGATGCTACCTGAGCTTTTTGGTTACGTTCACTAGTGATGTTCAATACCACTGATTTCCTTTTTCATTCTGATACCAAGTAAAACTCAGGCTGGTATCGACCCATTACCTGGGCAGAAGAAAAAGTAGTTCCCACTAGTTTAGTTACTTTCCACTGTTCCTGTTAATAATATAAATTACTTGAAATGACTGCAGTATCAAAGTATCAGTATTTTTATTTTAGAATCAATTATAAAACATAAAGTTTTGGTATCTGGGGTATAGATATTTCAGTATTGATCCGCCCATCACTAATGTTCACACACCAGGCAACGTGATCCAAATCAGATTTTTTTTTGTCTCTATACAAATTTTTTTATGACAGTCAGTTTTCTAAATTTGACCCAGATCTTTTTCACATGTGGTACTTAATCGTACACATCCAATACATATCCAATGTTTTTCAACGTGACCTCTGTCTAAACCATAGGTAGGTAATCCTGGTCCTTGAGGACCGCTATCCTGCATGTTTTATATGTTTCTCTGTTACAACACACCCGATTCACTGACTGAATAACCTCTGCAGAAGCCTGTTAATCACCCAGTCATTCAAATCAGGTGTGTTGGAGCAGAGGAACAAGTGAAACATCGAGGACCAAGATTGTCCACCCCTGGTCGAAACAATCATGTTGCATTTCATTTGACCTTTAAGGGTCCATATGTGATGGACGGATGGTCAAAAAAGTACCATTTTCTAAAAGTGTACTCCAGTATTTTAGATAATCTACAATGAAGGACACATAAACACTTGGAGAAAGTGTGGAATGGGTGCACATGCCTGGTAGAGACTCTTAATGCTCTTGGCAATGCTGCTTGTATGAAAGACAGAAAAATCACTGCATAGCCTATTTGTGTTATCTTGAGGGATATTCAAATTCAAAAAACAATGTCCAGAATGTCAGGCCTTACCATGACAATAATAATGATAAAATGTGGGAGCAAAGCTGTGTCCAGGTGGGCATAAATTGTACAAAAAGTGGATATAAAGAAGACAGAGGTGGGTAGAAAGAGACCTGTGGGAGATGGTTTATTTGGTACCCAAAACCTCGGGTACATTCAAGTTTCTTGGTCAAGTTATGGTATATTTTAGTATTTTTTATAGTATTATATTCTATTTGTAGTGACCAAAACTGCAAAAGTTTGATTTGGAGCACAGATAAATTGAGCTCAAAAGGACATAAATCTCACGGACATGCCACAAGTTTAGACAAAGCAGCAGCTGTTGACTTTTGGGGGTCTTTTTGTTTTTAGACATAAAGTCTTGAATCTTCATGTGCTGCACTGTGGATATAAATCCAAATCGCTTCTCACTTGTAGAAACTCTAAACAAAACAAGAAGTTTAGAAATGATGAACTCCTACACATAAGATCCCACATCTCCAGGTACACAGCTATACACTCGGATGACATGCCATGGACTGCTTGTACAAAAAGCCCTTAGTCACTCATACAGGTGTGTAAATCCTTTTGGCTGTATCCATGGGAACTATGGTACAATACCACTATCCACTGAAAATAATGGCAATTATTTCTAAAAATACAGACAATGTCTCCTCCAAGTAGGTTTTGGAGGCTGAAGATGTGTGAGTCTGTGTTTTCTGTCGACAGGCTTGTCAACAAGCTGCTTGTTCGACTAACCGTCTTAACCAAAAATACACAAATTTCTTCGTTCTTGTTCCTCCTGGCAACCGTGGCTGAACTCTTTTAATTAAGCTCTATCTGACACACATTAATAAATACAGACTGGTCCTACAGATAACTGAACTCAGTTTGTGGAAATAAAGTTGGATTTCTAGGAAAAACATTTTTTTTGAAATAAGACACACACAAAGCCTGTCTGCTGCGTCAGATGATTTGGTCTTCTGATCCCTAACACACACACAAACACACATACCACCTCATAACACTTGATTCTATTAGTCCAACTTTTCCATTCACATTGTGTCGTTGTGAGTGCAGTGAAGAAGATATGAGAGGTGAACATTTCAGAAAGAGGATCTGTTGAAAATCACCCCTATTCATCTCCATCCATTCCACCCTGCCTACATTCTCACGTCACTAGGGGTGTCCCGATAATAGTTTCTCTTAAACCGAGTACAAGTTCCTCAATTTAGGTACTTGCTAATACTGAGTACCGAGATTGAGTACTTACTGAATTAGAACTTAAACATTATACAATGATTTTAAAAGCACATTTATTTTAATTTAATTAGAACAAGGTGTCTCTCCTTCGTTGTAGGCCTACAGCCCCTCTGACTGAATCAAATCAAGTATACAGCAGGATGTATACTGTTGAAACATTTTGAAACAAATAAAGATAACAAATGAGATTTTAAATATGGAACTGATTGACAAACGTTTCACTTGAAATGCAAACTGAAACATATTTAATGAAGTAGAGATACCAGTACTGATACTGGTATTGGTATCGATTCAGAGAGTGAGGCATTTTGCACAAGTATTTGTAAAAATACCGGTATCGGGCAAGGACACCACTAATCTTCACCTCTCCTGTGTTTTCCCTGCTGTTTTGGATTGTTGACCCCAGGTACCCATACTCATTCACCCTCTGTACCTCTACTCCTTTCAGTTTCTCTGGTGTGATAGATTTATTCATTTTTATTGATTCTTAAATGCACTTCACATATATTTTTGTTGAGATGTTTAGAATTGTTTTTATGGTCAATGTGCAATTAGTTTTTTATGCTGTGGTAAAGTTGTTGCAAGGACACAAACTGCCTTGGGTCTATTTAGTTACACTCCTTGCACAAAAACACCACAACTAAACACTTAATGCTTTTACATTTAAGCTTGTAGGACTTCCCTCTTTGTGAACTGAGTGACCTGGATAGGTGAGGTCATTTCCCCTTCTTGCAATGATTTCCACAAGATGTGACTCATTTCTGAAGAGAGTTATTAAAACTATTGTATTGTGAACAAAGTGGGGCCAATTGCCAGTGATCTGAAATCCTGAGTACTTGGCCCCGCACTGAAAAATGTGGTAATGTTTTGATGTGCAAATAAATATTCCAGTCTAACAAGTAAATACAGTATTTGACAGAACATCACTTGCAAAATCACCAGACTATCCCTTTAATGCAGCCCCATAAGAACACAGACACTGGCTTTTAAACTGTGTAACAAGCAGGATGAGCTTTTTTATTACTAGCCTTTAGGACGAAAGCTGAGCCCGACAGTTTTTTTTTTGTTCTTTTTTTTATGTGTGCTGTAAATGAAATGCCAGCAGCATTTAAGTTAAGAACTGAGCTTCTCCTCAGTGGGTTTTAGAAATGTGCTTTGCTCCATGTAGAAATATGTAAATCAATGTATTTTACATTTCACAAAGATTTTTGTTGTAAGAGTAATAAAATGTTTGTTTTTCAAATGGTTGATGCATTTTCTGTAAATCTTAGATAAACATTGCATTCAGAATTGTCCAACTTGCTTCAGTCCTCATTATAGGAGATAATATATATTACAATTAACCTGAAATAAAACATTAAAACTGAAAGAAAATCTGATTAAAAATGTAAGCGTTCATTGTCCTGCTTCACAGAAAATAAACATATAGATATATAAAGTAATTTTTTTTCTACCTGATGCTGTGCTTTAAAGCAGAGTGTCCTGCAGGGGGCAGCACTGAGCTATGTAAAAAAAAAAAAGGCTAAAAAAGGCTGCAGGCTGTGCAGAAAGAGACTGCACATGTAAGCTGTAAACACACAGGCTGTAAATTCCTCTGAATGAATAAACTGTGAGGCACGGGAACTGGAAACTTGCTCATTTTTTCTCTTGATATACCCACTTTGATTGGATCTGACTGTTTATGAAAGAAACTTTCTTGCTTGTTACCACACCGGCAGACAGCAGACACAATAATTACCTGTCTTTTTATTGTTGTTTCCTCACAAACAGTTGTCATCCCAGTTTCACTCCATTCTCTACAAAGTCCTTGAAGAATATATTCAAATTCTATCGACTATATTTTTAGGAAAAAGTTAAAACCACCTGTGTAGAGAAATATCATTAGGCAATCCGCATAAACATAGCCTTTAGTTTCTTGAAATCTATGAAATGAGAACTGTTGAGGCAAATCATATGGTCAGAGACAGGCACAAACACCATGACTCAACCACCTAAAAAACACCACAGAACATTTTCTGTCATCACATAGTGCTAGGATAAGACCAAACTCTTATACGGTATTTTTTATATCCATACATGTTAATTCCTTCAGACATTTACATGTCTTAATCATCATAACTGTAATTTTCACAATAAATAAACAGTGTTTACAGTGGCAGAGTAACAGGGAGGGGAGGACCAGGAGTTAGCAAAATGATTTACTTATAACCTGCCAGCTCTGAAACTTAAATATATTTGAAGGAAGTGTGTTGAAAGAAATCTGTAAAATTACCCTATATGTCTGTATACATTTGCGTGATTTTCGAACAATCCATACAACTTGTCATGTTTCTGTGTCACAGTATCCTGTTTTTTACTTTCATTCCTTCCTGTGTGCGTTAATCACATTTTCTATTGAATGAGAGGGAAACTACTGCAGTAAAGTGCTTAGGAATAACCTGCTACACTCCTACCAACCTTGTCATTAAGCCAGTTTTGTTGGATAGGCTAATGCTAACGTTTTCCCTTTTCACCACTAGTGTTTAGGTCTTACCTATCATTATTCAATTGCAATCTTCAACCGCCCCTCGTCGACCGCTGAGCGGGCCCGGCCACTTAGAAATGTCCTGGTGCTCCTGCTCAACACCTCCAACACTAGCTTGCCTTGTTCCGCTCTGTTTCCTGCACTTGTGTTCAGCGATGCAACAAGGAAAAAGGTCCAGAAACAGTTCATTGGTGGGCTTAATATTCTGAAATTTTTACGAAAAAATTTATATCAAAAAATAAATCAAATACGGTTTTCGATACAAACCAGTATCCCACATAAATCTGTGTACAGTTTGTTCTTTGTTTTTTCCCGTTTCAAAACTAAATTGCAAAAAGAAAACAACCGTATTGGTTTTTTGTTATTTTTGTTTTAAAACTGGAACGTAAAAACAAATTAAAATCCACAGTGTTTAATTTTTGCTTCAGCAAAATACAAATTCCAAAAGAAAATATATGATTATTTTAATATGTAGCGATACCAGAAATAATTCATGTTTCCAAATAAGAGTTTATAGTGGCAGGAAGTCTGCTTAAAAAATGGAAAATATTACTAAAGATATTGGCAATGGCTGCACATGAACCCTATTCTGCAGAATTTGGGATATTAAAGTAATGTCGTTCATGGTAAGATTATCAGTTCTCAATGAGGTGCATCGACTCTAAATAAGACAAACATATCCACGGTGAGAAGTGAAAATATAATGCTTTGGGAGTTCAGGCCATGATATCTGGTTCCATCAGTCGATCCCAAATGGCACCAACAAAATATAAACTTATCTT
Source organism: Cynodonichthys magdalenae (assembly GCA_031762555.1). Taxonomy (NCBI): domain Eukaryota; kingdom Metazoa; phylum Chordata; class Actinopteri; order Cyprinodontiformes; family Rivulidae; genus Cynodonichthys; species Cynodonichthys magdalenae. The sequence goes on from JARVJO010000001.1 coordinate 6,420,775, forward strand.
TGCTTTAACCATTAACATAAAAAAGATGTAGCCTTTTTTATTTTAACATTTGTTGTTTTTCTAATTCAGTTTTAAAACAAACAAAAAAACCTAGAGAAACACCTGATTATTCATTTTTTTTCTCATTTTAGTTTGAAACAGAAAGGATTCACTCAGCTCTATCATCACATTGATTGCATTAGATCTGATTATCCAGATACTAAAACCAGGCGTTACAGTAAAACTGACATGCTCCTCTTATCCTAAACCGAACTTGTTCTTGTTCCATCAGGACGTCGACAGGAAGGATATTTGTCTGATTCACTCTCCCTGAATCTTTTTTAGCCACCAGGCTGCATAGGAGCAATGATTAAAGTCATAAACGATAATAAATGTTGCAGCTTATGCTGCAGGGACTCAGACTGGAACTGGTTGAATCCAAAGGTCGCTGAGTGCTATCCTGAGGTTCTTCTTTCTGCAGCAAGTTTGCCTTTTTTAACTTTGATTAAACTGACTTTGACATTTACCTCAACTCTCAAAGGTAAAGTGGGAAAGTTACTTAAAATGCATCAATTTTAAAATAATATTTAGTAGAAAAATGGCAGCTGTAGTTAAGTGTGGTTGGATTACAAATCCCTGATTAGTAGCTTTTTGAACCGGACAGATTTCGAATGTTGACACCTTCGTTAGTTTGCCCTTCATGAAATCCATTTGAACTCATCAGCTAGTATAGGAGCTATTACACTGATAGCGCTGCACAGAGACTTATTATCTCCACTGACCTTTGTTGTGACTTGGTCGTAATGAGGCAGCTTTTCAAGCCTGGTTCCTTTCGATAACAACACCCAGGAGTACAGCAAACGCTCAGTTTAGGTCTCGGTGCAGTCTGTAAATCAGGTTTACTGCACAGTTTTTATTAACCGGGAGTAAACACAAGGTGCAAGGAGTTTTTTTTTCTCAGGGCTTTTGGTCAGAAGTGACGGCACTACTTTAGACGGACATAAACAGGCCTGCTGTGGACTGAACACATTTTTTTACAGCAGCTTAAAAGCCTGCAGCTCACCAACACGTTCACGCCCACGTGCAGGTCTGGGTTTGAGCTGAGAACTGTCCAATATTTTCTACACATGAAGTTTTACCATCCATTGTTAAAAGTTTGTTTATCCATTTGTCTGTGTGAGTGTGTGTGCAGTAATAACAGCTTGTCTAAATCTGTGTTCTCCCCGCTGACACTCCAACGCACACAGAAGGGAATAAATTAGTAAGAGGCCTGACAGAAAAGTATTCACATATCACAGACAGACACACAAATTTGTATTCTTATCATGACTAGATCATTGGATCAACATCGATTGATCTCTGTAGTTCAACCCAGGCCCTATCCTTGAGCCTAACCACCCCCAGTACATGTCTAACCTTAACCTAAACCTAATTCGTACCTTAGCCCTAAACCTAACCCCTAACCCACCAATAACCTTGTTTTAGGACCAAGCTGAGAAAGTAGGGAATTATACCAGAATAGTCCTATAAAGGTAACAAAAAACATAAATTGTACATACACGTTATTATTAGCACATTGGTTATAGTTAGTGGCATCTTACTTTACTAATGCTAATACATACAGTGAAGTTGTGTTTCACAGTTTGCGGACACATTGTTTTTTCATAGAACCTAACTACTAGTAGTTTGCGGTAATCCCTGTAATTTTGTGGTAACCAGAAATACAGTAAATACCATACAGTAAGGATTTATTTTTCTTTCTCATGCTTTTTCATGAGTTTTCAAGCTAAATTATAAAGAACAAGACAATTGAATAGTATTGGAACATAAATATTAAATTTTTTTTTTTTTAAAGTCACTTCAGTAGAAAAATGAATGGATTTTCTCATCATTAGTGACTTACTTTTTTTTTTTTTTTTTTTCCCCCCCAAAAGTAGTGGACAATTGAAAGACACAACCCAAGACAACACAACAAATATCTGCCTCCACACCTGCAAAAGTACACAAAGCAAAACACAGC
>JARVJO010000001.1:6427975-6440271 GCA_031762555.1 Cynodonichthys magdalenae
CCCCCCCCCCAGGTTGTTCACAGGGTTTGGTTCTTTTGACAAAATGTAGTGTGAATGCAAACAGCACCAACTGAAAATGTAAACAAATGTTGCAACTTTGGTCCCTAATTGAGCCGTGTTAGCTGGACTATCAGGTGTGAAAATTATTTTATTGTAACTAAAATGCAAGTTGTACCTGAAAAGAGAGAGACCCATACTGTCAAAACAAACAATGCAATAATGTGGGGGGTAAGGTGTTTTTGTATTGCAGACTCAAGTAATACTGATCTGCTTTGACATTAGAGGATTTTTGTTTGTTAATCATCATTCTGTCAGATACTAGATGTGTCAAATGATGTCATCAGCTTTGCTTCAAGGCAATGTCTTCATTCATGTAGATGTTGAATGGGCAATTGCGATCACTCAGTTTTTTTATTTTGATTGTCGTTTTTTGTTGATTTAGCTTTTCTTCCTTTTTCTGCACCATCTTTGCTCTCACTGCCTTCAATTTTCTATTTATTTTCTCCCTTAAAATATCATCCCTATTTTGCCTCTCCTCCCACTCTTTTTCTTGTGTCCCTCCTAAAACCACAAATCTTTTTTTTTGTTTTTCCTCTCCAACCAGCCTCCCCTAATCCATCCTTCTCCCCACGTCCTCACTTTCTCTCTCTCTATACCGTCCCTCTATCTTTGTCCAACTCCTGCTAATTAAGTGCTTCTCTCTGATTCCCCTCCAAATCGACTCTACCTTCCTTTCCTCCTCTTCTCCCTAAATCCTCATTATTCTGTTTCCTGCCTGTACTCATCCATCCTCCTTTGCTTTTATCCCCTGTCCTAGACTCTTGTTCTCCCTGACAACAAAATGGATTATGTAATCTACATCTTTGGGTATTAGTTATGCAAATTCAAACATTTTTATTTACATGTGTTTTTTTTCTCTCTCCCTCCTCCTTCCACCCATCCCCCTCCTTCTTCTACTGATTGTTTTTATTTCTTCACTTCTTTTATCTGTTTTTCCATCATATCCCTTCTTTGACCACACTCTTTTCCGTAATTGAATTGTTTGTCTTCTCCTCTTTCTAACCTCCTCTCTATTTTTCATCCATCTGTTTGCATTCTTTTGTTTATTGTTTTCCCCTCCTCACCTGACTTGCAATTAAATTATTTCCCCCCCTATATATCATCCCTTCCTCAACTCTCTGTCCATCCATCACTTTCTCCACACGTTTTCTTTTCCCTTCCTCCCTCCTTTTTTTTTTTTCACCGATCTCCCTCCTCCCCTCCAGCCACCAGCGGTCTTGAGGCAGAGAGCGGAAGGCGCGGCGGTGGCAGCGGCCACGGCGATGGCAACCACAGCGGCGGCGGAGGCAGCATCGGCGGCGGCGGTGGAGGCAGCGCGGCCCATTTCAGGTCTCCATGGCAACAGAGCGTGAACGTGTTCGGCTCGTGGAGCAGGCCGGAGTGTGTCGAGGAGCTGCACCAGCAGGCGCAGCTCAACCTCCAGAGTCTGCTGCAAGGTAAGGATGGAGAAGCAGGGGGGATGAAGGGTGGGTGCGTAGAAGGGATGAAGGAGGAAAGAAATGTGTGTGTGTGTGTGTGTGTGTTAGACTGAGCGCTGTGTTTTGAGTGGGTGGGATAGGCACCGAGGCAGGGGCGGTGTGGAAAGTGTTTACATGTGTGGCGTTGGACTGCGCTGATATGGGTGTGTGACCACCTTCACCATGCAGATATGCAGTGTGTGAACGTGTGTGTGTGTTTTTCCCTCCGTTTTTATCGTGTACTTTTTGTACTGAAAGGCGTGTGTGTGTTTGCTGGCTAAGAAAAACACAGCTAAAGGTGTGTGTTGCGTTCACCTTGCAGTAATGGATTTAGTAATTTTGAATGTGTTTTAGCAGAATGAGCTCTGATGATGGATCTGGTTTGGTTTGTTTGTGGGTTCTTCTCTCCGTGTAAAAGATCGAAGTCCTTGTTTTGGTTTTTAAAGGTAGGTATGATATCTCTTTTAACAATAATCTCTTGTTTACAGAAGATGATGCGCTGTCTGTTGTGATCATCCTGTGTGTGTTTATGCAAATCAGTGCTTAAGGGAACAAGAATGTTTGTTTGTTTTCAGGTATCTGCTTGTTGTATTTTCCTCCTAACCAGCTGGATTTCTTACTCCTTTTCTGTCTCCCTTCATGTGACTCATGCTGTCTGTGTCTTTCCGTGTCCTTTCCATTAAAATAATAACAGCTGGATGAAGGGGGGTGGGGGTGGGGGGGGTGGGGAGGGGTGGTCTGAAAAGCAGCATGGTAACCTTCAATATTTGAGTGAAGAAGTGATTCATTTGATTACATTTAATCGTTTTTGCAAGTTATTTATGTTGTGTTACTTAATAAAAAAAAAAAAAAAAAAGATAAAAATCCAGTCTTGTCTAATTCCATCATCCCACACAAGAACGTCTCTTTAATAGATTGTTGTGATATACAGCCTTAATAAAAAAAAGAAAATCCCAAATAATTATTGGTAAATATGTAGTTTTGGCTGGATTTGCAGTTAACTGATAAATTGTTCGTGCAATTGTAAATTTTTATCAGTCGAGGTTGACCACTTCTTGTTAAACTTGTTTACGTGTGTGTAAACATACATGGTGTTTCTATTTATTCTTTTCTTCAAATATTGTTTTGTTTTTTTAAATTGAACAGCAAGTTACTCCGAAAAGAGAAGAGAATTGTTTTTTTTTTTTTAATAAACATGCTTAAACTTGAATACTTGATGCATTGTTATGATTTTGTCATAAATAGTTACAATGGGGGTGGGGCTTCCAAGGGGGCGTGTCATCACTCTGATGGTGATTTTATTTATTCTTTTCTTTAAATATTGTTGTTTTTTTTTTAAATGAACAGCATGTTACTTAAAGAAAAGATAAGAGAATGGTTTTGTATTGTCTTTATTAAACATGTTTATACTGGATGTACTGTTACTATTTTGTAACAAATATTAACAATGGGGGCGGGGCTAGACAGAAAAAAGTTTGACCCACCATGAAGGATGAAAGAGGACAAGCTACTAAGATTCTATTTTTGAGTTTGTTTTATTTTGCTGTTTGCATTTAGTTTTTATATGAGATCAGCAAAGTTTTCCTGGATTATAAACACTATAAACCTTGGTACTGTTTGTATGGACGTAACTTTGAGTCTCAATCGGAGTTGAATTATCAAAGAGTCTCATTCAGGAGCGATGCCATTATGGAGTGGGAAAGAAGAGCTAAGCTGGAAAACAAAGTTCTTAAATTTCTGCTCCATCTTTGTAACAACCCTCACCTGACCATAAAATCAAGACCCTGGATAGAAGCAGTTGAAACAAAATTCTCTGAGTAAAAAATCCTTAAATTGTGTGTATGAGTCTGTTTACACTTAGAAGATCCAGCTAAATCATTACCCTAGATTTGCTGAGAAATGCTGTTTTCTAGTGCAGCTGGGCATCCTGGCTCTTAAATACCTTGAGGCCAGCATAAAACCAATTCATCTATATATAAGAGAAATCTGTTTTCTAGTTGAAGTTTATTACCTGCCGTCTGTTTATTCTTTGGCTCTTGCAAATGTTCTTGTTGAGACCAACTACCTTAAAATTAATTTATAAGGGTGTTCACTTACATACAATACTTCTAATAGCATGCTGTTACTGTAATACTTCATAATAATGCTTCACATTAATGAATTTAAATGAGGAGTTACATGTTTCAAATAGCTACATGGAGAGCAAGCTGCCTCTTGTTTGGTGGTGGAACTTAATGCTGTACTTAGCAGTGTTGGACCTGATGTTAATCCTCAGGACTGTCAGAACAGGTGTTCATACTGAGATCATTACTATAGATTGTTCACAGTTGGTTCTGAATTAAATATTTATGTGGCCTCTGGAGGTAATTGTTGGGGTTTAAAGCAAGGGGAGTGAATACATATGCTCAAACTACTATTTAGTTGTAATTTTTTTTCAATAAAACATCATTAATCTAAACCAGGAGTGTCAAATACATTTTTGATGAGGGCCACATGTGTTATGGGGGTCCTCAAAGGCCCAGTTGTAAATAACTTCCAAGTTTCGTGTTTAACTTTGACTAAACACAAAACATTGCGATCCTCGTCTCCTTTGCTCCGGCTAAGCACAGCTAACAAACAATAACTGAGCTCTACGTGGTATTTTCTGCATAGAAACAGCATTTTACCACGTCCTCTTATAAACACTGAAAAATACTACATGTACGACTGACTAAATGTGAAATAAATAATACAGAAATACTATTAAAATTAAAAGTAAGAGAGTTTTACTCACTGTTGAGTTGTGGTGAGTAGCTGCTGTCTTGAATTCTAAACTCTCATTTTCCAACAGGGAATTCCCATTGGAGTGATGTTCTGGTTTAAATTTACAACATGTAAGTGGGAAGTTACCACTTCCCAGTACAACTGGGACACAGCAAAATTAGCCGGCCAAAATTCAGCGAAATATTAATTTTTCGAGCTGTCGGCTACTTTTGAACCCTGTGGTAAAATAATCAACATGCATTATGGGGGATGTAGTTTATGGTCAATGTTGGCTTTAAAGCAGCTTATTTTAAGACATTTATACGTCTTTGGAACTCCCGTGGACCTCATAAAATGCCATGGCAGGCCACATTTGGCCTGCAGGCCTCGAGTTTGTCACATTTGATCTTACGTATTTCTTGTAGAATTAATGCTTATTCAAATCAAATATCCAATTAAATTCCTGGTTATAAGACAGGAAAGTAAAACAAACACCAAGGGGGTTGAATACTTCATCAACCATCTCCACATCAAATAAAAAGAACCCAAGTTGTTTCTTTAAATTAAATTGGATAACAACAATTAATCAGAAAAGAACCATTTTCTGCCCTGAAGGTCTCTGTAGGCTGAAGGAGCTTGTTAAGCAGTTTTGCTCATGTTGTGGTGGAGCTCATGTTCCTCAGAGTTCTGTGCTGTGGGACCAGGTTTCTGCATACAGAGGAGAGAGGCTGCCTCTCCAGCCTGCTGTTCTCAGGCCAGATCTCATCTGCGCTTTTCTGGTTTTCATACGTTTGAGACCAATTAACATCATATCCCTGTTTGACATTAATGAAAACAAAGTAGTGTTGAGGCATCATTATATTTGCACAGGTAAAGGTGTGGGAACAATCCGTGCTCTCCCTTCACCATAGTCTCTCTGCAGGACATTTGCTGCCCTTAAAGTAAAAGGTCCCTAATTTGCCTGCATTGTTCATGATGTCCAGAAAGACTGGTCAAGTGTGTTTGTAATAAACACAAAAGAATAACATAAAGATAGTCTAGGTGACTGATTTGTGAATAGTTGTTGTGTACAACTATTTCCCCAACCATCTGCTGATGATTGAACATTTTGTCCAGATATTCTCAAAAACAGAAGATACTCAGTTAATTAGGATCAGTCCAAACTCTGTTTCCTAGCATCACCTATTATTCTTGGTGCAAAATTAAAGTTGTAAACTGTAGTGTAGACATGTGACGCCCCTTCAAGAAGTCAAACTACCATCAGTTGTTGCTGATTTGTTTTACATAACAGACATGACCATTATCAAGCCTGCAAAAGACTTTATGTAAAACATTTCGTATTGGTACTTTGTAAGCAAGTCTAACAATAATACCAAACGTAATATATTAAAATACTCTAACCTAGACATTACAATGTTTATTGACTCAATAAAATTCTTTTAATAAAAAAATATATATATTTATATTTTTAAGCAGTTTATATATTTGTGTTTCAAAGTGACCCGCTAAAAAAATATTATTTTTTTATCTTTTTCATTTGGCTGCTTTCTTTAGGATTCAGCACAGTGCCTCCATCTAATCCTGCCTCTAGGGTCCTCCTCTATCACACTAACACATTGCATATCCTCCTTCAATACATCCATAAACCCAATTTTTGTCATTTTGCTTGTTTCCTCCTTAGCAGGCAGGTCCATATCCAAAATCCTATGTCCAATATATCCATTGTTCCTCCTCTGCACATGTCCAAACCATTTAGCTTTGCGTCTATGATGTTGTGTGACGTTAAACTAGCCTTATGTTTTTGGTTACTCCCCAATGGAAACAGATTACTGTATTATCTGAGTACAAGTCTTACTTATTTTATAGTTTGGCTAGTCCTACGACTTATAGTTCCTCTTCATGGTGCATTTTTTTGACTGATGCAAAATGTTCACACTGACCAAAATGAACCAAGCAGTAAACATTACCATCTGCAGCCGTGAGAGGGCGCTCTAGACTTGTGACAACTATAATGTTGTTACAGTAATGGTAAACGAAATATGTGCAGCCTAAAACTGTAATCAAGCAACACAAAGAAAGTTTGGCGTGAATGAGAAACTTCTGAGAGAAAAAAAGCTGTCAATGAAGAAAATGAAGTAAGTTAATCACGCGATGCGGAATCAGTGAACTTACCGGTAACTTGTTTGTTGGACTCGCTGGTTTGTTACATTAATTAAAGTTATTCAGCATTCCAGGTATGTTCTGTGTCTTATCGTGTTATTCCAGATTAAATGTCTGTTCTTGGACTTTGTGAAATAAATTTCAAATTAAATGTGACATATAGTACCGATACTTCAGCTACCTCCAGCTCTGCCCCGTGTTTTTGTTAGTACCACCAATAAACTACTATCTTAGAAACCTTTCTTTTAACACTTGTAGTTGTCTTCCTGTCACAAATGACCCCAACGCTTGTTACGAACTACTCCACTCTTACTGCGCTTTGTTGTTCATCTCTATTCTACTTGTTTATTTTAATGGTATTTGAACGTATCCAGCTTTATTACTTCGGCTCTTTGCAGTTTGTATTCTGTAACATTTACTTTTAGTGACTTTGACTTTTACTCTTCTTCTCTCAAGAGCATACCTCCACCTCTCTGGGCTCTCTTCCACCTGCTCGCTATTGTTAGTACAGATCAGAAAAATCTGTTTGGTAGGAGGGGAAAATTGTAAACAAACAAATCACAAATTTAGGGCAAAAATGGAAGGAGCAGGTGTAACATGACCTTACATGCAATTAAAAAAAACACAAGCGGTTTAGTTCTTGGGTGTTTTTTGGCTTTACACTTTTTTTTTTAACAAAGATCAGTTTGAAGTTTTTTATGGAACACATCAACAAGAGTATATTTAAACATTATGAGCTTTAGTAGTTCAAATCACAGATATTTTTGTGCTATTGGTGCTTCTACAGTACATTGGGTTGCCTCTTACATCACTGTCCTGTCTCCTCTCTTTCCTCCACTGCCTTTGTGCGTGTTTATGTGTGTATTAAGCCTGTGATTGTCTGAGACGGGCTGGCATCTTTGTGTGTGATGAAAATAAGATGGATGAAAACAGTCGTGGGTGGACAGCATCAATGGTTGCTCCGAATATGTGCGCTTACCCATTCATCTTTTTCCTGCTGCTTCATTTCATTGCTCAGACTGTGTGTGCTTCTGTTTGCCTTTGACTCGCTTAAAAATACATGCCTGTGTGCGTCCTTGTGTAAGATTTCCGTTTCCACAGCGGTGTCCTTCGCTTTGTGTGTCCACCTGTTTGGGTGTGTGTGTTATATAACTTGGAAATAACCAGCTGTATTTGCACTCTTTGGCCATCTTCACCATCACACTCCCACTGGCCTCAGATCCATAAAATATTCATACTCTTACCCGCTCCTCAACACCCTGCCCTCCATATTTATGAAGCTGGCTGTCTACCTCTGGTGTTAGACTGATCTACTGCTTTTTTTTTTGCCGAGATTTAGCTCCCTGTGGCTGAAAGATTCCAGCAAGATTTATTTTACCGTTGCTGCTGTGTGTGCAACAGTGTTGCCCTTGATTGTCAACACCCTCCCAACAGAAAAGAGCATTCTGGGTTTTGAAGAGATGAACTCTTTTATGTTATTTCTCCTTTATTTGATTCATCATACGCATTAATTTACTGTCATGAGTTAATTTGACTACACAAGGTATTTTAGTTTGTCTTTTTTTTGTCATAAGGGTTCATTTTATAATGACAATAAAGCTATTACCTCACTAAATTAAACTATTTTGGTTCATTTAAAAAAAAAAAAACTTCACATTGAGTATCCACGACTCAAGTTACTTACTTCGAATGAACACGAAATGTCACTTTCCTTGTCTCATTGCTCCGTCTGAGCACTGCTAACAAACAATAACTGAGCTCCATGTGGTATTTCCTGTATAGAAACAGCATTTTAATGTCTTCTTTAAAACACTGAAAAGTACTACGTGTACGACTGACTGGATGTGAAATAAGTAATACAGAAATATTATTAAAAGTAAAAGTAAGAGAGTTTTAGTCACTGTTGAGTTGTGGTGAGTAGCTGCCAACTCTCCCACTTTCTGACAGGGAATTCCCACTGGAGGGGCATTCTAGTATAAATTTATGACTTGTAAGTGGGAAATTTCCACTTCCAAGTACATCTAAGTTGCAGAAAAAGTAGCGAGCAAGCCTGTCTTGAAATAAGTTAAATTAAAAAAACACTGCTTTATAAACCTTTACCACACTGTTGGTTCCATATTAAATGATTATTCCAGTAGAAATGCTGTGATACTCCTGCTTTATCTCAGGCTGCATTGGAAGTGCCACAGCTAGTTGTTGCTACTGTTATTTGTACTTAGAAATAACCACAGACTTCTATGTACCTAACCTTCTAATTGCTAAAAGTGTGATTTATTTAAGTACTGTGAAAGTTTTGAGATTAAAGTTATTTAAAGATGGCAGCCATCCACTTTGATCATGGTTCCACTCAGACTAGTGGTTAGCTTGTCAGTCCAGCTGGAATTAAACTTTATTTCTTCAAACAGGGTTGTTCAAAGAGCTACTCACAACAGGTAACATATTATTTATTCATAACCTTTCCACTGAAGCCTACTTCAAACATTCTGAGTTATCAGTCCAGTACTGCTGAAGTGAATGAGGTGAAACACTGTCAGTGCTAATTTTTTATTACAAAACAAAACAGGCCAAGATTTAAAAAGCCAGATCTGACAGTGCATCAAACATTTTATCCTGGAACTCTTGTATTTGAAGATAATTTCAACTCAGAGCAGTTTTTTCCCTCAGCAATCATCTACAAACATGTAAAAGCAAACTTCCACACTGGATGATAACCTCGGAGTAAACCGCCAATTATTAATCCTTATTGACTAAATGCCACAGCTAATTGTGATTATTATTTTTGCCAGAATCGCCCAATCGTAAAAAAAGGCTCCCATATACTTGGGCGTACTGTGCTTGCCGTGTGGACTCTACACGTACTGTCTGCAGACGGTTGAAACTTTATACTTGAGCGCACTGTCAAATTCATTAATTTCTCACAGTTTTAGTCATGGCGTCAATGGACGAGGAGGAAGAGACAGCTTGCCTTTTAGCTTTAAAAAAACAAAAGAAAAAAACTTACCTTACCCAGGGACTTAGCTATTTTTCCCACAAATTAGCTGTCTGAAAGTCCTTATATTCCCTCATTGATACATCATAAAGTTTCTATGTTTTCTAATCTCCTCAGTGATCCGCTTATCCAAATTTGACTCCATTTCATCCACAACATGACACCAATTCTCAACTTTATTCGGTTCGATGTGAACTTGCCGGGCAGTTTATCGTGCGACAACGAGGATGTGGACGTAAAAATTAATCTCTTTGCGGACCTGTCTGACAGACGTCCGCTTCGATTTCGCATTGAGTCCCCACGGACCTCCGCGAAGTGAAGTATGTCCGAGTATGTGGGGGCCTTAATGGTAAATGGACTGAACTTATATAGTGTTTTATCAAGCCCCATGGGGACCCAAAAGCGCTTTACACTACAGTCATTTACCCGTTCACACACACATTCACACACTGTATGTACGTGTATGTACTGTATCTAAACATCTATAATTAGAGAGTTCTTCCTTATTTTTGTATTTAAAGTCCAGTCTTGCTCTGTTTTAACGATAGATGGGTTTTCTGCCGTTTTTACTAGGACCAACTCTTTCCTTATTAGAAAATTCTGTTCTTTTTACTCGTGTCACACTTTGAAGCCAGTGAAACCACAGTAATACACTAATTTTATGACAAGTCATTATGCAATGCTAAAATATTAATAGTTCTTCTCATGCTCAGCTTATTTTTGGATGAATTGTTTCTTGAAGGTATGGGAGTTGCATTAATTCACTTTTTAAATGTGGTACTTTTGTCTCAGTTGTACAACTGGATGAAAGTGAAAACCTTCGCCTCTTTTCAGTTGAGGCGTCATCTAGAATGTGCACAACTTTGTCATCCAAGTTCCCTTTTATATGAACATTAAACCAATGGTATTCCCTGTGAAGTGGGCCTTTTTATGAAACTTTATTTGGGTTGTTGACAGTTTGTATCAGAGCGGAGATAGTCAGGTTCTGGCAGCTTGTGTTGGCTCTCCACACACGACACTTCTAAATGTGTTTGATTTGACAGCTTAAGGCTTGATTTATTATGTCACCGAGTCAGATCCTGTTGTCATACTGCACTGCTTTGATTTATTGTTCTGACACATACCGGGACCAACGATGACACAGATTAGGTCGTAGTTTTTACTCATGCATAGAAATATGTGCTGTGCTTGATTTGGATTACAAGACACTGCAAAGTAATATCAAAAACAAGAAAACATCACATACACATTAACACACTTGCACAAGTTGGCCATAATGTGTTGTTTTTCTCTATTCTGCTAAAAGTTGTTGTTTGTGACATGTGAACACATCTAAATACTTTTAAAAATAAGATGTTTATTACATTTTTCACTTAAGCACATTTCCAATTTATTACTGACACAACGCATTCTGGGAATGATGATGATTATGATGATGATGGATGCTATTTGAGAGTAAACCACAAAGTGTCAATGCTAAAAAGTTATAATGTGTGACAATAAAGTTGTTTCATATTAGGTTTTACAACCCTAACTCCAATGAAGTTGGTACCTCGTGTAATTAACACATAAAAAAAACAGAATATGATGATTTGCAAATCCTTCTCAACCTATATTCAGTTGAGTACACTGCAAAGACAAGATATTTAATGTTCAAATCGATAAATTATATTTCTTTTTGCAAAAATTCAATTATTTTGAATGTGACGCCTAATATATAGCTAGATGACCACTGACAACTTCTCTAAAGTTCTCTGCCCTTTTTCAAGAATGTCTTGTTCAGGTAGCTCATTTCTCATCAGAATGTCCTGGTTCCCCAACATCAAACGCAGATTTTGTTCATATGGGCGACATCCAAACCAGCATGGCTTTTTGTCTCTCTCTTGGAGGTTACCAATAACATCCTACATTTCATCTCGTCTTCATTTCTAAAATTTCCAGTAAATCTGCCCTTGGACCCAATGACACCATTGTCTCACATTGAAATCAGTCAAAGGCACTGAGCGTTTGGTAATCCTAGGCTGACCTAATGATGCTGTGATGAGGGGATCTTTGGGGGCCACCCCATCTGTTGTAGGTCTCTTTGTTCTTCTTTTATGACTCTAGTCGGGTATATGAGCCTGTTGTCCTGCTGCTGAAGTAATTTGGGACTTTGCTCTTCTTGTTTCAGCTGATTCTTTTCTGCTGGACGAATAAACTCTCATTTAGCCATGTGTGGAAATTATTATTAAAGTTTGATTTGCAGTCGAATGTAGGTAATGTCAGTAAAGTCTGTTCACATCATGCTTCGTATAGGTTAAGGCAGTAGTTCCCAACCTGGTGCATGGGAGGGAGCATACTATTGTCTGCTCAGAGGTTGTGAAAATATAAATTTTTTGTTTGTATATAAAAATCACCAAATCCTCTTGACCCTTCTGTCTTTGTCCCTTGCTCATCTGTCTTCAGTCAGTTTGAGACCATTTCTATTGCATTTTTAAGGAACATTGTTGTTCATATGAAACCCTCAGGTTCCCCTGCTTACCATTTTCCTGCATCGTTTTTTAAATGAATTTTTCCATCTGTTGGTCCCTGGGTTCTTGCTATTATAAGTAGCAGTATTGCTACCAGGGAAGTTCCAGATGCTTTTAAACATGCGGTAGTGAAACCATTAATTAAAAAAACCTGGACTTGACCCTTCATTTTATGCAAATATTAGACAAATCTCAGAACTTCCATTTCTTTCTCAACATTTTTAGAAAATTGTTTTTATTCAATTAAGCAACTTTTTAAATGAGAATGGATTTTTTTGAAACCTTTCAGTCTGGTTTTAAACACTTACCGTATTTATTCAAGTACAATACGAAAAATTTAATCCATAAAATCATCCACAAAGTTGGGGGGTAGTATTA
>JARVJO010000001.1:6451509-6487549 GCA_031762555.1 Cynodonichthys magdalenae
GTATGTATGTATGTATGTATGTATGTATGTATGTATGTATGTATGTAGGTAGGTAGGTAGGTAGGTAGGTAGGTAGGCAGGCAGGCCGGCATGTATGTATGTATGGACGAACGCACTAAAACCCTGTTTTTTATTTGCAGAAACAGGATCTGACGTCAAGAATATTTTTTATTCTTGTGAACCCATTCGCCCAACACTAGCAGTTCTATTGGGGTGTATGTGTATGTGTGTATGTGTGTGTGTGTGTGCTGCCAGAGCTGTTAGTATGCCGCGGTCACCCTCAGCAACATTGCTCTGACACTCCTGCTTCACTCGTCTCAACCAAACATCCCCTTTGTTTATTTTGCTCTGTTTGCATGCATGTATGTGTGAGCATGAGTGTGTTTGTGTGGGGGGTTGTGTGTGTGTGGACCTCCTGGTTTTTGGCATAGCAACTGCTTCGTCACTGGGTGTCTCTCCCCTCCTGTTCCTGCATATCCATCCATAGTTAGCATGTCGTACTCCTCTCCACACAGGGAGCGGTGGAGGAGGAGAAGGTCAGGTATAATGATGCGAGCCTGTGGTGCTGGGTTTGGTCGACACTCACTTCCTTCAAAGAGATAAACGAGAGAACTGAAGGAAACTTAGAGAGGAAAAGAAACAGTATTATTCAGTTTTTTTTCTTTCACCAACAGTAGAATCAGATACAATCTTATTTCTGAGTCAGTAACATCTGGCAAATAAGTACCAAATGTACATTTTACTCTATCTTTATAGTTTTGCGACCTATATTTGAACATTGAACATCAGTACTAATACCTTTAGCTTGGGTGATATTAGTGGTGTATAGTATCAGGCCCGATACCAGCATTTTTACAAAACTCCCTGATACTTGGAACAGATGCTAGCATCAAAACTTCATTGAATGTGTTTCAGTTTACATTTCAAGTGAAAAGTTTGTCATTTCCATATTGAAAAAATGTATACAAGATGAAAGAAAATCTTGTTTTTATGTATTGTAAAATGTTTCAACAGTATATATCCTACTGTATATTTGATTTGATCCAGTCAGAGGGGCTGTAGCCCTGTAAGGAACGGGAGACACCTTGTTCTTAATAAAAGAAATGTGTTTTTAAAGTCATTGTGTAATGTTTAAGTTATAACTAGTAAGTACTCAGTATCGGTGAGTACTCAAACTGAAGTACTTGTACTCGGTTTGAAGAAAACTGGTATCGGGAGACCTCTAGATGTTAGCAACTCTTGCTGAATAAAACGCAGGTTCCTTGAAGAAATGCATATCACCCATCGCCTTGATAGGTCTATTAGCTCTTGGAGTATGTGATTGGGATAACTCTCAACTACTACCACATGATGTTTTAGCGTAATGTTTGTAAAATTTGTTAATATTCATTAATTAATTAATTAGTTATTTAATGTAAAATAAAGCCTAATTTTTGTGTTTGTAAAGATTGGTTAGCTGTGGTGGCCATCTTGATATGGTCTGACTCCAGAAGCTAGAGTCATAGATGCACATCAATTGATTACTCTCAATTAAGTTCAGTAAAATGTATTCACTAGTTCATGACATATTTTGCTAACAGACAGGAGTGACTCAAGCAATAGCTCGGTTTCAGTCACGTAGTTTTGAAGATTCGTCATTTCAAAAGGAGGGCATGAAGTGAAATATCTATGAAGGAAATCATTGTAGAGAGTTCATATTGTTCGAATTTAGATCCAGTTTTATGACAAAGATATCAGCAGTAAGTTCACAAATATGTCAGACATGACCCGTATATTATGAAGATAAATGAGTTTTCAACAGAACCTAAAGATTTTCTGACAATCGAGGTTGTTGATACCCCACACTATCTGGTCATTCAGACGTTTTACTACACCAAACAACAAATCAAAGTTTATAAAAACCTGGAGGTGTATAACTTTTTCGTCAGTGTGTGAATCCACAACCTCGGTGTGAAACGGCTCCATGATGATTATTGTTTGGTTTTCGCCAAGCTGAGTGTTTGTTTTTATATGGCTTTATATGTTAAGATGCTAGCAGTAGAGGCTACATCAACAAACATGCAACATCTAGAGACACGTAACAACTTTAGCTTGACAGCCGTTTCTGTTTCTTAATAATCCCTACTACATAAATGAGCATTTTGCAACAATTTAATGCTTTATCTCAATGGGATAGAAAGGTTTGTGAAACCTAAATTTCGAACCAGTTTGAATGAACGATGTACTTCAATCCAAGGAATACGATTATGGAATAATCTGGATGACACCAAATCAATGGGTGTATTTAAGAGAATGTTAAAGCTTAGTCTGTTGGAGAAATGTGTATTTATACGAGTTGTTGCAAGTTTAACCTTTATTTGTTTTTTTTCTTCTCTTTTGTTTTTTTGTTTAAATTTATTTTTTCGAGAAAAGGGGCAGATATAATAAGATTTTTTCTTCTTCTGCTACCTTTCATTTATGATTTGTATTTTCTACTGTATATAGAATTTGTTTTTTTAAGAAATTAATAAACTACTACTACTTTATAATCACAGCCACAAAAATTAAGTAAGCTAGCTAACATACGGACCAAGTGGTCCCTGCAAACAGGTTTAAAATCCACTTTTTACTGTGTTGTTCGCATTAGGTGTGGTGGCCATTTTGAAATAGGTCATCTTCAAAAGTTGATCAGCTGTAGGTGCACACAATCATTACTTTCAAAAAGTTTCATAAAATTCCTTCCTGTGGTTCATGAAATATTTAGCTAACAGACCAATAAACATAAGCGATTGCATTATTGACCACATTTCATCTGATTCATATTGTATCTTATTCTGTTTAAATTTTAGGGTTAAAAGAACAAAATTAAAACATTTTTATTTTCAGTTTATTAATATGTTGTTCCTTTTTAATGGAAAATGCTTATTTGACAGGATACTGTAACTTCTGCCTTTTCTCCATCTCTCTGCTTTTCTGTCTCTGTGAACCAGAGAACAGGTAGCTTGCAGACAGCTTGCTGTTACTATGGCAACGCCACCTTCTTCTTCTAAAAGTAAATGAGGGGGAAAATAAGCAATGAGCTAAAATTTAAAAAAATAGTAGGACAAGGAACGGTGTGGAATTAAAAAGTAAGAGGATGACAGAGGGGGGAAATGATGAAAAGAGGGATAAAGAGTGAAAAGCTGCTTCCTCCTCTCTTCGTCTCCCACGCCTCTCGCTCCAGCTGTTTTCATGAATGGCTGTTAGTCAGGGAAAGATGCAGACCAGCCTCAGAGAAAGAGGCAGACACACTCTCAAACTAAATAACAGCTAACAGATTGGTTTGTATTTACTGATGAAATCCACTAGTTTATGTTTTACATTATAGGTAGGTAGCTTAAAAATCAGCATCAATTATTTAAAATGTACAGAGATGATCTCCCTTTAAGGATCTTATCTCTCATAGATCACTTTTTAAATTTCATCTTCTCATTTTATTATCGCCCACAACCAAAGATCAAGCAGTAATATTTTTGCTCACATCTGTGTCAGTTTATTAGTAGTGTTAGCAAAATATCTAATGAACCTCTGGAAAGATTTTAATGCGACCGTCAGCCCCATTTGAGATTGATGTCACAACTAATCAAACTAATATGCAAATGACTATAACTTAGCCACTTTTACAGCAATTGTGCTAGTTTTGGTGTGGTGGTGTTGTAGCCAAGACCACCAACTCAAGATCAAGTCAAGACCAACACCAGAGTGTATCAAGAATGTGACATTTCAATCAGTACATCTTACATCCAATAAAAGCATTAATGTTAACAAACAAATTAGACAATATTCTGGCAGTGATATTGATAGTGATATTTTCACAGTTATGGTCTGCACTGGTCTTGAAATAAAATCCAGAGTCCTCAATGTCCGAGACCAAAACAAGACCGAGTACAAATATGGTCAAGCCCGAGACGAGACCATGATAATCAAAAAGTGGTCTCGAGACCAAGAGTGAGTTACCCTCAATACATACCTGCTCTAACACTGCCACGGTTTATTAGGAGGTTTGGACCCAAGGATGCAGACTGGCACAAGGAACTCAAAGAAAAAAAATAAAACTTTATATGAATAAAACAAAAATGCTGTTGTGGCAACAACTCATCTATACAAACAACTGAAGGATAATCATAAAGAGTGCAAGGAGGGCTGGAAGTAGCAGGAAATCCAGCAGTTTTCACATTACAATTAGTTTTAGACAAACAAACTAAATGGGCCAGAGCTGATGAGAAGTGACTGCAGCTGTGACAGTTGTACGGGGTGGAGGTGTGAATATTCAGTGATAGCTTAAAGGAAACCAAAAGATCAAGGTACAAACTACACATAAATAAACAACTTCTGATGATTTTAGTTTAAAACTTTGGTATGAAAGGTCATAGCCATTGATTTAATTTGAATATAACTTTGAGTTTGTGTGTGTGTTGATAGTCAGAGAAACACTTTTTCTAAATATGGTGTTGAACAGAAAGCTCTCTCACGCTGCTGAGCTGCAGTTGGTGTAGTCACTCCAGCTTACCTGAGCACCTACAAGGAATCTGACAGGAGGTGGAACTTTTTACAGCAAATCCTGTCTGCTCAACGTGACGTCCTTTGTTATGAGATTTGTCCATTAGCAAGAAGTGGCTCAGGCGCTTCTCTAATTGGAATGAAAAAGCTCAAGTTTGAAAATGAGTAATTCCTTGTAAGACTCTATGGTTGCACATTTTTTGGGTCAAATTTGGCTCATCCCATGCTTGAATCCAGCCGTTAGCTAGCGTTTTAGCATGTCACATTTCCTAAGCTAAGACACCGGCTGTTAGCTAGCATCTTAGCTTGAGAAAAGTGAGAAAAATGCTCCTTCTATGTGGGGACAATGACTGTATTCTGAGTCACCTTTACAAGGAAAGTAGCACAAGGTTTTGTGGTTGAATTTGATGTCATTTTACTGAATTCCTTTAAGTTTAAACACAGCTAAACCTTACTCTGTGACTGAAACCAATGAAGGCGTTACCACAGTTTGTATGCACACGGGTGTTGAGTAGACGTAGTCATGTGACTACTGTTCTAAAAAAGCCTGAGTAGAGGTCCCCAACTACTTCCCCAAATAGAGGTTGCTCTAAAGCCATCTCCACTCACTGTCCACTTTATTAGGTACACCTGTCCAACTGCTCATTAATGCAAATGTCCAATCAGCCAATCACATGGCAGCAACTCAATGCATTTAGGCATGTAGACATGGCCAAGATGATCTGCTGCAGTTCAAACCGAGCATCAGAATGGGGAAGAAAGGTGATTTAAGTAACTTTGAACGTGGCATGGTTGTTGGTGCCAGACAGGCTTGTCTGAGTATTTCAGAAACTGCTGAACTACTGGGATTTTCACACACAATCATTTCTTGGGTTTGCAGAGAACGGTCAGAAAAAGAGAATATCCAGCGAGCGGCAGTTCTGTGGACACAAATGTCTTGTTGATGCCAGAGGTCAGAGGAGAACGGCCAGACTGGTTTGAGCTGATAGAACTGCAACATTAACTCAAATAACCACCCATTACTAATGAGGTATGAAGAAGAGCATCTTTGAACACACAACACGTTGAACCTTGAGGCAGATGGGCTACAGCAGCAGAAGACCACACCTGGTGCCACTCCTGTCAACTAAGAACAGGAAACTGAGGCTACAATTCCCACAGGTTCACCAAAATTAGACAATAGAAGATTGGAAAAACACTTCTTGGTCTGATGAATCTTGATTTCTGCTGCGACATTCAGATGGTAGGGTCAGAATCTGGTGTCAACAACATGAAAGCATGCATCCATCCTGCCTTGTATCAATGGTTAAGCCTGGTGGTGGTGGTGTCATGGTGTGGGGAATATTTTCCTGACACACTTTGGGTCCATTAGTACCAATTGAGCATCGTGTCAGTGCCACAGCCTGCCTGAGTATTGTTGTTGACCATGTCCATCCTTTATGACCACAGTGTATCATCTTCTGATGGCTACTTCCAGCAGGATAACGCTCCATGTCATAAAGCTGGAATCATCTCAGACTGGTTTCTTGAACATAACAATGAGTTCACAGTACTTGAATGGCCTCCAGTCACCAAATCTCAATCCAATAGAGACCTTTGGGATGTGTTGGAAAGGGAGATTCTCATCATGGATGTGCAGCTGACAAATCTGCAGCAACTGGTTGATGCTATCATGTCAATATGGACCAGACTCTGAGGAATGTTTCCAGTACCTTGTTGAATCTATGCCATGATAGATTAATGCAGTCCTGAAGGCAAAAGGGGGTCCAACCTGGTACTCGCAAGGTGTACCTAATAAAGTGGCCGGTAAGATTTTGTTTATACCCTTTCCACAGACATCCACCTTAAAAACCCAACTTTTGCCTCAACAAGAACAAAAAAAAAAGATTTGGTTTGTGAACATGTTCAACATTCCAGCTCCTAGTGAGTGAAGCTCTGAGACTCTCGCAAACATTTCGAGACGGTGTCACAACCTGGGGACATACTGACTTAGGTGTCCCCCTCAGGAGACGTCAGGATCAACATCTTGTCTCTTGTCAAGTTTGATAGTTTTCAAAAATATACCCATTTAAAAAAAAAAAAACGTAAATAATGATGACACTTAAGTCTTCCATTACAAATGATTTACTAAAACCCTGTTTTACATCAGAATTAAAGAGGCAGATGGACCAGCAGGTGGTGGGTGAAAGTGTGACACTCGGACAGGAAGTCACATTTACAGTTGGTTGGTTTGAAGATGGACTCATAACTTGCTGGATGAGTGTAGTTGTTCCATCTCAACCACTCAGATCTATTTGTGTTCAGCTGAATGACACACACAGGATGAGTCAAATCACTTGTTGGCAAGCTAGAATGGCAAAAGTAAAGATCTGATGGACACATAAACAAACTAATTTCTTGGTTTCACTTTATGGTATTGATTTAAAGATGTTCCCAAAATCAAAACGAATTACAGTTTTTGCGCCGTAAATTATCTGCAAATTAGCTAAGTTAAGCTGATAAAAGGTAACGAGAAGTAAAATTATCATCCGAAAATACACCAGGGTTTTCTTCCTCCGCTTTCTGTTTGGCTAATATTTATAGCATCATTTCAAATAAAGCCAATTTCAGTGCAGAAGGCAGAGAAAATGAGTTAATTCAAGATCACTTAACCTTTTTAATTGTGGTGACAAATGTTGGGTTACAAAGTCGATGAACTCAAGTCTTTTATTTAGAAGGATAAGTAAACCTTACGCTGATCTGTTCTTCAGTGTTTAGGGGCTTTGTAAACAGTATTTCTGCGAGAGTTAACGAAACACAAAATATCAGTTACTTTGGGCATGTGTAAGGATTTTAGAGCCTTGAGGTTGCTGCTGTTTACACTTTTGTTCGTATAATTCTTCTAAAACATTGTAAAGTCAAAAAAATGCTAACAAGTAGCATGGGTTTGTAGGGTTTTCATTGAAGAATAGAAATAAAAACTTGTTTTTTTCTCAGGCTTGGACTGAAAATATATTAATGAATTTGTGTTTTTAGTTTATTTTACAGTCTCTGAAAATGTAACAGTAAGCCAGACTCTATTTCCTCTGTAGTCTCTGGACAAGAGTTACAATGTCTGCAAAGTAAGGTGTGTATTTTGGGTGCTAACACCAAATAGTTGTTCTTTAAAAAACTAGAATTTAGGTACATCATTCTTCACTCTTAAAAAAGGGACCTTTTTCAAACGACATGATTTTAACTCAGAACATCGTTTCAGCTGCAGTTTGTCTTTTTAAAGCAAGGCTGGAGGTTTAATAGAAGAGCGGCTGAATTATGCAGATTGTTGAATAACTGCACTGTCTGTTATTGAGGTAATGGAGAAAGTACCTGCTGCCTTAGGTGACTCATTGCTTTACTGTCGGCTCTGACAGTATCAGGCAGTCTGAGGAGTACAACAGAACAGCAGGGGTTCTGTGCAGCATCTGCTGCAAGTCTCTGTGCATTAAAACATGATGGCAGGCCATGTAAAAGGTAAACACGGAGGAGACTGTTCCGTTCAGTTTTTTTGTTTTTTTACGTTTATGTGGTTAAGTGTAAGAAAAAGTGCTTTAAAACAAAGGTGAGGCAATTTTGAGCTTTTAAATTAGGAAAAAAAAGAGGATTTAACCACTTTGAATGTGGTGTATTTGTTGGACAGACTGGTCAGAGTATTTCAGAAACCTTTTATCTACTGAGGTTTTCATGCACAGCCATCCCTAGGGTTCACAGAGAAGGAAAATGCCTTGTTGATTATGTTGACCAGACTTCCTCCATTTCTGGGGACAGTCCTCCTTTTGGATGACCTGCCCCCAACTAAAGCTGTCCCAAGAAATGTTGCATGTAGACATTTATTACGGTAGGTAGTGGTTAGTTAAAAATGATCCGGTTAGTTGTCTTATTCACATTGGTTAGTTGTTCATGTTTAATTCAGTGTTATTGGCTGTAAATTAACACCGTGAAGGAGACCTACTCCATCGGTGTGTAATAGGGAAGGGCTTTCTGATTAGTGGGTGGGTGAAGGTCTGACGTCATTGAAACTAAATTCCATTGTGCTTGACTGAGAGATACTAGCAAAGTTCTTATAATTTTGGCACTTTTCTAAAATAATCGCTCGTCTTTTTTATTCCGAGTATTTTAGGAAACAAAAAACTTACACAAAAGTGTACCATATGACTTTCTTTTGAGATTCCTGATTTACACAAACCACGCCCACATGTCAATCCAATCAATCACGTTTTACACAAACCACGCCCACACCTGAGAAACTCCCACGTATTGACTGCAGAGACCCTCTACTTGAATGAAGTAGCTGGTGACTGTTCATGAATCAAAAGAAATCAACTGCTTGAAAAAAATATTTTAGGTGTGTTTTTGTTTTTAGTCCCATTTGTTAAAACAGAATTAAAACTTATACAGAAGCCAGCATACAGGGGGTGCTTCTCCGTTTTTGGCTTTAAATTCAGCATTGCACTCCTGCATTTATCCTTTTGTCAAGAGCCACAATTATTTGACAGAAAACATAGAAATGACAAACTACTGTACTTCCTTAGCAATTTAAGAGTAGAACAGCTTGTATACAAAAATAAAAAAACTAAGAACCTTCTCAGTTCATTCCATCTACAACATATTTTAAAACATCAATCAACTAAAAAGATAGAAGAATAATATAATATATATATATATAATATAATAATCTTTATAAAGCTTAAAGACATCAAATAACCACAAAAACACAACAAATGACTTCATTCCACTTTAGGTTTTATAGATCAGAGTTTTTATGGCCCAGAGGTAAAAACTGTTTTTGAGTCTATTTGCTCCACATTTAAGACTTCTGTACCACCTGCCACTGGGCAGGAGGTTGAATAGATACTGTCCAAGTTAAGAAGGGTCAGAAGCAATTTTCCCTCTCCCTCCTGAGACATCAAAAGCTGGTAGTGTGATCCAGGGAAAGCAGGAGGCAGCCACTAACACACTGAGCTGTGTACTTCATTTATGTCTGAGGTTCTGAGAAGGTCCATCTTAGTGCAACTATCTATAACTTTATATTAGATCCATAAATTTGTATTGGTGGCTGCTAAAATCTACAGAACATATACATTTTCATTGCACTGCAATGTTTTATACCTAAAGTGACAACAGAACATAAAGAAAACATCTTTATAATTAAGAAACTTGGCACAATACACACAAATGGCATATTTTCTTTTGAACTTGGTTCAGCCAAAGTTAAACAGGAAGTGACATCAAAGGGGAACTCTTTAAGAAAGAAAACCTCCCAGTTTTTGTTTATTGAAACAATATTATTTGACCTCTGACTCTTCTTCATCTCTCTAATAGTGGCTCAAAATAATCTGTAAAACATCAGATTCTTCTCTGCAGTCTGTGTTTTTAGTTATTTGTTCACATGCAAACATTCTCTTTTGGCATCACTTCCTGTTACTTCACATGCGAATATTTCAACACCTGTTCATCTCAGCGATGTGAATTTTTTTTAGCAATATGGAAGCGATGTTATCTTTCCAAAAATGCGTTTATATTTATCACAAAATTTGATGTCGAAGGCACTTTAAAGAAATCAAATGAGCTAATTCTGAAAACATAAAAGACACTCAAGCTGGATCAGACTAATAATGTGTATTATTAGGAAAAGAGGACATAAAAGTTTTGCACATAGATCTTCCCCAGTTAATAAAATTAGATAAAATATACTTCGCTTGTTAAAACTTTAAGACAAGTGAATTTTAGAAAATGAAGTGTTTTAATATTAAATCTCCAGAAGAAGATTACACTGTGACCCAATTTAGTTTTTGCTAAAAAATAAAAATAAAAAAAACTTTCAATTAAACAAATTGCAATTTTAATTAAGAAATGTATGGGTGAAAGCCTATTGACAATAAATGAGTATTGTAGAATAAAATGCAATGATCAAAATGGTATGTCTGAATAAATGCAGGAATCCACTGGATTTACTCTCAAAGACTTTATTCTTGTCTCTGACTCCAATCAGTTTCAGCAGCTCACAGGCCTCAGCGTAAGGACTTGAGAGAAAACCCAAACAAACAACAGCCCAGTCTGTCCAGGCTGTAACTCTAACAACTTCTCAAAACACTTCTAAACTTCAACATGACACTTTAACTATTGTAAATATTGTCTATTGTAAAATCATTGATAAATACAAGATCTTGGACCTTGAAAATTATCAAAGATTCACTGATTTAAATCTTGTTTTTAGGGTTTTAAATGGACATGCTCCTCCACCTTTTAACACTTTTATTTATAAGCATACATCCAGAATGAACACGGTCTCAAACTAAAGGGGACTGTGTTGTTGCAAAACGAAGAACAAAGTTTGGTCGAAAGGTCACGTAAATCAGAGGAACACGCTTATGGAATGAACCACCAGCAAATATCAGAATCTGTGACAGTTATTCCATTTTTAAAAAGAAACTTAAAGTTTGTCTGAAAGAAAATCAGTCATGCATTCATTTGTAAAATAATTTGACTGTGTACCTTGTAGACTGAGGTGTTTGTGTGTTTGTTGAGTTGTTAGGTTGCTTTGGTTTCGTGGTCCTTCTGGGCTTTGTCAGGGTTTTTTTTTTTCATATCCCCTTTGTCCTTCGGGCAATGCTGAATTTTGTCTGTTTTGTGCACTTGTTTTATGAACTGTTACTTTTTATCTGCTCAGGACAACGGATGAAATTTAGCTGTTGTGCTAATTCGCATTTATATTCACAGAATATTGATTAATGTGTATTGTCCTTTTAAATAAATAAACGAAATAAAAACGAAAAACATTATAACCTCTTTAGTCTCTTCCTGGTTACACCCCTTAAGGTGGTAACGTTTACGTCAGACGTAGAACGTAACTCATTTTTGTTTATACAGACATAAAGAACATTGATAACCCACACCAACTCTGTTTTAAACTTACTGCTGCAATGAACAGAAAGTATAAAATACAATACTGCATCAAACATTCAGTTAATCAATTACAAAATTTCCTTCAGTATAATGCTTCTAATTGTTCAGTACTTTAACCTAAATTACTGTAATATTTACCAACGGCATATTAAAAATGACAAATAAATTTAAATTTAGTTTTATTCTGCTTTTCAAAACCTTATAATGAAATAAAGTATATAAGAATAAAATACTATTTTTAAGAAAGTAGAAATGACTGGGATTATATTATTATCTCAGTTCAGACACAAACCTTGTTCTTGCTCTGACTAATAGTTCTTCCTGGAGGACTTTCAACATGAGATCCTGTGGTATAAATGCACTCATCCAGGCTTCTTAGGGACTGGCTTGTGTTTGTTTGAATATGCTCTGCTCTGGGCTACTATTAGAGGCTTTACAACACAAATGTAAAACTGAAGAGGAGGGCAAGAAAGTAAAAGGCTAAAGCAGGGATCTGGGATAAAATACATGTTGAAGGGTTTATATCAGGGAAACGACAAATATGTGTGGTGATGTACTACTTCAAACAACCAGGGTTTATCATTCAGGACTTATTTTAAGCATCCATCTGTGTCGTCTACTGAAAAACTGCATCGTATTATTTCTGCACATTAATTTTCACTGCATGCTCATAAATATGTACTCTTACCTGAGTGATGAATGTGCTTTTTAAAGGTGCTGTTGCTCAGCTGAAATTTCAACAAACATCATCTTTCTTTAGTTAAAGGCCAACAGTAATTTGGGACTAGCTTGTAAAAATAATCTAGGCTGAGAAAATGATGGTAATTTGATGTAAAAATTGTATGAATGTAAAAAAATAAATCAGGGCCAGCCCGTGACATAGGCAGTATAGGCAAATGTTAAGGGCGCCGTCCATCTAGGGGTCACCACAAATGGAGGATGAAATTTTTTTTTTTTTACATTTTATCAGAGTTTAGCTGATTTAGTCTGGTTACTCGAGCTTATGAAGGTCACTTGTTCTGTGACTTTCTCAGCTGATTTGTTACTACAAGAGGTTAGTATCATATGATGCAGTAAAGTCTAACTGCTGGTGCTCAGTGTGTAAATAGAAAACAAAATGATGATAATGGAAGTTTCAGTTCTGATCTCAGATAAAGTTCAGGTTAAAGTCTCGTTTTCAGTGTTCGACCTTAATAAAATACTGATTTTATGCTGTTTTATTAATCCCACGAATTTAGTAAAATGGCCTTCAAATTGCTGTAAAATTTAGAGTAGATCTTTTATAAAACTTTTCCAAGGGAAATTACCCATGGACCGCCCTAGAACTGCTTCACTCCACAGTTGCTGGTTAACCTGAACAGGTGTTCCTCGTTGCTGTCAGCAGATGTTGGCAGGTATGAGGTAGACTGGTTTTAGACAGACAAAAATGGTGTTCTGTTTCAAATGAATTATATTGTTAACTATTTTAATTGGACAACTTATATTCTAAATAAAAAAAAACATATCAAAGTCAAAGATATTAAATTTGGTGTGTAAATTGGCAGTGAGATGTAGAAAATTGCACAAGGCAGGACACCACTTGAAACCTTGCGTAGGGCAACAAATTGTCTAGGGCCGCCTCTGAAAAAAAATCTAAAGAAATGTTTAACCTGCTGCCAGTGGCTCATTAGGGTCATTGTGGTGACCCAAACCTGTCTTTGGAACTCTGACATTTTTAGTAAGACAGGCAGACAAAAAAAACAGACTAGAATGTGAACCTCATCAGACACAGTGAAAAGTTTGTCTTTTGAAAAAAATAGTAGTAGAAGTAAGTCTGTACTGTTCACAAATATTGTTTTATATATCTTTTAGTGTTTCATATAGAAAATATGACAAGGTAAAAATATCTTTCACCTCCAGCTTTTTATGACAATTTTGAGCTTAGATACAATAGAATTCAATTTTAATGTGCACACACTGCTTGTTAAAGGGATTTTTAAGAATGTAAGACTCATGGGAGTGAAAGACCCTCAGGGGTGAAAAGAAGTGAAAAGAAGCCACCACTTTGATGATTAAACAGTGGAAGAAATGTACAAATGGTGAAAATAAAAATAGTTTGCAAAGTTTAAGATCGTTTTGGCAAAATAAAAGTTAGTGTATCACTCTGTAAGTTGAACATTCGTTGTTCAAATTTTAAAAAGAAGTTATAGAAGTTGAACTGTAAAGAAGTCAAAATGCCTTTATAGTCATGTAAATCTTATTTTTCTGAGCCATTTGAACTTTAAATGCTGTTTCTTACTTGAACTATAGAGCTACAGAAAAACTGTATTTTCTCACTTGTTTTGTTTATGTGGGAAAGTTTAAGTTTTTTGCAAATTTTGTCTGAGTTTTATGATTTATTCCTACCAAATGTCAAAACACAATAATCTCAACCAAGCTGCATGTCTTGATTTATTTTTTTTGTGGAGGTTTTTCAGCAAAATATTCACCAGAGTGGTTCAATGCTTCTCCACTGGCATACTTTATTAAAAGAAGTTGGTCATAACAAACTTTAAGAATGACAAATTATAATTTATTCACTTCAGTATGTTTTATAATAAAAACTTGTGTAACTCTGTCAGCAGCATAATGTATGGATGTATATGATCTTTCTCGTGCTGACTTCCTGGTTCTGTCTGTTTCCTGCAGGTGAAGGGGGAGGAGTTAAATTCCACGGAGTTGACCTTCTGCAACACTCCCCATCCCCGTCCCCTTCTCCTGGGGAGGTGTTGCCCCAGCAGCCACACTCTCTGGAGATCGTCACAGATACGCCTCATCAGAACCTCCGACTGAGGAAGACGCACTCGGAGCTTGACTCAACTCTACCTACAGGTTGGTGTAGCTGGAGGGAGCTCTTACCTTCTTTCTTTTGTTTAATCTTTAAATCTGAGGATTCATCTTGTTGCTGCTCCCATATTCTTTTTAGCACCTTCAGTCAGAAAAAACAAGAAGTTTGCAAAAACTATTTTCTTATTATTAATTATCAGCTAAGTTTATGTACAGCCTTGATATTTTAACTTAGTTTTTTTTTACTACTGCTAAAATGTCTTTTATATATATATATATATATATATATATATATATATATATATAGTATATGTATGTGTATATATATATATACATACAAAGAAGAAACTGTAAACTTCTTTGAGTCTTAAATCCTAAATGATTAAACTTTTCCCCTCACTTATATTGTTCTTGTTGATCAGCTTTGTATAAACTTTCCAAATAATGAAATTCTGGACCAATTACAGATTTGTTTAAAATCTTTTAACATGTCCAGAAAGGTTTCACGAATAAAATCATTTTCAGATGTCCTATTCCAGAATTGCATTTTTATTAGAAATAAAAACTCAAATCTTTAATAATAACATTAAAAACACCCTGTTTCTCTGTTAAAGTTCTGGTTTTCAATCTTGATCTCAAGATTCTGATTTTACAGATTTAAAACTGAGGTGAATCTTTTAAATCCATAAAACATTTTCTTGCATTTAAATGAATCTCTGCCAACAAATGGCCACTTTTATGAAGCATTTCCTTTAGTTTCGTCAGTAGTTTTATAAATCATGAGGAAATATTTGCTTTTCTAAATGTCTAAAAAAATATATACAGTATTTAATACAAAGGTTGGACATATTTTAAAGACATCAAGCAAGTCAGTAGAGTTGGTGTAAAACAGCTTTCTAATTAGGCAGGTAAAGATTACTGTATTATGCATATATAATGTTTTTTATGTATTTATGTAATTAATTTGAACCATTTAAAAAAGTCTTAAAGCATAAAGCATTGAACAAAACAAAAAAAAACAACACAAACAAAAAAAACAAAAGGCAATACACACAAATAGACAGGTACACAAACAGGAACTAAAGATGATATTATAAAAAAAAAACTTGTACATAATCTGTAACTGAGTAAATAAAGAACAGGACAGCGTTTTATCTTCTCAAAAAGGAGTTGGAAGAAGGATGAACACATTTAAATTTAATGTGGCCTTACATGTTTTGAGCTTAGAAAGCACAAAAAGCTAATCCCTGTGTTAATTGCTACCCCTAATTTCAGCCCTTTATGGTGTACCCTCTGGTGGGGACATACCCTTGTGGGCGTGTTTGTAGCAGCCGAAGAGCAGCATGAGCTTCTACATATCACTGAAAACGGTCCAGTCCAACAGCAGGAACTGGTTGTTAAATTAGCAAGATGGACAGCTTCGAGGAGCGAATCGTCCAACTGAGCTTGCAAATGTAAAACTGATATCCACGTCTTCATTTCCGCGGTTAACAAGAAATTTCTTTTGCCTTCTTTGATGACTCCGGTGTTAAAAAAACAACTACTGTTATTAATCATCTGCTTAGCTTGAATTAATGTGTTCTACAGTGGGCGGGTAGATGGAGAAATTGTGATAATTTTCACCCACAATGCAATATTTCAGTTATAAACAAGAAAATATTGACTTTTTTGTGGTAGTACATTATTTCAAAATTGGTCAAAATTTACTCCCTTGTATAATATGACCCCCCAACTTGATGGACGATTTTTGAGGTAAAATTTTTGGCGTTACGTTCACGCGTAAATACGGACATTTTTTCATGTGAAATTGTTCGCTGAACGTGTGTATAATCTTGTTTTGTTCAGTTATTGAAGAAAATATCCTGTATATTCTTTCCTGCTCAGATAACAGTTTGGGGCAGCGTCCCTCGGACCAGCTTCGCCAAGAAGCTATGGACCACTCTGGGTTGCTGTGCTCGAACACATCCACCACCTCCTGGAACGGACCAAAAGGTTCCACCTTTTCCCCCGGAGCATGGAATGAACCTTACAATTACAGCATGAGCAAAGGCCCAGCGGTTCCTCCCAAGCAGCACAGCATCATCGGCAACGCAGGCGGAAGGCAGGACGGGGTCATGCTGGTGAGCTCACACTCCAGCCAGTCGATGAGCTCACATTCCAGCTCCTTCACATCGGTAACAGACCCCTTTGAGAGAACGAGAAACAACATTTCGGCTGTAATGATGGGGATGCGGAGCGAAACGGAAGGGGCGGCGGCGGACGCAGGGAGAGGTGGTGGTCGAGATCCCGGACGAGGGAGGGAGAGGTCGGCACGGTCCATAGCAGCACAGAACGCCTTCAAGTTCAGGGAGCGTTCTCTTTCCACACCCACTGATTCTGGCTCCTTTTGCTTTACAGAGGGTGGCATAGACCAAGACATGACTATCATGTCGACTGGAAATGGGAACGCTTTGGCAATAAATCATCAGGAGCTTTACAACTTCCAGGGTTATGGGGAAAACTATGCCCTCCTCTACCCTAGAGGGAGTTCAGAAGACAGTGCAAGTACTGTGGACAACATCTCTGTCTCTGCTTCAGACTACAGCACAGAGGGACGCTTGCGTCTTCGCTCGCGTTCCATCTCACTTAAGAAATCCAAGCGCAAACCACCGCCTCCGGTCAGGAGTGTGTCTCTCATGAAAAACATTGGGGAAGCTGAAGGAAGAATCCGTCGAGAGGGTGGTCTTTACCGAGATGGCCGACCAAAAAGCCTGCACATACCCAGGGACCTCTTCCCGGACTTCCAGCCAGATTTCCTTCTGCCTAGCCCATCTTGTTCCTCTAAAGCTAGTGTTGGTGAAAGGGAACCAGGCCCAGGGGGAAATGATGGACCTCCGAGTTTGGAGATTCAGGGTCCAGAGGGGGAAAGGGAAACAGACATGACCTTTCCTTCTCACTGGCAGTTGGGAGAGTGGAAAAGCAATGACCCCTACAGGTAAAAAAAAAAACTCCAAATGGATGGTTGAGATTGTATTTGTATCTGTTTCCATACAACCTAATATTTGTTTGTTTCTTCCTCTGTATTCCTCAGGTCTTTGTCAGGCTCCAGCACAGCAACAGGTACCACAGTAATTGAATGTATGAAAGTCAGAAGTAGCTCAGAGTCCCTGCTTGACTCTCCCTCCACTTCCAGAGCTACTTCCCCTTCACAGCTCTCTATGGAAACAGATGTCAAAGCTTCCTCACCCTTAAAACCTCCAGGACTCATATCGCCATCAAGTGGATACTCAAGTCAGTCAGAGACTCCCACCCCAACTGTTCCAATGAGTCAGGGGACACTGGGGACAACAGGGTGTAGGATGCGCCCAAAGATACCAGAGAGGAAGTCATCACTACCGTCTCCAAAGGACCCAACTGCCAGGTCTAGATTGTCCTTTGAAATGCCTGGGAATGCACACATGGAGCTGTCGTTAATCAAGCCAAAGCAAAAGGCAAGCAGGCGGCACTCTGACACCTCCACAGCTCCAAAACCAGGAAAAATCAGTACCAGTTCTTCTCAGGCATTGCCTGTGGTTACCCAGAATGAACTGAAGACTATAAGACTTCGCTCTGTTTCTCGTGGTGATCTAGAGGACTGTCCAGATGGGGCTTCTGACACGATTGAAGAAGAACACAGCAGAGACATTGGTGAAGACCCCAGCCCGCCACCCACACTGCGGAAACCCAAGCCTCCCGTTGCTGTCAAGCCTCCATTGCCCAAACGGCCCATAAACCTCATCCTCAAGTCTCCGTCCCCATCTTCTACCTCTCCCCTCGCCCTCGACTCACCTCCTGCCTCACCCGTGGAACGGCCGGTGCCTCTAGGCAACATCTACAAAGTCATGAAAAAGCCCAAGCCTAAAAAACCACCACCGCAAACTTCAACCAGTCCTGTTGTTCTTCCAGATTCAAATTCCACCAGCGTGCCACAGACTGCCTATGATCACCATTTTCTCCCTCATTCCCAGTCTCTTTTTGATCTCCCTCCTCTCCCAGACCCACAACCTCTTCTGGAAGACCCGCTGCTAGAGCCTGAATTTGGCGGTGAATCAGACTTTCATCTTGACCCAGAAGCTGGCGGCTCCCTTCCTTCACCCTGCAGTAACCAGGAAGCTCCTGAGCTTCAAGACAAGAGCAAGACACTCCCCTCACGGATAACTATGTCCTGCTTGGCGGAGCTGTCTGACAAAAGGAAACCCAAGGTAAAACAAAAATCACTTAGTCACTCTTTTTTCAAGTGTGATCTTATGCTTTGACGTGGCAACCAATATTGATGTAAGAATACTTTTCATCACGTGTGATTTCTTTTATGTCATTCCACCCATTTCTAAGTTAGTGGAACTTTTGTTGTCTTTTACAGGTCCCTCCTCCAGTTCCCAAGAAGCCAAACTTATTGCTTCTTCCCACATCCATCCAATCCTCTACTAATGGCAGCACTGAGCAGCAGATCTCACAGAATGACAGCCCTGTGGGCCTGCGATCCCCAGTAGGAGTGTTTCCACCAGATGAAAATATTGCAGCTCCTGGTGTTCCTGAGCTGCCTGAACAAGATGAGAATCACCTGGGAACAGATGAGGACAGTTCTAAAGAGTCATCCCTGCAGTCTTCACTCCAGGATTCTTCTCTTACAGAACTGGAAGGAAAGCTAGTCAGCACCGGTATCGGATCAGGTATGTCTACATTAGGATTACATAAGTAGCTGTTAATTAATGTTTTAAATTTAATTTTATTTTTTTACTATTTTTTAAAATGTACATTTTTTTTATAAGAGAATAGCCGTAAGAATTTATTTGTCTGAAAGGGGATTTTGAGAAGTCAGATTTAATTGTCTTTTATTTATTCTTTTGGTATTTATTATTGTGTCAAAATTATTTTAATCTACACAAAATAAAACTATAGTACTTGAGAAAAAAAAAAGTAATTGGATAAATGTCACCACTGTTTGCAAGAGAGATGAGTCATATTCTGTTGAGAGTCTACAGTTACTACCAGCATACCATTAGCATTATCATAATCCTAATTTATTTTTGAAAGTACTCAATAATGTAATCAATAATGAATATACTGTAGCTTTAATCATTACTTATTGAAAGATTTATTACAGTTCAAACAGTGTCATAACATATTTTGCTAACACAAACCGTTGACTCAAATAATTACTAATCAAGTGTTAAACACAGATTTTGAGTGATCAGTAAGTGATTAGAGTATGTGGATGACTTTTATTTTGTTTTAGCTTAATATTTTAGTCATGTAGTTGAGCAGAAATCCAACATTTTATTGGATCCTAATTTTGACATTGACTTTGAAATCCCCACTTTTCTTGTCTCAGGAATGGAATGTGCAATATCTCGTATTGTTCAAAAGTTATCAAAACCTTTTGCCGTTTATCACAGGTAAAGCGTTGTGTTCAGCACCAGGGACAGCACACTGAACGATGACAATGCATCACAGGCAACATTCCCAGTTGTTGTTGCAACTTTTTGTGTTGATAACTTCTGAACTACAAGAGCTATTACACAACTGATTGCAGCAATCCATTTCTGAGACAATTCTGGTCTTCTTTGATATGCTACATCACACCCTTCCCATTGGAAAAATTTGACTTTGATCCAATATGGCAGATTTCAAGATGGTGGTCATGTTCCAAACGTAGTCTAACAGATAGGTCCTCTCACTTATTTCTTGCTAGAGTATTCAGATATTTTGTTTTCTCTTTCATTTCTGAAATAAAAAGGTGTCCTAAGTCCTTTTGACTCACCGTGTAATTTCTTTTTAATAAAGTACGAAACATGTTTTTTTGGTGAGCCATAGAAAAAAAGACTAAAGCAAAAACAAACATTTCTTTGTTTTAATGTGTCTGTGTATTATTCAGAGGAGTCAGCAGCAGATGAGAAGTCTGTGCTCCACATCGCAGAGGAAACAGAGGACAATTTGTTGGCCAGTACGACGACGACACACACCACTGAAGACCTGTTCACTATTATACACAGGTTTGAACAAACACACATTTGTTGAAGGGATATTGCAAACATAAAGAAGCAACAGCATCAAGCTTGCCTGACAGCTTTTTATAACCTGGAACATGAGGTAAAATGTATAGTATGAGCTGAGTATAGGGTTCCCTAGCAACAGCTACATGTACAGCAGTGACCACTGGGTTTTGAATCCTTTTTTTTTTCTTGTTTCAAAAACCTTTCTTTCACACACACATTTATGCATCTGAGAGTGCACAGTCCAACCTAGGAGAGCTAGTATCCAAGCAACAAGTGATTTTACCTTGCTTGGTGCTGAAATTAGCTTGAATGGCACAGAGAAAGGAAGAAAGGAACACTATTAGTCAGTGTTTTATCTCATACAAAATTTTGGAATCTCTCCTGAAGCTTTAAATATGAGGTTTTATGTTTTAATTTAAACAAACAGTGTCTATAAAATTATTAAGTTTTTGGGATGTTTTAGGATTTTGATTGCTAAAATAAAAACACATCAATCATGGTAGAGTAATACCAAATTAGAATAGTTCCCGAAGTAACTATGAAGGGGTGTTTATTTTATGGTTGATAAGTGTTAGCTTGCATTAAGTCTTTCTGCTTTCCTAATGGTTTACTGATTTCTTTTAGATCCAAGAGAAAGGTTCTGGGTCGTAAGGAGCCGTCGGACTCCTTTGGCAGCCGCCAGAGCCTGGTGTCACCTGTGAAGCACAGCACCAGTGGGAGCGACATCCGAAATCTTACCCTGGGCAGCAGCCAGAGGTCAACGTCTCGCAACGAGAACTTCATGGCTCTGCTTCAGAAGAAAGGCAACAAGTCTTCCGGTTGCGGGGCAAGGGTGTCCGCCATGGAGCTTTTAAAGAGCACAAACCCGCTAGCACGTCGCGTCACCGAGTTTTCAACCACCACGGCATCAAATGCAGAGGGAGGAGATACCCCACCCTTTGATAAATCCACTGATCAGTGAATGAGAAACCATACAGACGTCAACCGGATCTGTTCACTGTTTCCTAAAACATCAACTAGTTCTACAATCTGCCGCTCGTCCGTGTTCAGCAGCATCGCCCCAACTTCTGACTGACCATTTGCACCATCCAATTAAATTGGAGCACATTTTTTGGAACGAAATGGTCCTTCTGAAGATTGGAGCGCTATTGTTGGCGGTCAAACGTGGCTCAAGACACCAGGAGAAAGAAAGCCAGTTTCTCCGTATACATAGGCAACAAAGGATGGAGGATTAAGGTCACTTTTTCATTACGAAGCTCAGTGTGGAAGTCAACGGAGTAGATGGCTTTGGGAATTTAATAATTTACAGTGGATTTCTTCACTTTGGATAAAGACAACTACAGATCCCCATAACAACAGGGGTAAACACTTCTGAATCTGTAACCGTACTGATCTTCTCTGAGACCAGAGTGGATCAGTAATACCAGAACCAAGTGGAATACTCTAAAGAATACCTGAGACCTGCACATTCGTTCCACTACAGGTTGGACACCTGTAGTCCTACATAGACCGGAGGGTTGATCGCTAATTTGTGATCAAGGTAACGTGACTAAACCCTGAACATGGTCAAGGCAATAGCATAGCAGCCCTGTCATTTTCAACAGTAAAGTGCCAGATTTATAAAGAGAAACTGCATGGGGGCTTTGTGCCACCAAAGATGAGGTATGAGCATGTTTCACATTTCGTTGCTCGTGCTGTTAAAGTGAACGTGGACCTTCACAAAACATTCCACAGAGGCGCCAAGCCAACAGACAAGTTTGGAACGCAAAGCACTTTTTTTTTTGTTGGCCTTGGAGGCTGTTTACACGGCGCCTTTACGTTGTTGCAGCCTTTATTTTTTCACCCTCATCAATCAATCATTATCTTTTCAAAGTACGTTTAGATGTTTACCCTTTTGCTCCTATTTTTATACATTCTAGATGGCCATTTACTGTACATGTATAATGAAATCATACTGTATGTAACATGTACAAAGGTAAATGTAAAACATCTATCGACAAATTTTAAACGTGGAAAAACTTTAAAAACAATGTACAAAATCAACAAGAAGCTCAGACTACAAACTGCCCACACAATGAAGTGGAAACACACTTCGGCACACAAACACACACACACAGAATAACAAGTTTTACCATGAAGGAAGAACAGACCCAGGCCAGTTTATACAAGTGTGTTACAAATGTGTGTGTGGGGGGTTGGGGATAAAATCGTGCCTGTTGAGTTTCTGTACAGAAAGCATGACGCAGGTCTGGTTGTTTCACAGGGTTTTTATTCATTTTTGGTCTCCAGCGTTGGGACCAACAACAAAAAATTTGTTCCAAATTAAAAACGGACCACAGAGGACCTACTTGTGGGTGCAGATAAATGTACCCCAAAGAATATAAGAAGTTATATATATATAGAGAGAACATGAACAAATGTATGTTTGATTTTGAGTTTGCTATTTTTGTGTACATCCTCAGCAACTTTCATAAAAGTTTATGTGTTGAGCTCGAGTGTGTGAGGCAGTGTGTTTGTGAATTGTCACTCATCATGACATCTTTCACTCACCAGACATTATTTGATGTATCCCAAAATGTTTTCTGATTGATCAAGTTTATTTTTTTTCTCCAAGCCTTGGGTTTTATGATACTAACATATGATAAAGTTACGTGGCATTGCTAAAATGAAACTGTGAGGTCATCATTGACAGAATATGTTTCTGCAGACAGTTGTTTTTTTGCAACGATGTGGCTCAGTTGGAGTTCCACTTAGATACATTGCATCCATAAATGTGTAGCTACCCTATTAAGCCGGTTCTGCCAAGGATTGTGGAGCGCAGCATTGGACGTAAAAACTCTGTGTTCTATTTGTAGCATTTATCCTTACATTTATGTTAGCCCTGCTCATTGCAGTCCAGTAAGCATCTCAAAATCTGTTTTTGTTCTGAAACCTTTTAGGGTTTGTTTAAAGCGCTCAAGGTTCAAGAACCCAGATAG
Organism: Cynodonichthys magdalenae; assembly: GCA_031762555.1. Taxonomy (NCBI): domain Eukaryota; kingdom Metazoa; phylum Chordata; class Actinopteri; order Cyprinodontiformes; family Rivulidae; genus Cynodonichthys; species Cynodonichthys magdalenae. The sequence continues at coordinate 6,474,746 of JARVJO010000001.1, forward strand.
ATTTAAAATAGTTTTGGTTCCTGAGTTTTCTTAGAAAGTTAAAGGGGGGTATTATGTGTTTTCCAGGCACATAGTTCAATTCTATACCACAATCAAGTAACTATGTTACCCTCAGTTGTTATGAGAATAATGTATATATCAAAAATAAATTTGACTAAACGTGCTTCTGTCACTTGTAGAACCTCCTACCGTTTCTAACACTCCCACTTCAGCACATTTTCACAACAATGCGTTAGGGGAGGGGTGTTCTGTGGGGCGGGAGCTCGGCTGCAGACTGAGCTCCAGGGAGGAGCTTTGTACAAACAGGCAGGGCTTTGTACCAAGCAGCTGCACAAGGTTATCACAGGAAGTTCAAGGATTCCTCAAACCTGCATGAATGAGTCAAAGCAACACTCTGGGGATGATTTTATGTTTTTGATGAGGGAATGACATTATAACGTGAAGCTCAAAAAAGGATAAAGATGCAAATGGATTGTATCGAAGAGAACTTTCAGAGTTCAAAGCTTTGAATCTAGACCCATAAACCTGTCACATAGGGATGGCGAAACAGAGAAATTCTGCAATTAGTCCAAGTCAAGAAAATTAGATTCTTTTGGAAAGAACTAAATTCTAGTACTCCAAGTGGAGTGAACTAGTTCAAAAGTTTGGACATCAAGGTTCATATGTACCATTTATTTAAAGCCAATTCAGGAACCAAAACAGTTCAAAAACCATGAAGGGTTTCAGTACTTTATGGATCCCAGATCAAATGATTGACCACACCTCAAAGGATTTCAGAACCTAAGTCTGGATTTATGAAAATGGCAAAATCTAAAGCTTTCTACCCAATTCTGAAATATATATATATATATATATATATATATATATATATATATATACACATAGTACAAAACTTATACTGTTGGAAAGGCTGTTAATTTCCTGTTAAAATGGTGACACATTCGTAAGGAACATGCATTTGTTGGATGAGCAGTAGAGATGAGTATGTGGGTTGCACACAAGAAAAAATGGCCATATCTTCTCTTCCAAACAGCTTATTTAGGTGTTGCTGTTAAAACTTATTTTGAGTTTCTGGTACCCCCAGGTGCTGCCAATCAGGTGCCCGCTAAAATATTTCTTGCCAAGAAACATTGTTACAAAGAATTAGTCTACCAAACACAAGTTTCATTACTTTTTGTGCTAAGTTCCTACATAAAAGTCTGACTAAAATCTAAAACTCTAAGGGTTCTGGAACATCTGGCAGAAGCTGTAATTCTAGAGCGGAGGAATGCAGCGAGACATCAGCAGCCCTCACTGATCAATTTGGAGATGGGTTCCTCCATCTGTCAGTTCCCACTGTTGCAGAGTGACATTTCAGCGTCAGAGAGGTTCTGTTTGTTTTGCCCACCCTCGTGCACATTCTGCCTCTCTCGTCCCAGCGAGGCAGTGACAGTCTGCGTCACCATCCTCCTCGCAATTCCCTGGACTCCTCCCTGCTTTCATCCCGGTTGGAGCTCGCTCTCCATCTGTGTCTCTTTTCCTCTGCTTTAACCTCCCGTCTGGCATGAGCGGCGCTCTCCTTCGTCTATGTGCTGCATGATTTTTCTTCCCTGTTTCCCTCCCCTCTGTTTTTCCTCTACACATAGCCCTTCCTATATTCCACCCTTCTGTTCTCCTCCTCACCATGTCTTTCTCTGCGTTCAGCCTGTGCATTTCATGTCACCTGAAGACACAGCACTGGGTGAATGTCACTAAACTGACTGTTAAAAACATAAATGCTGTTATTTGACTGAAAGCCTTTTTTGTGCTTTATTTTCAAGTACATTGACTTACCATGAATGAATGAATGAATGAATGAATGAATTAATTAATTAATTAAATTAAAATTAGATGTTTTTGCTGAAAGGACCTTGAGTTTTTGGCTATGGACAAGTTGCCCCTGCATTGTTTGTCCTCGGGTGGCTGATTCTAGATCACTGTCTGAGGAGCAGTATTTCAGATCTATCGCTTGACTTTATCCTCTGCGTGGATGGACTGTCGAAATCTAGGAGCAAACCTTTCATCGCCTGACTCCTGCTTGGCAAAATAATCTCTAGGTGCTATTGAGTCAGAGCTCTACCTTGTGGATGAAAGAGGAAGAAACACAGACAGCAGCAACACACACACACACACACACACACACAAACACAAACACACCTTCCTTCCCAGCAACAGTCCTTCAGGTATTACATCATTTTACAAGAAGAATATCAAAAAAAGCATAAATTACGCCCACTTATAATAACTAGTTCAGTGATGCTTGTTTTAAATATTTAGTGAATGAAAAAGACAATCCTATAAATTTCTGTGTTCGTTTGCCTGGGTTCTAGGATATTTACCACTCAGACACTTACCCCCCAGGACCCCCCCCCCAGCAGTTAAAAGTGTCAACCAAAAGTTGCCCTGATATTAGGGGGCAAAATGATCATTTAAATATAAGACAGTCCTGAACGCATTAATTATATTACAACCTAAATTGTGTCTATGTTCTGATTTGAAGGCCAGTAAAATTATTATTATTATTATTATAAAAGTAAAATGGGCAGCTAGGCTTTAAAGCTTTGTTGAAATAAAGACTAGTGTGGAGGTACAGCACAGTGGCACTGTATGAATAAATGAGTGGGAATTAATAAAATGTTTGCAATAATTGCATTTCGTCAAAGTATAATGAACACAAACCTTATCACTGTATCATTTGAATGAATTGTAAAAAATGTTACCCTAAATAAAATTATTGAAGCACATTTTTGATCAGTAACAACAAAAATACTGATTTTGAACAAAAACACTGTAAATTTTTAGAAATCAAATATCTATTTTCCCACTAATATCAGGGCTGGAACTCTTGGTTGACAGTACAAACTGTTGGGGGGGGGGTAAGTGTCCTGATACCGTTTGTTTGCCTTGTATACTGAATAATGGGGAATTGCTGAAGCCCCTACTGACTTTGTTTTGTTTGTTTTACCTTTTATTATAATGTTGTTGTTTTATTTTTCTATTGTTTCAGCTGCCTTGTTGGTAGACACACAAATAGTGAGCCAAAAAAAAAACCACTTAAAAAAAACAAACATTACAGGGGTATAGCAAAGTACGGACCCCCCAAGGGGGATTTTTGCTTGTCTTTTGTGTTGCCTCGCAATACTTATTGTGTTCCCACGAAAAACGTTTGCGTAACCTCGCAAAAGTTGTTAATTACTCTTGTTCCTGAAGGTTTTTTACTAAATTCACATGGACGCCATTACTATTAGCCTGATTGACTTGCCCCCACCTCTGCCAGTCAAAGCGTTGTTTGTTTATTTAAAGCAGGAGTGTCAAATGGTTATCTTCAAAGGGCCAGTTGAAATTAATCTCAATGTTTCATGTTTGACAAACAATAACTGAGCTGTATGTGGTTTTTCCTGCATGGAAACAGAGTTTTAACACATCCTCTTATAAACACTGAAAAGTATGTCTACGGCTGACTAAATGTGAAATAAATAATATAGAAATACTATTTAAAGTAAAAGTAAGAGAGTTTTACTCAGTGTTGAGTTGTGGCGAGTAGCTGTTGTTCTTAACTCTGAACTTTCTGACAGGAAATTCCCACTGGAGGAGCATTGTGGGTATTCTAATTTAAGTTTGACACATAATTTAGAGCCTAGCGTTAACAACGTAGCGCTCCGCTACCCCTCCCCCCACACCCCTGTCATTAAAAACTACATATCCACCTTCTGGTGACACATCCTGTTTCAGTAACCAGATAATTTGAAACAAAAGTCTTATTGAATACAAGTAATACGAAACATTACCATTAACTTATGAACGCAAAACCTTTGTGTGGGAATGCAAAAAGTTTTATGAGGTAACACTAAAGAAAATAATCTCCTGATGTCCCCTTGGGGGCTCCGTAGGAAAGAACACATTTTTAGTCTGGTAAATATTGTCCTGAATCTGCATTCTTAACCAGACATGCAACAACCCCATACAATACTCCTTGAATATTGTATGTTGCAGGGATGAAGTGAAATGTGACGCGAGGAAAGAATTGCTTGTTTATGATCCAAACCCGGCTCAGCAGAAGCCAACACAAAAGTATGAATGGAGTGTCAGAACCAAAAATCTGTGTTTATACCTTGTGGTGTATGAGCAAGACACACAAGATTAGCTGAAACAGTATAAACCAGTCAGGCTGTTCTCAGTGTATTGCAGATCAACAGTCCACAATGTATTTGTATGGGTTTTGGACAGATGAGAGGTACAACTATGTAAAAACATATATGTTGATTTAAGAAGTAATAAAAATGCAAATATTTTGTCATTTATTATTAAGACAAATAAGTTGCAGTTTAAAAAGAAACTCCCAAAAATAGAGCTAGTTTAGCTGCCAACTATGAATAATATTTCTGCAGCTGTTGGTTTTTTGCAAAAGGCAACTAACAACCAACACTTTACCAGTCGCATAAAGAAGTATTTTCTAAATTATATTTAAATATATTCCAATGATCTGAGCCATCTCTGCCTACAGAGCAACTATGCATCTAAGAAAATCAGTAAAACTGATCTCTAAAATGTATTGACATTTAAATATATATAAGATGACTTTTCTTTACAAATTGAAACTATCTAAAGAAGCGTTTATTGAATATTTTAATATTTACTCTATTATCCCCTTTATTGGTGGAGATGTGGTGAAGGAAGGAGAGGAGAAAGAAAAATGTTGGTTTTATTTAGCTGACTGTGGCTCTTACGCTAACACTCACGTAGTTCATCATGTTTTCTGTCACCTTATCTTTTTCTGTGGCTCAGCTGTTTTATGAGTCAACAAAGCATATGTGTTAAAAGCTTTTTTTTCTCTCTCTGTTTTTCACTCTCGTTTCCTGTCTCTTAAATGTTTCACAAGGTGAAGAAAGGAAGGAAGCGCTGCAGAGGCTCAGATACTAAATTCAACTTTCTGTGCAGGAAATAGTTTCTGTATTGTTATAAAAATTAGAAGGGGGAATGTAGAGAGGTACATCTTGTAAATGTCTTGTTTCATGTTATTGTAGGGACCAGCGTCTACACATCAGTGACATCAGATACATGAAATCTGCTACACAGTATCTGAAAGTACCTTACAGGGCTGCATTCAAGATTGGGGAAAAATTACCCAAAAAAATGGGGCTTTTTTTTTTTTTGCACTCTTGCTAATTTTTAAGTATTTGCAACCAAGCACCCAGTGATTTTGGTGTGCTTGGCTTGCATAGCTGTATTCTTGGCCATGCACATTATTTTAATTCCCACCTTTACTCGTGCCTCTACAGCAAGGTTCAACTTGGCTCTCCACGGTTCCAAAGGCTTTTCCACTAGCAAGGATTCAAGGAACCAGCCTCTTTTTCAGAACATCCTTCACTGTGATCCGAAGTGTACCGTGCTGGCCTAAAAACGCAAAGTAAAGACTGTCAGTTACTGACTGGTTGGGGGTGGAGTCACTGGTTGCAAGAGCTACTCTCACAACAACCCAATCCGCCGTTTGCAATAAAACCATGTCCTCCATTGTTGTGTTGCGTATCTTTTTGGTGTCTTCTTCTTTTGCTTTGTTTAATGGTGGCAAATAGCTTAATGGAGCATAAACGCCACCAGCTGGTAAGGAGTGTAGCGTCAATTTTCAGACTCTGGTGCCGCCAAACTTTACGATGAACCCACCCACTACAGCTGAAATGTAACGGAAAACGACCTAAGTTAAGCCAAGTCGAACCGTGCTGTAGAGGCGCGAGTGGAAAAGGGCCATTGTTGTCCACAGAGGGCTGGGATTTATTAAGCGTGAGTCGGTTTTATTTGAGAAATGTTCGAGATGCTTGTGACTAAAATGAGACAGGTTTGTGATGAGTTTGAGATGCTCACAACTCTGGGACTATTTTAACGGAAAAGTTGTGGCACAATGTCTTTTGAACGTTGTCAAAATTCGAGAAAGCAAACTGTGAGCCTCTGCAGTACACATAAGGAAACTAAAAATCAGAAATGTTCTAGATGTTTTGGAGACTCCCTTGTGAATCCTGTTTGCAGCCCAGTGAGATACAAACTCAGGATACAAGCCTGGCAGACCAAACTGTTTAACATTAGGTGTCATTAACTTACAGTGAATATCTTGGTTGTTTGGATGTTCCAGTTAGAATTATGTCAGTAAGATATGTTAGCAAGATGAAGTCCTTTTGGAGCAATCTTTACAGTCAAATAAATCCACAAATAAGCCTGCAAACAAGTCACAGAGAGATGTTGTGGTTGATTTAAACTTGTAAATCTTCTGATTTAGAACTGACACATGGTTAAATTTTTTCTTTATGAGTTAACTTGTTGCCCCTCTTTAAAATATTAAAGTCCATCAGCAGTAAACTCAACTCTTCAAGCAAATAAAACAAAACAAAAAAAACAAAGTCCTCAAACCCAATTTAAAGTGCAGCATTGTTGCTGTGCAGTCGACTTCAATAGACACTATTGTGCTGATTAGAGAATTGTAGAAAGAAAAAGCCAGAGTTAATTGAATTATTATATTTTTGTTATTTCTTATTGGATAAAAAAGATCATATTTAAAAGAATATTCCGTGTATGTGTTGAATATCCTGTGTTCTTGGCCCATTCGATGGTGTGATCTGGAGCTGCGAGGCAGCGTCTCACACAAACGCTCCCTTCTGCAGTTCTGCAATGCAAATGTGATGAAAATATTATTATATCATTATAAATAAATTATTTTTCTTGCCTAAAAAAGTTTTTTTGGGGCTTCTTTTCTCTTCTCTTTCTGGTTTTCCAGGTTGCATTCTGATGTGGATCTCCTGATGGTAACTGCTGGTTTCTCCTCTACAACCAGCTGACACCCAAACAAACTGTTTTCACCAGAGGAAAGGAAAAGTGGAAAACCAGAGGGAATTTGTTTAAAAAGGAAAAGGGGGGAAATTTGTATTTTGTGTTTCAACAAAATAAATAAATAAAAAAAAATTGGTAAGGGTGCAGGATTAATTACCGTTACACTCTAAAAATGAAATGTTGGATTTACTTAACCATGTTATGTCAACTGGTAAATTCAAACCAACATGTTCTTAAGTTAAAAAACTGGTATATTGCTTTGAATTTACTCAACTCAGTTAAGTGGAACCAGTTGACATACACTAAAAAAAAAGAACAAAATAATATTCATCTACTCAACTGAATTGAGTAAATTTAACACAATTACTTCATGTTAACTTATTAAGTAAGTGAAAAAAATGCTTTAGATTTACTTAATTCAGTTGAGTAGAACCTGTTGACATAATATATTTAAGTAAATCCAAAGGAAACATTTTGAAAATCTTTTTATGGTTAAGTAAATCGAAATTTTTTTAGAGTGTAGTTTAAGGGGCGTAGTGATACTATTGGATGAGTACTTGTAAAAATGCTGGTATTGGTCCGGATACTGATACCATTTTTGGTATTGGGATATCACTAATTAGTTGTGGTTTACAATATAACTTCTAACAAAAAGTATTCTATTATAATATATAAAGAAAAAACAATAAGTCACCCAACATCTACACTCTAAAAAATCCAACATTTCATTTTTAGAGTGTACACTCTAAAAAATAAATACCTTTTTTTTTAGCCAAAGAACATGAGTATGTTGTTTTGAATTTACTCCACTCAGTTAAGTGGAACCAGTTGACGTAACATGGTCAAATAAATCTGTTATTTTATTTTTAGAGTGTACTTAAAAACAGATTGTTGGATTTACTTAACCAAATTCTGTCAACAATTTCCACTAAACTGAGTTGAGTAAATGTTTCACAATTTCTTTAAATGTAAATGTGAAAGTGGCTTTACATTTACTCCCAAGCTAACCATAACAAAGTTCCATAACTTTAAACAATGGTAAATGGACTGTGCTTATATTGTTCCTTTCCAACAGGATACTCAACATGCTTTACACAACAATCTGTGTCCTCGTTTATCATCCACACTGCACTCTATTATCTCACTACAAGGTAATACAGATAAATCAATCTGTGCTTCAAATCACATTTACACATGGGATGCACCTCAGAGGCAGTGGGGGTTCAGTGTCTTACCCAGGAACACTTCGACATGTGATTGAATAGCTGTGGAATTGAACCGGCAACTTTCACATAAGAGGAACGACTCCACAGCCACAGCTGTCAACAACTATAAAGCAAGGTTCATTACAGACTTCTCTATCTTTACACACCACATTTGAGTTTATTGACATTTTGCTTATTTAACAGAATGAACTGAAGAAGTCTTGGACGTTGTAATAAAATAAATTAGAGTGCTAAAGTTAAGAAATATATTTAATTTGGGGTTAAGAACATGAGATTTGGGTTTACCAGTTTTTGTCCTCGTGAGGGTAAACTGTCCCTGAATTTGTTTGTGTGACTTTAAGTGGATCATTGTGGCTGCAGTTTGTTTACACTGATGACACATGCACACACGCTTCATGTTGTGTATTTGTGTTTTTCTGTTGTGTTGTAGAGACCTCTAGTGGTTGAATAATGTTAATGCAGCCTCTTGAAAGGAAAAATGTGCAGATAATAGAATAGACTTTATTTGTCCCTCACAGTGGAAATTCAGGTGCATCGGCAGCAAAGTAACAAGCAAACTCACACAATGTGGAAGACATTGTCCAACTGTGATGTTATTCTGTCTCCCACCACCTGCACTAGGCAGAGGAGTCATCCCAGGACAGAGCTGGACTTCCTGATGAGCTTATCTAGCTGCTTCCTCTCAGCTGTAGATAAGCTGCTCCAACCAACTTTAAGTTTGGGGTAAGTTTGTCCCTATTTTAGTAAAGGAGACACTGAATTATGTAAAAGAACAAGTTTTATTTTCCTTTATCGTTTAAATGTTTATTTTGTTGCAGAACCTCAGAAATTTACAATTGGTTTAAAATATGTTTTATGATAAATTAGGTAACAGATAAATTGTGTTATTGAGGGTAGTGGGGGCTTTAAAGGTGGGCCAGATGGAAGTGACCGCCAGTTGAATGGCCCTGCAGTAGAAGATGAACAAATAAATATTTACATGTTTGCATTTTTCCAAAATGTTATAGAAGGTGGTCCTCAAAATTGAACAATTACAAGAACACACACACACACACACACACAAAGGAGACTTTGTTTTCATTTCTACAACTTCATATCTTTAAGCCATGTTATGTTTCAGGCTCTGTGCTTTCTGTTTGTTTATTTATCATCTTTTGTGTTTTAGTTATTCTTTTTTTTTTTACCCTTTTTGCCCCCCCGCATCAGGGGTCACCACAGTGAGCTACAGCGCGCAAAGATTTGGCAGTTGTTTTTCTGCCAAATGCCCGGACACAACCACAGAGCACATAGAGCATGTGGGGAAGCAACTGGTGTGATTAAGAGTCTTGCTCAAGGGCCAATGGAATTGCGCCGCTCAAGGTGGAAGCATGTTGCAGTAGCTCTGTTACATTCATTCTGTGATATTCTTTTTGGATTTTTTTTATTCTTCTTTTTCTGAATAAAAGTTGCTTTTTTTGGATGATTGTTTCCTTTGCTATTAAATGCTGTGCAGCTGGAAGGATTTTTGCTAACACCTATTTTGCTTTTTGACATTTGTTGTGATGCGTAACCATGGCGACATGGTGGTTCGTAATAACCGTTATAACATCTCCAAAGCTCAAATAGGACATCAACTACAGCCCCGAATCCCAGATGAGTTGAAAAAGAGGCGCTGTGGATGCAGAGCAGGAGCAAAGAGGAGAGAAAGAAGGAAGTTCAAACCATCTCTTCCATCGATCATGATGGGAAATGTGAGATCATAGGGAACAAGTTGGATGAACTCCAAGCCCTAACAAGAACCCAGCCAGGGTATTGGGGATGCAGTATTATATGTTTAACTGAGCCATATCTGCAGGATTACATCCCTGACTCTGGCATATCTCTGACCATCTAATGGACAACACTGATCACCCTCTTCATCACCGATGGGGTTACGTCATACAGATGAGATTTACTTTACATGAATCATTTGCAGCATCTGTAACACTTTTTTTCACATGAGCTTAACTAAACAGCAACAGTAACTAGCTACCAAACAACAAGCTAACATTAGCTACCATTAGTTACTATTACCGTTTTCTGTCGTCCAGTCTGCGAGTCATACTGCTGAATGGGCTGCTTTTCCTTTGAGTTTGTTAAAGTCCCATGCGTGTAATTTGCAAAAGGGCTCAAGGAGTTAAGACCCCCACAATATTTTGATCCAGTCAATATAACCCCACCAATAAAATTTCATAATTTTCTCTAACACAAAAGAAATAATGTGGAACAGAAAAAGTGCAGAGTAAGAAAACAGGAAAGTTAATTAAATTACAGTAAAAGGGTTACAAAGTCTTCTAACCCCAAATAATCCTCAATTGTTTTACAAAAGTAAATGATTCAATAAATAAATAAAGAGGCAGAGAGCATAAAGCCCCCAATGGTAGACGTAATGTTGCACCCTTGTGTACTCCATTATTGTTTTGTCGCAAATAAAATAAGATTTGCACGTGTTTAATATTCTGATTCTGCCCACATCGAAGCGGCACTCTGCTCAAAGCAAACACAACCAGGGCTGAATTAAAGTAAAGCCAGGCTTGATGGTGGGCTGAGGTGGGCCTTGTAATGCAAAAATATTTATAACTTGCTTTAAGAAAGCCAACATGTCTGTTTTTCTTTGTGTGTGTGTATTTGGGAGAGATTGGCCTTAGAAGGTAATAAATGCTAGAAAAAACGGGTTTCTCATTAGGGCCAAACTGCCATGCTCCGTGCTTCCTTTTACTGACAGCATGCCATGCTGTTTGTCACAGACACACACACACACCCACACACACACAGCGGCTTAAAAACAGGAAGAACTGACAGCAATCTGCACTCAGCACAGAGACAAACAGAAAGAGAAACACTCACTTCTCCTGCCGTTATAAACACTTTACAAATTCATCCCCAACTTTCTCACAAGTGAAATATTTAGAAAGTAAAGAAAAAAATACAACTTTGCAGAGAAGAACAGGTGGCTTCAAGAGAGGACAAGCTTTCCTCAGAAGACAGCAAAGATGGGGGGGAAAAAAAACCAAAAATAATTATCATTTAAGCTGGCAGAAGAGGGAGGAGGGGGGACCATAACAAAAAAGGAGGGACGTAAAACTGAAGTCATGTGAAAGGGAGGAGGAGGGAGAGAAAATCAGGTAGGGAGGAGTAATGTCAGCTGCAGGAGGGAAGGAGGCACGCTGCAGCAACATCAGAGAAGAGGAGCAGCAGCTGAAAGGAGAGGAGTTACAAAGGAGGGAGATTTAATTCCTTGTTGGCACCTGATTTCTGCACCTGAGCCACACACACACACACACACTGGCTCATGACACTTCTGAATGGACCTAAAGCTTTCACCTGCACTCTCCCAGCTGTGCACATATGAGATCGACCAGTGTGAACAAACATGCAGTTCTTCTATAGGGTAGGTGACTGTTTTTTATTACTTTATTTAAAATCCGCTGATGAACCATGAACATGTACGAAATGTAGTATTTCTATGTGTGTACTCATCAAAGTTACTACATCCAAATCTTCTCTGCTTTAAAGTCTTCATTTAATGTGAAGAAAGCAAGACAATTAAACACCTTCTGCCATTCTTCTACGCTCTGAAAGAATAAAAAAAATAAAATGTGAGAACTGAAACAAGTTGCTGCGTTTCCTGAAACGCTGACTTAGGTTTTTCTGTCAAACACGACCACGCGTCACTTCTGCTCACAGATGTATTCGTGGAGAGAGAGAAGGGTTGTTCGGGTGGAAATGTCTCAAAACATCTATATTTTCTGATGAAATCTTCAGGGCAAACGAGGAAATATTTCAGCTGTTTGCAGATAGGGCTAAATTTATTACAGTTCTGACTGCACTGTTGTCATAAAACATGAATGTGTCTAACAGCAATTTAAAGTGCAGATGTGTTAAAGCTTAGTGTGGTGTGAGGTGACTGTTTATCTGAACACAACATGATAACATATTTTACCGTCTTTAATAGAAATAAACCAGAAAATAACCCCATCCCCCACCTTTATCTAATTTGTTAAAGGTTTAGTTGGTTTGTTAGGCAATTTTATTTGAAATACTGGATTTATCTTTGAGCATTTTGTAGTTAAAGAATCACAGATTTCCTTTGTCACACAACAATGTTTTAGGCAACTTGTGCCAACTTATAAAAAGTTCATCCAACACTGATGATATCCACGCTGAAGATGGAATAAAAAGAATATACGGGAAGCTCACATTTTTGTCACATTGCTACGGCTGAGCACCGCTAACAAACAATACCTGATAACCATTAAGCCACTAAACAAGAATCTTAGCACCGCTAACACTAAACCGCTAAAGAGATTAAAAAAATTAGTGGACGCTAATGCTAAGACAACTGTTAGCCTTCATCTCCTTCCAGTTGAAGACTGGTGGGACTGACATAAGCATGTTGTTAGTTTTCTATTGGTTTAATTTGAAGGTGGGCGGGATCATCTGAGGCAAATCGGCCAACCCAAACCAGAGTTATAGCGTGTAACTTTAAAACTTCAAGTTTACCACTTTCAAAATAAATGCATTATTACATCAAGTTTGTATTTTAATAAATACTGTTGAAGTTAGTCAATTAACATATAGCAAATACATTCACGAGAACGAGAGAGTAGCCTCCCTCCGCCTACGGGTGGGGGGACGGGTCCTGACTCTTGTTTGTGCCTATGCGCCTAACAGCAGTTCAGATTACCCACCCTTTTTGGAGTCCTTGGAGGGGGTGCTGGAGAGC
>JARVJO010000001.1:6491981-6509521 GCA_031762555.1 Cynodonichthys magdalenae
GCGTCAAACCTGGGACGCAGACGGTACCTCACCAAAAGCGTCAATATGTGACGACTTGGGAGTGAGAATGGGTTGAGTTGGCTGGTAGGATTCCAGAGGCAGCTGAGGCTACAGCCATGGCTGTTGCTGAGGCAACAGCTCGGATGTGGGAGGAGTTCGATGAGTCCTTAGACAAAGACTCTCAATCGGCTCCAAGGAGATTCTGGCAAACCATCTGGTGGCTGAGGCAGGGGAAGCAGCACTTCACTAACACTATGCTCAGTGAAGGTGGGGTGCTGTTGACCATAACCAGCGATGTCATCGGGAGGTGAAAGGAATACTTCTCGGATCATGTCTTCCATGAACAAAGCTGATTCTGGGGATTTTGGGGTTGGTCTGTCCATAACTGGGGCTGAGGTTACCAAGGTAGTTAAAAAGCTCCACGTTGTCAAAGCTTGAGGGGTGGACGAGATCCAACCTGGATGTTGTACGGTTGTCTTGGTTGACACGCCTTTGCAACATCGCATGGGGGGCAGTGCCACTGGATTGGTTGACTGGGGTGGTGGTTCCCCTATTCAAAAAGAGGGACTGGAGGGTGTGCACCAATTACAGGGGAATCACTCTCCTTAGGTAAGGTTGTTTTAGGGGTACTGGAGAAGACAGTCTGATCCATAGTCGAACCTCAGATTCAGGAGGAACAATGCTGGTTCTGTCCTGGTTGTGGAACACTGTACCAGTTCTTTACCCTCACTAGGGTCCTCAAGGTGTCATGGGAGTTTGACCATCCAGTCTACATGTGTTTTGTGGACTTGGAAAAGGCACTCAACAGTGTTAGAGGTACACTGTTGTGGGTGCTCCATGAGTATGGGATTATGGGTTCGTTGTTACTGGCCATTCAGTCTTTATACAATGGGTGCGAGAGTTTGGTTTGCACTGTAAGCAGTAAGTCGGACTCCTTTAGTTGGACTCCGCCAGGGCTGCCCATTGTCACTGATTCTGTTCATAACTTTTATGGGCAGGTTGGCTGAGGTTCTCCTTTTACAGTCTCGTTTTTATAGTTAAAGTAAATGTTTATCAAATCATGTCCAACGTTACTAGTCGGAGTTCCCTTGAAAACTTGTACTGTGGACCAGAATTTTCATGGGCTGGTCCCCTTTCAGCTTGTATTTGATTCCTTATGTTCAAAAATGGTTCATGAATTACACTAGCAAGGGTAGTTGGGTCTTTGGTCCTGCCTTTGAAATGAGTGTTATCATGACACATTTATTGTTAGTGCTCACTGTCCACCTGGTCCTGGTTGGTCATTGAAGGTGGGAGAAATCCATGTCAGATCAGGACTCTTTTAAAACCAACTTAAATATATTAGTTTTAGATCATCTACCACGAGTAGATTTCCTCTCCTTTTTCCTTCTTCAGCTTTCCTCTGTCCTTTTTATAGAGCTTTTAATCCGGTGGTTTTAATCCTCTCAATCACTTCCTCCCTCCTTCTCTCTACTTCCCTCTTTTTCTCCTTCTAGTTCTCCCAGCTGAACCTCCTCTTCATCTTCTTTCCTTTCATGCCACTTTGACTATGTTATTCTTATTTTCTTCTCTTGTCTCTAAAACATCACATTTCTCACTCCAATCCTTTTCTTTCTATCACATCTCCTCTTAATTTTAAACTCATTTGTTTTGATTTGTTTTTTGGATTTTATACCTTCCAGTCTTTTGTCTTGGCACCTTATCCTGTTATCTCCTTCAAAAAACAATATTCAGAATACTTACCACTATGATTGTATTTCCTTATTGCCTTCTTTCTCATCCCAGTTCAGTTTTTGGTTCTTATAACTCTTTCATTAGTGTATACATTGGTCATTTTTTAAAACATTCCCCTCTTGTCTTTTAAATCGTTTTTTATTCTGATTCTCATTTATTGTGCCACTTCCTGCTTTTGTGCCTTTTTCCTTTATTCCCACCTTTATTTCCATCCCAAATTTAATTTCTATTAGTTCATCTTTTGTGGCTTTTTCTTTATTTCCTCCTCCCTCACCCCAGATTTCTTCCTCCCTTCTTCCCTCTCTTCATTTGTTTTGTTTTTGTTTCTCTATCTTCCCCCCCTCCTGCCTCTCAGCTTCTCTTATTTCCTCCTCTCCGCCTCCTCTAGTGTTTATGTTTTGAGCTCCTGGAAGTCCTCCTCTCCTCCTCTTCCTCCTCCTTCTCTCTTAATCTGACTCCCTCCTCTGCCGTCCCCACTCCTCATCCCTTCTCCACACTTGGTCTCAGTCAGCTCAGAGCTGAACAAAGTCTGGATAACAGAGGTTCTGCGAACAAATAAACCAACAGTTTGGGATTTTATTTGGGAACAGTGAAGCCCTGCTACAGGTATGGATGCTGATGATGGATCAGTCTTTCTGTTCAGTTTTATTCAGTTCATAACAATTGATTTGTCTGAATTTAAAGTAAGTTTTTTGAGTAAAGTCAGTACACTAAAGAGAATTTCTGATAAGAAATTAAAGCCTTAATTCAGTTGCCCAACCCTAAGCTGTTGTTTTACTTTGTCAACGTCATTGATTTAATCATTTTAAGATAATCAACCAGATTACTTTAAATAAAATCAACCATTAGTGAAAATACAAATATTACCATTTAAAGCTGAAAACCCTTAATCTAAATCAGACATTTTAAAATTGTTGCTACATTTTATTGCCTTACTTCTTGAAATGTCAACACTGCTTTCAATGTCACCTTCCATCACTCCATAGATTTATCTGATCTTATTTTTGACTCCTTAAACTTTACTGACACTTAATTCTTTTCCATCAATAAAATTTTAAATCATGTATTTGGTATCACTTACTGATAATTTGCTTTACTTCTGAATAGCCATTTTTTTCTGAACCAAAATCTTTACGTCAGGTCCACATTTTAAACTTGATTGAATAATAATTCATACCTGTCAAATTATTTACACTTTAAACAATTGTTCAGATGCTGTGAAGTGGGGTTCTGTGAATTTCTTTTTGAACTGCTTTAATTTGGAGAAATAGTTTTGTTTTCACCAGATTGACAAGCTAATGGCTAGTCTGAGCAAAGACACTGGTGAGGTTTATTGACTAGAGGCTCTGTCGTAGAGGGCAGCCATATTGTTCAGGATGAGGACAACTCAACAGACAAAACTGTTGGCTGGTGAAGCTGAATGTGGTAACTGTGGTAACCATGACATGCTAAATTAAGTCAGCACATCAACAAAATTCAATTTATCATTGATAACCATTATTTTGATTTGATAGAAATGTTTCCCAGGACACATTTTATCATGTCACACAAAAGCCAAGGTACACACATCTGAAATGAATGATATTTCTAAAAGGCAGAATCTAACCAATAAAAAACTAATATTTATATTAATTCTATGCAGAAATCTAGCCATTATAAATTGTTTACATTGATAGCACCACCTCAAACAATATGGCATTGCCCTCGTACCACAGTGGTCAGTCTTATAAAATGTGTGATACCTCTAGTTAATATACCTCACTGAAAGAGATGCAGAGTGGATTGCTTCTAATTTTAAACAACTTGAGTCTCTGAAATAAAAATGCAGTTCATGTGAACACTGTTTTATAAGCTTTCATCGTACCATCTGTTTCACAGTTAAATGCAGATTGCGGTTAGTTGCAAGCACAGAGTCAGTAGCAGGTAGCTGTTGCACTTCTAAAGCAGCGTGAGCAACTACGTAATATTTAATATATCATAATGTTTCTCCAAATTTTAATGCTTGTTACGGCCAGAGGCCTTTCCTCTTGGTCCTTTTCTAACATCCTAATTGGTGCTGATAAGAACTGAAGGCAGCTGGCCGGTGTCTCTAGGACAGCTTCAGATCCAGCTTGAGATCCACTGCTTGCTCTCAGTGATAGGCTTCTCTTCATTGCTCTTTAATTTAATTTTAAGTTATCCCGTGCATTGTTTCTCTTTGTTATGATCCTAAAGTCAGGCTGTAACAAATTGGGGGCTCGTCCGGGATTTTATTCAAAATTGACAGCATTTATAAAATGTGCTCATGTGAAGTTCTGCTAATTTTGACAGATCAGTTGTTTTAGGATGATAGAAATCCACTTTAGAGGTGGCTTCAGACCATATAAACCTGCTATAAAACTAAGCTAATTTGAACAGACCTAAATTAAAATAAACTGTTGAAAACTGAAGCACAAAATTTGGAAATTTAGAGCACCTTTTTAAGACTGCAGTAAACTTATTTGGTCTCAGTTGTTTTAGGACTAGCAGTTAGCTTGTTACTACCTCTGTTTCTTCAAACTGAGGTCATTCAAAGAGTTATCTACAACCAGTAAGACATTTATTGTTCATAACCTTCCCACAGAACCCCATTTCAAAAGATCTAAACTATACATGACTTCAAAAATACTGAGGTTGTGGAGATTTAAATTAACTTTAAAATTACATGTGGGCTCCAGCATTTTCCTAATTTAAAGTAAGCTATGTCTGAGAAGCATATCTGCAAATACAGAGGTTGTTAGGTGGAGCACTAAGGAATATTAATCATCAGAACTGATTGACAAAAAGACTCAGTAACATTACCTTTGAAGGACATTAGAAAAGTCTAAAACAAGATGAGTGTTGTTTAGCTCAGTCAGGTTTAGGATGTTTTCCATAAGCTTGGGTCGGACTCCAATAGTGAATAAATAAAAACCAACAGTGAAGCACATAGGGGAGAGTGTGGTGATCTGAGCCTACAAGAAAAGAAATTCAGCAGGGATTGTATTTAGAAAGATGTCTTTGTAGATGTTTAACAAATTGACTGCAGAAGTTTGGAGGGGAGGGAATGTTTCAAATTGCCAGGTAAAGCAAAATCCCCCAAATTTCTAATAAAATAATTCTGATTTCAGGTGGGAAGTTTAGGTTTATATTTGTGATAATAAATAAATGACTTTATTGTTCACTCTAGTGACAGAGATGCAGTTGTCTGTCTGTCAAGACTAAAAACAACACAACTGTTTGGTTCACGTAGGACTTGTTTATGTTCACAAGCTGCAAGTTTCTGGTACTAAAATGACCTGTTGGTGCTGCCTGCCTGCCTGTGTGTGTGTTTCTGTGTGTGTGTGCACTTCATTTGAGTGAATGATTAGCTTTGCATACTAATGTGTGTGATGTGTTTTGAGAACATCTTAAGGACACCAGCCACCGTCTCAGGAACAAGCTGTGAAGCTGAATAATGTGAAGATAATGTGACTTCCTTAGGCTTCAGGAAAGAGTTGATAATGTGCTCATTATGTAAACCGCTGATGAGGACAGAACTAATTAAAGATGTTTGTTTTTCCAGAGAAAAGGCCCTTTTAAAAACTAAAAGTCCATTTGCTGAAGTTGAATTCTGCCCGACCTGACCGTACATCGTGTCCAGTCTCCTCCTGCTTTTGTTTAATAAATAAACAAACACCATAAGTCAGATGTTGTATCTAATGTTTGGATAATAAGACAGAATCCAGAGTCCAAATGTGAAGTGACATAATCAAAATGAGACATACCGGTGACAAGTGGAGGCCACAGCTAACCAAAAACTTATCTTTGCTAACTCATAATGTACTGTATATGTAAAGCTAAACATCTAAAAGTTTGGCAGAAGCTAACACAGCTAACTGCTAACCACTAAGACAACTGTCACTCAGTCTGCACCACACGTCCTCGTCTCCTTCGAGCTGAAGACTGGTGGGACTAATGGATGTGTGAATGATGCTGAAGTATCGATACCACCGACACCACAACTTCATGCCCTAAAATCGATTCTAAAATCAAAATCATTTCAGGTAATGTATATCATTAACAGGAACCAGAAGTCTATAAAGTACCTAAAATAAATATTCTTTATGAAAGCGATGATTTAAAATTCATTACTTTTTTAGCTTTACCAGACATTAGGTGTATTTGCATAAAGTATCAGAATCGGAAAGGACATCTGTGGTATCAAACATCACTGTGGACTGACACAATGCTGTTGATGTTAGTTTGATTCTAATTGGTTTGATTAGAAGGTGGGCTGGGTCATACGTGGCAAATCAACCAATCTAAACCAGAGTTGTAGCCACTTCTAACACAGGTGGACACACAAAGATGAACTGAAGACAAATGAAATTAAGTTTTTCAGTGAACGTACACTTTATATACTGTATAAAAAATATTCAACAAATCACAACACCTTTTTGAAAAGGAATAATAACTATGCTATACCTATAATAACTATACTCTTTTGAAATAGGTATAGTCTATACCTATTTATACCTTCCTACCTGTTTATACCTGTACTAGTTAAGACTTTAAGTTAAGTTAACTTGTTTGCTAACGGTCGTCAAAGTTCTACTATCAGCTGGTAGCTGATTAGCCCGGTTAGCAGGTTAGCTCACCACTGCTGGTGACTTCAGAGTTTGCATTTAGCAGAATGTAAATACATTTTATTCAAGCTGAAGTCCTGTTTTTTGTAATTAGTTCATCACTGCCATTTCATAACGTGATTGTTTTTATTGTAAACCCTAAAAGTCCAGTTCATTCTGTCTGGCAGGTGGTGTTCTCAGATCACTCTCTCTTCCAGTGCATCTGTTTCTGTTTTATCTGCAGACTCGAGATGCTTTTTCCACCCTAGTTCAGCTGCAGTTCAATAAACAACAGCAGTGACTTTTAGCTGTCTCTCCACTCTTTCATGTTTGAAGTTTTTACTTTGCATCTCATCTCATTAAGTCGTGTTTTTTTTTTTCCTCTAAGACAATGAGACTCAGATCTCCTTCTCATGTAAGCTTTGGAGTAGACGTTCACATGGAGTGTAGTTTTGGGTCAGTGTAGTCAGTTTTGTTCTTTTTTCCTGTGTGGTTTAGTTGCTGAGAGGCTTGAATTGTCTCATTTCCTGTGTCTTGGTATTAAAAACTGAACATGTCTTCAGCCAAGCTTTGACTCAACTATACAATACTGAAGTTGGATTTAACAATAAGACCAAAGTAAATTTCTGCCATCTCAATTTATATCAAGAACAGCTCCTTTTTACAGACAGTTATGTGGAAGTCTGCGTTTACATACACACAAGGTAGTTAAATAACAATAAAAACTACTGTAACTCAACAAGTTTGCTGTTTAAGGGTAATATTATATAGCCAGTTTATAAAATCCCTGGAAAAAAATGTGGATTACTCTCTTCAAGTCGTGAGTATGTTTTTGCCTCAGGTGTCTGGGAGTGATGGTAGGATGAACAGATCAGGGCTTTGTCCAAAGTATGATGAGAATATCTCCAGTCTGTTGTAGTGAAGCAAGACTTACTGGTTTATCAAGTTGCAAACCCTGTTCCTGAGGTCTTGATCATGACCAGAAGAATGAAATTTTGGATACAAGGGTCTGAAATGAACTTCCTCCATAGAGTGACCATGCTCAGCCTTAGAGTGGGGAGAGGAGCTCCGTCTGTCATTTTGAGTCAGGTTGATGACAAATGCTAATCACTTTTAAAGGTACATTCAGTAATTACTGTCCTGCTCTGCATGAAAGTACAATAATGCAATTGATGCACCATATACTTTTGTTCTATTCCATATGTATTATACCATTTATATGCCAATGCATGTTTTTAGCCCCAAGTAGGACAGGAAAAAAAATAGCTTTTATTAATAATGCAGTGCTTTTCAGTTTAGCGTACTTGTTTGCAGATGACTGCAATCATGTTTCAGTGGTTTTTTATGCACATTTTGAAGCATTAATTTAGAAAAGGTTGATGGAAACAGGAAAATTTGAAAAAAACTTGCTCGATTTCGCAAAATGAAATGTTCATGCTCGCTGGAGTTGGTTTTTAGGATTTTCAGAAAAAGAGTTGTTGCACATAAATGGAGATGAAAACCCATTTAGGTCCTGATGTAGTGAACATCTACCTCACATGATTGATCAGCTGTTCCCGTTGTTGGTATCTTCCCAGATATCCTCATAAGAACTGTATTTCTTTATCTACATCTTATATAGCACCTTTCTATCCAACCAAGATACTCAAAGAGCTTTACACTACAATCTGTGTTCTCATTTACCCATCCACACACAGACATTCATTCAGCACTAGATCTCTCTACAAAGCTAATACAGATATATCAACCTATGGAAACTAATAAACTGATGGGACATGCATCAGAGACAGTGGCGGTTCAGTGTTTTGCCCAGGGATACTTCGACATGTGACTGAATAGCAGTGAAATCAGACCTCCAACTCGTGCATTAGAGGAATGACTCCCCTAACCACTCGACCATAAATATATCAGAAGGCTTCAAAAGCCAACTAAGCTGAGTGGATTCAGCAGCCGATTCATTTCAGAGCGTTTGTGCAAAATTCTTCAAGCTCAACACATGGAGAATCTCATTACATATGAGGCAGAATTTTTTACATGCTTTCACACAACATACATACTTTAAATCTGCATTTTTGTCTGAAAACTTGAGCAGACCACAAAACCCAGACGTTTACTAGGGGTGTCCCGATACCAGTTTTTCTCAAACCAAGGAGTAAAAATACCTGAATTTGGGTACTCAACGATACTTACTGAGTTCTTACAAAGTTAGAACCTAAACATTACACAATGACTTTAAAAACACATTTATTTAGTACAAAGCGGCTCTCCTTTTTTTTAGGCCTAAAGCCTCTCTGACTAAATCAAATCAAATATACAGCATGATATATACTGCTCAACTTGTATAACTGTCTTAAACATAGAACTGACAATTTTTTCACTTGAAATGAAAACTGTAACACATTTAATGCAGTATTGATACCTGCATCCCAGTATCAATACTGGTGTTGGTATCAGTCCAGTATTGGGGCATTTTGTACAAGTACTTGTAAAAATCCTGGTATTGGAACACAACTATAGAGAAGTCAATTTTGAATCATGAGATATTTTGCTAACAGGGACAAACCAAGCCAAAGCCAGAAAATTCTGTTTTTGATCAGTTTTTATGAAATCACACTGTTAATTGCAAGCAGCTGGCTGTAGCACTTCCTGAGAATTCCTCTTTGTCTGAATTTACCATGTTGTATCGGTTATTTTTAGTTCAAAAAGGATCAGTGAATGAGAGGAGAAACAGAAATAATTCTGTTGATGGCAAAAAGGAATTGCTGCAGGGAGAAAAAAAAGACCGTGTTGTTTCATAACAACTGAAACCCCTGCTTCTATCCAAGTGGCGGGGAAAGTTTGTGATTGTTTCAAAGACGGTCATGGTGTTATTCAGAGTGTAACGATGGCAGCATTTAGCCAGTGACAAAAAGATTTCCCAACACTCCAGAGCCTTGGAAGTAAACAGGGGCGCACAAGAGTATACAGAACATGTCCGATGGTACTGTAAATGTTTAATACAGTGTATTTTATGACTTTGTGGTGGAAGGCTTACACATGGACCATGTTTAACTGCCTTATAGGGCTTTCAAGTGTTTACTTTGCTTCACAAGCTGGTGGACTCGTAAGAGACAGATGAGGAAATGGTGGAGAAACTTTAGATCAATGGCTTATAGACTTTCCAGACTTTATTCTGCCTAAATTCTGCTCACATAACAGCAACATTTGTCCACAACACAAACATTCTGTAGTGATAACAGGATTTATTTTATATAGGGTCGTTATAATATGGTTGAGACAAATAGCACACATCTAGGCTTATTTATTAATTGCTATACATAATTTTCTGTTTTTAATGATAAAATCCAATTAATTACCAAATAAATAAATAGCTAAACTCTGACTAAAAGTAAAAATCTTACACGCAAAACTGATTCACATTTCCAGCCACAATTCATCAGTATAGTTCAAGGAAACAAAAAATGGCTATACCTCAATCAATTTTACACAAACAGTATTGAGTTTAAATTGGGTGTGGTAGTAGCTGATAGTCATCCTCAGTAGGTACGTCCAGAACTACACATTGTGCATTAATATACAATTTTAACGTTGACTGTTGAAGTCAACCCTGTTTCTGTTAGCAAGACATCTCATGAACCACTGAACGAATGTTAAGAAACAACTTATTAAAGTAATCATTCTAACATTGCAAAACACTCGGCCCAGATACCACAAAGAATGATGGCCCTTTGGTGGCCCAGATGTGGTTTGCAAGAGGTGGTCCATGCATGTGCCAGAACCACATAAACTAAACCACAATCGGGCCAGTTGTGGCATGCCCAATAACAGTGTCATCATTACCTGACCTGGTCCACATTAACAAACCACTTGCCATGTCAGCCAGCTGTGCCAGCTTGACACCAGATCTGGCCCACCTGTCTGTTTGAAGTTAACCTGGTCTAAGATGGCTGCCACAGCTAATTGTCAATTTTAGAGATACTGAGCTAAAATATGGTTTGGTAGTAGCTGAGCATCATTCACAATACATACATTAAGCATTATGAGTGCAAACAAATTCAATAACTTCTCCAGCTTTGCTTGTAGATTTTCTTTTTTAGTCTTAGCCTACAAATTGAGCAAGTGCCCTGAGTGGCCACACCTCTAGAAGGAATATGAATTAATTTCAGACATTTTAATGGTTTTAAAAAAACTGAAGCTAAAAAATGTCTGAAAAACGATTACACATATAAACAGACACTAAAGGATATAAACATTCATCTTTTATCAACACATTATATTTCCCATGCACGAACCATTGGTATAAAAACTTTCAGTATGTCAACATGCTTACTTTGTTGTAATGCCAGGAAGCTTTGTTGTGTGTTGAAGCATTGGTGTTACTGTAGGTTGTGTCAGAAGAGAGCAACTTAAACAAACCAGTCATTATTCAGAGGCCAAGGTCAACAGACAAGTACTTCATCACAATGGGAGCCAAGCATGGGAAGGATAAAAATAAACACATGACTAAGACCTGCAAAGGTTTACACAGTCATAAAAAAATACCCTGCTATTTTGTTTAATCTAAATAAAAACACTTTGGACTGTATGACTTTTGAAACATGCTTTGAAACAGTTTGAAGGCATGAGTTGAATTCCTTTTTATCTTGTATACTAGATTATTTGGCCTTTAAATCCTTGGTGGTTGGTCAGTTGGTGAATGTTCATTGATTGCAGAAAACAGGGTTTGAGTTTATCTTTTGATTAAAGTGTCAAAGGATATACAGACATTGTTGTAAAGCTTCAAGATAAAAGAGAAAATCATCTTTGTGATTAATAACAGACACTCCAAGGGGTCTTCTTCAGTCAACAGTAATATCTCTCTTTGCTTGGCAGGGGGACCACACGTGGGCGACCATGTTGGGGCAGAGCGTGCGGTTACAACCGGTTCCCATTCAAAGCCTGTCGGAGTTGGAGCGAGCTAGGTTACAGGAAGTCGCTTTGTACCACCTGGAGGAGAGGGATCTGGACTTCAAGATCAGCATCCCCAAAGGTGAGAGATGGATACCAGTGCTGCTGTTAAAGAAGGTACTGGTGATGGTCTGCAGCTTCTGTTTCTATACTACCCACAGAGTACACACTCTACAGCAAATAATGTTGGCCCTTTGGTGGCCCAGTGGTGGTCCATGCCTGAGCCAGCACCACATAAACCAAACCACAATTGCACCAGTTGTGGCATTGACAGAACCACGATGCTGTTTGTAACAACGCTTCTTGGGAATAAATCTTATATTGGGCACCTGATTAGCAGCACCTGGGGGACCAGAAGATCAAAACAAATGTCAGTAGCAGCAGCAAAATAAGCTGTTTGGCAGAGAAGATTTGGCAAATTGTTTAATGTGCGCAACCCACTCAGCTCTACTGTTACTGCTTATCCCACAAATGCATGTTCCTTACAAATGTGGAGGGAAATGAACATTAACATTATTTATTGTCAAGAAGCATTTTTATTGCAACAAAGAAATAATCTACCTAACACACACATCCTTACTTTTTGTGCTAAGTATATTTATATGTGTATTGGAATTTTTCAAGAAGCTCAAGAAATACCAAGGGCTGAAAGAGGAAATATCAAAGTTGTGGAGAGTCAAAGTGTCAGTAGTCCCAGTGGTCATTGAAGCATTCTGTGCTTTGACCCCTAAACTGGAAGAGTGACTTCAACAGTTCCCAGGAACAACTCCAGAGATCTCTGTACAGTAAAGACCAATCCTATAATACTGCGCAGATCCCTCAAACGCCCAGATCTCTGGTTAAGGACCTGAGTTTAACATGGAGTGGAACCTCCCAAGTGGAAAAGTAGAATGAGATACAAGTTTATATATATATAAATGTCACAGGATCCATCTATAATTTCAGACTGTAAAGACTAAGCCAAATGTCATTATAGATCATGTATCAGAAATCACTTAGCTACCTGGTTAGCACTTAAAATTCTTAAAGGCTCAAGGCTGGAAAAGGGTGTAATTTAGGCCAAACCATGATCTTTTGTTAACCTTTGCAGAAACCTAACATTTTTGGTGGTCAGTCCAGCATTTGGTAAAAATGACACAAGAATCATTGGACATATTCTGTGATTCAACCTATAGATTTTTCATGGAAGACTGCGCAATCTCCAAGCACTTACCATGCCTTCAGCACCTTCAATGTGATAGTTTCAACTTAGCCTCAAACACCTCATCATGGAACCGATACCATCCAGTCACTGCTTATATTCAAGATGAAATGACAACTCTGACATTCTTGTGTTTTCTGGTTAATATAGTGCATTTTTTGATGGTTTCAGAACATGAAAGTTTACTCCCCTTGTAAGCCCAGAACCATGTTTTGTTGGTAGAATGTGGTAGTATAATCCCCCAGGAGTCAAGAAGAATAAATATCTCAGTATACTTGTTGAACTGTCTAACTATTTGATCAATGTTCAAGAGGGCCAGACTCATCTCAGTGTGAGTGAAAAGTATGAAGCAGGAAGTTTTTCAGTTAACTGGCATTCATTCATAGATTCATAAACAACATAGAAAATTGTTGATTTATCCAAATTTATGTCATGATAACACTCTGAACTGGTTATTTTTCATGTTAGTGTGGTATTATTGGAGTAATGCTGTCAAACATTTTCCTTGGAGCTCAAATCTAGGAATAACGACATACCCAACTTCATCATGTTTCAGTTGAAACCTTTGAGAATCAGTAGGATTTGCTAATGTGCTTGGTAGCCAAACTAAGAATTATTAACAATACTAATTACCAACGACATTCTATGTATGCTATGCACTTCATCACAGTAGCTACATGTTTCTTAAAGATACTGTAGTTCCCTTAACCACTAGGCCAATCAACTTGAGGGTAAATATTCACACTTGCCTCACCTCTGGCTCTCAGGCATGGGTCAGGGGTTCAATGGACCAAACCACAGTGAAACTGATAAGGGGGTGGGGACATTTTTGAGACTCATAAATGCATTGATTTGCCAATATAAATGTTCGATATGCGTTATTTTCTTTTATTTCTTAAAAGTAAAGTTTCTTCAAATTATTCATTGGGGGCATCAATTTTTATTTTAAAAAGATGGAGGGGGGGGGGGGTCTTTTTAAACCCTTACCATTGGATTTCCACCTTAGGTTTAATATTCCGACTTCCGAGTAGCGATAAAAAGGCTTACAACTTGGCAAATGTTGGCAATTTTGTCATTTCTTGCACATGTTTGTTGTCTGTCTGTTAGCTAAACACCTAATAAATCACTTGGAAAGTAACTATTTGATGTACTGTACATTTTCCACTTTTTATTCTAACCTGGTTAAACATGACTAATCAACCATAGACACAAAACTGACTCTAATCCAGTCAATTTTAGAGATGCTAAGCTAGTATTTGGTGTGGTAGTAGCTGAGAGTCATCTACATATACTTTTAGCTTTTAGAGCAGGGCTTCAAGGAATGCTGCTTTTTATTTCACTAAATATTAGCAAAAGTCAGATACGAAGAATCTAACTTTTCCAATCTTATGTGTTAATGTGTTTGGGTGTGTTCAGTAAAAAAAAAGCACATTTAGTGGTTTTCAAATGCTTGGATCACAAAACCCAGATTTGTGCATCACCTTAAGAAGAGAACATGCTCCATAGTTACTAGTTTGTAAGATGACATTTTATTTAGATTAACTTTACACTAATCCTGTACGTTTATTATCTCTCACCTGACAAACACAAGGTTAAACATGTCATTTTTAAAGAATTACTGGTAGTTTTTTCTTTTTGATCTGTCATGACGCTGATGGAGCTTTCTTCTTGAAATATTTGTGAATAGTTTTTTGAATAGTTTCCAGAGTGGTTTTTATGTAAGCTATGAGCACTGCACTCTCTGTGCTGGACGTTTTCAGACTCTAAAACCAGACCTGTTGGATTGAACAAAACTAATAACTGTGAAGTACCACATCACTTTTCATCTTCAGTTATTTATTTATGCACACATTCCTCTCCTTGCTACCAGACCACTCCCTGCTCTGAAAAAATTGTGTAACTTCCTAATCTGTGTAAACTGCAGTAGATCCACCTGATAAAATGGAATGGTAACCCATGTAGTCTGAGGGGTTCTTCTTGTGTTTATTGAAGTCTAAGAGCTAATCGAGGATGGCGGAGTTGGTTCAGAGAGTAAGATTTTACAAGTATCTTATAGTTAGTTGTGTGTGTGTGTTTTTTTCTGGGAAATCAAACTGAACATAATCTGCTTTTCTCAGACTCCAATGTTTTTTTTTCATACTGCTGTTCTCTCACAGGACTATTGACCCCTGGCCAACTTAACTTTGACCATGTTTCTGTATAAGGTCCAAAATTCAGTCTTTTCAGGAAGTGGTCAAACTCAATTATATCATTAATAATGTGTGGGTTTTTATGACCCAGAGACAAAACCTTAAAAATTGTACCACTACTTGACTTCATGTGATTTACTTTTTGCATTTGTCTTAAAGTTGTTTTGTGAGTTGTCTTCAAAGTATCTTACCTGTTGAACTATTTAAACAACTTCAATTTGGAAAAATGTAAATTTAAATAGCTCCAATCTAAAAAAAACTAAAATTGTATAGTCCATGGTTTCATAAACCATTTTTTATTACCTCCAATAATGTTTATGCTAACAAAAAATATGATGACAGC
This sequence comes from Cynodonichthys magdalenae, assembly GCA_031762555.1. Classification (NCBI taxonomy): domain Eukaryota; kingdom Metazoa; phylum Chordata; class Actinopteri; order Cyprinodontiformes; family Rivulidae; genus Cynodonichthys; species Cynodonichthys magdalenae. The sequence goes on from JARVJO010000001.1 coordinate 6,507,000, forward strand.
TATACAGGAAGTTCCCCAGGCTGCACAGGAAGTGCTACAGGTACCTGCTGCTACATGCACTTATAAATCACCATAAACAACCATATACTGCAAAATTGATGACAATGTAAACGCTTCTAAAACATCACCATGACTGCTATGAAATGCTTGATATTGGAATTGTTTTAGGATGGCAAACTGATCAGATTGATGAGCTAATGGTTAGTTTGAACCAAAAGGAAGCTAATATTGACTAAAATTATTTCTTTGGGGGCAGAGTAAAGGATTTTGGAACAGAGGCAGAATGCTAATGTTAGCTAGCTAGCTTTGCTAACATCACTTACACATAGCTTACCTTTCTTTGTGCTTCCTTTCTAAGTGACAATATAAGTTTGATGTAGTCCCCACCATCCCTGAAAGCAAAGCACTGCATAATTTGCAAGTCATTGTGTGCTTTCTCCAAGATGTTGACATATTCTTTATGATTTATGTAGCTGAATTGTAAGATTTTGCAGACATCTTGCTCCTGCTCCCAGAAAACCACTGCTCACTTTCTTGGAGTGCTGCATGTGAGTGAAAGGGGGTGGGGATGGGTGACAGCGGTAACAAAAATACATAATTAGCAATGAGTCACGTTTTGATTTGAATCAGCACATTTTACATCCAATGAAAAATAAAATCTTGAGTCCTCAATGTCTGAGACCAAGACAAGACCATCAAAAACTGGTCTTGAGACCAATTGAAATAATTCCAAACACTAACATGTAGAGTAGAGTGACTAAAAACAGCAGCAGTTTGTCCTCAAGCAGTCTAAGCCTATAGCGGTATAACTAAGGAATAACTCAGGAAACCTAAGCCTAACTGTAGGCTTTATTAAAAAAGAAAGTCTTTTGTCTAGTCTTAAAAACAGACAGTGTCAGCCTCACAGACAAAAAATTGGAAGTTGGTTCCACAAGAGAGAAGACCGATAACTGAAAGATCTGCCTCCCATTCTACTTATAGAAACTCTAGGAACCACAAGTAAACCTGCAGTCTGTGACCAAAGTGCTCCTTTTAGGAAAATATGAAACAATAAATTCAGGTGCCTGCTTCATTCTTCATTCTCGCTCTGTTTTTCTTTTGGTTGCTTCCTTCTCGCACAAAAGATCTGACATTTATTTTATGTTTTGCCCTTCCTGAATCAACCTGCGTTCAATCCTGCAGCCTCAAAATTATGAGATTGTGACACTGATCCCAAAGAGCTCTGTGAATATGGGTGGGAAGACTCATTTTTTTCTCCCCTGTGGGGAAGTACCCTCAGCCCTCCATGTCTGCTGGGTCTGAGCCCCCCACCACCTGCCATGTTGTTGGCCTTCTCAGAGTTTCTGTATCTTTATTTCCCTTATTTTTTCTCCTCCTCAGTTTTCTCTTGTGTCTCCAATTAGTTCTTTACTCCTAGCATTTCATTTCCCTCTCATTATTTTGACTATTTTCTCCTTGAAGCTAAAAGAATCCTTGGTGTAAACCTTTTATTGTTTATAATAACGTTAAATGTTAGATGTTCCTCCATGAGTTGTGCCAGCAAATTCATTGCAAAACACATCAGCCGTTTTGCAGGTTTGCTCATATTTGGTTTGTCTGGAGTTTATTCTCGGCCCCTTCTACAGAAACCTAGAACTAACAGGACCTCCATTTCCTCTAGCCTGCTCTCTGTTGTTGTTAGGGTATTTTTATCATGTTCTTTTCTCCTTTCAATCTGCTTGTTGATTGTTTTGGCTCTCTTTATATTTTTAATTCCCAGATTTAAAAACCTTATCGAACCAAGTGCGGACCGCCGATATGCAGCGTTCACAGGAGTTTTTCTATAGGGGCTGTTCTAGTTTGGTGGTCTGGTAATCCTGAGGCTTCGGGTTTGAGCCCAGGTTTTGTCAGGAAGCGTGTCAGGTGTAAATAATTTCAAATCTGTCACGAGTTTGCGCTCTGTGGTGACCTCTGCAGAAGGAAATGGCTGAAACGAAAAACAAAATTTACAGGAGCGTCTCAAAAACCATTTCAGAGGGGCCGACTGCTTGAGCTCCGGATCCTGAGAAAGTTTCATTTTTACTCCCCCATGTCCCCTTACGGGCTCCGTTCTCAAGAGCCCTACTGAGCCAAGAAAGCAACTCTGAGGCAAGAGCACAAAAAAAGAAGGAATCCTAACAAAGTACAGCCACAGTAAAAACAAAAAAAGGGCAAACTACCTCAAATGGTTATAAAGTCTGAAGTGGTCCACCTAATACCAACTGTGTGAGGCCTCGCTGCAGAGAACCAAACTAAGCAGTGCTCTCCTCAAAGCAAAGGTCAAGAAATATTTGTGGAGATCAGTGATGTTCAGTCCTGATCTTTAAAGGTTGTTGTCCTGCAGGTTCTAGATGTTTCACCTGGCTGAATCTGGTGTTTTAGAGGAGAGATAGTGGCCCTGAAGGACCAGGATTGAACACCACTGATCTGGGGCCTCATTTATAAAGGATTGCGTGGAAACCATACTAAAAGTGAACGTATGGCCAAAAGGTGAAAATGGCGTA
>JARVJO010000001.1:6526246-6550135 GCA_031762555.1 Cynodonichthys magdalenae
GGCTTCTGCAGAACTTAAAGACCTGCTGAAGAGCAGGGAAACAACTAAAACATGCAGGGTAGTGGGTCACGAGGACCTGAATTGAGAACCACTGCCCTAGACTAACCATCATCCTCCCCAGAATGCATTGCATCAATAATAAAATGGCAACATGTTTCGGTTAAAAACATAGAGTTTTTAGTAATTAGAAATTTTCACTTGTCACAAACAATAGATTTGAGTCGAATAAAGGATTAACAACATATTAAGGCCAACATGTGCAAGTATTCAGAGATCTCTTTAAGAGTGCTCTCAGGGAGTAAAATATTCAGATATGTGGTTACCATAGTGACATTGAGCCACTGGCAGCAGCTATAACATTTATTCTGGTTTTGGTTTAAGTCCCAAATTATTGTTGAGACTCGTGTTGGATTTTTAGGCAGGAGCTGAACTGGCATCTTTCGAAATACCTTTAGAGATTTTCCAGCTTCATAGTGCTGTTGTAAAATAATAAGCTGTAAGTGAAAATATCAAGTTTTAATGGTAAAATGCAGAAAATACCTTGTTAAAGTACACAGTATTACTGTAGTCTCTGTGCTCTGCAGGGTGGACTGTCGGTGGACTGCATCTCTGACCTCGTAGAGAGTCAGTCCCGCCTGCTGGAGGCGCTGCAGCTCTCCCACCCAGCTGAGCTGGAGATGAAGAAATCAGCATCAGAAGGGAAGACCAAGCTCAGCCTCAACCCCATCTACAGACAGGTGCCTCGAGTGGTGGAGAGATGCTGCAGCCACATCGAGAACTACGGTCAGACTTCATTTGATGTCCAAAAATAACCAAAGCCAAAAAGTGAAGATGTTTTGATTTAAACTCCGACATGCTCATAAAAGTTAAATTATACGTGCATACAGGTATAAATGAAAGTCACATCTTGTATTTAGGTCTCCAAACTGTGGGCATTTTTCGAGTGGGGAGCTCGAAGAAGAGGGTGAGACAGGTGAGGACATTTTTTTTTTAAATTAAGAAATGGAGCGAAATATAAAAACATCCAAAAAATGTATAAAAACTTTTCTATGTTTTATCATGCTACACTCAAACTTCAAAGTATTTCACTGGGATTTCATGTAAGAGATCAAAGACAAAGTGGGGCATAATTGTGAAGTGGAAGGAAAATGTTTCTTGGTTTTTAAGATCTGAAAAGTTTGGTTTGTGTTTGGGTTCAGCCCACAACATGCAGACTATAGGAATATCTTAGCTTCATGATGAGATTCATCCCTAACAGCATAAAACTCAACTCTACCATCAAAGGACACAGAGCAGAAGAGATACTTCTGACAGAATAAGACAGATCCACTTTATCATCAAAGCTTTCACCTAGAATTGATAAGATCTGCCAGAAGATGTCAACTCTTCTATCTCGTACTCTGAAGTTTCCCATTTTATCAATAAGACCAGCTTTCACAGCATCAGAGGAGTAAGGCAGCAGCACAAAAATAAGGTCCTAAAATTACAAATCATCAGTAAGAACAGGAGGACACAATTGTCTCATTTGCAAGAGAGACATGTTATACAGAAATAAAACAGTAAAATCAATATAACCAATAAAACACATTAATACAAATAACCATAAATTAATCATAAAATAACCGTATCAACAAAAGCACATCACCATAAATTCATACAAAAGCTACCCTCAGTTGAAAAGTAACCAAAATTAAAAAAACTCAGACACAGGAGCTTATGAGTTTATGAATATGATCTCCAGTTCTTTCATTAAATATTTTAATTTCTTGAGGGTAACAAGAAGTTTTAATTAAATTTTTGGTATCTGCTGTATTAGTTTTCAGTTGCACATAGGGACTAATCCCAAATAATGAGCTCTAAATTGCTGCACAAACTAAAAATTGCCTGTGTGTTGCAGGTGATCTACTAAGATTGTTGTGCAAATGATAACAGGTGTAAAAGTACGACGGTGTATTAGGGCCATTTTGCACGAATCTTTTGTGCATAAATCATGGAATTTTTTTCTCGTAAATTTATGACTTATCTGCATAGGAGAATTTCCTATTTTTTTCTTGAAAATTTCTGAAATGAATCACAGAAACTCTGAGTTTTTCCTCACAAATTTATGACTTTTGGATCTCAGAGAATTTTCTTGTTTTTCTTGAAAATTTCTGAAATTAATCTCAAAATTTCTGAGTTTTTTGGCAGAAATTTACTCCATTCTTTTTTAATCTACCAAATGGCCATAATAGGCCATTGTAGTAAAAGTGATGTGGACCACTCTACTGAAATGTGGATTTTGCATTTGCTACTGGTTGGAGACAGCTGGTCTCCATGGTGAAGGAGTATGATCTAATTTTCCCTCTCTTAAACAGTTCACAGATAAGCACAATTACAATAACTGTTAATATTGCCAGCGTGAAAATATTGTAAAACAGGCTGCATTTGATAGAAAATTCAGAAAGGAAAGGATGTCTCCCGTCAAAAGACCACTCTAAAGAACAACTGGAGTAATACTGAAATCCTTCCCAAACACGAGAAACTCCAGGCATCCATTTTTGGCTTAACATACTTCCAGTATACAAGCACTTCATAAGGTTTATGCATAGTTTTACACATACTAATCCTTGATAAATCAGTCCCATAGAGTTGTGTTTTTTGTGCATTAACTAGGATTTTACACTCTGAAAGTGAGCTAAATGAAAATGTGTTTGTGACATTTTTTAACATCTTATTTTCCATATAAATATTTCCCCCCATTTTAGTGTATTTGTTTTTAAATAGAGAGTAGGGACTTCATCCTGATCATGTTGGTTTCTTTCAGAGAAATAGGAATTTAATGAGTAGTTGTCATAACTTTTTTATTTTAGGTTTTTATTTTGGAAATTTGTTTCCTTAAAACACCAGTGTGCTGTGATCATCAGTGACATCTGTCCTCTGATTCACTCTCCGGTGTTTCCCTTCACTCCATGCTGGAAAATAAAAATAATCTTCAGCCGATGAAGTGTGACATCCTGTTATTTAAAAATCAAGCTCCTTGTGGGGAACGTGGCCATTCGGTGACCCCTCACCGGAACTGTTTTTTGGGAAACTGATTCTTTCTTGTCTGACGTTTGGGTTGTGTGTTGGCGTTGTAGCTGCGAGAGGACTTCGACATGGGGGTGGACGTGCAGCTCGACGAGGAGCACAGCGTTCATGACGTGGCGGCGCTGCTTAAAGAGTTCCTGAGGGACATGCCTGACCCTCTGCTGCCCCGGGAACTCTACCCTGCCTTCCTGCACGCCAACTGTACGTGACCGAACTGATCTGCGCCCACTGAAGTGACGCGTGACCCCGCGTCAGATTTTAACGCTCCTCTTCGTCTCTGCAGTGCTGAGAGGAGCCGAGCAGCTGCAGTACCTGCAGCACCTCCTCTACTTGCTCCCGCCCTGCAACTGCGACACCCTGCTGCGCCTCCTCTCCATGCTGCAAACTGTGCAGAGCTTCGCCCAGGACAGCATAGGGACCAACGATGAGGAGGTGGGCCTCTACGCTTCTCTACAGTTCTGCTTATGTATAACGTGTCTAAAAATGGGTTGCAGAATTTAAATAAATCTTGAAACATTTTGGTGTTTACAGCTGAAACATAACTTTTTGAAAATGATGTTAAATCCCCACCTCTAATCTAATTTACAACCCCAAACATTTTCCCTTACTCTTATCGTGTTTATTTTTCGCTCCCAACATGTGAGCTTTCTGTGTGTGCTCCACATGTTGTTTGCTGTTTTTGATGTGTTTTTGTGTTACAGCGCCACACACAGGCCTGGCACATTTACTACAGCATTTTGGGCTCTTTTGTGTTTCTATGTGAATGAAACAAATCTAGGAACTGGGCCTGGTGTAGGAGGATCATATCACAAACAACAAAAAGATTGTTTTAGGAAAAACTACACTATGCTTGCGTATCATAAAAAGGCAGTGTATCACATTATTATGTTTTACAAAATGTAATAAAAAACCAAGGTAAGTATACAAAAATAATGATATAATAATACTGGAGAAAACAGTAGTTGTTTTGGATTTGGTCTAAAATCAAACTTTTTGTTTACAGTCAGAGGCGAGGCAGATTTTGATGAAGGTGTTTAGCTTCCTGAACAGAATTTTACCCCACCATCTCGTCTTCATCGTCAGATTCCTGGAAACAAGATGACGGCCGCTAACCTGGCCGTGATCTTCGGACCGAACCTGCTCCAGAGGGAACGAGGTGGAGACGTGAGTCCTCACGCAATGGGCATTGAGGACAGCACGGCCATCATCAGCGTCACGCTGGTGCTCATCCAGAACCACAGGAGGCTCTTCACGGTACCAGAAAAAACACTTGTAGTTCCTCTCATATCAGTCAGGCTTTTATTCTGGTAGTTTAAAATTTTAGGATATTCAAATTAATTCCGCTGATTTACGAGTTCCTCGTGTTTTCCTGCAGGTTTCTGCTGAGCTTCAGCAGGAAGTCCTGATGAGTCTGATCCAGACAGACCCAGACGTCATTGACTACCTGCTGCGAAGGAAACTCAGGTAAAGCAGACGCCGCCTGATCTGTGTCACCAAACCTTTTGCGTTTTAATAATCTTCTGTTTCTGCTCCCCCTCAGTGGGAGTCACCTGACCGTGGAAACCAGCAGCGAGTCGGGGGGCCGGCGGGACACCGGGGCATCTCTAGACTCTGTGGGGGCCTCCAGTGGAAGTCTGTCCCCGCTGGAGCCACCGTCGCCCGTTTATCCTCCGAACGGCCGGGGCAGAGAGGGCAGCCTGAGCAGCGAGGTCTTCCTCAACGTCCTCAAACTAAACCAGAACAGAAAACGTCAGGAGGCCCAATACGGTACTCACTTTTATATTCTTAACCTTCACAATCTAAAGAGTTTCAGCTCCTTGGTTCGCTAATAAAATGTGTCCTGAGCCACAAAATGTGCTACAACTGTAATCAACTGCTGGTTCGTGGGCCACTTAGAGTTTGTTGAATGGGGGCCTTTCCAGCCAGTGGAGGCAACATTTTAAAACTAAAAATATATAGTGAATGTAAACATTTATTATTATTATTATTATTATACTTTAGAATAAATAAATAAAATATAGTTTATAGTTCATAACAAATTTATAGGGAACCCCAACTTGTAACATTAGACATTATTTGATAAACATATACTTTAGTTTTTATAAATGTAAAAATATATAAGTAAACAGTATTTTTAGTCTTTGTTTTACAGTGTATCAGTAAATGTTTATCAAATAATAATGTCACAACTAGTTGGGGTTTCCTTTAATATAAACTAAAACTGAATGCAGGCATATTTTTTTATTTTAAATTCTTATCTAGTCTAGTCTTAAAGGGTTAACCTGGTGGATTTGGGAGAAAGATCTTACTTTTAGGCTGGAAGTTGGATTACTGAAGTGGCTAACATGCTACTAGCATGATCTAATCAACATGTTTTACTTCTTATATTAGTATTATTGATCACACATTCGCACACAAATTGACAGGAAATGTGCTAAAGCTAGCCTTTTCTGTTGTGGGTATAAAAAATACAGTTTCATGTTAGTTTTGGTCAAAGCCGTCAAAAGAGCCGCTCCAGAGGGACCAAAGAGCCCCATGTGGCCCCAGAGCCACTGGTTTCAGACCCCTGATCTAGGGGTGAATCTTCTTAAAGAGACTGAACACAAACAAAACGAAGGTGCAGAAAATTATTTCAAGATATATTCAAACTTTTTTTGAATTTATTCCCTAACTTATTTAAATAAGGAAACCATTGGACTGGTGGTCCAAAACCTTTGATTTTTGGGTCTGTAGTTTTTCCAGAGGGTTACAAATGCCAGTATCTCACTGGTTTGGGACTCTTGGGGTCCTGTTAGTGACTCAAATTGTTTTAGCCTGTTGAGAATGCAAACATTCACAGATACTGTACAGTTCCACTGGATGATATAAATACGTAAAACAACACGATAAGTTTGTTAAACCACTGCCTGACTTTAGGTCTACCAGACTGAACACCATCTGTTTGACGAGATGAAACCCAGAAAAACATCGTGGACCTGTTAGAACCTCATGGATCACTGCAGATTTGGAAAATTTCCTTTCAGTTTGAGATCTGTAATGAAGCTGCCCGGCTCTCAGTCGCAAAATAGTTCCCTCACCTGTGTGTCATCAGCACCGCGTTGCCATGACAACACCACCAAACTAGGCTTTATTCGTGTATTCTTAGTTTTAAAACCAGTGTTGTGACATTCATTAGAACATTTGTGGAAGAAAACTAATTGTAGTGGGAAATAACCGATTCAAATGTAAAGCTTTGTCAGTGGTATCTGACAGACTGTTGCTCTCCTTCACATGAAAATTTTTCCCATAAAACTTCTCTGCTTTGTTCTGGAAAACTCAAGAGCAATTGAATCGCTCTGTTTCACTCCAAATCTTCATACGGAAATCAAAGATTTCAGTGATAAAATGCTGCTGTGGATTCTTTCAAGCTAATCCACGTCTTTTTTTTTTCATTATTATTAAACACAGATCATGTTGGGTTTGAAGGAATAAGAAATGAGGCAACAGCACCACCTGGCTTTATCAGGTTTTCAGTGCATCTACTGCCTGGAAATCCAACATCCACAGCGGTCCTCCAAACTTTAATTTTTTAATTTTTTTTTTATTTCACAAAATATCCCAGTAAAACTGCGCAATTTCAAAAAATATATTCATCATTATAGAAACACTACAAATGTTTTCAAGATTTTTCACTCAGGGAAAGAAATTACATTAAAACAACATTTCTGCAGCGACACAAGGTTGAAACAATAAAATTTGGTGTTTTCACGAAAGCTGTTCACATGAAGATTGAAAATTGAGCCTCAGAACACCTGCTAATTAACTTTGGAAAACACCAAAATGGCTTCAACTCAGTCCAATAAAAAAATGGTAATTTTGTTGAGCTAAAATACAAATCTCTAACAAACTAACTAAATAAAATATATGTATCATTTTTTTCTGATAAATTTTCAACCCATTTTTTTAGATTGTTTTTTTCAGCTGTATATTCCACAAAAGTGAAACATTGTTAGAACCCAGTAATGTCACTGTAATTGTACATTTTTGCCCAGTAAATCTGGTAAGGCTCAGATGTATTGGGGCCATAAAGTTTGTTTAAAAATATAAATATTTTGAAACCAAGAAAGAGTCTAAAACTACTTGTCAGATTCTAGGTATTTTTAAATTTCAGATTTTAAGTATTACTTTGGCTACTTAATCCAGCCACTGTGTTGAGCAGTCATGATTCCACACCTCCTGCCCTATGAGGCCCCGCCCCCACACCAAAACAGGGCCAGGAATCTAAAACTGAAAAACATAAAATAAAAATAATAAAATCTGAAACTGAAAAAATCCTGAGAATCTGACAAGTAATTTTTAACTTCTATTTTTTTAATTTTCAGAAATTGTATGTTTTTATTTTTTTTACCAAACTTTATGGCTCCAATTTAGCTCCATACAATGTCCCAGCTCTTCACTGGCCTTGAACGCTGATTAACACATGTGAATCTGCAGCAGTAAAAACGACTTAAGTCACATTCACTGGCAAGCTGATTCATGAACCGGTGCAAATTGTGTTGAGTGTGCTCAAGTATTTTTGAGACTAATGTATCTCCATACCAGCAAATCTCAGCTGTATTACAGTAGTTTAAAACTCATTCCTTCCTTTAATAAATGTATAATTTGACCAAATATGCCAGGAAAAGAGGGTATTGAGCTATAAAGTACTCTTATTTTACCACATTCCGGTTCTTCTTCCTCCAGGTGAGGCGCATCCGAGGAAATCCATCCACCACATGCGTCACTTCCACTCCCACCACAACCTGCTCAGCCTGGCCCAGCCCTCCTCTGCCTCTTCCTCCTCCAGACTTCACGATCAGGACGCCCACTCCCAGGACCGCCGGGTCACACTGGGCTCTGCCCTGAGCTTCAGTTTGGGTGGTGGCGGTGGAGCAGGGAGCTGCTCCAGTCTGAGCGGCTCCACCGAGAGCAGCAGCAGCAGCATCTGGGTGAAGCAGGCGCCACAGGAGGAGAGCAAGGCGTCCAATTTTTGGGACTTCTTCACGGGAAAGGGGTCAAGCTCTGAGACTGTAGTATGATGATGGGTGGGGGAGAGAAAAGGGGGAAGGAAGAGCATAAAGGGTAGAACAGTTTCACCTGTGTGTGTGTTCCTACTGCCAAAGGTCAGAACTCTCCCAACAGTCGACAGCTTTAAGTCGCTTTTACAGTTTCAGACGTTTTCAGCTAAATAAAAATACAGACTTGTTCCTTCTGATATTCTGAACCATCCGGTTTGGTTCAGTGCATCACAGGTTAAAACATAACATGAAAAACATGTTCTTTTAAGGACTGATCAGATTGATGTTGTAAAAATATACATTTCAGTCAAACATGAGCAAATGAACAGAATTTCAAGAGGTAACCAAGAAGCTGATGCAGTAACAGTGATGTACATACTGTATGTTGTATAATACATGATATATTCACATGTTGGCACGTTCCTTCTCTGTTGTACATACATGGTTCGAAGTACATGGCCTTTACTAAAACTAAAGTCAAATATTCAGATTGCTCCTTTATGTTTGTTACAACTCCACTAACCTGAACTATAGCTCTTTGGTTTTGATAAAGCTGTGATTCAGTCGTTTTAATCAGATTTATCATGCAGCAGGGTTAGAGATTTTTCACCAAGTTGTATCAAATTTTATTATAATCTTTATTTTGGAAGAAGCCCAGACGGATCCTGAACAGCACATTAAGCTCTGTTGGGCTTTGACTCTGATTTATAAGCAACCAGGCCTCAAAATAATGTTGCCTTTTGATGTTCAGGTAAGAGATTATAAAAGACGACCCTTAAAAGGGAACGCTGACTAGTTGTAACATTAGACATTATTTGATAAACATTTAATTAAACTATAAAATCTAGATTGGAGCTCATCAATCCATACAGAATTAAACTCCATTTATTTAAACTGAGATTGTTTAAAGAGTGATCTACGGTATCACTCCAATGAAATGAACAATCAGTAGCTTACCTGTTGTAGATAGATCTGGGCTCTCGCTTTAAATGAACAAGTACAGTTTTATCTTAATTTAGAGCTAACCAGTGGTGGGTCGTAGTTCTGCTAATCAGCTAATAGAACATTTTTCGTTTTGGAAGATTAGCTTTATGACTAACTTTGAAAACCATTAGCAGACCAGTTAGCTTCCTCTAAATTAGATTTTGCCAACTTTAAGACTGCTAACAGCTAACTAACAAGCTAACATCAACAGATTTGTGTCGGTCTCACCAGTCTTAAGCTCAAAGGAGACGCAGATGTTAGCTTCCACACAATAAGGTTTTACCAATTTTAAGTCCGCTAAAAGCTAACTAATAAGCTAACATCAGGTTTGTGTCAATCCCTCCAGTCTTCAACTGGAAGGAGACAAAGACTTGTGATGGAGACTGAGTGACAGTCATCATAGCAGTTAGCGATTAGCTGTTAGCATCAGCTAATTTTTACAAGTTTAGCTGTTTAGTGTTAGCTTCTGCTAATTTCTTTTTTTTTTACTCGTTTAATGTTAGCTAAGCTTTATTTTTAGTTAGTGGATTATAAATTAGCAAAGCTAACTTTTTGGTTAGCTGTGCCCACCACTGGTGCTAACATAAGGAAAAACTCAGATTTGCCAAAATGCAGTATGTGTGGCTTCATTTGTACTCACTTTAGTTCAAAGACACAAATGTTTTCAAGTATGAAACATCTGCGTATAAGTTTTTCATGATTTTATCAATGGATTCAGGAAATACTTGTGACATCAACAAACCATGTTTCTTTTCATTTGTCAGCAGCTATTTTGACTATAAATCTCCTCTGTCCTTCACCTATTATTGATATGATCAGTCTGATTATCCCAAACACAACTCTGACATGAGATGTTTGAACGCTCTCAAAATTAATAGTAATCAAATCAAAAAAATTAACTCAGATTAAACAGAGCTTTACAACTCAGTTTTGTGGAGATACACATTTGAACTGAATTTTAATTTTATAAAAACTCTATAACAGATGAGAAAATGAAGTTATGCAGGTATTCTGCTACACAGGTGTAAAGCTCTCTTTTAGCAGAAGATGGCAGTATTTACCAGTTTCTAAGTGTTCCTCCAGTCTGGACTGATGACTCTGGTCCAGGGCTTTAGGTTTGGGAATAGTGCCAAACAGCTAGCAGCTGTCTTTGAACAGATTCTTGTTTCGTTTTTGTTGTTTTTTTTTTCCACTCCTGTCCTTAATTTTCCTCAACAAACAGAAATGTCCACCTGAGCAGATGAATGTCTCATTTTTATTTTTCTACTTATTTTAGAAGAACCCAAGTTTCTTGTTTTGTTTTTTTTCTATACCATTGTAAAAAATCATTAAAGTTTATTAAACTGCTTTTTCCTGCATCTCTTTCTTAATCACAGTTAATTAAACTGCTTTTTCATGTAAAGCATGTGAAAAAAAAAAAAAAAACTTGCCGAGTCACTGAGGCTTTTCCATGTGAGGCACAATAATGAGAGTCAAAAGAATGTAAGGAATACAAGCCGGAGATGATCTCACTCGACACAGCAGCTTCACTACATGCTGGAGAGGTTTTAAAGTGAGAGTTCAGATCATTTGTAGTGGAAGGTTTGTGGAAAGTTTTTTGAACCATTAATATTTAAAGTGTATCGATAGCAATTTGAATGATCTCATGTAGGCAACATGAAGTTTAATGGCGATCTCCACTTAGGCTATTTTTAGAATACTAGTCACCTGCTCAACACCCATGTGGGACAAACTCTGGTAGCAGCTCTGTTTTAATTCACAGTGTGCCGGTTTAGTTGTGTTTAAACTTAGAAAATTTGGAAAAAACAGCAATAAATTCCACCACGAAACATTGTGTTACGGTTCCTATAACTGTGACTCAGGATACAACAATCATCCCCAGATGAAAGGACTATTCTTGTCACTTTTCCCAAGCTAAGATGCTAGGCTACCAGATGGATTCGAGTGGTGGGACGAGTTTGACTGGAGAAAAAGTGCAACCGTGGACTTAAGGACTGTTCCAATTCCAAACATTTTATCTGAAGTAAAAGACCAACACTGGACCACCTGGATCCTATCACTGCACTAAGAAAACCTTATTACTTTAGCTTTACTTGTAGCATACACACTAGCCTCATACAGCGCTCTACTGCAGGCAGTCACACATATCGTGACAATCCTACTTACATAAATTTTAATGGTTTAAGTTTCTATAAACGATGCAGAGGAGGTGGCTCGAGTGATAAATAAACCCCACACATACACAAATAGAAGTCCTTCAAAGACCTCGACCCTCCAGACAACCTTTCAATTGAACTTTCCTGTGATTCCTGAAGTCTGATGTCGGAATTCGCTCTAGGAACATCTTTTCCTGCTACAATATGAATCTCTATAATCCATGCCCATTGTCCAATCATTGTGATTGCCGCAGATAATGAATGTACTGTAAATGACATGATGTCACAAATGGAGATCACCATTGAGGACTTGTTTAAGGGAAGCTTTCGTGTTGTCATTTTTAGAGCCTGTGCACTAGTGGGACTTTTAAGTTGTCCTTTCTCCCCCACCCAAAATCATGATGCATCACAGCTAAACTATTGAATTAATTGAACTCACTGCAGCAATGTAAGAACTACCTAACTTGGAGTTGATGCCTGAAAAAAAAATACATCTATGGTAATTATTATTATTTAACCAACAATATTAGTTAAAAAGGCCAAGTTAAATCAACCATGACTGATTTATGATGGACTTTGGCTCTAAAAATACATGGCATCGCCCCCAAAAATTGGCATTTTGACAATGGAAGTTAATGGAGTCACTTCATCCATTATTCATAATATCAGCAAAGTAAACTTACAAAATCAGCAGGAATTCATTTAATTATCTCGCCTCACTTTATCACTTGTGTCTTAAAAGTTTGACCCTGACATTATTTCATCAGCAGAAAAAAATGAAAACCAGACAGTTTTTTTTTCTCAAAAATCCTTTATGTACTTCAGAGCAGTTATTCCTTCAACACAGTCATCACAGAAACAGCTTCACTTTTCATGGCAGTCTGTAACAGGAGAACATCTGGGGCCTCGTGTATCAAAGAGTGCAAAGGTTTCATTCGAAAATTTGGCGAACAAACAAAAAGTTTTTTTTCCAACTAAAAAAACATATCGTGTTCAGACGTTCCTTACATCTAAAAAACAGAACAAGGTCATAGTTTTGTGTATGTAGGTAAGATTTGTGGTTTAAAACTGTTGACTGAAAAAGTTTGTGACTGCACATTCTCATGGAAGGTAAAACGAGTACGTAAATTTTCACACACTTCCAATCAACGTGCATTTTGATACATCCCAATATGTGGGGTTTATTTTACCAAGTATTTTTTTTTTCATTGTAACTTTTATTTATGTAATAACATTCAAAACAAAAAATATATATATACTTCTACTTCTTTACTTTAAAATGTAACATCTAGTTACATTTAACAAAATTAAACAAGACCGGAACTCATCACGATAAGAGTTGTTTATGCACTCTAAAAAATGCAGGGTTGAATTTACTTAACCAAGTTACGTCAACTGGTTCCACTAAACATAGCTGAGTAAATGCAAAACAATTTACATACTTTCTTTAAAAGAAAATGTGTAAGTTGCTCTATTTACTCAGCTTGTTTTAGTGGAAACAGTTTAAGTAAATTTAAAAGTACCTTTAGATTCCCGGTTATTGTGAGCGGTTTTATGATTTTTACTTAAATTTACTTTTTGGTGAAATTCGTTTTTTTACCAGAGTCATTTTCTGTTAAAGCATTTTTACTTTTATTTAGTTTTTTCTTTTAAGTACATTAAATACCTCAGTTCTTTTTTGTGCGTACACACCATTAATACATGAGGCCCATGGTCTTTAAATGTATGTTTTTTTCAGTGTGACAATACTCCTTTAACACCAGAATATTCCTTCAAACTTAATGCAGATTACTCTTTCTGATGTCAGTCTGTTGATTATTTAAAGCAAGCACTTATCTGTATCAGAATATTAATAATAGTATCTGTATTTATGTACACATCCACACCTCTCATTACAAACTCCCAACATGAAAGAAAGATGATCCAGACAAGCCTACATATAAGTAGACTATTAGAATTTGTAAAATGTATCAAAAACAAGAGAAACACTTGAGAAAAAAGGTTAACATGAACATTCGCAATAATGATAAATATAATACACTTTAAATAACAAAGCAAAACAAACAAAAGTGTTGGTTCTGTACTCAGTCTATGGAATTTTACTGAAGTAACAACATTTTGTGCTTTTTGTGTTTTTAAAAAGCTATAAGTAAATTATTTGGTATGAATAAAAGGAAATCCACAGTTTTTGTTTCAAGTCTTGTTGAATTGTTGAAAACAAAACAAACAAAAAAAAAAAAGGGTGAAACACCTGAGAACTTGCTGCAACACATTCTTTAGATTTGGATTACTTCCTTCAAGTGGATCAGTCAGGTAAGGAGATGCAAAAAGGGTTTAGTGTTGTATTTAGAGGACTCAAGCTAGATTTGATAACATTTTCCATCAACTAAGCTGTTGAAGTCTTAAACCACATCATCACTGTTCAAATTAAACACAAACCTTGACCATTGGTTTGGTTTTTATGTTGTGCATCAAATAATAAAATTCATCAAACAGTCCAAACTAAATGGCCACATGAAGCAGTTTTAACCAGTATGACCAGCTGACAATTTGTCTTGAGCTGCAGGAGAATCTTGACCAGCAGACGTTTGTACAGTGAAAACAGACCAATTTTTTTCATTTTTAAACATGTAACATAAGCTGCAATTTAAACCCAATCTACACAACTATCATTTTAAACATTCAACAAAAATGTTGAAATATCCCTGCTGAGCCACTAGGTGGCGAGCACATCCACATCAACCATATTAAAATACAGAAAAAGAACATTATTTGGCTAAAAATGCCAACCAAATCTTGTTGTTTTTTTTTTTTCCATTGAAATCATTTATAGTCTCGTCTCAGTTTTTGGTTATCTAATTACGAGAAAAAAGGACAGTGGGTCTGCAATAACATAGGCTGCTACGTCATTATTAATGAAAAACTATTTCCAGTCCACATAGCGGAAAACATCTAAACTTAGCACAAAAAGTACAAAAATTAATATTTGGTCGATTATTTCTTTGCTGTAACAATGCTTCTTGGGAATAAATCTTATACCGTTGAAGAGCCTGTTTATTTTCCTTTTGAATGGTGCCACATTTGTAAGGAACATGCATTAGTGGGATGAGCAGTAGAGCCGAGTATGTTGCTATTGACTCTTGTTTCGAGCTTCTAGTACCCCCTGGTGCTGCCAATCAGATGTCCACTATAAGATTTATTGCCAAGAAGCGTTGTTACAACAAAAACATTATCTACCAAACACAAATTTCTTTACTTTTTGTGCATATATTTTTTTTATCTGGAGCAGTGAGGCTAGGGCCCTAAAATCTCGAGTTTCAGCTTGAATAGAAACGGAGCAGAAAAATAACCAATATATGTTGTTCGGCAGCAGGTCATTAGCATTATTAGCTTAACTCTGGGCTGCCGTTTTAGGATTCGAGAGTGAAAAACATGTTTTTTGACATGTTTCCTGAGCTGCCCCATGTATTTTAGCTAACACAATGCTGAAATCAGTCGTCTATAAAAAAAAGGAATAACTACAGAATACATTTAATCAGCATGTGGTGTGATAGTCCGGATGTCAAAACTGACTGAATTAGAAATATTTATATTTATTACATTTTATATTGGTGGTGGGCATGGTTCTGCTAATAAGCTAACAGCTAATAGGGGAACCAATTTTTCATTTAACAGTTTAGCTTTTTCACTAACTTTGAAAGTAGTTTGTGGACCAATTAGCTTCTGTTAAAGGAGGTTTTGCCAACTTTAAGTCCGCTAACAGTAATCTAACAAGCTAACAGAGACAGGTTTGTGTCAGTCCCATTAATTTTCAGCTTGAAGGAGACGAAGACGTGTGACGCAGACTGAAGGACAGTTGTCTTAGCATTTATCTGTTTAGCGTCAGCGCATGCTTTTGAATCGTTTTAATTTTTACGTTTAGTGTTAGGAAAGCTATATTTTACGTTAGCAGATTATTAGATAAATTAGCGCTAACCTTTTGGTTAGCTGTACCCACCACTTGTTTTTTAATATGTTTAAATAAGTTTGAGGTCAAAGCCATGAGCCTGAATTTAAAAAAAAAAAAAAAAACAACAATAACCTGTGCCGTTTTCTAACTTGCTCTTCATTCAGTCTTCTTTCTCAAGCTTTTCTTACTCTGGTACCAAACATAGCTCTTAAAGGTTGCTTGTTCTAAAGCTTGTCCTTCTCAGTTTGTAAATACAACTAATAAAAGTAAGTCATTCAAAAAATTAAGTTATTTTTGGTGATCAAACAATCTTAAAACAATGCAAACAGAAAATCACTAAAACCATCTGATAAAAACACCGACAGGTTCACTTATAGATACTACAAACTGTATTTTTTGGTCAGTTTCTTTCACGTTTTAAAAATATTTAATATAAAGATAAATTACTTTCTTTTCTTTTCTTATAAATACTGAGTGGTATTCATCAGTTTGAAACTCCGTTTATCAGATTCAGTAATGGCCCTCTGTGCTTCATTTCATGTCGATTTTAACAATATTTATTACGATCACTAACCCAAAGAGTAAAAACCCAACAAACTGCCTCTGTTCACGCCTCGTGTTCACATTCAAACCCTTCAGGTGATATGAGTGGTTTTGTGGTAAAAGGTGCTGTTAAAGTTAGTTTCTTCTAGTGCTATGATCAAAAATTTATAGAATGGTATTTTTAACATTATACCAGTAACATGATATTTGACTGTATTTTTCTTTTCATGCATACCTTTGTGTTCCTACTGATTGAGAGGTAAAATACTGCATTTAACTGGCTTAAAAGCTATATGGAAAGTGATTTATTTATAACGATTTAAGTCATTTATTTTACCTACTGCTTGCTTGTTTTGTCGTAGGGAAGACTTCTAGCAATTGCTATGGATGTTTGACTTGAGGTCCTTCCTGGAGGTCTTCTAGTTTTAGATGTGGGGGGTACCCATTTGAATACTAAACAGTCTTGGTATTTCAATACATGCTTGCGGCTGAAGTGGAGCCAATTGTTCGTGGTCCTGTCTGCAGTGACAACTTTAACTGCACAGAGTTTGAAGAACACCGCCAATTTTTATCATCGAGCTTTTAAAGCCGAAGTACTTTGTGACGCCCCTTTATAGTTTTGCTATGTCTCACTTACGCAAACCAACAGTGCCAATTTTTGGGTTTGCTGAACATTTCTCTAAATGTGGTGCAGCTTTTGCTATAGGCCTACTAGCCAATCAGAATTAGTGTTGGGGCGGACTTCGGGTCTTGGCAAAACTTTGATTCAGATCAAATACTGAGTTTGGACTGCACTTTTATGAAGCCAGAGGAAGACATAGAAAATAAATTACATCAGGCTTTGATAGAGAAGGTGGATAGAGATTTTACAGCTTCAGTAGCTGCTGTTGTTGTTGTTGTTGTTGTTGTTGCTATGTTCTCCCCTCCCTGTTTATAAGTTGCGGAACTTTAGCCAGCAGGGGGAGGGGCTAAAGTATCAACGCCCTTTTCCAAAATCCTGGCTACAATTCCAATTCTAATGAAGTTGGGATGTTGTGTAAAAAATAAATAAAAAGAGAATACAATGAAGTGCTAATCCTTTTCAACCTATATTTAACTGAATACACTACAAAGACAAGATATTTAATATAAGATAAACTTTGTTTTTTTACAACTATTCACTCATTTTGAATTTGATGCCTGCAACACGTTCCAAAAAAGGAAATGAATATAGATTGAAAAGGATTTCCAAATCATTTTATTCCCTTTTTGTTTATGTTTTGAACAACAGCCCAACTCCATTGGAAATAGGGTTGTATTATCTACATGTGTTCAGCAGCACAGCAAGGAAAAAGTTCCTCGTGAAACAGTTTATTGCTGCTCAGACTATTTAAACTGGTTATTAGGAAAATTGAATAACAATAAAAATGGTTTTCGTTATGAACCGGTATACTGCCCAGCTCTCATTTCTTCAATGTCAAAGGAATTTCTAGAAGGTGAACACATACAGAACGGATCTTAGCAAAGAAAACATTTGACCATTGCTGTAGCCCCCTTCAAGAAAAATTTAATTCAGCTTGGTATGAGTGAAGAAAATGCTAAAGAAGACACCAGTTGCACCCATGACACTGAGATCTTCCGACACAAGCTGACTTACGTGTCTCAGCTTTCACTGCTGACTGTCCCAATCGGACTCTACCTTCAACACCATGCGCACGGTGATGTCAGCCTCTTGGAACCGGAATTAATGATGCCACAGTGCAAAGCAAGTGTTACAGAATGGATCAGTTTTCTACATTAAGGTGCTTGTTGCAGTGTGGACTTGGAGGATTTGGAAAACCAGGAGGCTGGCATGCAACCTGCGCATGTCCTACTAAACCCAGCTGAATGGCGCTCAAGCGCAAATCTCCACCTACGAGGTATAAACCCTGGACGTAGTGGACTCAGCCGGTGGCTCCCCCCGCCTCCTCACCCGTCAGTTGGGTGGACAGTCTATCGGGGATTCATCGCTGGCTGCTTCAGTCTCTCGACTGGTAGAACAAGATGTATCCCGACTCAGAGTTCTTGGAAATGTCTGACGTCAGACCGTAGAACTCCTCGATCGCCTGTGCATCGATTTTCTGTAAGAGAGAAACACGATCGGGATTTACTCAGGGGTCTGGTTCTGTTCTCGGATCTGTATTGTATTCTACACTGAAAAATGTGTTTTTAAGCTCAAGCTAGGCTTGAGCAAAATCGTATTGTCCGCAATTAGTCATCAGAAAAACTTAAATCGATTATTTTTTGGCACTTGACAATTAATACGATTAATTCCGCCAGGTAGACGGACTGCAGATTTCCCCGGTCAGTCCGCTCGGTGCTCCTCTCCACTTCAAACATCACCAACGTTTAAAAAAAAGTTTGTAATTTATTTATCATAACTCCGGTTTTACTTGGTCCATCAACACAATTTAAAAATTGATGTATAGCCTGAAGTTTGTACTTTTGACACAATGGAATAGATTTTTACAAAGAGCAAATCTTTCCCACTCGAGTGATTTAAATTGGTCATGTGACTAGGACAAGCAGGCATCCAGGGACTCCAGGGGATTAATCGTCATTAATCGTTATTGGCTAAATACCACAATTAATCATGATTATTTTTTTTTCCAATATCGCCCAACCCTAGCTCAAGCATTGACCAATTGATGAGATCAATTAAAACATTTTTTAACCATTTATCTAGGTATTAAAATGGGACATATCATGCAAAATCCACCTTTTTACCAATTAAATACATTTTGCTGTGTACTTGGAGTTTTGTAGGAGTGCAGAAAAGTTTAATTTAGTCTTTCCGGTGATGCATATTCTGTTTGGGTCATATTTTTCAGTCTGTTCAGTTTCCTTAACAAAATGCCTTTATAGGTTGAAGACATTGTTACACTTAAAACTACACAAGAACAAAGTTCAACTGTCATGATGTGTGTATTTCAATGACTCATTCTGACATCTGTCCATACTTTAAGTCAGTGTTGAAAGGGAAGTGGCATCAAGTTCAGACAAAGTTTTAGTTCCAGTTTGAAAAAAACCAACAAGGATAATTAAGTTGTTCAAGCTTTAGATCAAATGTTTGGTTCTAGAAAGAATAAAATTGAAATAAATAACAGGAATCTTGCACCAGGAAGGCTGAGTAAATCTCCACAAACCATTAAAATGATATGTTAGTATTTCTGCTCTGCACATTCAGCAGAATCCCACAGACACCAGATGTCTGAACGGGCCTCCTTCCAGTGCAGTGGAAAAACACCGGGTTCAGTTTCTAACATTGGTCTGTGATGACAAGCACTGAGCCGGTTCCTCTGTTTTCACACAGCAGGAGAACATCTCAGTAGGTTTAAAGTAAAACCAGAAACTTTACACATAGAAAAAAAAACTTTTTTTTTTACTCTGCTGAACTAAAATCTAGAACTGAGCTACATATAAACTTTACAGCTTATTTAAACCAGTACAATAAGATCAAACACTTAAGTGTTGAATTAATTTAGATTAAATAACTGATGTCAGATAAAACTAAACAATGAGCTCCATAAACAAAGATACACAGACTTGTGGCCAAACAGAGAAAATATGTGTTTAGACAAGGACACACAAACTGTTTTTATACAGAAATATTCAGTGATGAAAATAGGTTTTATTAGAGGTGGAACACATTTGGTTTTTAGCCATTTTATGATTACTAGACCTCTCTGACCTGCTGGTACCAATTTAACCTGATACTGATTTAATTACTACTGTAATTCTAATTCACTTTGGAGAACAAAAATTATCTGTGCCCCACAATCCCCCAAAAATAAACAAGCAGGGGAAAAAGAAGCAATCAGCTAATCAAAGCCCTAAAGATACAATAAAAAATAAAAAAAGATCTACACACCAAACTGTCAAACATTTCGACAGGAAACAGTAGAGCTTTGATAGTATGAGGAAGTGTGAAGTGTACAGAAACAAAAGGTAAACATTCTTTTCTCACCTCTACAATGTCATCATCAAACAGCAGCCAGAAGCCGTGGCTCTTCACGATGGTGATGTAGTGTCCGCGGTTTGGACCGCTGCAGTGCAGAGACACAACAGAGACAAGTTGTGACACATTAGATTTATGCAAGTACCACAATATATCAGGTGGAAAATGCGGTCAAAAAAAGCTGGTAAACAAAAATAAATGCTCCAAACACAGTTATCTCAAGGCTAAAACAAATTAAATTGGCATTGCTTGAGAGCTGCCCAAAGCCTTGAAGTTTAAATAAAATTCTGGCTTGATCTTTAAACCCTCAGCTCGTATGATGGGAACAATTCACAGCTACTACCATACTAAATTTCAGCTCAATGTAGGCATTTTTGCATTGTAAGGCTCGACTTGGCCCGCCTTTCAATCCGGTCGGTTCGATCTTTACTCTATTCCAACCCTGGTTGTAATTGGATTGAGCAGAGAGCCGCCTCGATGTGGGCGGGATTGTATTTTTAGACATGCGTAATCTTATTTTGTTTTATTTACAACAAAACAATAATGGACTACACCAAACTCAATGGAAAAGTACCAAAGACTGCACCGGACCATCTAGCTGAGAGGGCAGTATGACAGAGAACCGGGTCAGAGCTTGCAGTGTGAAAAGGTTTATAGAGAACTAAGTATAAGGTAGGCTAGGTGGTTCAGGCTAGGCTAATGGCTAGCCCAACGGTGGTCAATCTTGATCCTTGAGGGCTGATATCCTGCTCCCCCATTGGTGCAAGTCAGGTGTGTTTGAGCAGGGAAACCAGTAAAACATGCAGGGTTAGCCAGTTGGATCAAAATTATTTTTCAGTTCTAAAAAAATTGTTTCTCAAAAACTTCCAAGAGATTCAAGAGAAGCGAAGGAGTTTATGAGCTAAAAGGTATACGTCAATATCAAACAAAGATCAGAGCAAGAAAAAGTTTCTGTACTTTCGTCTGTGGTGTGAAGCTTTAAAACAAGCTGAATGTGGAGCTGAAGCAATGTCCAAACAAAAAGCAGTTCAAAACACGGTACAAAACAATGTTTGTAGATTAATATCAGACTTGAAAACTAGTCATCACTTATACTTTTGTCTGAACAAAAATGGTCTTAGAAAGTGAGGAGAAAAAAAACCCACCTGCCACAGTGAACGACGACAGCCACCAGGTCGTACATGCGGTCGGGGTTGGTGGCGTCTCCCGACGTGTTGAAAAGGCGGAGCTCCAGGGGGAAGACGACGCGATAGGACAGTTTGGTGTAGCGGTGCAGCTGGTCCATATATTTAAAGCGCTTCAGGTGGAGAGCAAGGATCATGGGCAGCTTCTTTACCCTCATCCTGATGGACAAATTAAGAAATGCTGATTGAAGATTATTGCTTTTACTTAAAATACTTGTTTATCTCAACACAAAGTCCAAAAAGACAGACAGTAAAACTGATTTTTTTGTAAAATCCCATAGATTTAGGAGCAGAAAAATGAGTAAAACATGGAGGATAGTGGTCCTCGAGAACCAGGATTGCCCAACCCGGATGTATAGAAAACATCTAACATTAACCATGATCATGAAGGAAGCTTTAAATTGTTCTTTTTCTTCTTACACCTAATTTACTAGCATTCAATAAATTTTTTTCTGCATGTTAATGCAATGCGCAGCCACTTTTGACATCACCTTCTTTTTTTTTTAATCCATCTATTAGATGTCCTATTAACAGGAACTAAAACATGGTGGTTTGTTACTAAAATACATGCAGCAGTACTTGTGAACAGATGCAGAAGAGTTTTTAATGAATCGCTAAAAACCACAGAACTCTAAAAATACAAACAGAAAAACCCAAAAGGCAGCGCGAACAGTGCAGTGTCCGGTGCTTCTGTAAATAATACGTTTTACAAAAGCGCCTAATTCTTAGAATGTAACAGAAATACCCTGTCTGGTTGCTATGGCGACACCAGATGTGTTTGGTGTGTTTTATGTGTATGTTTCCTAACAAACAAACAAACAAACAAATAAATAAAATGTGACAGTGCTGTTCTTGCAGCACTGAGCTACTTATAGAATCTGAAACTGCTCCTACGCAGCTCTGCAGACAGTGTGGGAGAAGAAAAAAAAACAAAAACCAAACAGACCCAGAACACCAAAAAAAAGGTAAAATAATAGTAGGTAAATAATATTTATTCCACAAAAAAATAAAAAATAAAATTGTGTACGGAGGCACACTGCTGCCACCCCAGCAAAATTAAAACAGAACCGTATCACGTTATAACCTTCAAGTTTTGATTAAAAACATAAAATCTTATCTAGTATCCATGTGATGCTTCTTATTTTATATTTTTAGTAGTGCCTTTATTTTGAAGGGTTGGCCAGATGTAATGTTTTGTTATCCTGATCTTTTAACAGATGACCCACATAGCAGACAGGTGTGGGCCATATCTGGCAATGATGGCACTGTTTTTAAGATGGCATGCTGCAACTGGCCCAGTTGTGGTTTAGTTTATGTGGTGCTGGCCAATGGATGGACCACCGCATTGTGTAGGCCTGAACTAGGCCAGATAAATTTAGCTATGTTGGTAGCAATCTAATAATTAACCAGACCGTGACTTAAAATACTGTGACAACTTTAGGCACAAAAACATCTGTGTAATACCATTTACTTGTTTCTGGGTTTAAATGGACTCATTAACACTTTAATAATCGTATATATTTTATATCCATCTGTGCAAGAACAAACTACTGTAAATACAATCTGTTGTACCACAGATCTGTCCATGTCCTTAGATAATGACGGAGAAAAGTATCTTGTTGTTGGTTATATTGAGTATATGCCTGAATCTACCATTTATACAATGAAGAAACCTTTTAAATATTGCAATACTTATTTATTATGATGAATTGTAAGAAAATGAAATATAGGCTAAAGGTCATACTGTCCGGCATTTTCCCTAGAGGTAGCTGGTTGAAGGTCTATTCACAAGAACAACAGTATCTGTTTGGAATTTAAATATCTGAAGAAAAATCAAGTACCTGACAAAACACAAAACTGTTTTTGATTGAAACGTGTCAAACTCAAGGCCCGTGGGCCAAATGTGGCCAGTCACAGCATTTTATGTGAACCACAAGAGATTCAAAGATGTAATAATGTCTCAAAATAATTGTACGCTGCTTTAAAGTCAAAATTACCATAAACTGCATCTCCCATAATGCATGTTGATTATTTTACCCGCAAAATTATGACATCCCTTCACTAAGTGGAGGTGCACAGGGTTCAAAAGTAGATGATAGCTGGCTACTTATACTGGGCTTTGTTTTACTGAGAAGTGGGAACTTCCCACTTACAAGTCGTAAATTTTAACTGGAACAACCCCTCCAGTGGGAACTCCCTATCAGAAAGTGGGAGAGTCCAAAATTCAAAATAGCAGCTACTCACCACAACGACTCAGTAAGTACTCTCTTACTTTTACTTTTATTAGTATTTCTGTATTATTTATTTCTTATTAAGTCAGTCGTACACGTAATAATTTTCAGTGTTTATAAGAGGATGTGTTACAGCGTTGTTTCTTTGCAGGAAAAGAAGCTCAGTTATTGTTTGAGACGGGGGACATTACATTTCGTGTTTAGTCCAAGTTAAAAATGAAACGTAAAGCTCATGTGGCCCTCTGTGAAAATGAGTTTGACACCTTGGCTTAAAAATATCCATCCTTAACTGTTAGTGACAGTGATGACATTACCAACCTTTTCTGGGCTTCTTGTTTACTGCGACACTGCTCACAGTAATACTTGTATTCACTGCATAAAGTCTCTGTGTTGCTGAAACCCCTGTTCAATAAAAACACACATGTACAAGCATTTAAAGAACAGCTCATCAACCTCAAGGGTCAGGCTTCCAAGCCCTTACTGCCCCTCTCAGTACAATCGCTTCGATTTCAGGTCCGATTGATGAAAGCACCACGTACCTGAGACAGTGTGTGATTGACGTGTTCTGCTCTACATCCACTGACAGATCCAGGAAGTCCTCATCCTTACTGCTCACCTGAAACACATCACACAAAAACAGATGAGTTCTCAAAAAGGTCATTTTCGTCACGCAACTTTGTCAGTAGCTGCGTTTCCATTGATCATGAAAATGCGCAAATTAAAATTTCGAAAATAAATTTGCTTAATGGAAACACGTCAATTTC
>JARVJO010000001.1:6565339-6589723 GCA_031762555.1 Cynodonichthys magdalenae
TTTTAGAATCATGAAGTCTCTCATTCAGATCTGCTCAGGATCTTCTGTAAAATACCTGACTGACTGTAATTAGTTTGCTTTGATACTAAAAACTCACAATTTTACTTGCAGTGTCCTCCTGCAGCACAACAGCTGACATTGTTCCACAAATTACGTACAACTTTACACGTCTATTTTTTTATGAACAAATCTATTTTCTCCATCTTATAGACCTGAGGAATCATCACAGGTGAGCTGTTCTGAATTAATCTGCTGAGCGGACAAGTTTTTTTTTTTTTCTTAGTGAGTGTTGGTGAAATTGTGATTTAACATATTATGGTTCGTTTAATTACAAGATATATTAATGCTGTTTGATCTGTGTTTGGTAATTATTTGTGTTCAGATCTTTGACTTCCCAAACTACTAACTTAGATTATAGAGTTCAGTTACTTTTACGACCCGCTATTAGACAAGTGGGTTGGTGAAAAATGTGCATATATTTGCGCACCCTTTCATGCAGCGCTGGTTTTGGTACATCCCGACGTGTGCGTACAACCTAGCGCACGCAACTTTTTTATGCGTACGCACCGTACATACATGAGGGCCCTGGACTTTTCTCATCATCTCGTTGCAGCTTGTGGAACGTTAACAAGAAGCTGTCTGTTCTGGGTTATTTATTTAGCCCCAACGAGCATAAGGATGTTAAACTACACAGACACACACACACACACATTTCTTTGATGTCTGAGTGGAATACAGAAAAATAGGGTAAGAAACACGCTGAAAATACACAACCATGAATAACCAACGCTGTCATTGCTGGTTTAAAGTGAGTGAAGCCCTGAAACGAATCGGTTTCCTGAAGTGACAGAAACGAAAGTCAACTGAACTCTGCTGCCCCAGAATGTGGAAACTGGTTTCCACCGATCGGAGCGGATGAGTCATTTTAAGATGAGGTGATTTGTGTTCATCAAGCATCACAGTCTGTTCAGAGAATGTCATGAAACTAGTCTGGATTTAAACCAACAGGGGAGAAGGGGTTCTCTGCAGACTCAAAGTAGGCGTTTCTCAAGCAAACACTGATTGGCTAGCTGCATTTGCTCTGTTTTTCAAAGTTCTTATCTTTTGTTTTTCTTTTACTTTTGACTTTAATTACTTTCACATACATTTTAGCAGCCAAAACTGCTTTTGTTTTTTTTAGTAAAATCACAATGGATCATTAAAAACAACCATTTAGTTCTCCACATTTCTAAATGTCTCAAATAAATAAAAAAAAAAAAACACTCCCGACTGATGTTGCTCTTATTTTGAAATGTAACCTGGAGCTACTTGTTAAGAGAAGCAGAAATAATGAATGAAGACGCTGTGTCCGACACTGATGGTGTTTTTATATAAACATATAATACCGGCGGCTAACATAATCTGCCAGCCGTTTTTATTCCCAAATCTTCGGATTACCACGGTAACAACAGCAAGTTTGTGAAACTAAATAAACATGAAAATCTGATGCTAGGGTAGAAAAGTAAGCTAATGATATAAAGATACACCTAAGCAACGATCATCCAATCAAGTGGTGTGCTTGAGTAATGTCTTTTTGTGCTCATCCAATCAGGTGTGTCTTTAAGTAACGCCCCTGTTTGTGCTTGTCCAATCAGGTGTGTCTTTAAGTAACGCCCCTGTTTGTGCTTGTCCAATCAGGTGTGTCTCTTGAAAATCACCTTCCTTTGGAAATGCCTACTCGTCTGCAGATACTTACTTGCACCTGGGTTTTAAATTAGCCAAAATCTGAGGTACAGCGCTTAAACACTAAATAGCATCTATTTTTGACTACCTCAGTGTCCAAAAAGTTGGGATGCTGTGGGAAGTTTTGAATTATTGAAATAACTTGCAAATCTCAAAAAAAGATATTTTATTTGCCATAAAATATATGAAGCTAAGATATTGTACCACGTTTAAAAGAGTAATTTTAACATTAATGAATGCATTACAACTCCAAAGAGTTGGGGCAGGAGCAACAAAAAACTGCAAAAGTAAGTGGTACAAATAAGAAACGGATATAGAAGTATGTCGCAACTAATTAGGCAAATTAGGTCAGTAAGAGGACTGGGTATAAAAAAAGTAGACAGAAGTAAAGATAGGCAGAGGTTCACCAGTCTGCAGAAAACTAATACTATTGAACGATTTCAGAATCGTGTTCCCATTCACAGTTCTGGATGTACCTGCATACAGAAGCATTGCCGTCTAGAGCTGCACAATATATTGTTTGAGCATCGTCGTCACAATGTACGGGTGCACGAGTCACATCACGCATCCTGGGACATAGGAGGCAAATTAAATCAACGTGTTATCTAAACCACTAAACCATAAGTCATTGCAATAAAGGGTCACGTCACGTGTTATGCCTTTATTTTGACAGGTTGTTTCTACAGGCAGAAGCGGGTGGCTCCGTGTCAGAAAAAGCTGAAACGTTCCTTTTGTTCGAAAACTTCTGAGATAATAACGGCAATGTTTTTCGTAGAAGTGTTGTCGGTGAATTCTCAAGCTATGGAGGAAGACGACGAGGATCTTGACAAAACAAGGAAAATGAGCAAATTTGTGGAGAACAGGATGAAAAAAGGTAAAATATGGTTTAAGCGTGACAAAAACAGACGCAGAGGCAACACGTTCGGTGGTGAAACAATTCACATTTGCACATGATAGAAGGAAACATCAGGTCCCAGCACAATAAAAAAATAACAATAAATCTTGTATACAGACAACAAACATACTTGTAACATGAGCAAAAAGAAAAGGGCCAAGATCAGTGCAGGTTCAAAATGTCAGGGCGTTGTCAGTTTTTTTTCAATATCGTGCAGCCCTACTGCCATCTACTCTCGTGTTAAACAGACAAAGACGAAAACTGTTTTGTGGTCAGATTAATTTTAACTCGAAACTCTTTTTGGCCACCAACAGGTGCCACATCCTCAAACAAGTACTACTAAAAAAGAGAGGGACCATCTGTTCCGTTATCTGTGCATACTTTAAAAATCTGACTCGCTTTGTGATAAAATAAATAAATAAAAATTGTCCATAAATTGTGTGCAACCCTTGATCAGAGTTTCCATTTGAAGCCAAATGTGTAACATTAAAAAAAGTGGGTCATCCTAAATAGGGCTGGGCGGTACTGATCCTTTTCATACTGACATGTTCAGAAAAAAAAGTGATGTATACTATTCATGATAACTCTGGTTTTATTTGGCCTCTCAACACAATTTGAAAAATGTCTCCACTTATGACACAAATTGAAACCGACGCATCTTTCCCACTAGAGCAATTTAAATAGGTTGTGTGACTAGGCTCCAGAGGGTTAATACACCGTAATAACTTTTAAATATCGTCATATTTCAATACTGAGGTATACCAAAATGCTGTCATATCACCCAAGCCTAATCCTAACCTTAAACTGCAGAAAACATTTGGGAATCAGCTACGGAGTTTTCCACCAGATTTACTAGAAAACTGTATTACAAATGAAAACATTTTCAACAATTACACACAAAACCTTTTGCTTCTCCATAATCTGCAAACTAAAACGAAAAAATGTGACTATTAATCACACTTGCTGACAACAACATACACTTCAAACACTGACCCAGTAAAAACAACAAAAAAAATGATAAATCACAAATTATAACCCTTGATTTCAGCGTCGTTTTTTTGGTTTGTGCAGCTTCAGCTTCTACGGACACAACAGCCAAATTCATTCAGCTCCCCAGGGGAAGCAACGGGGCGGCTGCCAAAATGGCAAAGAGGCTGAAGAAACTTGCCAGCCCCAAACTAATATTAAGCCACGCTTGAATTTGTTTAGCGGTGGTTAGTAAATGACGCTGCCCTTCACACTTAAAAGAGGAACATAGTATGGTCTACAAAACACTGAATACAAAACCATCAAACACTTTGACGGCAAGTTTAGGTTTTAATCTGTGTCGTCTACAACAATCTATCTACAGGCAGAGTGGTCAGCCAATTAACTGGGCCGACTTTTGCCCTGACTTTTCTTTGAATCGTTGGCCATCAGCCATATCTGACAAATTACACTGATTAAAAGGCAGTCACATCTGATTTGCTGCTATTGATGCTGTTTCTCTTTTGTCAATGTGCTTCCCGTGATGAAGGTGCCCTTCATGGCAGGGGTGCTTCTTTTCAGCACAACACCAGCACACCCCAAAGACACTTGCCCAGAATATTTATGCTAACTTATAGCGATGCTGACGAGACGCTCTCTCAACTTCCAGTTTGCCGTTGACACTGTCTACTTTCAAAACTAGACTTAAGACTTTCCTTTTTGATAAATCCTATAGTTAGGGTTGATTTCCTCTGCTTAGCCTGGTTCTGCTGGAGGTTTCTTCCTGTTGAAAGTAGGACTATCTATTGGCAAAATTTTGGTGATATGAGACACACGATATGATATATCCTGATATATTTTAATACTGTAAGCAAGGCAATATATTGCCATTTTTTTTCCTCCAAGAGTGTAATTTAAAAAAAGAACTCTGCCTAAAGAGCACACCATGCATTAAAATCAGATTAAATTCAGTTTATTTTTATGCAATCAGAAGAACAATGACAATTTTGTTTTTCACATTTCTTCTTACAACATCCATCTATTAAGCCTTAATTAAAAATCGATATAATGCTTTTGAGAATTGATACAGTATCAGGAAATAAAATACTGCGATATTTTAATGTATCAATACTTTCTTAATGTGCTGCTCAGGATGAGAAAACAACAACGAAGTAAAGATTCAAGGCAATTTGCTGTCTTCCTTACATTGGTAACTTTTACTAATTAACCTTTATAATGTGCAGTGCCCTGAGGCAACAATCGCTGTGACTTGGCACTATAAAAATTAACTTGAATAAATATCCAGTCTTCTTACCACATTGTTATAGCTCTCTTTTGAAAACAATCATGGGGTGACTTGAAAAGAGCTGTGTACTAGAGATGTCCTCACAATTTAGACTTCTGAACTTGTGAATGCACACTTACAATCAAACTAACAATCAGGCTAGCTCTCAACGCCCTTTGTAAAAAACTAAACGTATCAAACCATTAGAAGCATTTCAAACCACAAATCATCCACTATCCAGGCACAATCAGATAACTACTAACCAAATGCTCTCTTGATCAGGGTCTAAGCAAGGATGACGTTCGAAACATTCATCTAAATACATGAATGCTGAATTCTACCACCACAACAGCATCAGTGACTGGGTTTTTATCTCGTATTCTAACATATTGACTCGTTTTTCATATATTGCAATTATAATACATGCAGATGGATTAAAATACACAAAAGTTTCTACTAACAACTGTAAGAAGACAACTTTTTTTAGTAAGGCTGTAGCCGACAAGCTAACAGGCTAAGCTAAGTGACCGCTGGTCACTCCAGCCCTCCTCTCGTAAACAAACCACAAACAAGATGAAGCTGGATAATTTATGTTTGCTTAGAGAATTTATAGTTTCGGTATTACTCAAATATATTTAAAAATCAAATATGAGCAGAGCTGGAGACCTGCCCTGAACAAGAAGGCTGAATAAGTTTGTGGAAACGCTGTGTGTTGTTATCATGTTCTGTCAGGTTAGCAGACAGGGCTCAGCTAGCCTCAAGTAGCGGACAGCCTGACAGACAGCTGCCCGCTCGGAGAGCTCCTTACCATCGTACAAATCGAGGCGATCTTTCGGACTGTCATCAGTATTTCCATCCGTAATCCGCCATGTTGGACCGAACCCCGATGGTAAAATAATTAGAGCCGCTGTGGCTGCAGAGTTCCGGGACGGAGAGAGGGTGCTGCTGCTGCCCCTAATCAGTGGTCGAAGTCAAGATAAACTGGAAGACACGGTTCATTTCCGGTGGAGTTTTTCAAAATAAAATACAAAATAAAAAGCTTAGTTTCTAATTTTGTTTCAAACACCTTGACTGTGCTACTTTACGAAGTTGAATCAGTTTATCTGCTGACACAATAAAATTAGTTAAAATCGAATTAAATCTTAATTTGTCTCCTCAATTATGAAGTTTGCATGTTTTTTCTGTGCATTCATGGATTTTCTCCAGATACCCATTTTCCTCAATCCAAAACCAAATTAGGTTAATTGGTTTAAAAAATTTGCTTCTGCACCATTTAACTGGGCGGCTGTGGCTGAGGGGTTGAGGGAGTTGGCCTCTAACTAGAGAGTTGGCAGTTTGATTCCCCGCTAGTCAGTCATATGTCGAAGTGTTCCTGGGCAAGGCACTGAACCCCCACTGCCTCTGATGTGTGTCCCATCAGTGTATGAATGTGATTTGAAGCACTGATTAGTCTCTAGATTGATTAGTCTCTATAGTTAGTTTTGTAGAGAGATAATAAAGTGCTGTGTGGATGGGTAAATGAGGACACAGATAGTACTGTAAAGCACTTTGAGTATCCTGGTTGGATAGAAAGGTGCTATATAAGTACAGTCCATTTAGCCTACCCTTTGACTGCTGCAGAAAGTAACTTAGGGTGAGCGTCCAGAAAATGGATGGTGACCACAAGGAGCACAATCAGCTCAAAAAAAAAAAAAATTTAAAAAACCCAAAAAACACTGTCTCCAACTCAAGAACTTTATAAATTAGAACACCTCCACCAAGACTTTATAGGGTCACTCATGCAGTAACTTGTACATTTTGCATAATTGTTAAACTTCAAAATATTGGAAAGCTTAAAAGTGATGGTAACCAGATTATTATTGTAGTTTCTTTAAAAAGATTCCTGAATCAAAATTACATTATTTGTTCTTTGCATTAGTGAGCACAGCTAACTAAAATGTTAGCTTTGCTAACCCATACTTCACTAACTAAAATATAGCTATCCAGAAACTTAGGGGAAAGTCTACAATAAATACAGTATTTATCACATTGTGGGGTGATTTTTTTATGTTGAAACTCTGTATTTATGTAGGATTAAAGGTGAAAAATAAAATAAATATACCACGAAACAAATAAATTTCATTTTAAATCATTTTATGCATCATTTAACAATTTCATTGTATATTTATTTATTTTGTCACCCTTCATGTTATCATGCTACTTCAAGATGGGGTAAAAAATTTAGATTGTGATGATGTGAATAAAGGTGACTGACTCTATCTCATCAAAGCTGGCACTCGGGACATTGAATGACAAAGACATTGTTCAAACTAAAACCTTATCATGTATTAATGTGCATGTGCAGTTTTGTTTTATTTTTTTCTGTTGTGGTAGCAATAAGCTTCCATATGGCCATATGAAGTAATGACATCAAAAGGCTTCCATACAGTGGCTGGTTAACAACAGCAGCAATATAAGTCCCAGAATATAGTGAAACAGCTGTGATGATCATCACAGCATTGTTTCTAGTTATACAACTTTTTTTTTTTTTTTTGTTATTAATTCATTCAATGTCCAGGGCTGGGAAGTGTAGACTGGATCCCATGGGAATATTGAGAGGGAGGACGGATCAGAGTCTTCATCCCTCCCTCTTATCTGTCTCAGCTCTCTGTCTGCAGCCAGAGGCATCTGGAACCGCAGAACCGGATTATTATTATTTTCTTTTAATCCCGCCATTAATGGATTATTAATATGGGTTCAATAAATGAAGGTCCCTTTTAAACGATTGCCTCGATGCTTGAATACTACTTGTGGATTTGAGACAAACTCGGAGTTCCTCATTGTTCCAACAGGAATACTTTACCGGAGGTTTGTAGTTTTTTTGTTTCCATCAGGAGTTTGTAGAGCGGAGCCGTTCAGCGGGGCAGGAGGGGATCTAAATGCGGCTGTCTGGTGACTCTGCTCCGGGAAACATGAACAGCAGCGGGTCGAGCAACTTTCTGCTGGTCCCCATCCCGGAGTATCCTCTGCTGGACTGTGTGCCCAACAAGACGGTGAAGATCGTGGTGCTGGGAGCCAGCAGCGTCGGCAAAACCGGTATGAGAGGTGGACCAGCTCGAAAAACTTTAGAAAATAGATAAAAACTCAAACAATTAAACAAACAACACAAGTTTGAAATACAATTTTTATAATAGACATAAACTTTAAAACATGTAGAAATAACTAAATAAAAGTTGTTTAAAATAATTTATACCATCTATGGACACCAGGGGGCGACAGTTCGCTGGTTTTTGCAACTTCGTTTCCTGTTACTCAAAAAACTAAATCTAGGTTTTTCTTCATGATGAAGGGAATGATTATTAAATTTGAGTAACAGATAAAAAAAGTTTAATCATGATTAGATATAATTGTGTAATTTCTACAGAAATATTTAGGAATTTTCTAAACTCAAGTAGTTTTTATCATAAAGGACCACTTTAATAGACCATTTCGTAATTAGAAATGCATTAAGCGGTGGGGTCACAGGTCATTTGGAATAAATGTTGAAGTTGCTTTGGAAACGCCATTGGATTGAACTCAACGTGTAAATTTACATCTTTATACATAATGATGTAAATAATAATAATAATACATTAGTCTTATATAGCGCTTTTTGAGACCCTCAAAGACGCTTTACAATTTCAATTTACACACACATTCACACACTGATTGTAGTAAGCTACAATGTAGCCACAGCTGCCCTGGGGCAGACTGAGAGAGGCGAGGCTGCCATACTGTGCTACCGGACCCTCTGACCATCAGAGGTAGGCTTACCCAATGACACAATGACTGAGACAGCTGGAACGGGGGATCGAACTGGCAACCCTCCGGTTGCAGGATGGCTCCCCTAACCACTCTTCCACAGCTGCCAGCGTATTTGCTCTAAACCATTGGTGGGCATAGTTTTGCAAATCAGCTAACAGCTAATAACGAAGCTAATTTTTCTTTTAACGAATTAGCTTTTTCAAGAAAGTGAACCAATTATTTATTTATTAATATTTTTATTAAGAAATTTATTAATTTCATTAAAAACAAAACAACTACAGTATATACAACAGAAAACATAAACATACAATCAAAAATCAAATAAAATGAAAGGCAGCAGAAGAAGAATAAATCTTAAATAAATTAGCTTCTGTTAACAATTTTGCCAAGTTTAAGTTCCCTAACACATCAATTGGTTTATATGAGTGTGAAGACGTGTGAAGCAGACTGAGTATATATGTGTGGATGGTTGAATTAGCACTTAACAACTAGCTGTTAGCTTCAGCAAATATTTACTTGTTTAGAGTTAGCAAAGCTATATTTTTAGTTAGCGGATTAATGGCTAGCAAAGCTAATACCATGTAGCAAAATTTGTCTGGCCCATTTTTGGCCCACAAAACACTCTTAACACTCGGCCCAGATACTACAAATGATGATGGCCCTTTGGTGGCCCAGATGTGGTTTGCCACAGGTGGTTCATGCATGGGCCAGCACCAAATGAACCAAACCACAAGTGGGCCAGTTGTGGCATACCATCTTAAAAACAGTGCCATCATTGCGAGACCTGATTCATCCAGTTGACAAACCACTCCCCATGCCAGCAGTCAGCCAGCAGTGACAGCTTGACCCCAGATATGATCCACACCTTTCTGCTATGTGAATTTAATGAACAGAATGCAGATTTTATTGCAGTTAATGCTTTATAAAATAAGGAAAAGGTTTTAAAATAGAAAAATAATCTTAAATATCCACATTGACCAAACAGTTCAGTTGGAGCAATATCACAAAAATTCAACGTAAGATTTAAGACAAATTTAATCACATTGAAACTTCTTAAAAAGAGGGTCTGAAAATATTTTGTTGCCGATACGTCAGCTAGACTAAACACATCAGCCAGCAAAGCAACTTAGAGTAAACACACAGGAGAAAGTGGCTTGTTTGTCAGGGAGAAAGAAGGGAGGGATTTGCTATTTGTTGTCAAGTTTGGAGAAATATTAAAGGCGGGAGGGAGACTCTAAATGAAAAGCAGTGAAGGGTTTGGTCACTCAGGCTGGATTGTACTTTATCTAAGAAATCGTATAGTCTGGACTTGTGCTCTGAGAGCGTACATCTTTTTTTTTCATAAGACATCCTGTGTTCTAAAACAGTCTGTTCCTATTCAGACGGTGTTATGTCCGGTTTCTCACGATTTCTTACTGTCCCAGATCAATACATAGGGGAGCCTGGCAGCTGTTTTTTTATGTGAACACCCAGTTTGATGATAAAGTGATGCATTTATACCTGTATGGTTAGGTTGTTTGAAACCTAACCACATTTTTAATTCCCAACCAGCTAATAAATACTAATATACCTTATAATAACAGAAGCCCGTTAGATTATAAACAATAGGGGTGGGCAATACTAGGAACTTTTGTAGCAGTCCGATACCAAGTAAATACTCCAAAACTGATCTTGATACTGATACTTGTCATGTTTATGTAATAGACAATTTTGTAGTTACAAATGCGCTAAGTGGACGCGTCACAGGTCATAAGATATAAACGCTGAGGTTGCTACAGAAAGCCATTGGAATTTAACAGTTTACTGGTAAATTGACACCGTTACACAGACCTGATGTATTTGCTCTAAACTGATTCCTGTTAAAATTTCCTTTAGGATTATATGTTATAGATGAGAGTTTTCATAAATATCTTTAAGCTATAAAACGTTTGAGCTTGCTTTGTTAGCATTTTTGTTGCCATGGTTGAAACACTTAGGACCAATGTTTTAGGGAAAAGAAATGTTTGGTATTAACTAATTACAACAATGTAAAACAAAAAAAAATAATAAAATAATTCCTATTACTACTTCGCATCAGATTTAGGAGGCTGACAATGCCGTCGAATCTCATTTCTGATAAAAATCTCATTTGAAAAGGACAAGAAACGTAACACTTCAAAAATGTCTATGCTGTCTCGTCAACAGAATCTGGTTTTGTCTTAAAATCTGAATCCTATTTTCAGTTCTCTTCTCTCAGCGTGTTTTCTGTGTAACCACATCTTGTTTTGATGTCTTTATGTGTTTTTGTGGATAGTTTTGTGTTTTGCTCACTCCAGGTTCAGCTCCTCTTCAGAACCCTGAAGGCGAAATCCCTTCTCTCTGATAGGAATGTTGTGTTAGTGTCACTAAAGCTCTGGTGTGAAACTGAGAAGATGAAAACAAATCTTCAAGTTCAAAACAACTCAATGCAACATTCTGAGTAAAATTGCCTATTTTTTTTTTTTCAGACTCATAGCCTTGATTTTTTTTGTTTTATCTCCCTGATACTTGGCTCTTGAAGATTAAAAATATGTGGCTGGGAGAAAAGAATTTCCACCAGCAACAACTCAAGGACAATGGCTCTAAAGTTATGCAGCACATCACGTTTTTTTTGTTTCTTTTCAGCCCTGATTGTCAGGTTTCTGACTAAGAGGTTCATTGGAGATTATGAAGCAAACACAGGTGAGTTTCTGCCTGTCTGCTTTTTCCACAGTTGAAGCTGAACCCACACACACAAACTATTGATTCGTACTTTCATCCATCCATCCATTCATTCATCCACATGGATTCCTTTCTCTCTCGGCAGGAGCGCTCTACTCCAGAAAGGTCACCCTGGACGGAGAGGAGGTCTCGCTCCAGATTCAGGACACACCCTGCGTGGCTCTCCAGGTAGCTCATGGAAACAGAGACATCAGTCACTTTAGGAGCAGACTGCAGAGAAGCAAAAACTATGACAGCGACCTACCTCGCGCTGAGTTTTTAAAAAATTAACCTTGCTCAGAGGTGACAGACGTGGGTGTGACAACTTTCTGAAAGAGCCTAGAATGTTTATGTCCCAGTTTCCTTAGCGGTCTTGTGGAAATTGTCAGAAAATTTGGCGCATCATCTCATGTGACTAATAGCGTTATAATTTTTAAATACCAACCCCATATTTGATTCCACGGTATACCAAAATACCTCCATACTGCCCAAGCCTAGCTAACACTAACAGCTAATCGGGACAACTCAACTGAAGATTGACTGCAATGCTCTCTTGAATTCCAGAAATAACGGCTCTTACCAAACTCCTTGGACGGTGAACCAAATCTTGGTACTTCAAGCCCCCTCCACTACATGTGGTTGTTGTGGAGGTAAAGAAAGCAGAGTGGTGGGCAGTGAGCAAAATGTTGCATAAATCTGTTTTTCAGATGGGAAGACTTAAAGTAACATTACTGGGTTTGATGAGTTTTCTTCCAAAATTAACGAGGGCCATGTTTACATTTGAAGGGGCTATGTCCTGAGGAGCCAAGCCCCTCCATATTTCGTTAATTTAACTAAAAACCCACATATTTAAGGCATCTGCCTTGAAATGTTTCTTGTCAGCTAACTGCCCTTGCACTGAAAATATTGGATCCACCTTCTCCCAAGACACGACTCTCTGAAACTGCGGAAAAAACAGCGTTGTGTTAGTCCACTGGAAAGTTGTGGAAATCTCTGCAGTGACATGGGTGGGAGGGACCCGGTTATTTTGAGCAACATAAAAGTGAAGGAGGATGGTGTCATCATGGTGGTGTGCCTGTGTCTGGAGATGGTGATCACAATGATCTCTTCGTGGGACAGAAGATCGCTGTCTCCCATGTCAAAATGGTGAAGGTCATTTGGGCCACAGTTGCAGTCAACAACATTCACAAAGATAAAGCATCAAGAAGAGAATATCATGGACGTCACCATCATCAGATTGTTGAAGTCTGATACTCCAACGGTAGTGGTAGTAGATCATTTCTGTACCACAAGAGATATTGCACATCTGATTGTGGCAATCCATTTTTGAAACAATTCTGGTCTTATGTGATATCCTATATCACCCTTTCCCATTGGAGTGGTGTGACTTTGATCCAGTATAGCGGCTTTCAAGATGGAAGCCATGTTCTGGACAAAGCCTAAAAGATAGGTCCCCTCACCCATTACTTGCTGAGGTATTCAGATATTTCATTTTGTCTTTTGTTTCTGAAATAAAAGGGTGTCCTGTGACTTTTGACTCTCCCTTTGCTGTTTGTTATATTGTTTGTCTTTGTATTTTGGTAGGACGATGCTGAAGGGCTGTACTGCCAGGAGCAGATCAACAGGTCCGACTGAAATCACATGAATACAAATATATACACAATTAAACCCTCTCAACTAATTTCCTTTTATTAACTGGTTATTTCAGATCGATTTACTGGGCCGACGGGTATGTGCTGGTTTTCTCCATCACAGACAACAGCAGCTACCGAACTATCCAGCCTCTATACCAGCACATCCGACGTATACACCCCGCTGGAAACATACCAGTTATATTGGTTAGTATTGGTGTGCACTCAGCATGGAAACACATCATTACAAAAAGAAAACTGGAAGAAAAACATAATACAGCCTGGTGCACACCTGGTACTACTTACCTGGTACATACCTGGGGCGTACCAGCATAGTAAGTGTGTACAGGATACTTATAGGGTTTTACTGGCTAGCTATCGAGACTGGGCTGTGTTAGGCAGATATTTGTTACCTGGAACTTACTACTTACTGAGCACAATCTGGGTAAGTACCTGGTACTTACTAGCTACTTACTGAGCACATGTTGGGTACATACAATACCTATTACTAGTTATTTACGAATAACAAGCTGGGTACATACCTGGGTGGTACTTATTATGTGCTTAGAGAGCACATACAGTGTATCTCATACTTACATGGTACATAATTAATGCCTTGTTAGGGCTTAGGACTTTGTTATGAAGTGACTTCTTCACACTTCTAATTACTGGGACAATAAAGTGACTTGTTAACATACGTGTATTTACCAGGTAAATACCAGGTACACATTGTGCTGTATTATATAATGCTGAAATGTTTTACCTTGATGTAATATTCTGATATTCCATCACTTTCCTTTGAATTATTGTTAATGTGTGAGCGGTTTAATCTCAGAAATACTTTTAGTTTTACTTCATTCAAATATTAGCACACAAATTATTTGCTTCACTCCAGAGAAGACAAGAAAGTGACTAACCCTAATCCATTAATCTAAACTACACTATAATCTGTAATCCGCTGCAGGTTGGCAACAAGAGTGACCTGCTTCGAGCTCGACAAGTGCCAGTGGACGAGGGTGAGACGTTAGCTGCATCGCTAGGTGGGGCACCTTTCTATTGTTGTGCAAATGATACCTTTGGCTTTTTTCTTTGGTCACTAACACAAACACATTATTATAGCTCCAGGTTAAGGTTTGTGTAACCTTAATTAAGAACCTTTAATGCACAACAAGGCACGAAAGAAGATAAAATCAAAACCGGATTTGTCAAAATAAAAGACAAAAAGCAAAAGGAAGTGACATACTGCTGTTTTACAGTTGGACTCAAAAAGAGTCAAATAGAAGTCCGATTCTTAGCGTCTGTCCCACCCTCCTTTTAATATTCTCATACAAACCATATTAGCTGTTTATGATCACTTTATGGCAAAGTAAAATACAATTTATATAAGAATTTTGACAAGTGTAGTGGCTTAAACTTACATTTAAGAATGACAATATTCAAACAACCCCACTGTTGTGGGTCAACAGTTTTGAAATCCCCATTATCTGGTGAAAAATCTCAAACTACTTGTGCAAACATTCACGGTCCACAGCAGATAATGACCCACTTGTCTTGTTGCTGATGTGAAACTTGATCCCAAAATTTCCTTTAGTCTAGACAAGAAAATATTACAAAAAAAAGAACACAACAGGCTGTTTCTAAATGGATGGGACAGATGCTGAACACACAAACAACCTTACTGTAAAATTCAGCAATCTACACACTAATTCACTCACACAGTGGTAAAATATTTTAGTTGCGTGACTTAATTGCCCAGGATTGTGGCCTTGATTCCTTTACTGTGTATGTAAACTATATCCTGCATGTTGCCTCATGAGAGAGGAATGCTGAGTGTTATCAGCAGGTTGAGAAAAGTCTGCTTCTGATCTCAGGAGGGGTTTACTTTGAGGTCTCAGCCAGAGAGAACCACGAGGGAGTCCACGCCGCCTTCCTCCATCTCTGTCAAGAGGTGGGACCTTTTCTCTTTACTTTGTTGCTCAGAAACATTTGATTGATGCGTCCTAGAGCTGTTAGATTTGGTTAACTTTATGGAACCAGGTTATTTTGAGTCAGGGACCCAACTCTAAAGTGTATTTGGTGAGTTAAACTGGAGCAGGGACCTGATTTGTCTGAGTCCAAAGCATTTCCGATGAGCTATTAATCCTGAGTAGGGACCCGTAGTATTCAAGTAAATTGCTCAGGGGCCACAGTTTCTCAAAGCCAACAGTACAGGGGCCGGACATCGGGGGAGGCCAATAACGGTAGGGGAAACACTTATCTCTTAAATTTCGTATATTTTGTTGCATTAAATTATAAATGAAAAAATTACAATTGATGTAAAATCCATTTTTATAATAACTTATGTGCAGGGGGCTGACCCAGGTGTATCCAAAGCATTTTCAATGATTCAGCTGATTTCTGATTTTATACATGTCAAGTTGTACGGTTTGTCCTTAAATTACACAAATTTTCCACCATTTTGCAGTTATACAGATGTATCCACCTTATTATAATGGCGATACGGGCACCGTCAATTTTTTTCTTTGTGCAAGACTTCCAGTCAGGTAGCTGGAGATGGGCACCAGCTACTCGTGACCTAGAAATGAAAAGCTGAATGAAGAAAATGGATGAATAAATGGATATTTAAAGTAGAAAACAAACACTATTTGTCTTCTGTCCACCAGGTGATCCGAGCATTAGGAGGAGGTAACGGGGAGAAACGAAAAGGAGGACTCCACCTGGCCAGACCCAAATCTCCCAACATGCAGGAGCTGAAGAGGAGGTTCAGGCAGGTCCTGTCCTCCAAAGTCAAATCAGCCACAACAATCTGATTTGAGAGTGGCGAATAAAAACGTGGAAGTATCAAAGGCCTCTCTGGGAAATGACAAATGCTGGAAGAGGAATCCCAAAGGGAGGGGTGATGAAGAGTTGTGACCTCTCGGTTCATGGTCTGGAGTCAAAGCCAAGGCACTATGTCGCAATCAGAGATCACCAAGAGTTCTTGTTGGAGATGGGGGGAACAAATGAAGGCAGAGACTCATCTGAGCTTCTGGACTGTACTCGCAGTCTAACAATCTCCAAGAAGATATGCCAAAAACTGACTCTTCAGTTGACTTTTCACAAAAAATCATAAATAGGATATGAAAAATACTGACTATTTAAATAAAATGTACTAAAAACAACTAAATCTTTGATGGCTTTATCCACAAACATTTACAATCTTATGTTCCTCATTTTACTTTTTAACGTGTCCATACTGATGTTCCCCAATATCTGTTTTCGGGTGTCTATGTTCCCTGGCAACTATGTTTCCCAGTACCTATATTCCCCGGTAATTATTTTCCCTGGAACCTATCTTTCCCGGTAATTATGTTACACAGTACCTGTGTTCCCCAGTAAATATGTTCACCAGTACCTATGCTTCGCAGTAGTTATGTTACCTGGTATATTCCCCAATACCTATGTTCCCCTGCAATTGTCCCCCAGTACCTATGTTCCCCGGTAGTTATGTTACCTGGTATATTCCCCAATACCTATGTTCCCCTGCAATTGTCCCCCAGTACCTATGTTCTCCGGTAATTATGTTACCTGGTACCTGTTCCCTGGTACTTATAATCCCCAGTACCTATGTTCCCCCGATATCTATGTTCCCCTGTAATTATGTCCCCAAGTACCTATGTTCCCTGGTACCCATGTTCCCCTGTACCTGTTCCCTGATACTTATAATCCCCAGTACCTATGTTCCCCAGTAAATATCCAGTACCTATGTTACCAGTCCCCTATTATCTATGTTCCTCAGTACCCAATTCCCCCTTGCCTATATTTCCCACTACCTACCCGTGTTCTTTTAGAGTTTATAATGAAATACATGAAAATGCTTGGCTTCCCTTTTAAATATCTTTAAAACTAATAAAAAAGATAAAAGATTACAGTGCAGGCATTGTACAGAGAAACATAGGGATTACTCTTTTTTTAGCTGTTTGTGCTTTTCATATGATTTTTAGGATGCATCACATTTTTATACAGTATACATCAATCCAGATGAAAAGAATTACATTTAACATTTTCTAAAATAAAAAAAAAAGTAAAATAAAAATAAGATGTGCCTCTTTTCTTTCTGTTGCAACATTTTAAACAAAAACAGGAAATGACCCTCAAACTGCCAGCCCTGCGCTCAAGGTTACACTCTGAGACAAACACTGACATTTGACCACAGGAAGGAAATTATTTCACAGTCAACCCCGTTTAAGCACCAATTCCAAATATTTGTAGAGTCCTTCT
Source organism: Cynodonichthys magdalenae (assembly GCA_031762555.1). Lineage (NCBI taxonomy): Eukaryota > Metazoa > Chordata > Actinopteri > Cyprinodontiformes > Rivulidae > Cynodonichthys > Cynodonichthys magdalenae. The sequence goes on from JARVJO010000001.1 coordinate 6,582,600, forward strand.
GCTAAGAAATTTTAAATGAATATTGTTTTTCTACAGGTTTAGGAAAGAAATAATAAAAATTTCAAAAGGGGAGCACAAGGTTTTGTTAATTTCAAATCAAACTTTCAAATGTAGATAGTGTTCACCTTGATAGCATCACAGATAATTAATAAAATGTCATAATGTGTTTGTACAGCTATTCAAACTTTTTCCTTTAATTTCTGCCAGGATAAATGTTTTAGAGACAAGTGAGGTGGTTCATAAACTTCTGACATATTCAAACTTCTTGTCTGTTTTGTTGCTTGTAAAAACAAAAAAAAAAATCAGATTTCAGGGACACAGTGTTTTTGGAAGTGAGTTCATTATTTACTTTTTGGTTTGGGGTTCAGACTCCAACAGTGTTAATGAGCTGTTGGATTTAACCCTATAAAATACAGTTTTCTGTCTGTCAGCAGACAGGATCTGGTGAAAGAACACAAAAGGAGGCTGGAATGTAAATGTGTTTGTAGTATTTGTGAGTGTGTGTGTGTGTTTTCCACTTTTCTCATGACCCCTCCGCTCATTGAAACACACAAAATTCTCAGTTAAAGACAAATTCCTCAGCATCTGGAATTTCTTTGTGGGTCACTGAACCGCCATTCAAACACATTGGCGCTCTACGCACACAGAAGAAACTGACACACACATTGAAAAATTGTGTGCTGACCCCGGCTCGTAACCTTTTGCCCTTTGACCCTTAGAAGCAGCAGGGCTTGGCCACAGAGTTGAGAGAGAATAAAACAAGGTGAAGCCAGTTTTGACCAAGTCTTGAACAAAATGTGCAGCTCGTCCAACATTTTCTGTTAGTGTTTTGAACATGTGTCGTAAATGACTCTCAGCTACTACCATATCAAACATTAGCTCAATATCCCAAAGAATCATTGAGTTATTGTCATTTTTGAGAAACATAATGTCGATTAGCTTTAGCATCCATCCTAAATTGGATCAATTCAAAATTACCTTAGTTGTAGATGTATAGCTAATATTCACTTTCTATAGGTTTCAATAAAATCTTGATGAGATATTTTGCTAATAAAAACATGGTTACCTTTTACCAATTAATGCCAAATTTTTAAACAAAGATGTTAAAGAACGTGTTGGGCTCATGTGTTGAGGGTGATGCTCAGCTACAACCACACCAAGTTTTAGCTTATTATCTGTAAAATTGGCTGTTATTGTGGCGCCCATTTTTAATTTAGTTGAGACCAAAAGTTAATTAGTGGTAGATGTACAGCCAATGGTTACTATATAAGAGTTTCATTACAGTACGTTCAGTGATTGATGAAATATTTTGCTAATAGACAGTAGTTGCATTTCTTGCTTGATCTCAGAGTATGATAGGGATCAGTCTCAGCTACTACCATGTGGAATATTAGCTCAATATTGGCTCAGTGATTCATGAAATATTTTGCTAACAGTACAGACAAACAAACAATACAAACTCACCTTTGCCCATAGTGTCCATTAATAAAAAATTTTACTCAGCAGGTAAAAAAAAAACCTAAACGTTAAAGCAAGTTCTCTAAAATAATAGAAATGTTTTGTTTTGTTTTTAGTCAAAAATCAGAGAAAAAGGGCCGTTCTCACATTTTCTAATTTTAAGCCAGGACCTTCCCTCCCACTTCACCAGCACACACACACACACACCACCCTAAAACACTCCTTCCTGTGTGCCACTGTGCTGTCCATGTTCTCAGATGGAAAAAAAAGAAAACACAAATTACTGCCCTTTTGGCTCAAAGAGTAGATTTCAGTTTGGGAGTTTTATGTGACAGATGGAGACCTAATGTGACATTTATGAGGTCAAACTTAGAAAAACGAGCCTCTGCTAAGTGTCGCCTTTTATGGTCACGGGCTACAGGAGCTACAGGGAGATACTGAGTGAGTTTTGTTTTAAACATGGAGGTTCTATAATACAGCTGGTGTGAGTCTTGGTCACGTGACCGTGTGATCTGCTGTAGCAAAGGAGGGGCTAACTAGAACGGGCAAGAGTCTGGATTTAGCATTACTGTACATGTTGGCAAAATAATGAACAATAAGTGAAAATTATAAACACTATTAATAATAGTAAAGGAAATATTATTAATATATTAGTGTAAATAAGCTATCTAATTTATGTAAAAATGTCAGAAATGTGTGTTATGGATTTACTCAGTGTTGTCGAGACCGGTCTTGGTCTAACGACCACTTTTTGATGATCTCGGTACTTGAGGCCGTGGGGTATTATTTCAATACTAGTCAAGACTGCAATTATGGAAATATCACTAACTTGCCAGAATGTTGTCCAATGTCCAATCCAAGCATATTTTTGTTAGCACTGTCACCTATCCCCACCCCCTTTCACTCTCACGCAGCACTCCAAGAAAGTGAGCAGTGGTTCTCTGGGAGCGGGAAAAAAATTCTGCAAAACCTTCAGTAATACAATTCGGCTACATAAATCATAAGGAATATATTTGTAAAAATCACCCAAGAGAAATCATACAGTGACTTGTAAATTCTGCAGTTCTTCACCTTCAGATGGTGGGAACTATCATCACTTAGAAAGGAAGCACAAACAAAGATAAGCTATGTGTAAGGGACGTTAGCAACACTAGCTAGCTAATATTAGCAATCTGCCTCTGTACCAAAACTCAAGTTTCATCCTATAACCGTGTATGGAGTCAGACTACACACTAACTGTTGACTACAGAACAGGCAAGAAATAATAAATATACTTTATAACTAGCTGAAGTCATAATTTTTCAATTAGCTAAACAGCCCTAAAGTATTGACTGACTTCAGGTCTGATTTAGATTACAGTTGCGTTTCCATTGACCATGAAAATGCGCAAATTAAAATTTCAAAAATAAATTTGCTTAATGGAAACACTTCAATTTCGAAAAAACTTCCTTTTTTCAGCAAAATGTTTTTGCTGGTACTGGTTTTTCGACCGTATCGAAATTGGTTTATTTCGCAAAACTGCAAGGGAAACACTTTTTTCGCATTACGGGAGTCACGTGATCAACAACCGGATGTTTCTATTGGCGAAAAAGACGACAAAGAAGAAGACAACAGGAAGTCGTAGGAGGATGATGGCATGGCATGTTTGGATTTACAAGGAGATGGAGTATTTTCTTCATTTAGTTCACGACGGGGGTATTACAAAGATTTAAAACAGCAAAGAAATACGAGCATTTATCAAGACCTTACATCCGTTGCCGCCATGTTTATAATGACTTATCGCGAGAACAAACGTATTCACGCGTGATTTTAATAACATTTCCTACTTAATGGAAACACTGCAGTTGCGAAACTGTATTTTTTCGACATTAACAGAATATCGACAAAGTTATGGGCACATTTGCAATGGAAATGCAGCTACTGATACTTAAAAAAATATATATTTTCCTTATATATGCTGATTGTTGAATGAAATTTACTTAATTAGCAATTTTATTGATTTATTGTACAATGATTACAAACAATTGTGACAAAGTTCCAGTTAGGATTACTGTTAATCAAATAGTTATGTCAGCTGTGAGCTGTTGCCCTATTTGGACGCCATCTTTGCTCCTCTATGCTGTCACAGTGGATGGGATAGGCGGGGCTGGTTTTGAACGGGGCCCAAATCCTCTTGGAATCAGGGATGTGTAACGGTGATGAATCATATGTTTTCACCCCTTCACTTTCTAAAATGGGCAACAGCTGCTCCTCCTGTGACACTATCGCCACTTCTCCAGCAATGTTTTCTCAACGGGGCCAAAATACTCAAACTTTAATCATAACTTAACGGCTGTAATCACTAAAAGAGGTAATTGGTGCAATTAGTCAAATGAAAACAGAGTTAAAGAAAACAGCCGAGGCTGAGATGAATGATAACTTATCCACAATAAGCTCCCCACCAAAAGCAAGCAACATAAATATGTGGGTGTTCATGTCCTGGTGACCTCTATGGGAAAGCTCTTCATCAACAGCAGCACACTGGGAGACACAAACCAGCTGTGTGTACACGTGTGTGTGTGCACGCGGGTATTCCCTACTATGTGGGGACCATTTTTGGCATACACCCCTACTTGTGGAGATCAACTGGTACTTATGGGGACCTAAGCCTAGTACCCATGGAGGAAATGCTGTTGGTGGGTCGGGGGTTAAGTTTAGGACTTAGGTGTGAATTGAGTTTCGGTTAGATTTAGGGTCAGGTATGTACCTGTGAGGTTAGGTTTTGGGTAAGGGGTCATGATTAGGCTGTAGAAATTAAAAGTCAATGCAATGTCCCCATAAAGATAGCTGTACTATACCCTGCGTGTGTGAGTTTTGTGGGAGGCAGCAGGAAGTTGAGGTTGCGTCTGGGATGATATCATGACTCACAAGTCAAAATGAGAGCAAGAAAAAACAAACCTGAAAGGAATCAAGAATCTTGTGGAAACCGAATCATTGAAGGAAATGAGAATAAACAAGAATGAAAGCAGATGGAGCCTGGTGATGAGAAACAGAGCCAAATGATGGCAGACGCTGAAGAGAGACAAAATCGGACAGATAACTGTGAGACACAAAGGGAAAAAAAACATGAGACGAGAAAATATCTTCAGTTTATGTTTCCAGATAAACAAAAGAAAAAGCCATGTCATCATTCGGCACCATCTTCTTTATGATTAAAATCAAGAAGAAAAATGCCTCTGGCTTTAAATCTTTAATGATTTTCAGTTTTATGGAAAAGTTTCAGTTACAGTGACACACCCAACAAAACGACTTCAGTCCATCCATCCATCCATCCATCCAAAATTTATTGTTTGCACACATTTTTAAATGTGCTTTACATATAAATGTTTTTGTTGAAGTGTCGAACTATTTTTCAGGGATGCACGATATATCGGCATTATTATTGGTATCGGCCGATATTGGTAATTTTTGAGAATGTTGGTATCAGTCCGATATGTAAAACTGGTCCGATATTAACATCCGATATTGATTTCCCACTTTTTAGCTTTGTGTTTCTGTTTTGGGAGGCGGAATGGTTGGTTGAGCGGCATCTGTTTGATCATGATAGCGATATTGATGCTGCATAGCCAGAAATAACTGAAGTGGGGAGTCATGTCAGAGGTCTGGTCATTTTTTTTACGATATCAAAAAAGACCCAAGTGTGTTTGTGCGTGTATAATGTAATTTGTGTGTTTGTGTAATATCGGTAAATATCGGTTATCGGCCATAACAGCAATAATTATATCTGATATTGATATCGGCTGAAATTTTCATATCGGTGCATCCCTACTATTTTTGATAATTAATTGTATAATTAAATACTTCTTAAGTACTGTGATTAGGCTCTGATTAAATAGTAGTGTGTACATTGTTTTGAGTGACTCGTGATATGGGTCATCTCAGTACAGGTTGTACTTTTTAAAGCACTAAACAACAGACAAACACATAGGTTTTTCATCAGATTGCAGAACTTGTGTTTAAGACTGAACCACTTGGCAGGAAGTTCTTCCATCTGTGACGTTTTTGCCCCAGAGGGAGTGATTCGGTCAGAAGGTGGTGCATAAGAATGATGTGATTTCCTGGTTCTGGGCCAAAACACTGAGACTCAATCAGGTTTCTTTTGGTCCAGCTGGAAGGTTGTGTAAGACTTTTATATTCATCTGCAATTTAAATGTTCCTGTCTAAACTCTGAATTTGTCTTAATTGGTTCATTCTTGCTTGCTCAGTAAAAACATGATTCTTTATACATACTCTTAAATTTGTTTATTTTGCTGCACAGAATCATAAAGTTAAAATTGATTTAACACTTATTCTAATAAATCTATTTTTTTCTTCTTCTAAGAAGTCATTACTGGGCCTGACTAGAGTCACCCACAAGGGGTGTCGGTTTAGTAGCCCTGCCAAGAAACTCCAACTTAGTGACTGCAGAGACCCCCTTCTCAAATTGGCTAGGGCTGACTCTGCTCTCTGGTTATTTTTCTTTCGGGTGCTCCCTCCTGCAGGGATTGCCCACTCTCACTCTCTAGTCTGACCCCACTTTTTTTTTTTTTGCTGCAATTATTGCAAATAGATGTTTCCTGTATGTGTTGATCTATCTAACCCATCAGCTTGATGGAATTTTGGCTCATCACGTTTTGCAAAACACTTTCAGCTCCTTTCTGTTTGGATGTTTGCACCATCTTCACCTCTCTTAACATTTGGATCGAGTCAGCTGCTTCTCTGCACAACTGACTATACGTCAAACCAATAACATCTCCCAAGCTGATGAGGAATCTTTTGTTTATTTTTTGATGTTAAAAAAAAAAATTTCCAGTTTAAAATAAACCGGATTTTGTCTTAAACCGGTAGAGCGGTGGTTTCCAAAGTGGGTCTGATCGCTGATGAGGAATGTGTGATGCAGAAGATAGTTTGTAATATAGTTCCCCAGAAATCAAATAAAGTTTAAAATAGTCTGAAGCATATTTAGTGGTCCATTTTTTATTATTTGTCATAATCAAGTTCAGCTTGTGCTTACGTTAGATAAATAATTATAGCATCACAATTTCTTCAGTTCTTTTAGGCTTGAAATACAATTTATACATGAGCAAGATCAGAGGTCTGTTATTTCTATTTTTGGCTCTAAATCTCCCAGTAGGCAACCCATTTAACCTCCCATTTCCCTTCCTGTAGCCTGACTTCTTTCTTTGTCGGTTCTGTTTAATGTAGGGCTTTAATGAAAGTGTTTTCGGACTGGCTTCCTTCGTCCACATCAAAGTTTTTAATGTAGAGAAGTTAAGGATTTTCCTATACATCTAATTTATTACAAAATAAACCAAACTATTTCTGTGTCTGGGTTTTGGATTGGTATCAATAGGCTGGATGTTAAAGGATCGATGAAAAACACTGAAAAGTTGCATGCACATGTGTAAAACAGGCCAAATATGTTATTATGTTATATTATGTTATTATGTTATCCAGCCCCAAAGGTAATACTTTAAATGGACTGTACTTATATAGCGCCTTTCTATCCAACCAGCTTCACACTACAATCTGTGCCCTCATTTACCCATTCACACAGCACTCTACAAGTTTTCCTACAAAGCTAACATGTACAATCAACTATGGAGACTAATCAGTGCCAATCACATTCATACACTGATGGGACACAT
>JARVJO010000001.1:6595493-6615272 GCA_031762555.1 Cynodonichthys magdalenae
AGACTGGCTAAATACAAGCTGGGATGAGTGGAAGTGGATACAGCTGGGTGATTACAAGTACAGACAGGTGTGGAGAATAATTCTAGAAGGAGCTGAATAAATCTGAGGGCTGAGATGACATGACACGAAAGGGAAACTAGAGGGAGGCACAGGATAACAGAAAGCACACACACACACAAGACACAAGTCCACAGATTCTCACAAGTATTTTTTTCACCTGTTATGAATTAAGACCAATGACGGACCAGTGTTGGAAATTAGTTTATTCTGTGACTGAGCTTAAAACAAATCAATTTCATTGACTTCACAGGGCTTTAGCCACTCCATTAGAACCAGTAGCTCTGGAGAGGTTCAGCTCGACTACCTCATACTAGACACAGATGGGTCGTCCCTGCATCTGAGGCCAACCTACAGGTAAACATGTGCTAGGATAAAGTGTTTAGTGTTTGAACATGTGTCCTTTCCATACAGTTTTCCAGGAATTTGTAGCATGGGGATTCTTCATAGAATTCAAGAAAAACAATAAACTTCAGCTGTAGCCTGAGCTTCTCTGGAATAATTACAGTTCTTTTCAACAATAGGATCGACTCTGAGACTGGGATGGTTCGCTTCCTAGGTGAAGAGATTCACTTCCCACAAGGGTATGGGCCCAGGAGGGACTCTTCCTGCTGGTTTACACCTGGAGTCATCTGCTCAGGGGGTGAGGACCATTTCAACAGGTGTATTTAGAAATAAAGATATCATTGCCATCTGGTTGCTTTGGTTTATGGCTAGAGACCTTAATAACAAACAAAAAGTACTGCCAACTGGTACATAATACTCCTATCTGTAATTGTTAAAGTAATCAATATCCAAAGCATGAATACTCTCACGCAACAATCCTGAATATATGTCTATTAGGTATACTCATGACTGTAGTGGGATGGAAGCTCAGTTTCTCTGATAATGATGTTGTCCATGGTGTTAATGTACAAACAGTTCAATTAAAGAACATGAAAATGCAGCTATCAGTTTAAAAATGAAGAGCTTAAATGTTGATGACTACCAGCCTGTCCAAACCATTTTATGATCCGAGTAGTAGATTACACAAATACCACTCAAGATGTCTGTGGTGGATATGAAGAAAGACATAATATGGAGACATTGTTTGATAACATTTTCTATCCTAAACAATCATGAAGTTGCACCATAGACAACTTACTATGTAATGTCTAATGTATTATCAGATAGACATAATCTGGAGAATAAAGAGTTTGAGAGTTTTTCATTTTACTCAAATGTTAAAGTTTTAATCTATGACCTTGATCTTTGACCCAGTTATTTTGAAATTAAAAAAGGAATTAACATCAAATTTTACACATCTCTTTTCTGTTCCAGGGGTGGATTTGTTTTTGACCTTCAGCATGTTTGTCGGCTTGATAGCTGCTTCTGTTACTTCTGTGGCTCTCTTGTACTTCATCAGGTACAGAGACACAAAGCAGCACTAATGCACACATGTTAATACACAGACATGTGAAACATTAAAACAAGCAAAAGGAATATACTCTTCTTTGTAACTTTTCACTGACTGCCTTGTTTCTTGTCCCAAAGGCGACGGATCACTCAGATCCGAATGGTCAGAGGCCCCAACAAGATCCTGTTAACTATGGACGATGTCACTTTCATTAATCCATCACTAAGCAACAAGGTAAGAATGCTGCTTTAGTTTAGCTTTATTGTAAACCAAAATCTCTAAAAGTTTAAAAACAAAGCAGCTGAACTTCTATTTTGTAGTGCAAGGTACTTACCATCTGAGGAGCTTTAAAAATTCTGAAAAGGAGAGTGTGGAGTTCCAAACATTAAACTGCATGAGATGCTCTGTTTATGTGAGCTAAAATCATATACAGTTATTCTCATTAAAGACCTTCCCCCTGAGAGTCAATAGGGTCTTGGTTTATTTTACCTTTACACAGTGCAGGAAGTCTCAAATTTCTCAAACTTACAATGGATGATAACTAGTCAGTTTCCTTCTAATATATACCTTCATGCATTTGACCATAACATCTCTCTTGTGAGCCAGGCAAACATAGACCCTAACAACCCTCAGCAAGAGGGGAGTGGGCTTAATCTGCATGTTGCAGTTTGAAGCATGGAAATCCACTATCCAGTTTTGAACTAAGAAGTTCCCCAGAAGGGAAGCAGAACAGCTTCAGCTACAGAAGAGAAGTCCATTTCTTTTGTTGTTTTAACTTTTAGGATTTGCATCCTGGATGACTCTCTGCACCAGCATAAATTCAAAAAGTTGTTGTAGTATGCTGTAAATTCTCTGAGCTATCCAATTTATTTAAAACCCATTTGAACACTTTTCTTTCTGTAGAAACTGAGTCTGGATGACAGCAGGACCAGCCTTGCCAGGAGCACGTCTGAGCGCAGCTTTAACACGACACCTTCCTCTCAGTCCCCAGCCACCTATGAAAACTCTAATGTTGTCATTTTTGAGGTGAGATGGATTTGTTGTACAAAAGAAACAAGATTACATCCATTACAAATGATTTGAAGTCAAAGAAATGTGATCAAACATTGAGTCGCTTCATGCTTTTAAACTGTATGTGAAAAGTTTTTTGTCGGCATTGCGAACAGCTAACCAAACATTAGCTTTAATAACTCTTAATCTGCTAAAAACATGACTTTGTTAACACTAAACAAGTACAAAAGTAAATAGTGGAAGCTAACTCTAACAGCTAATTACTAACTGCTAAGATGACAAGCCTGATTGTCCAATTGATTTAAGTTTGTAAGCTAGCTGTTAGCTGACTTTTTTTTTACATTAGAAAAATAACTAGATACCGCATAACGGTAGCATAAATGACCCTCACACCAATGCACCAGAACTCACCAGAACAGATTTATTGTTTTGTGTAGGGTTCCAGACGGGGTGGGAGGGTGCGCTCATTGGTGAGCACAATGTATAGCCCTTCATCAGAGCTAATAGTTGAATTTTTAAGTTAAAAGCATTATTTTATGTCCAGACACGCATTTTTCAGATGGAGCCCCTTCATCAAATATGGGGCCTATCATAAAAATGTTGGCTGGTGCAGTGTAGGTCAGATACATCTACATTCCTGCTAAATTTCATGTTGACTGGTGCAGCTGTTTCTGTGCTACAGTTGACTGAAAATCACTAAAAAAAATAAAAATTCCTAATTTGTTATTCCTGTCCACCAGGGGGACTGGGCATGGCTAAAAAGACTACCTGATGGAAACTTTGGCCGCATAAACTCCAAAACCAGTGATGTCTTCGAACTGGTATGTGACAGGATTGAGAAACACAGAAAATCAGGTCTCGTTTTTCTTTAGGCCAAAGCAGAAAGTATAACATGACTCAGCTTTGATAAAGGGAGCACAAGTGATGCATTCCTACGATTGCTGCCTTCTTCTGCAGATGAATGACATGCGCAATGAGAACGTCAACCCTTTTCTGGGCTTTTTCCATGACTGCGGCGTGTTTGCTATCGTGACAGAGTTCTGCTCCAGAGGCAGCCTTGAAGACCTGCTGCTGAACGATGACGTCAAACTGGACTGGATGTTTAAGTCGTCTCTGCTGTTGGATCTGATAAAGGTAGACGACGGGGAGAGTACCTCAAAGATAAGTGAAATCTATAACATGAGCTATGAACTTTGCTTTATTTTCAGTTGCCTTTAAAGTTATCTTTGTCCTTTTCAGGGAATGAAGTATCTTCATCACCGCGGAGTGTGTCACACTCGTCTAAAGTCTCGAAACTGTGTGGTGGACGGGCGCTTTGTCCTCAAGGTTACAGACTATGGCTACAACGAGGTCCTAGAGTCACAAAGGTTCCCCTTTGTTGAAATACGTCCGGAAGGTACGTTCGGTACTTTAGATAAAGATTTCATTTTTCCTGAGTTTAGTAGCATAGAATGGTCCCACATAGCAAAATGTGTCTGGCCCTGTTCTGGCACACACAAGACACTAACACTTGACCCAGAAATTGCAAAGAATGTCAGCCCTGATTTGGTTTGCCAGAGGTGGTACATGCATTGGCCAGCACCACATAAACCAAACCACAACTGGGCTAGTTGTGGCATGCTATCTTAAAAACAATGCCATGATTGCCAGACCTGGCCCACATCCAGTTGACAAGCAACTAGCAGTCAGCCAGCAGTGCCAGCTTGACACCATATCTGGCCCACATCTGTCTGTTTTTTTCCAGAGCTACTGTGGACAGCTCCAGAGATCCTGAGAAGTGGGCAGCCAGGACTTCATGGGACTCTCCCCGGTGATGTTTACAGCTTTTCCATCATCATGCAGGAGGTTGTGATCAGAGGACCTCCATTCTGCATGTTGGACCTGTCTGATGCAGGCAAGAGAACAGCTGCACAAACTCCATTAGACCTGCAACTGCCATTAGACATAAGACACTTTTATTGTGTTTTTTTATTTTTTTTTATCATGGTCGCTAATTTTTTTGTTCGCAGATATGATGCCAATTAAGATATGATGGCAATTATTTCTTACTTTGCTCATAAAGTTGGCATAAAACCACTCAAACAGCAAAACAAAAGTTTTGGGTCAAGATAGGTAGTATATTGAAGTAATGCTCAGGATTTTTCACTGCGACAAACTGGTACACATTTTACATTAATCTGTCACCATGGTAATGTCTGTAACTTATATTCATAAGGTTAGGTTTCAGAAATACTGGTTAATTAACTTTCAGGTATACAACCAGATCACAAAAGAATATGTTGCACTGACACAGATCAGTAAAGTCATTAAAGCTTGTGATTTATAGCCTTTTGTCTACTTTTCCAAAAGTTGTCCAGATGTCAAACTTTGGACTCTTATGTTTGGACCGCCTGACTTCTGTTGAGTGATGTTTTGTCTGTGCTTTAGAGATTATAGAGAAGCTGCAAAAGCCTCCTCCTCTGTGTCGTCCAGTGGTCAGTCCAGATTTCGCTCCAATGGAGTGCATCCAACTGATGAAACAGTGCTGGAATGAACAGCCAGACAAGAGGCCAACCTTCGATGAGATCTTTAATCAGGTTCGAGTCCCCTTCATTCAGACTAAATCTATTTGAAACACTGTTTTGTATGACTTGCATAGTAATTGGCTCCATTCTTGTTTTAGTTTAAGAATATTAATAAAGGAAAGAAAACCAACATCATAGACTCCATGCTGAGGATGCTGGAGCAGTACTCTTCGAACTTGGAGGAGCTGATCCGGGAGCGAACAGAGGAGCTGGAGATTGAAAAACAGAAAACGGAGAAGCTTCTAACACAGATGTTGCCTGCGTAAGCTTGTGATCTCACACTCAGACATGGGTGGCTGAAAGCAAAACACCATAAGTTTATATTCTGATTCCATGTCTCCTTCTGCCAGGTGTGTTGCAGAGGCTTTGATGATTGGTGGGACGGTGACCCCAGAATACTTTGACAACGTGTCGCTCTATTTCAGCGACATCGTTGGTTTCACCACCATCTCAGCCAACAGCGAACCCATTGAGGTAGTTGACCTCCTCAACGACCTCTACACCCTTTTTGATGCAATCATAGGAAACCATGATGTTTACAAGGTAACTGCGTCCCTTTAGTCTCATCGCAGCTGAGGCGGTAAATCTTGAACATCGTCACTCATCCTTTGACGTTCTGCTTCAGGTGGAGACGATTGGTGATGCCTACATGGTGGCATCAGGAGTCCCTGTCCCCAATGACAACCGCCATGCTGCAGAAATTTCCAATATGTCTCTGGACATTCTCAGTGCTGTGGGCACCTTTAAAATGAGACACATGCCTGACGTTCCTGTCAGGATACGCATCGGACTCCATACCGGTGCGGAAAGTCCGGGTGGTGTTTTGCTGCCTACAAGACATTGGAACAACACAGGAAGTCAATCAAACAAAATGTTATCAGAGAGAATACAGTTCTGAGGGCAGTTTAGAGTCAATTAAAACTGTATTTGGACTGTAATAAAAAAATACCTAGTTCTCCCTCTGTGATCACATCTGGATAACAAATTGATAAACTAGCAGACTTAACACTGCACTGCCATGCCTTCTGAAATCACAGCTATATCTGTGAAGAGCTCCAGACTAAGTTTATAACTTTAAGACAATTCTGCTTATCCGCTTTAATTAATTAATTATTAATTTTTTGTTTAGCACTTTGGCGTTTTCCCGAATTTTAAAAACATTTATTGCACTTAGCTGAATTCTAAATCTGCTTATATACCTGGCTGTTTTATAAAATTTCAGTTCAATAAATTTTACTAAGAGTCTATGTGACAAGACGTGATTAGTCGATGCATAGAGATTAGCAATAGCATCCCTTCAGCTAACAGCTGAAAGGATGCTATTGGCCTTATACGAGTCACATGACTAGACGTGATTGGTCAACACAGTGGTGGGAAGCTGAATATAGCACTGTGTAAATCTGCAGTTTTCCATTGTGTTCTGTTCACTTGAGAAGTGTACAGTTACTGTAAGTATGGAAGGTGAAAATAAAGCTTCAATTTGGCCTGTGTCAGTCATCCACAGGCCAAACTGAAAGACAGTCATCTTAGCTGTTAGAGTTAGCTTCTGCTAATTTTTCTATTTGTTTAGCGTTAGCTGAGTTAAGATTTTTATTTAGCAGATAAATGGTTAGTGAACCTAACCTTTTGGTTAGCTGTGCCCACCACTGCTTCTAGACCAAAATCTTCTCAGTTTTAGATGTGTATACATCATTTAGATTTTTTTCAATCCATAAATGGTTAGTGGAAAGGAGGGTAAGTAAATTTTTGAGGGCATGAAGTTTTGATCCTATGTCTCCAGAAAGCAAATGTAAGTGAACTTGATGCTTTTAGAAGTGTTGAAAACTAAACTTCCTGTGTGTGTTGTTCTGCAGGTTCATGTGTAGCGGGCGTGGTGGGTCTCACAATGCCTCGCTACTGTCTTTTTGGAGACACAGTGACCACGGCTTCTCGCATGGAGTCCAGTGGGATGCGTAAGATTTACAAATCTGATCATGCCAACTCCGTGCAAATTGAAACATTTACTTCACAATATTAGTTTTCACTGGCCTGTATGTGTACCAAATTATATCCAAATAGGACCCTTTCTTCTGGAAACTTAACCTTTTATTTGACAATAAATATAGATAATAATAACATACTGAGACTAAGAAAAGCATAATATGATCAATTATTGGACTATTAACATCTTAAGTGGTTGTAGATGTCAATTTTTTAAGAATTTACATCGTCATGTTAAACAACAGTCATGTAAAACTACAATGAGCACATGTACTATTTGCCAAAACTGTCAACCCTTATTGTACAATATTTGTTGAAACAGCCTACAGGATTCATGTCCATCAGAGTACAGTGAAGGTCCTACGGGAACTCAACCTTGGCTACAAGCTGGAGCTGAGAAGTCGCACCGAAGTCAGGGTAAAACATTTTAAAAAAAGGCGAAGAAAAGTATTTCATCAACAGGAAACTATGAATAGGAAATAAAGTCTCTGATTGTCTTTTTATCCCTTCGTCAGGGAAAAGGAATAGAAGAGACATACTGGCTTGTAGGGAGAGATGGATTTACCAAACCTCTACCTGTTCCTCCAGAAGTCAAGTCCGGGTAGGGGTTGGTCTCAGTCTTCTTCCTGTGTTAGCCTTCCTCTCCGTCATGCTTCTTCCCCTTCATTGTTTCCTCCCAATGTCCAAGTTTTCTTTATGTTCCGAGTCCTGCACTGGCTTGAAAGGTTTCCAGCCTGATAATTTGAATGTGAAAATAAGGTCCATACATGTAACTGGTCTAGATGTCCAGACCTCCCTTAATACTTTGACTTATTCCAATGTAAACGCACTGACAAAAACAAAGTTACTGACAGAATGGGGAACTGAAAAAAAGTTGGACGCGTTGAAAGGGTAATGCAATGAGTGCAAAATCAAATCAAAATAGCTGCATGGTTACATGTCAGTAGGGTGTCTCACCTCCTCAGGCCTGGATACAATCAGCAGTTTAGTGTGGAACAGAGACATAAAGCTGTTGTATTCTCTCCTGTATAAAGGTAACCCACAGATGTTGAAACTGGCCCTTGAGATCCATTCAAGCTGACCTCACATGTTTCATTGGGGAAAAGTTGGGGGACTTGGCTGACCACTGGATGAACATGCAGTTCATATACACACCTGCCATGCATTGTTGGTTGTTTTGTTGAAAGTTTATTGGTTCTTGTAAATTGAAAATTTCCCCTAACCCTCACTGATCTGAGGTGTGCTATCTCTGGGTGGTCCCATAACTAGAGGTAACCTGAAAGTCATAGCCTATGGCTTCCAACATCATAATGCCTGAGATATGAGTCTCTCTCTATAACATTGGCAGGATTTGTCCTTGGAATCACCATACATTCGCACAACCCATGGTAATGCAAATCCAAGAGTCACTGCTGAACTTGTGATGCTTTTTGTCATCGATACATGCGTCCTGGTTACAACACCTTCAAAAGCAGTAATTTCCGCCCTGGTGTTGATGGCAGCCTGCACATGCAACAATGAACCCATAATTCTAATGATGTCAGATGTTGAGACACAGTACAGGATGACATGTGAAGAGTCTAACACCTGTCTGAATGGCTGGTGCAGATTCATATACTGTTAATCATTGGTAGGCATGGTTCTGCTAATCAGCTAATAGCTACTAATAGTAGAACTAAGTTTTTCGTTTAGCAGATTAGCATTTTTGCTAACTTTGAAAACCATTAGTGGACCAGTTAACTTCTGCTAATTTAAGTTTTGCAAGGGCTGTCACATTTTGACATGAGCTTGGAGTGAGATTTCGAATCGCTGAACACAGTTTCCAACCTCTTTGTAAGAAAAGTCACTATTGGCGTCTTAAAAGCTGCTAAATAACATCATCATCCAATTTGCATATTAGGATTTTTGTCAACAATTGTGATCAGGGCTGTACAGTATTTAATGTAGGAGAAAACAGTGTATAAAATCACTGGTGGGGGGTCTGGGTCCTCCCCCAGAAAATGTTTAATGAAATAGATGCAATTTCCTGTATTCTGGTGTATTTTAACAGGTTGTTAAACATACTTTTACCTACAGTATAACACTTGGTGTGAATATTATATAAGTCAAGTGGAGTTCTCAAACAATTTGGGTCTGGGGACCCCTTAAAAGGGTGAAAAATTTCCAGGGACCCCCTCATGAAACTCATGCTGTTTAAAAAATAATTTATTGTCATTTTAATCCCTGAATTCCATGGGAACAGTATTTTTGTTTGGTTTAGTATGTTTGTTTTACTAGTGCATTATTCTTCATATGCATTTTTTAAAATAAAAACCAAATTAACAATTTATTCTAACTTTTTGAGGACCCCTAAGATACAGCTCGTCCCAGGATCATCCTGGGTATCATGAGACTCCAGTTTGAGAAACTCTCTGTTAGGCAATGGAAACAGCGTGGGTGAACTAATATTTTATTGTAAATGTGGGGGTCCAAAGAAATTTGATTTTACTGTATAAGGGGGACTTCCCCCACAAATTATTACCATGATGCTTATGGGCTGTTTGTCAGTTTCTTTAAAAAAGTCAAAATATACAATTTAAAAACATTTACCAAAAACAAGCGCAAACAAGCTTTTCTCAATTTAGCCGCTTCTATGTATTTTAAAACAGTTTTATTTGCTTGTTGATGAACAAAAACTGTAATTATGAATAACCAAAACTGGAAATAAAGACTAAAGCACAATTGCAGACTACTTCTTATCCCAGACTATTCAGTCATTTGCTTTTTTATGACATATTAATTTTAATAAATATAATTTTGTTCTGTGAGAGAAAAAACATTCAGTAAAAAATACAATATGTTCTGGAAACCAGGGCAGGAGAAGAGTCATTTGTAACTGCTTGAAGTTTCAGAAGTAGACTGGTAGTAGCTAAAGGTATTTTTTTTCATAAAAACAACAAAGTCCATTTAAAAAAAATCCAAGTAAATCAATTATTGAATGAAAATGGGCCAAAAAGATGAAAAAAAAAATCGTAGCCATATCTGCCCCTATTAAAAACAACTTACTCCAAGCAGTGACATCATGACGTCTTTGTCATAAATTTTGACCTGCAGCTCTGCTTTTAAAATATCTGAGTTATCCCTTTAATTAACATCACTCTGACGGTGGATCCAGCTGTTTGAAGGTGATGTGCTGAACGCGCAGCGTATCCTTGTGAGAACAAAGTTTTTTAAACTATGATAAAGCATCATTCGTGCGTGCAACAGGTGGAAAGGATCAGTCAGAGCTGGGGTTGTCTCATCTCACGCTGCTGCAGCTTTTATAAGTGAGGACGGGTGATTGACAGGAGCGATCAGCTCTGACCGCAGCGTGCACGTGCACGTGCAATGCAGGAATAAAAACACAAAAATAGGCAAAGATGGATCTTTTTAGACAAAGTGAGCGGTTCATCCGAACTGGTCTGTCCAGCCAGAAAGAAAAACATCTAGCTGCCCATTTGTTTTCAAAAAATGTGTGTGTGCATTCGTGCATGCGTGTGTGTGTTTTAGCGTGAGAAAGTGTGGCGTGTGCACGTCCTGAAATATGTGTCTCTCACGGTCATTGCGTGAGACTTGAGACCCCAGAGTTTTGCCAATTTTTACACAACTAACAGCTAATTAACAAACTAACGTCAACAAATTTGTGTCGTTCCCACTAATCTTCAGCTAGATATGTGAGATATATATTGAGAAAACACAAGACAACACATCCGTTATCTGCCTCCACACCTGCAAAAGGGGGACAAAACAAAGAACACAGCTGCTAATTTTTACCTATTCAGCTGTTTAGCATTAGCTTCCAGTAATTATTTTTACATGTTTAGCATTAGTGAACCTATATTTTTCACTTTTTGTTAATGGATTTTGAGTTAGTGAAGATAACATTTTGGTTAGCTGTGCGCACCACTGCTGGATACCCAATATGGCAGATTTCTTTCAATCTGAAATATTCATAAACCCAACAGCAACAACTGACAGTGTATTGACTTCTTTCTTATAAGTGCCCCATTGTGCAGAAGACTTTACTCAGATCTAGGGCATGGGTATTGGGATATGGCTAACACTAGAAAATGGGTCTAAAGATTTTTTGGCAGGGAAACAAGCCATTGCAGGACTACAATATATGTATGTGTGCTGTGATCATGGTGTTCGCTTCGTCTCAACAGGCAACAGGCCCATGGGCTGCAGATCGCCGAGATAGCCCAGTACAAGAAACGGAAAGCTGAGAAACAACAGCAGGAACAACTTGCAAAGAAGAAAAACTGAGGTAATGTTATGCATTACCAAAAAATGTATAACATTACTGGCTTAGTTGGCAACAGGACTCATCGTTTGGCAAACATGATTGGAGTGAACCGTCTCCAGGTGTTACTTGCTGTTTGTTTGGACTTATTTGCATTTTAAGCACAACCCGTTCAAACTCGAAGAAGAAATCTTGTCTACATCAAAAACAGCTGGTCACAAATGCTAACTTGTTCAATAGCTTTGTCATTTTAGTATTTATTTCAAATACACATTGGTATTTGAGAAATATAAAAAGCTATTTTCCTTTTAAGCATGATTAAAAACAATCTATATTGCTGACCAGCGGTTTTGTGTTGCAAGTCATTAACAAAATATTTCTTGTGAGAGTTTGACTCGGGTCACCTCGAGATGCAAGTAAATGCAAATAAAAGTAGCAACATCTAAAGACAGTTCAAGTGAGGGATGTGGGGATCTTGTTAATAAAATGAAATTCCTCTTTCAGTCAATGGAAAAAAAACTCAGTTCTTCTACTTTTCAAGTTTTTTAAAAGATGAAGTTTCCGCTACATTGCTGCTGTGACTCAAAAACATTTATTTTGCCAGAAAAATATTAAGCATGTACATGACTCTGGGTTGCATTTGCACTTCCAGTTCATAAAGAAACAAGTTTTAGTAGAGATAAATTATTATTATCAGCAGTGGTGGGCACAGTTATATAAAACGTTAGCTTTGCTAACTCATAATGCACTACTTAAAAATATAGCTAAACACTAAACATGCAAATAAATTTACAGAAGCTAACACTAAACACCTAAGTAAGTAAAAAATTTTGGAAGCTAACACTAAACAAGTAAAATATAGTCTCAACGCTAGACCACTTAACATGTAAAACAAAAATTGCTGAAGCTAATGCGAAACAGCTAAATCAAAATAAAGATGTGCAAAAACTGAACATTTAAATGAAAAATTGTCAGAAGCTAAAGCTAAACAATTAAACAAGTGCAAATATAGCTTTACCGACACTAAACATGTAAAAAAAAATAGCGAAAGCTAATGCTAAACAGTTAAACAAGTAAAAAATAGTTGAAGCTATTGCTTAACGGTTAAACAAGTAAAATTAGCATGATGTAACACTAAACAACTAATTTCTTGCTAAGATCTCAGTCTGCGGCACTTTATCTCCTTGGAGCCAAAGACCCGTAGGAATGACATAAACCTGTTGAACTTGTTAGCAGACTTAAATTGGCAAAACTTAATTTAGCAGAGGCTAATTGGCCTGCAAACAGTTTTCAAAGTCAGTGAAAAAGTTGATACACTAAACAAAAAAAATGCTTTACTGTTAGCTATTAGCAGATTAGCAGAGCCACCAATGAACAGTATAAGCTAAAGTTGTTTCAAGACAATTTTTGATTAAGCTAAGCTCATTCTTTATCTGTAATTTATGTGTTGTTAATGTACATGCTCTCACCACTTAGTGGCACGAGATGGGTTTCAGCATTTTTGTCAGAATGTGTGCAAAGAGAAAAAAAATAGCATACATTTAAAAACATACCCAGAGTCCTGTAGACAAGGGCCAAAAACTAAAACTTTATCTTTATTTGCTATCACTCCGTGACCTTCACAATTTGTTTGAAAGCAAGCTTTTTGTTTAACAGCAGCAATGTTCTGATCCTAACTTCAGCTGAAAAATCACAGTGCCTCTATATTTTTATGTCTGCATGATGTGTCTTATATTGTAGATTTAAATTGTAATGCTTTAATCACAAATATTTTATCCAGCCTACAAGGCTTATAACTCAAAAAGCCCCACTATAATTTTCTAGATATATGTTTCAAATATTCACACAATTTATTTCTAATATAAATATAGTATTTTTCCAACCTATCAGACAGGAGACTTGCACATTCTGTTGCCACTGCTGTTCAGAGGAAATCAGATTTTTATGGTGACGTATCTAGGCGTGCTTTCTGGTGTTTTCCTTGTTTTGTTTGTGTGGTCTCTAGTTTGACTTTAAAGGTAATATGTAGATTTGATGTGGGTATTCTTGGAGAGGTTGAGTAGTCAGTGACTCACCTGCAGCAGATAGCCATCAAAACAAGCTGCTTAAGGAATCATGGAGAAATTGTTTACAAGCAGTCAAGCTAACCACTAGCTAACAGATTAAACCTTAGATTTTAGAGTGGTTTAACTAAATGCTTTATGGATTCAGATCAGGTATGTTTAGCATGTTTATTTAGCAATACGTTTTGCACAAAACATAATGCAATGAGTCTTCAATGCAAATGACTTTAGACATTTACGTAAATAACTGTAAAGATGCAAAAGTGATGTAGACTTACAATTCCCATAAACTGCTACTAAATTTTTAGGTTTGAGTTGTAGTTAGCTTTAATCTGTTCTGGAATTAGCTTTAGCCTGGCTAGCTGTTAGCTTAACTCCTGAGTGCAAATTTCTCCCTGATTCTTCAAAATGAGATTTTTCTGACAACAGTTTACTGCAGGTAATATACTGACTCCCATGAAAAACCCAACTTCAGACAATTCAAGCCACCTTTTTATCTGTCTGTGGAAAATCAATTTATCTTCTCAAGGTTCATGCAGAAGGTTTCATTTAAATGGTGGCACTAGATATGTCACACAGTCATTTGTGGTTGTAGGTCTGTTTTCAAGTCTCTGTAGATGCTAACGGGTTTTATTTTCTCCCTTTTTCTGATTAAAGGATTAGTTCGAGATTCATTATACTTTGGGGAGATTAAAAAAGCTGCTGTTCTAAATCTAAATGTTCACTTTAATAAAAAAAAAACATTTGTTGGGTTATTTGTGACCAGAAGCGAAGCTAATAGCTAGGATAAGCTAAGCTAAACTAATGGCGTTTAGTTCTGAACACTTTTCAACCCTTTTCAAGTTTTAGATGTAATTTAACACAATGAAACTTATTTTTTTACCTACAAATCTTGAGCTACTTCTTTAATTATTTATATGTATGTTTAGACAAAACATTGTTTCTTTTCTATCTTGGGTTTAATTTTTTTCTCCATCCTCATCTTCTCTTCCTCTCAGAGTGACACTGCATCCAACGCGGGACCTGAAACAGGTGTATCACAAAGCCGTGAAGAAGATCTCTCACGTCCGAGTTGTGACTCAGCTCTACGTGCCCGAAGACGACCATAACGTCATGCTAACCCACCACTAAATCACACACACGCACAAAAAAATCAGGTCTCATCTTTCCACTATAAACTCACACAAGCATTATCACTGAAGTTGACTCTGCGCTGGTTGAGCATCAATCCTAGAGAGGAACAAAGTGGATCGGATGAACAGCAGACCCAGCGTTAGCTCTGTCTGTATTAGCAGCTTGAGCTGAGGAGAAATCTGATGTGGAACGATCTGCTGAGTCAGCAAATGAGGGATCTTCAGAAAGTGTTGATCAGCAGCAGAGAAACGCAGCTAATCTCGCTCGGTTGTGTTCTTCTCCTTGGCTTCATTTCCTGAAGGAGATGTTTGTGACGCCCAATTGAATCAGGGTGTCAAATAAAAACAACGTTTTTTAGTTATTTACAGGATATTTGCAATGTTGGCTTGATTTGGAAAATAAAAAATAGGTAATAGTATAAACATAGAATTTAACATTCCCTAAAACAATAGCATAAAACAGGAAATAGTTTGTGATAACACTGGTCAAACGTACATAGTTCATGACTGAGCTTTTATTTTGTCTTTTTATTCCCAATTTCAGACATTTAAAAAAACGAAACTATTTTTATTCACAAAAAACATCAGCAACATGTAAAAAAAAGTTTTTAAAATGAATAAAAGAAAGGGTGGCTTTATGTTCGATAAAGCTTGTTTATAAAATGTGTTTTGTTTAAATTAAAGATGTGAAGTTGACAGGGTTTTTTTGTAAAATGACAAAAAGCCTGAAGAACAGTTTATGTCATTTCATATGTATGTAAAGATGCACAACACATTAAAACTGATTCTACTGATCCTAATCAGTGGGGGTGTATAAAATATTGATACAGTGAAATATTGCAATATTTCATGTCTTGATACTGAATCATTTTTTAATTAAGGCTTAATAGATGGATGTAAGAAAAAATGTGAAATAATAATGTAGTTCTCACTGTTGTTTATTGTTATTCTGTTTGCATAAAAATAAACTAAATTTAATCTGATTTTATGCATGTATTGCATGGTGTGCTCTTTATATGGAGTTTTTAAAAATTAGAATCTTTTGAAGAAAGAAATGACAATATATCACCTTGCTTACAATAATGCAATAAATATTAATATACCATCCCATGACCGACTGTGTCATGATATATATCATATCACCAAATTCTTGACAATACACAGCTCTATAAATAGTTTGAAGAAATAACAAATGTGCACCATGCAAAAGGGGGGCCAGTGGGTTGTTTTTTTAAATGTGGCCATTTCCCCAGGCTGCCCACCTTGGTGGAACTTGTTTATAAACTAATATTTTAAATTATACAACTTTGGGACAGTAAAAACGAATAGACTGACACGTGCTGAATGTAATTTTAATAATTTATTTAAACATTGTGGACTTGAGTTTGGTTCTTTTACATTTGTTTTTCCTTTTACTTGTAGACGCATTTGTGTCTCTTAAATTCCATCCATCCATTATCTATATCCGTTTCTTCCTTTAAGGGTCACGGGGGTCACTGGTGCCCATATCCAGCCATCACAGTGCGAGGGACGGGGTACACCCTGGACAGGTCGCAAGTCCATCACAGGGCCACACATAGAGACAAATGAGACAAACAACCATTCTCTTAAATTATTATATTTAATTTTTTTTTTTTTACCACACGTCTTTTTATTTCCATGTTGCATTTACATTTACATGTCTCCTGTATTTACATTTCCTTATGCATTTCTGCCTCATTATGCAAATAAAGTGGACGGGCCTTCTTGGGTCAACTCCTTTCTTATTGGTCAACAGAGAGGAGGAAGCAGCATCCCTGTGCAGATCGACTGTGCATGCTTTTTCTGCCTCAGTTTAGCTTAAAATTTAAAGGTTTAGTTTAAAACAAAAGCACAGGTAAGTGTTTTTCCTCCTTACCTTTGTTTTTAACTAAACTTAATATAATTATGTCAGATTCTGTCCATAACATTCTAGCTGTGCAAGACAATAAAAATTAGAAATGTTTTACCACAGGACTTCATTTTGGCCTTTGTAAACTGTAGCTTCATATTAAGAGGTGTTTTCCAGAGAAATTTACCCCATGTAGTTTTATCAGCAGTGGATGAATGATTGGTTTGTATGCAATTATTTTATTCAACACAACAATGCATTATTCTTTCATTTATTTAAAGTTAAATGGGAAAACACAGAAACCACTCTTCACCATTATTTTAACAAGTTCGACTTACAGTTTATGAACATTTGACACACATTTGTTCTGGTTCTAAAATGAAGCCTGTTCTTTTTTTTAACCAAATCAGGATACAACTTGCTAACGTCAAACGTTTAAAATAAAATATCTTTTAAATTATTTAAATTGCTTAGTTTGCAACAACACTTCTTTTTGCCTATTCAACTGAATAGGAATGACTCTTGTTACTTTGGCAAGCAGCTGGTGAGAATGGTCTGCTAACAGCTGTTAGCTCTGTAAAGTGCTTTCTAAAGCCCTGATAACGTTACAAAAGGCACTCTAGGCTAATATTTATTTATTGTTGATTAAGTCTTTGTAATGCTATTTTCTCACTGTTTATGGGGCCCACAGTGCCCTCCTGTGGCGACAGAAGAGACTACACTGGAAGTTTTCCATCCACAGATGGTGTCCTGAGTGCCCTGGAGGATTATCCCCACTGATCCACGTTGTGTTCATGTCTGTGTGTGTGTGTTTAAACTCCATAAACTGACTGGCAGCTTACCGCCTTTCTTACAGTTCTTGCTGTGTTTAAATTGAAATACTCACAGTGCACAAAAGGCACATTACAGCGTTTTTCCCCCCCTCTTTTTCTGGCTTAAAAGTTGTGTTTGTTGACAAAAAGGAGCGTACAATGAAATAATATTGTATAAAACATTTTGTAACACATTTTTCAATGCTAATTATTCTAAAATGGTCAAATCTTGTCCAGAGTTTCATCTTTAAATTGGGTTTTAAATATCTTTTTTTTTCCTGGAATGTATGTGGAACGCAAAAATGCTGGCGACAGTATTTTTTTTTTACCTGCGTCTATCTGGTTTCATTTGCTTGTCTGTTAGCAAATTATTTCATGAACCTGTAGACATATTTTAATAAACCCTTAGAATGTAATCATTGGATGAACACCTACAACTGATTAACTTTTGGAGTCAAACCAATTCAAGATGGCCGCCACAGCTAAATGGCTCTAACTCAGTTTTAAAGACACTAATCTACCGAAACTGAGAGTCATCCCCAACATTTCTTGCATTAACTACTGGCATCAATTGTGCACTATGTTGGCTTTGTGTTAACACTGTTAGCAAAATATCTCTTGAACCAGAGGACTGACTTTAGTGACACACATGTAAAACCACAGCTCATTAACTTTTAAAGTCAACTCAACTTCGAGGAATATTTTTTGAAAGATTCATTTGCATCAAGTGGTTCATGAGATATTTTGCTAACAGGCAGATGGGGTCGACAAAAAGCCAACATAATGCACAGTAGCTTTCTAAGTAAATGTTGTGGATGACTCTCAGCTACCACCACGTTAAATCTGAGCTCAGTATCAGTAAAATTGTCTGAGTTGCAGCCATTTTTGAGGCTGAGGTCACGTCGTGGTGGCGGCCATCTTGAACAGGGTAAACTCCTAAAGTAAATCAGTTGTCGGTTAAAGACATGCTAAAACATTACTGCTATCAGCTGTGGGTAATGATAATTCATAAATCTTTATTGGTTATTATTACTCACAAAATAACTGCCTGTGAATGCAAAAAACACTAAATATTTTTTTAAACTTATTTAGAGTGGAAATTGTTTAAATATGTGAGGATTTTGACAATTTGTTTGCATTTATTTACCCGTCTGCTGTAATTTTACTGTCAACATCAGACGTGAAAACAGCAATAGGAGTCTGCAACAAAGAGAAGTATGTTTTTCTTTGTGTTTACTGTGTGTGTGTGTTTCAGCTTTGTTGACTCGATTCCTTTGTTTTACCAAACAATAGCAGCATTTAATTTACTGCAAGTCATAATTCAGACCAGCAGAGGGAGTTGTGTCATGGCAGTCGTGTCAATCAGAAGACTTTCAGTTAAAATGCTCAGATCTTTTGAAAGAAAAACACAAAACACAACACAATTAATGATCTTTATTCAAGTTTATTTGATATATATTCTTGTTTAAATCCAGTGTGTGTATTTGATTGATAAAAATGTGTGAATGCACCCACCCACACATCTGATGTTGGCACATCAACCAAATAAATGTGGTTGCAGATTTGCATTATTCAGGATCAACGGTGGCTGATAATTTTACTGCCATTCAGACGCATGCAAAAAATAAAAATAAATAATTAAAATAAATCCCACTATCAGTGTTTAAACACATGATCAAAATAAGACTCTTTTTTTTTTCCTGAGCCTTTAGTCTCGAGCCGAGGGCCACACCTATTACCTGCAGGACTGACACAGCAGTGGAGCACGACTGAGTCACTGAATATAAAATTATTAATTTCACCTCAGATTATTTCACTTCTCTAACAGCCAAATCAACAGTTTAAACTTTCTGAGGCAGCCAGACTTGAATCATTCCTTTACGAGTGTTAAAGTGGAGACTTGGTAACATGAATGATTTTGTCCTCAGGAGCACAATTGGCAAGTGAAAGGGTGAAAAGGTTACTCATGACAGACAGGTCACCAGAACCAGACTTCTCTCATGAAGAGCTGTTGACACGTCTGAAGTCCAGACCCAATGAGGTGTGTTGGCCAGAGGCACTATCACATGATATTTCATGGTAGGAGTGACCAACCATATTGTTCAAGGTGTGGACATCTCAGCAGATAATACTGTTAGCTGTTAGAGCTGGATGTGGTAACCATAGTAACCATGACATATTAAATTTAGGAAAAAAAATCAATGAAACTCAGTTTGCTATTGACAACCACTATTTTGATTTGACAGAAATGTTTGTCAGTAACTATCCGATAAACACATGTTGCCAAGGTACACGTGTTCACGATGAATGATGTTTCTAAAAGGCAGAAGCTACACAATGAAAAGTTAATGCGCATATACAAATCTGTGCAGGAATCTAGCCATGAGAAATTGTCTACATTTACGACGTGCCCCTTCCAATATGGCGTCACGCTCATACCTATCGGTAATATACCCCATTGTCCATTCCTATGTTCCCTGATATCTATGTTCCCCAGTATATATGTTCTCTAATATTTATGTTCCCTGGTATCTATGTTCTTTGGTGTCTATTACGGGTGCAACGATACAGAAAATTCACGATTCGGTTCGATACTTTAGTCTCACGGTTCGATATTTTTTCGATACAAAAA
>JARVJO010000001.1:6622930-6633105 GCA_031762555.1 Cynodonichthys magdalenae
TCCTTCAACACAGAGCATCTTCAGAAGACAAGTTGATAAAATAAATTTTAAAAATCTGTATTGTTTGATACAAGGGTTTATTGAACGGTTCGATACAGATACATGTATTGTTGCACCCCTAGTGTCAATGTTCCCTGATATTTATGTTTCCTGGTGTCTACATTCCCTTCTATCTATGTTCTCCGGTATCTATGTTCTGTGATACTTATGTTCCCTTGTAATTATGTTCCTTGATTTCTATGTTACCTTTATCTATGTTCCCTTGTATCTATGTTCCCTGATATATATGTCCCCAGCTATCTATGTTCCCTGATATACAGTATATATATCCCCAGGTATCTATGTTCCCTGATATCTATGTTACCTTTTATCTATGTTCCCTGGTATCTATGTTCCATTGTATCTATGTCCCCTAATATGTCCCCAGGTATCTATGTTCCCTGGAATCTATGTTACCTTTCTCTATGTTCCCTGATATATATGGTCCCTTGTATCTATTTTCCCTTATACAGTGTCTATGTTCCTTGATATATATGTTTCTTTGGTATGTATGTTCCCTAATATCTATATGTTCCCTTGAAATTATGTTCCTTGGTATCTATGTCCCCTGGTTTCAATGTTCCCAATCTATGTTCATTCTAATGACTTTTTCAAAGTCAAAAAGACTGAAATACAGTGCAGGCATTGTAAAATGGAACATAGAGATCTGGGGAACATACAGGTACCGATGACCATAGAACAGATCTGATCTGATAGAATGAGTCATTTCTACATTCTCCTCAACGTGCTATGGCTTAATTTAAAAGAGCTGAATGTCAGACATCGCTTGCACCCAGAATGCTTTGTGGAGTAACCGTTCGTTTGACGATCATTTTTTTTAATATAAAAACTAAACAGCCTACAGTATTTTTACAGATCAAATAAATGTCTGATACAACCAGTCAGAGATCCTGTTTTGCTTAGCATGAGCTTGTCTTCATCTCATCAAACATGTTCAAGGAGTTATCCACAACAGGTAAGATACTAATTGCTTACATTTCTACAGAACCCAATATAAAAAAAAATCCTGTTGATGTCTCATCACCCAGTGTACAGTTTAGGAACTACTGATCCAGAGGAAAAGAATAACAAACAAATGATTGATGATGAAAATGGAAAGTACTTGACTTGAGAACCCTTCTAACTCTAACCGATGACAACATTAAGGTCACATCTTACGAGCGCTGACAAGTTTGTGTATTCCTGCGTATGTAAAAAGCATCACTTATAACACCTACTTAAGATAGCTCATGTGACTGACTTAAAATATCAGTTCTGTCATCTAAACAGCCAGCAATCCTCTGTTCTTGTTAACCCAACAAGGACACACACACACCCCTATATGTTTGTTTTAAATAGGAAGTTATAACCAATAAACAGTATGGGGGTCACACCCTAATATTATTGTGATATTATGGTTTTTAGGTCCTTTGCCCCTAAATAAGAACAGTTTCAGAGGCAGACAGGTGGCTCAGTGTGTAGTTATAGAGGTATGATTCCCACTGGGGCCAGCTGCCCAACACATGATCCCGATCATTACGCTGGAAGGTGCTTAGGAGAAAAAGGATCAAGTGAATTGTTGTACGTAAAGTGTAGTAGAAGCCAGGAAAGCCAAGCGTGGCATTCTCAGTGGTGTGAAAGAACACCGATACCTCCCCCGGGTAAGGGAGAGGGGGTAGTCCTCCTCGTTTACACCACCCAGCCCTGATAGAGGGACTTAAATCTCTGCTATCACACATACTGGTGCTCCTCGTCGGGCCACATAGCTGCTCTGAAAAAAAAATAACAATGTCACTTCCTGAGAGCAAAGGGGAGTTCAAGTGTGGTTCAAGCACCTGCTTTCTGCAGGTTAATTTGCACTTTTAGTCAAACCTGTTATGTGCAATCTTGTGCATTATTGTGATATGTCATGCTCTGAGTATGTGATGTGAATGTCCCTCAGCTACTACCACACCAAATCTTAACTTAATTTTTTTAAAACAGACTTGACATATATCTGTTTTAACTAATATCAGTTAACTGTAGCGGCATGTGTGCATTGACTCCAAAAGTTAATCAGTTGTAGCTGTATCTCCAGTGATCCATTTCTAATGGTTTGATTAAAATCTATACAGTGGTTCAGGAGATATTTTGCTAACAGGCAGATGAGTTTTTAAGCAAAGCTTCTTTGAATGTAGTTTGTAATTTTCATACAAATCTTAAAAATACATCAAAACTGAATTTTTTTTTTTTCAGCTTTTTGAATTAGTGAAATGACTTCATAAACCTCACATTAAAAGGCTTACTTCATCAAATTGATTGGATAAAACCCCTAAAGTACACGTTTTTTTGCATTTTTTAAAGTAAAATTACACTGGATTGTGGTACCAAGGAAAGGTTTCATATAATTTGTGGTTTAGTAAAGTTTAGTAATAAAAAAGACTAATGTGTAACAAGTTTAACAGACCTCTGAGTTCACAGCGACGAGGAAGGGAAAATCTTAAACTGCACTGAGATCAGTTTTCATGGTTTATACATTTGCTGGATTACCTAACAACAGGCTCCAGATAAGCCTACAAACGTAACCGCCCTCTATGTAGACTTTCATACGCGATTGGACAGAGCCATTGACGCAGGCAGCAATATCGTTTAGTTATTGGTGCAGCCGCATGTCATGAAGCGTCAGTCAAAGTGATGAGCCAATTAAATCCAGGATATTTACTTTCGTCCCGCCCTTTTGTTCGTTGACGCAGAGGGTCATGTGTTGTTTGTGCTGTGGCCCGTAGAGATGTGTACAGGAGTAGAAGGGAAGGGGTTGCTAACGGAGCTAACTGGTTCCCCCCGGTTGTAGAAACACGGCTGAACGTGGTCATGTTTAATACGGTAGGCATTATTTCATGAAAAAAAGAGCCCTCGCTGGATTACCTTGCCTCGCTGCTAAAAGAAAAGGAAAAGAGACTTGTTTTTCTGAGACGGAGTAACAAAGCCGGTCTCTGTGTGGATTGCAAATCTGAGCCGCGCGAGTCAACGTTAGCTGGCCTAGCCGGACTCGGGAGCTCGTCTCCCAAAACAAGAATGGGGTCTAGGATTAGCCTGCTACTAAAGTGACCTTTGATTGTATTCGGCGATGGCTAATTTCACGAACTACCAGGAAGGCAAGGCGGCGATGTTGTTGGCGGAGACTCAACAGAGAGACGTGGGGACAAAACCTGCGGCCACTAACGGAGACGGCTCCGTTGGGGAACCCCCTTCCCCGATAATTAATATCGGCGGCGGAGCAGCAGGAGGAGGAGGCGGCAGCTCTCGTTTCCACCAACATTTGCCGCCCTCCAGCCGTCTTCACCAACACAACCTCACTTATGATTCGCCAAAGGATCAACCGCATCAACTCGCTGTACAGCAGCATCTCCCCGGGGACAGCACCACAGAGTCCCCCAGCAGGAAAGCCGCCGCTTCCTCCGCCTCCCTGAGCCAGGTACACCCCGCCGAGGACCCGGCTGCGTCCTCTGCCAGCAGCAGCCATGTCTACGCAGCTGTGACAGTCGCCAGCAGCACCTCGGACGCCGCCGTCGTCGACGACATTCGAAAGTGCGGCTACTTGAGAAAGCAGAAACACGGACACAAGAGGTTCTTCGTGCTCCGGGCCGCCAGTCACCAGGGACTGAGCCGCCTGGAGTACTACGACAGCGAGAAGAAGTTCAGGAACAGCCTACGCTCCGCTGCTGCTGCGACCGCCGTAGGCGCCGGAGCCGTCGCCCCTTCACCCCCGAAGAGGGTGATTTATCTCTACCAGTGCTTCACAGTAAACAAGCGAGCGGACTCGAAAAACAAACACCTCATTGCCCTTTACACTAAGGACGAGTATTTTGCCATTGTGGCTGAGAACGAACAGGAGCAGGAGGACTGGTACGTGGCCATCAGTGAGCTGATGAGCGAGGGGAAACGAGGGCACCTGGACTCAGATGATCTAGATGATGGGTATGGTACTGTCAGTCCTGGTACTGTGTTTAAAGAAGTTTGGCAGGTTAATGTGAAACCAAAAGGACTGGGTCAAACTAAAAACCTCACAGGTGTTTACAGACTTTGCCTCTCTACTAAAACCATTCACCTCGTCAAACTGAACTCAGAAACCCCCTGTGTCAACCTTCAGCTGATGAATATTAGGCGCTGTGGACATTCGGAGAGCTTCTTCTTCATTGAGGTGGGCCGCTCATCCTCTATTGGGCCTGGGGAGATCTGGATGCAGGTGGACGATTCGGTTGTGGCCCAGAACATGCACGAGACCATCCTGGAGACGATGAAAGCCCTGAAAGCTTTTGCTGAGTTCCGACCGAGGAGCAAAAGCCAGTCGTCGGGTTCCAATCCCATGTCATTCATCACAACGCGTCGCCATTTGGGCAACCTGCCGCCGAGTCAAACGGGGCTGCAGCGGCGGTCGAGGACGGAGTCTGTGGTCGGCACTCCGCCCTCCAGTAAAAGCTCTGGGGCAAGCGGTTACCGCTTCCGGACATCCAGTGAAGGCGAGGGGACGATGAACCGGCCGTTCCGCTCAGCTACAGGAAGTCTGGTCCATCTCAATGCAGCCCGCGCTGCTCACGGCCGTCAGGATGGGGCCAGCGGCAGCAGTTGGTGTGGAGTCGCCACAGGCAATGCCGGCACAAGCACTGGGAGCAGTCGCTACGTCAGAGCCATCCCGGGCTCATCATCCACTTGTCATGCCCGCTCCGCCTCACTTCCTGTTTCCCACTTCCCCTCCACCACCAGCCCGGTCAGCGTTTCCTCCAGCAGCGGCCACGGCTCCGTCTCAGACACGCTCACACGTCCATCCAGTGCCTCGATATGCGGCTCGCCGTCTGACGGCGGCTTCAACTCTTCGGATGAGTACGGCTCCAGTCCTGGGGACTTCCGGTACTTCAGGGTGAGGAGTAACACCCCGGACTCGCTGGGCAACACCCCACCAATCAGAGAGGAAAACTGTCTGAATGATTACATGGCCATGAGCTGGAACCGGGAGGTTTTCGGCACCAGCATGGGTGCCGGAAACGCCAGTGGAGGTGACACGCACCGCGACGAGAGCACGTCGACCGCTGAGGATGAGCGTTTTTCGTCTTCGTCCTCCCTAAGAAGGAGGACTCACTCTTTCTCCAGACCTACTGGGGGGGCGACGGGAGGTTCTGGGGTTGCAGTTTACCAGAAAATGACCCAGACAAACTTCTCTCTGGAAGAAGGGTCGGATGTGGTGATGCCGTTTGGTGGCGGGCTGCTCCGCGGCGGGCCGTCTTCCTCCTCTTCCTCGCTCCGCTCTGATTACAGCTCCTGCTCTGAGCACAGCCAGCAGAGCCGTCCCTCCACGCTGTCCCGGACCGAGTCCAGTGCAGAGCGCCCCCCCCTCTCCTCCTCCACCAAGGAAGACAGCGGCTACATGCCCATGATGTGTGGCGTAGCAGCGTCGCCTCGGGACACTCCTCCTGACTACATGCCTATGCAACCCACCTCTTACCCCTACAACATGTCCCACTCTCCTCAGTTAGGTGCCCGCTCGGCCCACCACCACTCTCAATCTTCCACAGACTCTCACGGCTACATGATGATGCTCCCAGGGGGCGGCGGCACCTCTCCTTCACCAGTGCAGGCGTCTCCGAGCCCCCACAGCAGCTCCAGTGTGGCTGCTTCTGCCAGCCGCAGTGACAGTATAGCTGAGAGACCTGAGAATGGAGAATATATGGACATGTCCTACAGTGGCGGCGGGCACAAGTTTATAAATGAAGACAACAGTGAATATTACACCCCTGAGGAAACCCCCAAGTCTTACAGCCCTTATTTCTCCCTGCCTCGGTCCTATAAGGCCCCCACCAGAGAACGTGACAAGAAAGATGATGGGGAGTATGTTCCTATGAGTTCTCCCGCCAAGCCAGTGTATTCATCAGTTGCAACAGCATCAGTGACGATACCGCAGAAGAGGGGTGGAGGAGGAAGCAGCACCTCCACCCCCTCCCACCCTCCCCCCCCTTACGGAGCCCACCACACAACAGCAGCAATGTCTGACAGGCGGATCGTCAGACCCACTCGCCTTCCTTTGGGCAGAAGGAGTTTCCAGGGTCCTCTGAAAGTAAGTGAGCCCTCCACGGCGTCTGCGGGCACCTCCACTTCAGTCCCAGCCATCGACAGCTCCCGCGAAGGCCCCTCCAGTCCAGGAGAGTACATCAACATCGAGTTTGGCGATCACTTCCCACACCAACAGCAGCCTCCCGCCTATCCGCTCTCGGCCCAAGATGTTGCACATCCCCTGGGGTTGAGTGACCCCCGCTGTTCCCCTCCCCACTCCCAGGACTACATGAGCGT
Source organism: Cynodonichthys magdalenae (assembly GCA_031762555.1). Classification (NCBI taxonomy): domain Eukaryota; kingdom Metazoa; phylum Chordata; class Actinopteri; order Cyprinodontiformes; family Rivulidae; genus Cynodonichthys; species Cynodonichthys magdalenae. Next base: position 6,629,291 of record JARVJO010000001.1, read on the forward strand.
GGAGGTGGGAGCAGAGCAGCAGGATACTGCTGAGTGTCTGGGTAAGAATCAGTCACCCAGGCCCAGCCTGGTCGCGCCCTGGAACCCGCCCAGCTACATCCGCCCTCTTGCCAATAATCCAGGGGTGCTGGCCCCCCCTGGAGTCCAGCCAGGAGATCACTGGAGGTCAATGGGAGATGATTACACAGACATGACATTCAACCTCAGCAGAGGTGAGCGGACTCAGACAAGCCCCACAGCCATGCTGCAGCATCTCTGTGGGATAGAGGGACACTACGGTTACTCCCCCAACTCCTCTTCATCCATCTCCCCTCCTCTCCCTCCATCGAGCCACCAGCTGGAGCCAAAGGTGGTACGAGCAGATCCTCAAGGCAGACGGAGACACAGCTCGGAGACCTTCTCCTCCAGCTCCTCCTCTAATTCAACTCCATCAGGAGGAGGACTTGGCCCGTCGTCCTCAACCACCCACCCCTCGCTGGCTAACTCTGCAGCCCCCAACGGATCTTACCAAACAGAGGGACAGACTTCCAGGTGGGCCAGCTCGGCGTCTTTTGACAGCGTTTGGATGTCCGTGGAGGGCTTGGGGGATTCGTCGTTTCGCCCAGCCCCGCCGGGTCTTACCGAAGCGAGCACGGACTCAAGGACCCCAGCATCCTCTTCCCCTTCATCTTCAGGGTCTGGAGCCAGCAGCAGAATGTGCAGGAACATGTCTGTGGGCTACCAGAACGGCCTCAACTACATCGCTCTGGAGCTGAGGGAGGACGGGAGCAGTCCAGGAGCCACGACATCCGGGTCTGGTAGCAGCAACGGGAGCACAGCCGTGGTGGCAGCGGGGATGGCAGCCCTGCCCGAGAACGGAGCCTACGCCAGTATAGACTTCGCCAAATCAGATGGAGTCACCACAGCAACCAACGGTGAGTTATAGCAAGCTCCAGCTGTCAACTTGTCCCTTTAAATTTAAACAGGTCTCAGCCCAACTAGAGTTTGTGTGATTTGTTGGATGTGTGTGAGAAAAAAGGGCAAAAACGTTTTTTTTTTCTTTCACTATTTCAGAAAATAGCTCCTGAGTGCCATGTGATATTGTTATTATTAGTGACCTTTTATGAACTGTCTATGCCTCTGTTGTGTTTTCTACTTCTACTTCAGAGGCTCTGTGATCTTGATGAGCTTTTTTTCCCCAGCTCTTTAAGCACCCAGCTGTTGCCTCTGAAGGCTTCTGTCCAGGGAGCTGCAGTGTGTAACGTTGTTGTTGCAGGAAGTGGCCCAAATATGTGGTTCATCTTGTGTTTTTTTTGTGTGTGTGTTATGTGCCAAGAGACTGGAAGACAGTTGGACTTCTGAATGAACAGAGGTTTATGTTAGGTCAGCTGTGGTCTGAATCAACCCCCCTGTGTCCGACTGTGTCTCTCTGGCTGTTTGTGCACATGCTGCTGTTTTGTTTGTGTCAGCATGTCCGCAGACTGCACTCATGTGGGGGTAAACCCTTTTGTTTGCCCTAAGCCGGTCACTTGAGACAATTTTTTATTCGAAAAAACATGTTTATTTATACCAAAACATTAAAAAAAAACAATGCAGTGGCAGCAGAACATTTAGTTCAAAGGCAAACTACATGAAACTTAAGGGAGTATAATTCCCTTTATTAAACTAATGTAATTATTTTAAGACTGTTCGAAATTACGGCAGTGTAGCAGAGCGTAAAAGTCAGAACCTCCACTTTTAAAGCTCAACCTGAAAAATTAGATATTTTGTATGACAGAGTATTAGGGCCACACAAGATTTTTTTTTATATGAGAAAAAAGTTGTCATATTAAGCAAATATAGTTGTAACATTACAAGAAAAATGTCAATCATACATGGCAACGTCCATTTTCCATTCATTATATTTTTCCATTTCCTAATCATATTCCTCACACCTGCTGTGGACAGCCATGCGTGTATCTGTGTGTAGTCCACAATGACTTTTGGGTCACTGTTGTAAAATGCTTCCATCCACATAATGTCAATGCAGCCATTAACTGCAATGTCATACTACTTCAGTTTATCATATAAATCTATAGTCGTTTGCTCAAAAATTTATAAGTCCTTCTACTGATAATATTTTGATGCTGTGTTAAAAGATTAGGTCTTTATTTACAAAATCAATGCCAAAGTATAACTTCACAAGATGCTCAACATTCTTAATTTTTACGCAGTAAGACTGCTTTTTTGTGTAGGAGTTCTCATATTATGACAACTTTATTCTCGTAATATTTTGACTTTAATCTTGTTATTAAAAAAAAATGTCAGTGTGGCCCTAATACTCTGTTGTAATTCTGCAATTTTTAGTGTTTATTAAATTCAACAGGCCTGTGATATGTATATTAATCATTAAAAAAAATCAAATGAAACATCTTCATATTTAAGAAACCTGGCATAATTAGTTTTGGGCGGTATGACCAAAAATTTTGATCACTGTATATTTAACAATGATCTGTGTCATGATGTTATTAGACAGTATTTATTTTTTTTATCCTTCACAGCTCAGGTTGATGTTAAAATGTACAAATGCTGCTCATTGATCAGCCAATTACAGTCATCTGAAGTTATTTTCTTTTTGCAACACAAACTGTTACTTGACCTTTTTTCTTTTTAGTGTACCTGTCTGTGTCACGTTTTCCCTCCTCCGTCTTCCTTCCTTCTTGGGTTGTAGACAGTAGTTGTGCATATTAGGTTTACATCACGTTAGCAATGATGGGATGTAGGTCCAGCCGTGAAAGAGGGTTTCGGGCATGTGACCTATATACTGTATATGTATGTATGTGAGCTGTACTGTAGCTACAGGAAACAAGCAGCATTTGTCATTGGCAAATTACAGGCCTCTTGTTGTCCACAGTCTGCATGCTGGACAGTGGAGCTGTCGTCTCTCAGTAAGAACAGGATCGCCTCATGGCCTGGGAGTTTTCCCTGTGCATAGGCCTGTCACGATAACAAATTTTACTAGATGATAAATTGTCTCAGAAATTATTGCGATAAACGATAATATTGTTGGAGACCAGTTTAAACTAATATGATATAACAACCCCTGTTTATGGAAGTTTACATTAAGATTTGCATAGTGTAAAAATAAAAAAACAACTGTTGGCAATCCCAAGGTGTCCCCAGCTGTATGAAGGTGTCAGAAAACTGAAGTCGCTCCTCTGGCTAAATGCCTGTTGACAGGCTTTCATGCTACAGAGGTTAGGAGACCATGCAAATACCTGACACCAGAGTTTCCTCCTATCTACGCTAAGAAGTAAAAAAGAGGGAGACACGAAGAAAACAAAAAATCAGGCAAATGAAAATTGTCTTCATTTTAATTTATCTTCCTCAATTTAATTTATCGATTAATTGATTTGTTTATTGTGACAGGCCTACCCGTGCACATGTGGGTTTTCTTTGGGTATTTTTGTTTTGTTTCACCTACAGACTAAAAACATGAAAGTTAAATTAATTTGTAACACTAGATTGTCCCTAGGCTTGAGTGGGTGTTTATGTTTATTTGTCCCTGTGGACCTGCAAACTGTCCAGGGTGTCCCCTCTCTTTTGCATAGTGACTTCTAGAGACACCAGCCTCCCGGCAACCCAGAAAGGAGATTTGGGGAAAGGGATGGATGTTAACAGCTCTTTTGTTCCAATTTACACACCCCTAGTGGACTGCTTTAAGTGAGAATAAATGAGCCTGTTCTGTCTGTAAATCAGCTTTTTTTTAAGGCCCTGTTCACTAGGGGTGGGTAATAAAATCGATTCAGCAATGCATTGCAATTAATTTGTTTCCAATTCAATATCGATTCAGAAAA
>JARVJO010000001.1:6633205-6646809 GCA_031762555.1 Cynodonichthys magdalenae
TAAAATCATAAATATTTATCCACAAATAATTCGGCGCCTCGTTTTAAAAGCATTAAAGACATCTTTTGTGAGGGCTTCAGAAAAAAATTGGGAAAAAAAGTGTTTGACCTACTTTTATTAAACAACAATGTGAATGTGAATGCTAGCCCGGTACGGGGCCCGTCGGGCTGAAAAGGTTAAAGCATAACCATGTCTGCAGAAGTAAAGGTGAAAAAATAAGTTCACAAAACAGATACTGTACTATTATATTGATTAATATAGTGAGCCAAGTAAGACACTATTATGCAATATAGCTGTGCATTATAAATGTAATGTGTAAAATAGTGAATATTTCATATGTGAAACACAACTTTTGCTTTATAAGACACGTGAGAAACTTAGTTTTACTAAGACTTGCCAGTTTTTAGGTACTTTAATAAAACATTGAATGTTCTGTTGAACTTATTAGTTTTAAAATGTCTACAGCAGTGAGAATGAGTTTTGTTCCCTTTCCCCTTGTTCCCCGGGTCAATGGCTATGAGGCGGTAAAGGGGGAAGCGGCATGTGAGGCCGGGTTATCGCACAGGAAGTGGGCAGGGGGTGGGAAGGGTAAGATGTGCCAGAAGATGTTACAACGCTGTCCTTTGCCTCTCTCATTCCCTCTACGGTACAGCCCTTCTATATTTACAGGTCTATTTCTAGACCGACATAAATTTATGGGCTGGTCTGAAGCATGTGCTTCTCGTAACAAGACCCCCCCTCCACTCTTTAACTGTGTGTGTGTGTGTGTGTGTTGCATGCAACAGTCTTTCTGTCTTTTAAATAGCCTGATACGTTACGGACAGATGTTAGAGTTATTAACCATTAGACTTGCACACAAAGCAATTTTAAGTTTAGGCAATCATTCTGACTGTCAGGGTTATTTGTGGATATCTGAATCCAGCCATATGGTTTATTCACACAACAAAACTGCATAAGCTCTCAATAACTGTCATTTTTGAAGCAGAGGCTCAGAGTCTGCTTCACCAGTCTTCTTCCCACCTGCCCAGGACTTTAGAGTCTAAAATCTCACTAAAATAAACGGTAATGTGTTTGGTGTGTCATCGTTATCTTACAGACGTGCAACTCACGCGAGTGACCAACCTCTTGATCTTTAAGGAGTGTGTTTTACTAAAATTAAACAATATTAGTGCTATAATAGTAAAGTCAATTATTTGTATGCATGTCTCTGTTTGACTTAAATTTCCCCAAAGTTGAAGTTTTCTATGCGAGAGTCAGCTTCTGGTGGTTTTAGTTTATCATAAATATCTGCTAAATGTAATTCTACCAGGTGTTTTAACAACAATCAGGATTTGAGGTTATTTAAACGTGCTGAACCTGATCATATTTAGAACCAAACTGAGAGGTAACTGTATTGAGATACATGTAATTCAAAAAGATCTGAAAAATTAATAGTATTAAATGAAATCCTGAGGAATCTGACAGTCTGGTAAAGTATAAAAATAATATGCCTGAAACATGTATCTTTCTGTCCAACTGTTCAAAACAAAATACTGTCAGTCTGTCTCTCAAGGAGAGCTTTTTAACACTTCAGTGATCTTCGATGATTAGTTACATCTGCGCTGAAGTTCACAAATTGACATCAGTCAATTCATACTATGCAAAGGACTTCTTTCATAGTACTCGTCTTTTTTTGTCATAAAATGTATACTGCAGATTTGAGTACTCACTATTGTATCTGTATGAGACAAACTAGTTTTTATAGGAGGAAGAAACATGTAGGAGTTTGTTTCTGAACCTCCTCATTTTGCATTTTTAAAAGGCCTCACCTCACTCACACTCCATTCTGTTGCAGATAAACATGTTCCACTGGCTCCTAGCTCCCATGAATTTTTTATTTTTTTGGTCTGTTGTCCCAGCTGTGTGAATGGGTTTTAGGAGCACAGCGGCAGAATGTGACAAGCAGGGGGCCAGGGAGGGCAGAGGGAGACGGGTGGTGGGGTCCAGCCACCTGCATGTGTTGCAAGAACACAACAAGCCCTTGGCTAATGCAGGTGTTTGGGGAACGCTGTTTTTATAACCCAATTCAGCGGTAAGTGTGTGTGTTTACATGTTTTAAGCGAGGTCATTTCAGGTCAGGCTGGCCCGGGCACTGAAAGCTCTGTTTAGATCAAAGTCCACATTCGGACTGCAGAGAAACCCGGAGACTTTTTCTCAGCCCGTCTCTGGTTTCCTCACACACTGCCACATTCAGAGTCAACTGGTTTTTATTGTCACGACCATAATTAGGCCCAGCTTGTTACTCGCTGTGTAAATATATAAAGATCGTAAATTTTAGCAAAACGGACACTTTAGGACACAACTAAACTCTTGACCACTGCCCATGGGCCAACTGCAGCATTTTACTGAAACCATGTCTCATACAGAAAACTGTCTCTCTTTTATAGTTTGATCCAAAACCTGCAGAATACACACACACACACAAATATATATTTTTTTAAACAAATGATCAAATTCAATATTGTTTCCAGAAGCAACTAACTTTGCTGAATTATTTTTCCAAAAATAACTCCTTGCTTATTTTGATTTAGACAAATTGTTTTTAAATGTAATAAAGTAATTATTAACTTTTAAAATTCCTTTTTGCACAGCTTTTTGTTTTCACTGCAACCATACAGCTGCATCCGAGTGAACCCCAAGACCTGCCGAACATTAAGGTTTGGCAAAATTCTCATACAGCATGGTGGTGGAGGGTTGATGGTTTGGCCTTGTTTTGTGGCTACAAGACCTGGATACCTTGTAGTCACTTATCTGAAGACCACAGTATTCTAGATTCAAATGTAGGCCATCTGTCCAACATCTGAAGCTGGTACCAAATGGGGTCGTTATGCAATGTGAGTTCTAACAGCAACAAATCTACAACAAATCAGCCGAAAGAGAAAAGAACCAAGTTGTTGCAATGGTCCAGTCAAACTCCAGACTGCAGCCTGAATTAAATTATGTGACAAGACCTTTTAGAGAGCTGTGCAACATTAAACGTCTCCAAATCTCATTGAGCTAAAGTAACTTTGTACAGTAAAAGTCCCTGAGGTGTATTGAAGCAGGAAAACATCTAAAATGTGAAGGACAGTGGGTCATCTCGGTTGGGGACCTCTGCTATACAGAATAATAGGCTAAAGTTTAGAATCTGTTGTGTATATTCAATCATTTAAGGTTTTAGAACCTGATTAGGACCAGATCAGTATCTGTAAACTGTTCACCATCAGGGGTCGACATAAGGTCCTTTATGTTGTCCGAGACAACCTATTTTTTTAGGGCTGCACCTAAGGATAATTTTGACAGTAGACTAATCCATTGATTTATTTATTTTTTTCAATTAATTGATTAGTTGAGGGGAATGATAAAGTTCTACTCAAGCATCTCCTGAAACTGTCAACCTGGTGGACTGAGAACATATTAAATACAGAACAATATGCTTATTAAATTACATTTTTCTTGAACTTTTTGACAATTTTTGTTAAGGACAACGAAAGATTTGGTGGTAAAACGGATAAGGATTGACCTAGGGTTGGGTGATATTGGTAAAACAATTATTCACAATCGTGTAATTTAGCTGATAACAATTAATGAAGATTAATAAACGACAATTGCATTTGTTTGACTCTGAATCCGTTACCCTTTGTTGTAAAATTATACTTACAAATCATCACTCAGATCAATCAGACAAATTGACAGACCAGATTTGCTGGAGGCGAGTTTGTTGTAATTGACGTCGTGCCCTCTGTCTGCATTTTCTGATTTTTATCTTGCTACTGTTTATGGCGATGTTTCAGGTAATTAAACAAGTTTGTAGCGTTAGGGTTGGCTGCTTTGCACCGCCTTCCGCCATTGTTGTGATGTTACGTTATGGGGCTCACATGCATGCTCAATAGTGAGAACATTGCACACATAAATACGTCATCATTACGCAGCAGTAGTTGCAATAATCGCAAAGTGACAAATAATAATCTGGCAGCTTTTCTGACTATTAATGGCACGCGGGATGATCTTGTGCAACCATAGATGGACTATTTAAGAATCTTTTTCGACCCACTAGCTGGTTTGAGTCATTAGTTTTAGTATTAGCCATTACATTTTGTCCACATCTCTTTAGTTAACATTTTTTTGCAAAACAAGATCTTCGTTTCAAATTCAGTGTTGCCTTGGCTTACAAGTTTTATTTGTTCCGTAACAGAACCCCTCAAAAATGCTGCAGTTCTTTTTGTGACTTGTTTCAAAAAACTTACTTACAATTAATGACTATTGCATGAAAACACGATACAATAGCAATAAACTGGTATAGGTATATTGTACAGCATTTACCTTGGAGATCAGACGGGGTTAGAGGAAATTCTGAACAAAAAATGAATCTCACGAACAAAACACTGATGCTAACAGCTTAAAGCGAACGATATAGACACAGGATGTTGTTCCCAGCACCAGCTAGTGGTGGGGTTGAAGCTGGCTCCTAACTTGAAATTTTAGCTCTCAACTCAAAGCAACAAATCATGAGAGATGGCTCAAATTTCGACAACCTTGTTAGTTGGGACACTCGTATGTCACTGTATCAGCAGGTGTAGACATTTTTGTACTCAGTGTTTACAGACATGTTGACATGTTCTTTTTGTTCATGTTGTCTCAGTAAGCCTCTTATCTGTCAGACGGATGTATGTTTCTTTAAATTAGTTTACCCACTTTGTTTACAGTCCATACAAACTATACTCCTCCTCTGTAGTATCGTACGTTCTCATCTTTCTATCACTCCATGCATTCGTCGTCCTCGCGGTTAGCAAACAGCGGAGCAGCATTCCAGCAGTGCCCCCCCTGTCAAAGCATCTGTATTGTGGCGTGGCGCTCACATTGTTGTGTCAAACAAAGCTTTGCTCTCAGTGGAAGAATGCAGCTGGACGGCGGCCATGGCACGGGTCATTCAGGACCTCTGTGCTCACCGTAGCAGCTGACCCGACGGCCCGAGTTCAGCCTTGATCGCTGTCCAGGAAGCAAACTTTGTTTTTGGTGTGTGTGTGTGTGTGTGTGTGTGTGTGTCAGCTGCTGGCAAGTAAAATCCAAAGTTCAGCTGCTCTACGCTCACTTATTTACCAAAGTCTGTCTTTTCAGTGTCTGAATCTTTAGGAACCTTATGATTTGATTCAGTTCTGATTCAGATGAGCAGAGTAGAAAGTAGGAGTTTAGTCTTGCTGTGCGCTCCCTAAATATATCTGCTTTTTGTTTTTGTTTTTTTAGTTTACACATTTAGTTTTTCTTTTCGACATCTTTAGTTTTTAGTCTAAATGAAATTCTTCCTTTCTGTTTTTCAGATTGAACGACAGAGGTCCAGCGTTGTGCCTCCAACTCCTCTTCCTCCTCATCGCTCTCTTCTTGGGGTACTTGACTCTGCCTGTGACCTTTGGCCCCTCCCCCCTTCTCTGCCCCGTGACCTTTAACCTTCAGCCACACTGAGAAGCTGCTCTCTTCTGGTTGCAAATGACAGAAAACACTTGTTTGTTTTTGTTTTTTGTTTTTTTTTTCATTGTTAAATGTATTTTTTTTATTTTTTTGCTGTGTGTTTTTATGCATATCTGGTCCTGTTAATCATTTCCCCTCTCCTCCTCCTCCTCCTCCTCCCTCACATGATGGATGCTGCTCCCCCTTCTCAGTTTACCACATTTATCTATCAGGCAGCGCTCTGTGTGCTTTGATCGAGGGGTGTCAACACAAGCACAGGTGTTCTTTTTTAATTAAATTTTTATTTTCTCCACGCCGTATTAAAAAAAGGGAAAAAAAGAGGCATTAAGGTACACTTACAGTAGCTCACACGCCATTTTGTGCTTGACCTCTTCACTTTCCTCGTTTTTTATTAAAACCTTTACCCTGTGGATAATTCATTATCGGTGAGAGAAAATCTTTATGTATTTTTTAAAATTCTTTTTATTTTTCATGCATTTCCAACGGTACAACCTTTTCAGCCGGGTCCATCCCAGCTACAGAGTGGCATTGCACAGGTAACATGTTCAGTTTATCCTATAACACTGTGTCGACGCACCGGCGACACATCGCTGTCCGCTGCCTCAGCAGGCCCGCTCCACGTACGAATCGCTCAGCCGTGGCACCGCGCCCGCGTTCAAGTATTCACTTAAAACTACAGAACTCATTTTATATTTATTTGATTTGCTGCACGTTATTTATTTGATACTACAGGTACAAACAGTCCGGTACATTTCCTTGTTTGCTTTGCTGACTGATGGTACTCAGCGGGGTGGGAAAATGAAACCAAACTGCCACCTTTTAGTTTCTCTGAAACTTTTTGTCTGTTTCACTTGTGAGATCCTGGGGGCCAGGAGTAGTTCAAACATGTTGAAGTGGGATTCTGTGGAAACTTTCTGAACAGTTCTACCTGCTGTAGATGGCTTTTTGGACGACCTCAGTTTGGAGAAATCATTTGATTCTGACCCGACTGACGAGCTAACGGCTAGTCCGAACAAAGATCAAAGTGGCTCTTGGGTCAGTCAGGGAAAGGACTTTTTCCTGACCCACACTTAAGAGGAAACAAGACCGTGTACAAAGGCTGATTAATTCTTTGAACTTGTCCTTAATGGAATTTTTGAAGCCTATTTTTCTGGAGCTAAAGTTTTCTCCATTTGATCTGTAGAAGTCAAATTCTTGATGCGAGAAAATCATGTGTGAAATAGCAGTACATCAAAGGATTTTTAAGACACAAACTGCATGTACAATTATTACTGTACACGAGAGCATTACTAAATCAGCCACAGAGCAAAATAAGTTTTTTTTTTTTTTATCATAACTTCATTTCCTCGAAATTTCAACACTTTTTTTTCAGAATTTAGACTTTTCTTAAAGTTGACCTTTTTAAAAAAATAATTTGAAGTTCTGACAAATTCTTTTTAGATCTGAATTTCTCTGTGGCCCTATTCCTCCTCATACACATCAGCTTTCTCTGCAGTTTGTTGGTGTTTAAAGCTCAGTCTCTTCATGTCGAAGGGTTTGGGAACAAAAAGTAAAGAAACTTGGTTGTGGTTTAAAGATATTTTCCCACTCTGCTAATTTCTGGTTTATTTCAGTTTATTTTGCACAGAGCATTGTTAAATAGATGATAAACCTGTTTGTTTTTATCATTATGTAAGTATGTTCAGTTATACCTCGTACAGTTAAACAGTTCAGGTCAGATAGTGAGGGGGAGGAGCGGCGTATATCTTCTCCTCGCTGTCGTCACAGCTCTCTGTGCACGCGTGAAGTTCGTCAGCACGGCTCGGCGTGACGTCAACAGGTTTCCCGGTAACGTGAGCCCCGGCTCCAGGTGCAGCAGGCGGGACGTAGTCACACCGAGGCGGCTAACGAAGTGCAGCGGGGGTGGGGGGCTCACATCAATCTTCATCTGAGCTGCGCCTCGCCGCCTCTCCTCTTTCCTTGCCCACGCACTTTTCTTATGTCCCGCCTCCGTCTCTTCTTACACAAGTTCATTCACAGAAATGGGCCTGAAATACAAAGATTCACAGCTTTTGTCCAGAATGTTCTTCTCTTTGATTTTAGTTGTTTTTAATTTTCTGTTTGTGGGGTAAAACTGAGCTGATTGATGCTAAAAGTCTTTAAAAGCAGCGTGGACGGGTTTTAGTTACCTGACTGAACTGGACCCACACAGCATGCTGTTATTCAGATTTTGAATTGTTTGTTACAAAGACAGATGTTTAATATTGACATCAAGTTAAAATTAGCTTCAAAATCCAGCTGTTTGCAAAGTGAATCGTGTGTAAAGACAGAAGATGTCTGATTTGAGACATTTGGTTTCTGATGCCGAAAACAGAAAAACTTTTCTCAAACTTTTTTTACGTAAACCCGTAGTCATTTTTGTTAACTAAAGTGCAACATTATAAACATTCTTTTGTGTTTTCACTGAATAAATAATTCAATTAAAAACAAATGTTTGGGAAAAATATGAAATTTAAACATTGAGTGCCCCCGCCCCAAATAAGGCTCCACCCACAATTTGAGAACCCATATTTCCATGTTTGTTTGCCTCTGTTATAAGTTAAAAAAAATTTCAAAAAGTTATGAATTTAAACGAAAATAAAACCGAAGGATCTCATTTTAACAGTCCGGTTCAGTGTGACTGAAATCTTAATTTTTTATTATTTTTTTTAAAAGGTAATTTAGTCCTGTCCAGCTACTCTGATAACAAACATCCAACTACATTTATTCTTTTATTTTATTTCTCTCATTTTCCAGTGTTGATAAAATTCAAAGAGAAATATAGAGGTTTGTATTATGAGGAGAGAGTATTTTATTTTTTTCATGTGTGGAGATAAAGAAAACTTTTATTTTTAGTCGTTGAGCAGACCCGTGTTGTAACAAATATCTACAAAATACTGTTTAAAGATTTTAAACCTGTGACGTGTCTTACATGTACATTATGAACAATATGAGGTATTTTTTTTCCCCTTCTTTTCTTCCTTTGAACGAACAAAGGTCGATTTATGGAGAATTTATCAGCCGCCGAGGCCAGAGACGAATACAGTTTTCTTCTTTTTTTATTTTATTTTACGTTCTTTTTATGTTTCGGCTGCGTGTTTTGGATTTGTAATGCAATGGTTAAAGCAAAAGAAACAAAAATTATAGAGCTAGATTTTTTTTTTTTGAAAGGGGATGTTTTTCTTTTTAAATAATCTGCCTACATTTACATCAAGGATTATTAAACATGTCTTTGTGTCACTTTTATGTTGAACTTTACTCCCCCCCTCCGGTGAATTAATTCATGAAAACTTAGTTTATTTTGGCAACAACGCAACCTCAAATCTGTTTTCTTTTTTTAATAAACATAGAAACATATCTGCGTTATTATGCAAACTTTTGTTTATCTCAAATCATTTTTGTATTCTAGTTTACTGACAAACAGTTATCTTATTCTTGGTTGTTTTGTTGTATCGAGGCTTTTCTGAAACTGAAGCCGTTTTTTTAAAGGTACATAGGCATTTTGCAATTTTTTGTGCAAAAAAGGGGTTACAATTTGAGTAATGTTTATTTTTTTGTAACTGATTGGGTATATTTGCTGCTGTGTAGTACAGTTGACAGTCAGGATCAACACGATGGTCAATTATTATTATTTTTTCAATTATTTTAACCCCACAAAATCTGAATGTTTGTGAATCCTTTGCTGGAAGGTGAGGAGTTAAAACCTATTTCCTTCTCCTTGTTCTTACTTTCCGAGTTGGATGCTGTTTATTATTAGCTTTACTGGAAAGAGAATAAAAAAAGAATACTGTGGAGGTATGTATCCTTTGTATGTGCATTATTTTTCAACAATGTACGTCCTATATTATTAAAAAACAAAATAAAAAAATGGAAAACTTGGAAATGAGAAATCCTCCTCGTGTAAATAAGTAAAGTTGTTGCTTTTTTTTTTCATGTTCTAATTGGTGCCTCAGCAGGTGCCCCATCCCCCGGTTTATTTTTATTTGATTTTTTTTTTTTGTCTTTCTCCTTTTTGTTTCCTCATGGAGGGAAAAGGGGGGCAGGAGGGGTACTCAGACGCAATTTGAGCATAGGCATAGTGTTTATATTTATCTAAACTTTTTTGCTTTGGATAGAGCTATTGCAATAAAAATGTGTTCATGTAACGACCCTTGTCTCAGTTTCTGTATTTTCAAAGAATACGTATTCCCTCCTAATGTCAGACAAGTTTGTTTGGAAGACAAGAACTGGAAGTTGCTGAGGAGATATGTTGGAGAACGACAGTGTTTTCAATTTTGAGTAAAAAAGGTTTTCGTACAATATTTTTCATTTTTTGCTGTTTTAAATTGGGTTGACTCCAAAAATTAATCAGTATAAGCACAACTAAAACTGACTTCCTGTGAGCTTTATTAAAAAAAACATCCAGTAGTTGAGATATTTTGCTAACAGATGAGCTTGAATCCAACAGTTAATGTCAAGGTTGAACATGTGCCTTAATCTCTTACCGTTAACGTATCTGTTGGATATGATGGCTACGAACAAGCCAAATTTGAGCTCTTTATCTGTAAAATAAGCTGCTTCAGGTAATAAACAACCAACAACAACTGGACCTTTGACCCAAAAAAGGTTCTGCAACCTCCTGATGTTCACAATATGAACACAATAAGTCATGTTTACACTTGTAAAATGTCAGGAAAAGAAAAGTTCATGTTGCATACAGTTTTTATGAACTGTTAACTATTAGTTACATTATTTGTATTTTTCTCTTGATAATGCCACAAGTAGGTTTAGTTGTAATATTGTTTAAATCTTTATTTTTTCACAAGTTCTAGATCAGTAGAGAGATTTTATCAACATAAAATCTAGTTAGAGTTAATTTAATTTCTTAGTTTTAGGTATTAAAACTAGTTACATGGGTTTAGATATAAAAAAAACCACTTTTTTGTTGGGTTTGAAAATTAAACTGGCGTTACGGAGCCCCCAAGGGGACATAGGGGAATTTTTTTTTCTTTTGCATTCCTACACAATACCTTTTGCGTTACCTCGCAATATTGTTTTGCATTCCCAAGCTAAAGTTTGTTTTGTATAAACTGAATTAAATCAAGTTTTTTTTTTTTTTTTTTTTAAATATCTAGTTACTAAAACAGGATGTGTCACCATAAGTTTGTGAAATTGACATTGATGTTGCGTCGTGGCTGCACTATGTTAAAATATCAGCATATTGCATACTTCCATGTGTGCCTGTGTGATATATATTTATTCCAAAGCTGAATTAAAGCAGTAGGCTAACTTGCTAATGGTGAGCATGTGAATTTGTGAATAAACCGGCAGGCACAACAGTGATAAACAACTTTTACGAGGGAACGCAATAGTATTGCGTGGGAATGCAAAACAAAAAAATTTCCCCATGTCCTCTCCGGGCTCCGTACTGGCGTAAGTTTAGGCAATATTCAAACTTTGTTACATTTAGGCATAAATACTTAATGTAAGTTAAACGTCTCAGTTAGACTTGATGTCAGTATTATTTTTGTAGGTTTAGAGAAAAATGATTTTGGTTAGGTTTAGACCAGTGTAGTCCAATCCTGGCATGTTTTACTTGTTTCCCTGCTCCAACACACCTGATTCAGTGAATTCATTCTCTAAATTCCAGTAGAAACCTGTTAATCATTCATTAATTCAAATCAGGTGTGTTGGAGCAGAGAAACCTCTAAAACATGCAAGATAGTGGCCCTCGAGGACCAGGACTGGACACCCCTGGTTTAGTCAATAAAGACCAACTTTGTTAGATGAAGCCAAAACTATGGGAGAGGATTATGGCCACTGCATTTTTTTTCTGATTTCTGGCTTTTATTCTAAGAAAATTCTAAGAAAAAAGTAAAAATTCTGACTTTTTTCTGAGAATTTTTAGAAAAAAAGTCTATTCAGGGAAAAAAATTACTTTGTATCATGGCCCTTCTGTACAAAACAACTTCATGTTGAGCAATAAATAAAACTAAATGACACTAGCCTACATGATTAGGTGTAATAAAGAGTTATGTAAAGTGTTACGGTATGTTAGATCACACTTATCTGTGGCTCTCTTATCGCTGATGTACAAGCAGGAAATGACATTTTTCACAAATACAACACATCGCCTACCATTCTGCTGCAGTTTATAAAGATTTATATTGATTTTAGTGCCCTGCTATAAACTTGTGTTATTGTTCCCGAGGACACAATAAACTCTGACATGCAAAAACAAATGCCCTATGGATTATGAATACACAAATATTTATAGTATGTATTTCTGCTGTTTTGGAACAAAATATCTACACATTCAAACAAAATACAGGTCACCATTTATGTCCTAAATTTGCATTGTGACCTCTTGACCCACAAAACCAGTTTTTGCAAAAATAGTAAGAAAACATGCTGGTGTTTCCTCATTCCTAAGGCTCTTTTTTTTTTTTTGCATTCGAGGTGATTTCAGACAAAGACATGAACTGTTTATCCAGTTCAGGTGACCAGCCCATCATCCCAAAGTCCAACTGTCAAAACAAACCAAAGTCCATTTAGGTTATGAGAGCTGATCAGCTGAAGGAAAAGTTTTAATGCAGGCTACAAACTCTTGCACTTTTTCTGGTGTCCTCTTTTAGGCCACATTAAGCTAACTTTAATAGGAAAATTACATTAATGGTCAATTCTTCTGAGTTGTGATTTACTATGAAATCAAATTTGACAAACCAGAAAACTAAAGCAGTCCCCACTTTTCAAAACTCTACTGTTACACCTCAACAAAAATAGTTGTTTTTACATTTGGTTACACAGCAAAATAGTAATATACCATTTCTGTCAGGGACTTCTTGTACGTGATGTAAACTGATGAATCCCATTTGATGTTTTGAAAAGGCAACATGTTTGACTGATAGTCTAAGTTAAGTCCAGTTTAGATGTTTCTTTGGAAGTGCTACAGCATAGTTAACTTTGCAGTTAAGGTACTTTGGTCCAAAGCCTCTTGGCTGAAATGAACTGTCTTTTAGAGCAACCTTCAAGCAGTGGCTGAGCCAACCACTGCTTTACCAACAACATTTAGTGAAGCTATTTCTAAACTCAGAATGTTCTTTTCAGCTGCTCAAATAACCCCAGATTTACACTAGATACGGCCAGAGCGGAGCCACATCTAGTGTAAATTAGGGTTAAGTAATTCTACATGGTTTCTGCCCGTGTCAATTAAGAGAATGACAAAGAAGCAGGATTTGATCCTCAGAAAAATGCCATGAAGGAATTTTTTATTTTTTTTTAAAAAGCCAAAATGAAATAGGAGAAACAACCTTTTACTTCTTACTGTTCGTCTGTTTTCTTCCGCTCATCCGGGGTTGGGTCTCGGGGGCAGCAGCCTAAGCACAGAGACCCAGACTTCCCTCTCCCCAGCCACTTGGGCCAGCTCGTCTTGGAGAATCCCAAGGCGTTTCCAGGCCAGCTGAGAAACATAGTCCCTCCAGCGTGTCCTGGGTCTTCCTCTGGGTCTTCTCTCAGTTGGATGTGCCCAGAACACCAGGGAGGCGTCCAGGAGGCATCCTAACCAGATGCCCGAGCCACCTCAACTGGCTCCTCTCGACGCGGAGGAGCAGCAGCTCTACTGAGTCCTTCCCAGATGGCCGAGCTTCTCACCCTATCTCTAAGGGAGAGCCCAGCCACCCTACGGAGGAAACTAATTTTGTCCGCTTGTATTGGCGATCTCGTTCTTTCGGTCACGACCCAAATCTTGTGACCATAGATGAGGGTAGGAACGTAGACCGACCAGTAAAGCAAGAGCTTCGCCTTCTGGCTCAGCTCTCGCTTCACCAAGACGGACCGGTACAGCGCCCGCATCACTGCAGATGCAGCACCGATCTGCCTATCAATCTCCCGCTCCATTCTTCCCTCATCCGTGAACAAGACCCCGAGATACTTAAACTCCTCCACTCGGGGCAGGACCTCTTCTCCAACCCGGAGAGAGCACCCTACCCTTTTCCGGCTCAAGACCATGGTCTCGGATTTGGAGGCACTGATCCTAATTCTGGCTGCTTCACACTCGGCTGCGAACCGCTCCAGCGAGAGCTGGAGATCACGCTCCGATGAAGCCAATAGGACCACATCATCCG
>JARVJO010000001.1:6693972-6704792 GCA_031762555.1 Cynodonichthys magdalenae
GACGGGGGGGGCAATACACCCCCCCCCCCCCCCCCCCCCAGATGGCACAACCTGACAGAGGAGGAATGTCGGCTGGGGTTCGAGTTCAGTCCAGACACAACTCAACCGCGCGCACAAAGACAGCAAATTGCCTGTGCCGCGATGGTGAGGATAAAAATCGCAATGCTGTGAGACTGAACCTTTGGGCTGACATGTTGCTGCAGGTTACATAGACAACTACAAAAGCTGAAGACACAAATACACACATAAAACCTCCAAAATGGCTCTTTTGCAAAGGTGCATTTCAGCTAAAACACTATTATTATTATTATTATTATTATTATTATTATATTTTTTTTTATAAGATAGGCGGTTATTATAAACGCAGCTCCAGTGAGAACAGAAGGGGGGGATCTGAGCAGTACAACTTACCGCAGCCTCGGCTCTCTGCACCGCGGCGCTCAGCAGGACCAGAGCTACCACCACCAGCCCCGGCACCAAGCACCTCGAGCCAAAACTCATCTTAGCGCGGGACAAAATAAGAAAAGTCAAAATAAAACAAAACAAAACCCCTAAAAGATCCACCCGGATTAGCGCCGACTGACTGTCATATCCAAACCACCTTCACCACTTCCAAGCTCCACGGCGCGCAGAATGTGGAAGGAACAGAGGAAGAAGGCGAGGGAAGGCACTTGTTGCTGCTGGATCTCCCAGTCTGTGCTGCTGCCCCCCCCCCCATCCGGATCTGTGGCACCGCGCGCACCTCCCCTCCTCCTAAAAACCTGCCCACTCCTGCGCACTGCTCTCTGTCGCTACGATCTGGAGCAGAAACATGTATTGACTTAAATATATAAATAAACAAATCGCAAATTTTGCGCTTTAGGCGCACAGAGTGCAGGATGTGTGTGGGTGAGGTGCGGTTTTTTTCCAGAGGGAAGTTTTGGAATCCACATGCGTATTAGTGCTGCGCGGAGGGATATCAGGGTCATGTTGCCCCTGTAGGAGCAAGACTTCAGCTACCACTGCATGAAATTTTAACTCAATATATGTTAATTTGATTGATATCTAGCCATTTTTGTGTTTGCTATTCTTGATCAGCTGTGACAACCATCTTGAATTGGTTTGACTCCAAAAGTTAATCAGCAGCAGATGTGTATCCAGTGATTCATTTCAGAGAATTTCATAAAAATCCATTCAGTGGTTCATGAGATATTTTACTA
Organism: Cynodonichthys magdalenae; assembly: GCA_031762555.1. NCBI lineage: Eukaryota > Metazoa > Chordata > Actinopteri > Cyprinodontiformes > Rivulidae > Cynodonichthys > Cynodonichthys magdalenae. Next base: position 6,695,172 of record JARVJO010000001.1, read on the forward strand.
ACAGACAAACAAGTTTGACCACAAGGACATTACTAAAGTTTTCAGTAAATATTATGCACACATAGTGCTCAGTGTATAAGTCTCGATACTGCCTCAACAAATTCTAGGTCAACATCTGCAAAACTGACAAAGTTTTAACTGTTTTCATGTTTGTTTATCTTGATCATCTGTGGCATCCATCTTGAACTGGATTGACACCAAAAGTTAATCAGTTATAGATGTGCATTATATGATAAATTTATGACAGTTTCATTAAACTGTCTCTGTTAGTTTGTGAGATATTTTGCTAACAGACAAATAAACTGATACAGAAAACTCAATATGCTGACCTTCTACGGCAGCGCACAATAAAAAATGGTTGAAACAGGCGTATAAATGGATAGAAGGTAATATCTCCTTTCTGTAGTGGATATTAAATCCAAAATTACCTGTTGTTGATGCTATCAACAACAGGTAAGATAGTTATTGGTAAAACTTCAAAAAGTTTGAACTTTTTATTGAGTTTAGGATCAGATCTAAATATTTGACTTCAAAAATAATCATGCATCTATAAAACTCAAGTAAAATTACTAATTTTAAACTGAACCATGATGTCATACATCTACAGATAAATAACCTTGAAGTTAAAAAGCATCATAGTTGAAGGCTCAGGTTAAGCTGAACTGAAATAGAACATTAAAATGCTAAAACTGGACTGTTTGCAACTTGAGTAACTCGGCGTGCTCTGAGGTCAAAGTTCTTAATGCTGAAAGCAGACGTGCCTCCCAGACATGAGCCAAAGTTTTATGTCTTTGTTTTTTTTTTTTATAAAATCATAGAAATGTACAGCTAGAACCTGAGTTCTATTTATTTTGGTGAAACCTTCCAAAGAATAACATTATAAATATCAAACAATGTTGCAGCAGATTGTGCTCGGAGTATGTGTTAGTGATAACTCTCAGCTACCACCACGTCAAATTTGAGCTCATGATATGTAAAACTGATTGAGATTATGAAGTTGGATTAGATGTGGAGGTCATTTTAAACTGGATCAACTCCAAACATTAATCAGGCGTAGATGGATATCCAACGATTATTTTCTATAAGTTTCATTAAAATCCATCCAGCACTTCATTAAATATTTTGCTAACAGACAACCCTGTTGGCTCCAACTGTTAATGCTAACTTTTAAACTGAAAAGTTTGCACAACATGCAATGCTCTGACTATATGTTGGGGGTGACTCTCAGCTACAACCACTCCAAATTTAAACTCAATATCTATAAAACTATTATAACCTTTAATATAGCAGTCATTGAGTTTGGTAAGTTGAATTAACTCTGGCGGCCATCTTGAGTTGGGTTAGCTTCAAAATGTTATTAGTTGTTGATAGACATCCAGGAATTATTTTCTCAGAGTTGCATTGAAATCCATCCAGCGGATATTGAGATATTTTGCTAACAGACAGACTCGAGCAGACAAGTTTTATTGCTCATATTTGTGCCAAGTTTTAGTTTAGAATCATGACCCCATTAAGAAATAAATAAACACCTTTTAAATATTTTTAGTTGATTTGACGTAAAAAAGGTTAAAAATGATAAAGCAGCATATAATTTACTTTAATGCAAAATGCACGGAATGTTCCTCCTTTAGCTCATATGATGCTAAACTTTGAGATGATGACCTTTAATAGTTTTTTTTTTCTTTTAACTTAATCCCTGCTGTGTTGAGACTCTTGGCTCTCCTAGTTTTGGCCCTTTCAGCCTCCTGGTTGTGGCCCTTGCTTCGGTTTCTGGAGGCATGGATATCATGTGTGTTGGCCCCTCCTCCTCCTCTCCTGCTGGCTGTGAAGCGCTGCAGCTCGGAGAGGCAGCAGGGACCGCACCGCTCACACTTCGGTAGGTTGGATAACTTCATCTAATGTTGTTGTTTTATTCTTTTATGTTTTTGTGACTAAATCTTCATCATAACCATATTTGTTTAGTGGCTGTGTGTGGACTCTGCATTGGGGGGAGTTGGAGCTGCGCCGGGCTGTGGGACTACTTTCTGTGGCTCTCCTCTCTCCGGTTAGATGACAGAGAGAAGAAGGGAACAGGGGGCCGTTCGGTGAGCGCGTCTGAAGAGTCCGGCTGCTGCCGAGGAGAAGGGAGTCTGCGGATCCCCCTGTGCCACAAATATGAACGTTCTGTAAGAGTTTTCACATCTCTGTGCAGTTTCTCATTGTTTCCGACAGAATGAAGTTAAATGTTTGTGTCTCCCTGCAGATTTTGTGTCCTCCCGGTGGTCCTTCTGGTGAGATCTGCGCGCGGAGTAAGTCCTATTTATTTACTCTCCTGTCCTGCAGGTGAAGCGCTTCTTTTACTCCTCCATGCTGAGATGACTTTTTATTTATGCTCACATGAAGCAGCAGTTTGTCCATTAACAAAATAAAATAAAAAAATCGCCCCTTAAAAGCTACGATTTGAACTTTTGTTGATGCGCATCACGTGTTTCTGCTGTTTTACGCACAAGACATCTTCTGTGGATTTGGCTTACCAGAACACTGACGTTTGTGTTTATGTTCAGCTTTTTTATGTCATTGAACTCTACACCTGCTCTCATATGGTCATTTTGAAACGCATACTTTTTTAACCCCTGTTTTAACTGCAGCCTGAGGCGCAGAAAAAGAGGTCTGTATTTGGGTCATTAGCCATGCAAACCCCGCCCTGCTGATGAATATGAAAGATCTGAGGAATATTAAAGGACCGTGACGTTCTAAGTCACACCCCTACCTTATGATTAACCTTAAAAAAACAAAACAAATTTTTTGCACCACAAGGATCTTAAACTGTTCAAACATACGAAAATGACAATCTGCTGACATTTATTTTATTATTTGACAATTGAAGTCCTGTTATTGTGATGGCTCAGAATAATCCTATGTTTGAAAAATCCACATTTAAAACAATAAACACATTTATTTTCACATTAGATATTATACATGGATCATCCTTATTTTAAACCAGAAATTAGCCACACAGCAGACAGGTGTGGATCATATCTGGTCTCAAACTTGCCCTGCTGGCATGGTAAGTAGTTTGTCTGTCTGGGCCAGCTTAGCTAATGATGGCACTGTTTTTAAGATGGCATGCAACTACTGGCCATGTTGTGGTTTGTTTAATGTGGCCCAAATCTCTCAATGCCAGAACTAGCCCAGTTGTGGTTTGGCTCATGTGGCTCAAATCTGTCAATGTCACAACTGGCCCAGTTGTTTTCTGGTCCATTTGGCTCAAATCTGTCAATGCCAGAACTGGCCCAGTTGTGGTTTGGTTCATGTGGCCCAAATCTGTCAATGCCACAACTGGCCCAGTTGTTGTCTGGTCCATGTGGCTCAAATCTGTCAATGTCACAACTGGCCCAGTTGTGGTTTGGCTCATGTGGCTCAAATCTGTCAATGTCACAACTGGCCCAGTTGTTGTCTGGTCCATGTGGCTCAGATCTGTCAATGCCAGAACTGGCCCAGTTGTTGTCTGGTCCATGTGGCTCAAATCTGTCAATGCCAGAACTGGCCCAGTTGTGGTCTGGTTTATATGGCCCAAATCTGCCATTGACACAACTGGCCCAGTTGTGGTTTGGTTTATCTGGCTGAAATCTGTCTTTGGCCCAGTTGTGCTATGGATGGACTGTCATTCTTTGTGGTATCTGAGCTGAGCATTGGAGTGATACTGCTCAGTTATAAACATGTGGCCCAGAACTGAGCCAGACAAATTTTGCTCTGGCGGTACCAACAGCCAGGCTTTACTTGACTTATTTACATCTCTGGCCTGTTGACAAACATCTTATACAAACCTAGCTTCTTGGGTTCTTTTAGTTTAACTGTAATCTTCTGTATTGGAAACTTGGTGGAAGTAACTGGTGAGTTAAGACTACGTTCAAACTGCAGGTACAGACCCAAATCCAATTTTTTTCCCCAAAAGTGAGCCATGCTGGATTTTTTTTTTCATGACAAATCAATTTTATTTTTAAATTCAACCCAGGACTTTTTTATAAGTAGTACTAAATCTGATACAAATCCAAAGTTTTTCAAAGTGACCTCAGTCTGAGCACTCATGTTGTATTTCTTATGAGTTTTACGTCATTGAGGCTGGGGTACAGATTGTATCAGTCCAAACAATGATATTATTGATCCCAGCATCATGCAGTTTAAAACTTGGAACTCCGCTGATCCTTCTCTTCAGAACAGAAGTTTAGTTGCATCGTCTTTCTTAAAACATTTTAGATTTGTCTTGTCCTGGATGACTGAGAATTTACACCAGCATATGACGCTTCTGTTGGTTTGGAATTTATTGACAGTGAATGGATCTGCACCCTGTACGGTGGTTCAGTGGTTAGCACTGAGGACTCACAGGAAGAAGGTCCTTGGTTTGATCCCAGGTTTGGAGCAGGGGTCTTTCTGTGTGGAGTTTGCATGTTCTTCTCATTCTTGTGTAGTTTTTCTCCCACAGACAAAAAAAAAAAAGTATTTAGTTTACCTTCCTACTTTACAAAATCTGTGATCAGTGGGATTGTCTGGTTAAATAGGTTATTAAAAAAATACCCAAGTTTATTTCTCGTTTCTACTTTCAGTTGCTCCAGTTCCAGAAGTTAAGTTCTCCACCTGAAAAGTGGTAAGATCAAATATAAACATTAGAGAAAACAAACAAAGCAGATAATAATTTATCTGATTGGACAACTTTAGATTTGATCCACACATGCTAACATGTAGCATCCATATTTATCTCTGTTTAGTGGAGTCTGATCAGGTTGCATTTATAATGTAATGTGAGAAATCATGCAAATAACAAAACAAAAACACAAATCGGAGCAAAAAGTCACAATTGAATGTTTAGACCTGCAGTGAACATAGCCCTTGTGTTGAAAACGTTTTGCAAAGCATTCACCAAAACTTGGGAACTTTGTAATAATTGAATACACACCTAATTTTGACCAAAAGCAAATATAATTTGCAAATTGTAGTTTTTTGATTTCCACCGTGAGCGTCTGATTGACAGGAAGTACAGGATGCTACCAAAAACCCTCTAGTTGTTATTAACCTTTATTTAACCTGCAAATCCCATCGAGATCACAGATATCTTTTGCAAGGGAGGCCCGGGCCTGAAGGCAACCTATTGTACATTTAAAAAAAGTATTTGGTCTGTGGGGGAAGCAGGAGGACAACATGCAAACTCTGCACAGAAAGACCCCTGGTCTGAACCGGGGATCGAACCCAGGACCTTCTTGCTGTCCAATGGCAGAAAGCTTCCTGTGTTTCAATAGAAATCAGCTGAGGGAGCTGTACTGACTCTGAATTGACTCCTCCACCCCCTCCTTTCCCACCTCCTAGTTGTTTTGTGTTGCGTATGTGTGTGTGTGTAATTGGTTAGATGAATGAATGCATGCGTGGGTGAATTAGTTCTTTGGGTGGTCTGGGAACTGTGTTTTATTTGAGATTGATAGTGTGGTTCAGCTCAAAGGTTTGTGTTTTTAAACCTTGAGGTTTATTGTCCATCTGAGGCTACTGTAGACGTAGAGTGAGGAGATGGTGTTGAGTCAGCAGATAAGCTCCAACACACACTTGTTTATCTTGAGTTGAAAGTGTTACAGTGCAGCAGACAGGGAGCATGTATAAGTTATTAAAAAAATTAAAAATTATTTAAACATCATAGCTTTTTAATTGTGCAGTTAAAATGTTCCTCTGAACTGTAGCTTAGCGTAAAAAAAGAAAAAAATAACAAAATTAATCTGATAATATCCTTGTTCAACAATTTTCTGTTTATGTTTGTGGTTCGATTAATCATAATCAATTTCAAATTTAACATGTCTATCTATCCTCTAACCATTTTGTCCTCAATATTATCTTTGTTAGGACTGTGTGCTGTGTTTAAAATTAAACATTAAAACACTGGGGGGAAAAATGACAAGGAGTCATTTATTAATATCTTTATATGTTTTGTGTTAAAAAGTCAGATGTGTTTAATAAACATGGTCCAAATCTCTACAATTAACCCAAACTAAACTTATGTTCAGTCTATATTGGTCTTTAAAGTCTGGAACTCCACACATTTCAGACATTTTGAATTGAGAAAGCATCCTCGATTAGAAGTGAAACTTTTTCAGATTCAGAATAGAAGAAGTTGTTTTTGGTTTTTAACCTTTTTTCGATTGATCATGACCGGGATGACTGAGAATACACACCTGCAACTAAACATATGCTGTGAAAAATGTATTATTTATATAAATTAAATCAGGCTTCTTTAGAAGATTTGAATAGTTCCTATTAAGCATGACCACAAAGTTAATTTAAAAGCCAGTTTTAATTTAAATGAACTCACTTGTGGACTGAGCTTACTTGGAGGCCAGATGTGACCCCACCAGACCACCAGTTGAACAGCCTTGTCCTAAGGCATTTCAGTGATTCATCTAATCACTTAAGCAGAAATCTTTTTATTGCATTGCAAACAGAAAAAACAGACAGACACTAGAAACTTTCTGATTTGCAGATTGAAGAAACAATCTTTTATAGCAGTTGCTAGCAACAGTTAGCTAGCAACTACAGTTTAGCCTGTGAGTTTTTCATTTGGGCCTAGTTTTCCTGACTTCATGTTTTCTTAAGCCACAAGCTTTTTAACAAAACATATCACCAACCCGTTTAAAGACTTTCCACCTGAAAGGTTTTGTTAAACTACATTTCTTTAATCTTTTAGCCTGACTGTTAAATAACAAGTTGCTATCCAGCCTTCCCAGAAGAAGGAAGTTTTGTTTGTTAAATAGATCAACAGAAGAAGGAAAACATCAAGTTAAGGGAGGAGAGTTGTTATAATAGAAATAGATGAGGAAGTCAAAGACTTTGGAGCTAAAACCTCTGTTTGGGCTTTTGGTTTTGATGTGTCACCCATTGGCCCCCTTCTGACCACCCCTATGAGATTGGATTCCTCTGGAGCTTGGTGAGACTTGTCTCTCCCTCCCTGCAGGTGCCGTTGGCTGGAACATTCCTGATCAGGCTGTGATTTGCAGTTGCCAGACCCCCGTCGCACAAAACCTCCCCCCAATCTGCACCCATCCAGTCATTATCTCCCCCACAGCACCTCCTCTTTTCCAATCACTTTTTGGCCTCTGCTTTCACACGTCGGGCTGTCTGTTGTTGTCTGATTTGTAGTGTCATTTGTGAGGGGGTGTTCCTAAAGCTTCAACAAGCTTTGTGTATCACCTTTTTCTTCACTGTTATACGTGTTCCATGAAGTGGTTTCAAAATGTTTTGAGTTGAACATTTATTTATTTTTTTTGCATTTAGGTTTTCCGCAATGTGGCGTGAGAGAATGTACGGCAGAACATTAGTGACAAGTTGCTGAAACTGGGATAACAATAACCAACCAGTTATCTTTTAGCTTTAATTAATTGTGCCAGTGAATTATGCCTGTCCAATCTAAACACACTGAGAGGTGGATGAAAGGACGATTCGAGATTCTGAACAAACATTGATTAGGTTGATATTTGGGTGACCTGGCCTTCGCCTTCCTATGCAATGCTCGATTCTAATCTCTTTTTTTCTAAAATCCGATCCAATCGTTCAACAAAGTCCACACCTCCAGCAAGCAATTTGTTTTCATTAGTCGAGAATCCCCCTGTCTGAAGCAAAGCGTAGAACAAGGGACTGGTTTTTACTAGGCTAATATTTGGTAGGATCTGATGGTTTGATCACCAGACAATCACTAAAGATCATTAAGTCACTGAATGCTTATAAGTCTGTGTTAATAGAGTCAAAGAAACTCAATCGGCTAATTTTCTGTTGTGTTCTGGGCTCATCCCTAGTGAAAACAAGCTACACGTTTAAGATGGTTGTTTCGCCTGAGAACATATCTGGGTTGTTTTTACTCGTTATACAGTGGCAGAAAATTCTACTCTCCTTGTTCTACATGATTGCTCATCCAACCACAATGAAGGGTTGGACCATTTCGAATAAATTGGAGAAGAAGTGAGAAAGAAATACATCGTAACACGTTGACATATTGAACGTGAAGCTAAATGGCTCAAGTTGTCATCTTGAGAGGTTTTAAACTGGGCGGTCGGATGATTGTAACAACATGATGATCTTCCCTAAAGTAAGATTCAAATTTTGGAAACATTTTTCTTGAATCTACTAATCGTTTCATTTTATTTGATAAACAGTAGATAATTGCTAGCTGAATAGCAAATTTGAAGATTTTAGACTCTAACAAGCCAACCTAGCAATTGTTCAGTGCTGTGTTGTTTGAGAAATAAATGACATATTTTTTAATACAAAATAAAATAAATCATAACAAGTAACAAGAAAATAAAAAAGACTCACTTCTTTGGTTCGTTTGTGTTGAAATGGTGACTATTCCTAGGTTTTGCTCAAAGAGAAGAACAAATGATACTGTAGGTCAGAAGGAGATTTAAAAAGCTTATGGAAAAGTTCAGACATTGTTTTGAAATGTGATAAGTAGCTGACTGGTAAATCTGGACTTAGAGGAGTTCTTGTTTGATGTGACTGGATCCTGAATCTCTTCCTTAGATTACAGTCTAGGGGAGTTTTTAAACTAAATTTATTTCATTCTTTTTTCCTCCTCTGCCTTGTTTATTTCCTCTCATTTTGGCACTTTGTGGATTCCTTTACTTTTTATTCAGTTCACTTTTTATACTTCTTGCAAAAAGTTTTGTCATTTTGATGTTTAAAACACTTCATCAGTGAATTAAACAGGAAATACATAAAGCTTTAATGTACAGCTGAAAAGTTTCTCTCTCACACTCACAACTAAAGACTTTTCTACCTGTGTGGTTCTTGCAAGCACTGGTGCATGTCTCCTCATCCCCATAAAAACCTGTACCTGTATTTGGTACAGGTGAGATGAAACATGCCTTGAGCTTGGTTTTCCATTGGAAAACGCCCAACTAGGAAACTATTTACGAGGAGGCACTTTTCAGCCTTGGCAGATCTGATGTAATGAGACCCTAAACAAAAATCTAAAGATAGTTTCAGACGTGACTCAATTTATTCACCTTGGGTTAAAAGGGCAAATGAACATATGATTGAGAAATATTTGGCCAGTAACCCAGTAACCCTAACCCTATCCTGTCAAACAAAATAAACTTTACTGTAACCGTGGGATATTGGCAGACGGCAGTAAAAGAAGTTCCTGCTATGAAATCATAAATTAACCCAAGCCAGGCTTTTAGGTAGGATTTTTGAAGAAGGCGTCAAAACTTTAAGCCAGCCCCCAACACGCGGTTACGGATGTTTTACAATAGTTATATAGGGACCGGGACCAGAGATTGTGACAACAGCTACTGAAACTGAAATGTCTCTACCCACCTCCTCTATCCAAGCTGGCACAATTTATTCTTTATGTGTCATCCTTTGGCTTTATAAAATAATCATAGTCATCCCTGCCACCGTTTATAGAAGTTTACGAAATTTACAGATGGGGAAAAAAACAATGTGCAAACAAAAAATCAGCTTAAACCTTGGCGAACCCTAAGATCAGCACGGTGCCCTGAGGGCATCCTGAGGTGTCGCCAAATTAAAGAAGACGTCAGAAAACCAAACAGGGCGTCCCTCATAATGCCTGACACCCCTCTAAATCAGTGGTTCCCAACCTATTTTCCT